>CM035133.1:119623004-120823004 GCA_020205605.1 Panax ginseng | reverse complement strand
TGTTCTCTACTGATAAGTGGCGAGAAGCGAAGCGCTGACTCGATGCCCCCTCAAAAGGATGGAAGTCCTGGAACTGGTCAAACTGACACATCACGACCAGTGGGTGATAAGTGATCATGCCTCTCAAACCAGCTAGAGGAAGATAATCCATACCCGGAGCATGAGTAATGAAGCTATAGGGTGAGCTAAGCCCTGAATACGGCAATATATCAAATGGAGCTCCGATCTCTGTGCGCTAAGAAAGATGACCAAGATACAGCATCTGTACACTCCGCAGGCTGAAAGGAGTATGACATGGCTATATCCTGGGTGAAACAATACCCATGCCGTCTGAAAGTGCCAATCGGTCTTGAGTGTGACATAAATCACATGTACAGTATGACCGAGCTACCTGTAAACACTCCCATCGGATAAGTACGGTAGTACGTGGCTGACCTCAGAGTCTCTGCTATGATCATCGGTATAATGGTGTGACCCTCCCTAAGAACTCTTACTGCCATGATGACTCTTATGTCCAACTCATCCATGTATCGTGGCATATAGACATACGATAGTATGAACAATAGTAGTACATCTACTCTGGCCAAGCGCCAATGATCCTCCGGTGCGGTGAAATCCCCGAAATGCCATGCATAACTATCCTCTGAGCCAAATCTGTCAAACAGAAAATGTTGGGATATAACGTGGCCAGATGTGAGCTCATCCTGCACCACCCTACGCCTCAAGCCAGTGAGGGTCATGAACTGCCTACTCATGTCTCCAATCGCCATATGCATGCAAGGTCTATCCAGCGACAACATCATCAAACGTGCATACTCCTCCAGAGTAGGAGTCAACTCCTGGGTCCCAAATTGGAAAACCTGCCTCTCTGATACCCAGTGCTCCAGCATGCCCTCCACGAATCCTATGGGAACTTGAAACATCAACAGAGTCATAGTATGCTGCAACAAATGATCTACCGTCACCCTGTCTGATGGTGACATGCTATCATACCACGATCGCATACCAAATGCCACCAATGATGGTGGGGTATGATCAATACGGCTAACTATCGAAGAAGACATCTGTATGGGCCGTGTCATAAGACCATCCAGGGGTCAATGCTGAATATCTCTGGACATACATACATATGCATAACATAATAACATGCATGATACAATAGATGGCAATATGATATAGGGAATGGAAAACTGTACATACATTCTTAAGTATATCATCATCTAATACATCTCTGTACAGCTAATATATAGGGAAATGGGGCAAGATTGCCCTACATCTAACAGAAGCCTATCAAAAGATATAGCGAGAATGGGGCAAAGCTACCCAATGTCTAACAGAGGCCTATCAAAAGAGATAACGAGAATATACATCAGAAGAAGACAATGGTGTTAATGTCTACATCATCAATCCTGTCCACCTGATGTAACTCCTCCTAAGTCACTAGATCTCTATCCACGAGATGTCGAGCCTATATAATGGGAGGATCTCTTGCGGCAAAACCATATGGGTCACCTAAGGGCCGGTAGCCAGAGTGGAAGGATCAAAAGTATCTCGCCTCAAGGATCTCTACCCAAATGCCGGATAAAGAAATGTGACACAGGCTAGCCAATCCGTCATCATCACGGATCCTGGAACTATATCCCCCATGAACTGAGTGGCGCGGGTCTGGGCTCCAATGGTACGAGGGAACCACCAATGCTGGAACATCTCCTGAGTGCAGGGACCCTCTGATAATGTGAAACTGTCAATCCCTAACAATGGGATATCAATGACTGGTGACTGTGAAACAGGCCAATAACGCCTGACAGGAGGCAAGATCAGCATGCGAATCTCTCTTGTAGTGTTCCTGATAGCACGCTCTCCTAAATAGAGCTCCCATCCTCCATCTGTGAAGAGAGGAATCCTACAGGTGGAAATCATGTGCTCAACACTAGTCGGGTACCCATCCTCAAATCCAATGCTCAAATGCTCCCCAGAGTAGGGAACCCACGTGATGACATTCGTTGTTAACAACTCCAACTGTAGACGGCAATGAGTGAAACCCTCAGCAATAAGGACCTCCACCAGTATGGAATGATGCCATCTCCGTTCTCGTGGATAGGTGTCTAAACCTGACACGCTCATAGGACGCAAACATGGAGGCCTCTCATAGGCCCAAAACCGCCAACATAAAGACAAATATCTGCTGTCAGTTAACACTTTTAACCTATACATGGGAAAAAATAAGAGAAACACTCACCAGTAGAAACGGGTAAAATCCTAACCAAGCCTCGGTCAAGCCCTGCTATCGCATGCGCATTCCCCTAAAGAAGTAGGCGAAGGTGTAGGAACCCCAATCATACTCTCCTATATGGTCCACATAGCGAGTGGCGCTGATCAAAGTGAAGGACACCGTATAAGAGTTATCTGCTATGCAGCAGCCCCTAATGATCATCAGGAACAATCACCAAAGAATGCAATCCCTGACTCTCACATCATCGGGTATGGGCTCACTCAACAGCCCGCTCATAGTATCTACGCTCAAAGGACACATGCACGAGCATACCCCTACCTTGAGCGCCTCGTCAAACTCCCAACAAGAATCGGACAGATTCGGAGTGATATCGCCATACACAAATCTTGGCGCCTCCAAACTCCATACATGTGATAAATCACCAATCCATCGGTGTCATCATCACCTCACAATCCAAGAATGGAGGATCGAAGTGTCGGTGAAACCAATAATGCTCGAGACAATGCCACGAGGTAACCCCCGACAATGACGGGGAAGAATGGAAAAGAAAGTCCCGAATCCCCAGCCATGTACAATCGCTCTATAGTCATCGTGCAAAGCCTGATACATAGAGTGGATGCTGAAATAGTTCCCTCGAGGCTGTGTAAAGCCGGGAACCTACATCAAATACAGATTAACATCAGAATCCTTGACTCCTCATCAATAGGGAAAAGGAAGATTAAGATCTAACTTATACCTCGTTTGCATGCAGGTAAACTGAAGGGTATCGACTCAAGTCGCCCAGAAGCTCTGGGTTCACCACGTGAATGCCTAGAAAATCCCTACGGGGAACACGTGCAGCAGAAGCGGGGTTCGTAACCAGAACATCATCCTCCTCGTCCTCGACGTCTGGCACTTCAACCTGGACAGGATGTATCACCGCCTCCACCAAACGACAAGGTTGTCTAATAGAATGGGGTCGAGGCACTTCAGAAGCCCTTCTCCGTACACCAGAAGTGGTTCTGCGGGAACTACTCGGCTGATCTAGATCCATAATATCTGGACAACAAGTCTCCAAATCACCTCAGAAAGGGTGTGGTAATGTTTAACCTGAAGCTTTTCAAAATGCATTCTTATGACTACATGCATGCATACATTATTTTAACATACGTCTACAGTAGAGTTAAAAATGCATGACTACCCAATGCCTACGTTTTGGAAAATTTTGCCATAGACCCCTTTATAAATAGGACTATCCACATGCACATAGGCATAACTAGGTGGCCATTCAGTAGCACACCTACCCGCAATCATATACATCCTACATGCATTAATACATCACAGAAAAAATCCGTAAGTGTAGTCTAATTACCAGGATTATTTTGCTTTTCTACCTTTACTCATTTGTCCTCAAATAGGATAAGAAATGACAGTAAAAGGTGCCAATTTGACTATTTCAAAAGTTAAATTTTTTCACATCATTATGTTCAGCATGGTTTAATACTAACATTTGCTATGTTGAATATTTTTTATCAAGTCATCAGCATGCATATTCACTACTATGTGTCTAAATGCATTTCATGTGATAAATCATTTTCCAACGGATAGAAACTAGAAAAGAATACATGCATATGTTACCAGGATAGTGAAGAACACTTGTACGATGGCAGAATGTGCAGAAAGTCGCCCGAACTCAGCAGGTCTGAAGAAGAGCTCTCGGATTTCCTTCGCGGTGCCACTTGAAAGTGATTTATGAAAGCAACTCGCAGGCCTTTCATACCCACGGTTGGCCGCAGGTCCACATGCGACTACCGCAGGTGTACCTGCAGCACCCTTATATGGGTCCCACACCTTCGGTTCGGTCCAGTTCAAGTTGCAAAGGAGGTTTCACAAGCTAAAAAGGTCAAATCAGGAATAAAAATACTACGCAATTGAGCGGAATAGCCTGGAATCCTGGTTCTCACGGGCCAAAATCTGGCTCCCCACATCGCTCATTGATATTGCCTAAATACAAGGTATACTATACCAGTGATTTCAGCTTTTGCAAATCAGGTTCGGCAATACCTCACACAGGTCCGATGATGCTAAAAGTGTCCCCGGCGGGGGTCACAACGCCGAAGATATAAATTGATAAAGTTTCCCCGGCGGGGGTCACAACGCCGAAGTTATAAATTGATAAAGTGTCCCCGACGGGGGTCACAATGCTGAAGTCATTCATTGATAAAGTTTCCCCGGTGGGGGTCACAACGCAATACAACTATTGATAGACGCATCAATGAGGGTCAAGTAACCTTGATATTTCCCAGCAAGGGTCACAACGCAATGCAACCATTGATACATATATTAATGAACGTCAAGCAGCCTTGATAGTTTTCCCAACAGGGATCTATCTGGTGATACACAAATCAGCAAAGGTTAGGCAGCCCTAACAATACATATTGTTGGCAG
The DNA here is from genome assembly GCA_020205605.1 of Panax ginseng. Classification (NCBI taxonomy): domain Eukaryota; kingdom Viridiplantae; phylum Streptophyta; class Magnoliopsida; order Apiales; family Araliaceae; genus Panax; species Panax ginseng. Next base: position 120,818,344 of record CM035133.1, on the reverse strand, counting down.
TAACTCCAACAGGATCATGGTATATACTGGTGACACAAACCAGAGAAGACCATCCTCATCGGAGAGGACCGATGATGGAATATGTTATACACATCCTCAAACAAACAAAGCTTTACCCCCACAGATCTCTTGCATATGAGAGGCACCTCTATGGAGTAGAAGTCTGTATCATGGATCCAGGACTTTAGTGATAGCCCCAACGTCAACATCCTTGAAGACTTGGATCGCACGTCCAAGACATCACTTTTTATCATCCCCGGTAGGATTAACAGGGAACCGGTAATCATCCCATCATGTTGGAAAACAATCCAACAACATACATGCATCATGCATTTGCATCATGTTGCTGCACATAGCATCATGTTTATCTTATTTGCATTTCAAGTGTCTAGGATTCTTTATCCTATCCATGCCTTGCATTGCATGAATATGATAAAGAGGGGCATCTGCAGACACTCGAAATTTTCTCGCACACTATTATTAACATTGCAGAGGGCGTATAAATCTTTCAAAGATAACCTTGAAAGATAGCTCGCATCCATTACGGACACTACCGGAAGTTCAGTCTCAACCCCTGAACACACATCGGGAGTATCAATTCCAATCTCGGAGATAACCCCGAGTTTCGTCCTTGGAGATAACCCCAAGGAGTGTTGTTGCAGTTCCAGCGATAACTCCGGAAATGCTTGTTTCAAATGCATGCGATCAGCTTCAATCTCAGACCTCCCGTCGAGGCACTCATACCACTCCCGTCGTGGTGGTTGATCATGTCCATATATATATATATATATATATATATATATATATAGATATATATATTTACCGCTTTTATATATTTACTTTTTTGATCCCCCATGGAGGTGCTTCGTGGTGGTTGATCATGTCTGTATATATATATATATATTTACAACTTTTATATATATAACTACTTACTGCTTTTCATATAAACTGCGACATCATGTGAGCCTAGGAATCATGTGATCACAGATTTAGTCCACTGAATCTAGATTCGGTTTCCGTGATGGACTTTTTTCAGTTGTAAGCAGCTTGTACATTATTTACAGTGTTTGAATTTTCTTAGATGGTTGTCATGCCCATGAGGAATTCGGCACTACTGTATATTATTTTCTCGAAGATGCCTCGCATCTCAAAAATAAAAGCAATCAAGCCGAACATTTAATAATAAAATGGAAGTATGAAAAGGTCTCAATTACTATTGAGCACAGGGTTTGAAAAATCTCTTTTTACAAAACTTCATTGCTATATCATGTTTAAAATTAAATTTTTCTACAAATTCAAACCCTTTGTATATAGGTGCGAACGAGGCCTCGCACTACTTCCAAATAATTGTACATTGATCCACACACATACATTCATATAATAGTTTCTTGAAAAGTGGCGATCACCGTGGCAACACGGATGTCGGGGGGTGCCTAACACCTTCCCCCCGCATAATCAAACCCCCAAACCCAAATGAATCTCAGTTTTACAGACCCGTTTAGCAGTGTCACATCACTGGGTCAATGTGCAAATCTTTTCTCGGTTGCGTTGGTGCAACCAGTTAAAAATACTAACTCACGACTTTACAAATCAAATCGTCGACATTATACATGTTTGACCTTTTTCACTTGTTTTTTCAAATAAATCTCACCTAACATGAGAACACCAAAAAATAAGAAACGAAAAGGGACAAATAAAAATCCCGACGTCGACAACAGATATATAAAAGTTTAAATAAATTTTTATATTTAAGACTTCTCAAACAAGCAGATAGCAGTTAAAGAACAAGTATATTTATAAAAGTTTAGAAACTTTTATACTTAAGTAAATAAGCTTCTTTAATAATCAAATATTAATTCATGCTTCGATTAAATAATGCTTCTAAGTAAGCAAATGTGAGAATTTATTCACTGTTATAAAAGTTTAAATAACTTTTATATTTTGTATAAAAAGTGTTTATTTGAATAAGTAAGTATATAACTTCTGTTCAGATTTCTAAAGATTTAATTTTTTTATAAATAAAAAGTGTGTTTCTATGAAAAATAGATTTAACTTTAATTCCAAGTATAAAAGTTTAAACAACTTTTAGAGTTATGCTTCTTATCAAACAGATAGATTCACATAAGTTTGTGATGTAAAAGTTTGAATAACTTTTATATTATGCAACAAATATTTTAAGAATAAATAAATAAATTTCCAAATACTTGCAATGACAAATATTAAGTATGATAAATAAAATAGTTAAATGATACTTGATATAACAAATAAATTTGTTAAACTCGAAAATATATATAATGATATATTCTATCTTGTGAATATTAAATAAGACCACTTAGAACTTCAAACACCGTTCGAATGATATTTTTGTTTAAGGAATGCCTTCAAATATCGTTATCTAAAACTGACCGAATTTAAAGTTTCACTATTAATATTTATATAAATATTTTCGACAGATCACTTAGAACTTTAAACACTGTTCGAATGATATTCTTGTTTAAGGAATACCTCTAAATATCGGTATTTAAAACTGATCTACTTTACGATATTTATATAAATAAATTATATATCGATAAGAGCCACTTAAAACTTTAAACATTGTTTGGAAGATATACAATATCTCCAAATAGCGGTATCTAAAACCTAATTTTTATTGATATGAATAGATGATATATATATATATATATATATATATATATATATATATATATATATATATATATATAACAATTTCTATTTGTATATCTATATCTATGCATAAGTATAAGATAACAACAATAAATTAATTTAGGAACTTATCTAAAAATAATTTGACCTATTTTCTCTTCAAATGATCATAACTTTCATTAGAAGAAAGTAAACTTTTTAGAGAGAGATTATGTAGACAAGTATAGAGTAAAATTTTCTTGATTTTAGAATTGGTGAATTGAATGTGAAGAAAAACTTCCCTATTTATTTGAAATTTTGGCCGAGGGTAAATATGTAATTTGGAATTTTTATTTTGAAATTAAGGGTTCAGATGAATTGTTTTGAAAATGGAAGGATCTGATAATTTTTAAATGAGTATCACACGGATGGAATAAAAATCACTTTAGCAGACAACTTAGCCCATGTAACATTTGAAGAGTGTGCTTAATTAATGCACCAATTTCTTTTAATTTGTATTGTAAGCATACTCGGTCAGACAAGGCTTAAGCCTTTCAATTTCCTTTTCTCTAATTCACATGGGCCCACTATTTTTACTTCTTTCTCATGTGGGCAACAAACCGAAACAAGGCTCCACAAACCTTTCACATTTCATTCTTCTAATTTAATTCCCATGGGCCCCACATGCAAATTAACGATTTTTAGCAGAAGGCTTTTGACAATCTAATTCTTCAATTTATTACATGGACCTATATAGTCAGTTTCCCAAGCTTTTTTCGGACGTATGGGAGAGATAAAGGTTGAGGCCTTTTTCAAAAATAATTTTTAGATATATCATATAATTTTTTAAAAATGTTTTAGTGAAGAAAAATAATTTAAGGAATAGAGACTCTCCTTGCCTTAGAAAATGTTGTTTTATGAATTAATCTCTTTAGCACTTGATATTAAATTATCAAGGTCAAGAAAACATTAATTCAATTAGGATGTAAAACATTTTTGGTCAAAATAAATAAGATAATTAAAATCATTTATATCATATAATTATCCTACGGAGATGATTCTATCCTAATTACTAATTTTATTGTTATCATTAAAATATTCTTAAAAGTTGGAGACCTATCAATCTCTCTCCTTTTGATGATGAAAATAAAACAAAAAATTCTATTCAGATTCCCCTTAATATATGAAGCTTCCCCTCATATTATGAATATTTTTCAAAATCATTTTTTTATTTTTGAAAAATCCATCATAACACAGTTATATATTAGTTTATAACAATTATATACATCTCATTGTAGCTGTATATATATCATCCATCACAGTATTATATTATTATGCTAATATTTTTAGTGACAACATTATCGGTATTATATTGTCCTGCATTATCAGTATATATTGTCCTACTTTCTCAAAATAATTTTTAACTTTTGAAAAACTGATCAGTAGTTTATATAGATATAACATTATCAGAATATTGTCTGCTGTAATAGTATATAATAATAATTATATAACAGGATATAATCTTAACAATTATATAACAGGATATACTCACAGTAGTTATATAACGGGATATAACATTTTTAAAATATTATCTCCTATGATAGTATATAATAATAATTAGGTTTAATTGCGTATTAAACCCAAAGTATACACTTTTTTACCATTCGTAATCCGATGTTTATACGCTCCCATCCCGTTACTCCAAGTACCGTTAAGTAAACATAACTTACCCTTTTGTAATTTTCAAATATTTAAATTGTGACACGTGGCCATTTTTCGGCGAACAAATTGACTAAAAGGGTCAGTTATGCTTACTTAACTGTACTTGGGGTAGCGGGATGAAACCGCTTAAACATCGGGGTACGAATAATAAAAGAGTGTATACTTCGAGATTTAATATGCAATTCACCCTAATAATTATATAACAAGATATAATCATAGCAGTTATATAACAAGATATAATCATATAACAAGATATATTTATAGTAGTTATATAACATGATATAACATTATATTTTTCTTTTCCCTCTTTGTCATCATCAAAATGGTGAAAAAAAAGCTTTAGCATATTAACCTGCAGAAAAGTTAGTTAGCTATAAAGGAACATTCCATAAAAACATTTAAATAGATAAGTGTACCTGCATAGTTAGTTGTGTTAGTATGTGAGTTATTACCATCATCTCAAAAAGTTAGTATGAAATAATATATATTACATGCCCAAATAGTTAGTAATCTCCTAAATTAATAGGAGAAATTTGAAGACTAGTGATGGACAAAAGATTATCAGAGTGAAATTGTTGATTGGGCTCTACTGGAGTCGAACTTGTACTGGATGTGAAATGATAAGGTGGAATAGAAACTTTATGATTTTCCATTAAGAAATGAATTAGGCTACAAGAAAAAAAGCTTAATTCCGACGGAATATTCTGTCGGACCTAAGCCTATTTAGTCGAAAATAGATTATTTCCGACCTAAATCTCCGTCAGAAATTCGGTCGTATATATTCGCGTCGAATATAAGATTCGTCAAAAATTTCGTTGAATCTATATTATCTTCGACGAAATTATCTCTGACGGATTTTCGTCGAACATAAACTATCTTCGACTGAATATATAGGACAAAACTTTCCGTCGAGTATAATATACCCTATTTTCGACGGACATATTCCTTCGGAATTATCTTATTTCCAATTAAAAATTAAATTAAGCCGGTATTTATTAAAAATGACTAATTATTAACTCCGACGGAATTTGTGTCGGAGATAAAGTAGTTCCGACGGACATGTTCCCTTGGAGTTAACTTATTTCCGACTGAAAATTAGAATATTTCGATATTTATTAAAAATTGGGTATTTGTTTAATCCGAGGGAAGTTCCGTCAGAAATATCTTATTCCGTCGGAATTAACTATTTTTTTTAAATACAGATTTTAAAAGTTCAGTTTTCAGGTGTTTAAACCCATTAATGTACCTGTAACCTGTCACAACCCAATACACAGTAATATAAACCTGTATCTCACATTCAAATATGCAACGTAGCACTAAAACGTAATCTTCAATTCATTATCATTCATATTCACATTCAAATATCCACGAAAACGTATTAATATGAATGCTCATTTTCAATTACGCACGTCATCAAACCCATCAGAATCAAAGTGTATATCATTCTCGGATTCGATATCTTCCTCATCCTCAGTTTCGACACCAATTTCGTCATCGTTATCATCCTCAACGACTACATAATCATTCATGTGTACATTTGCCTCGACATCCTCATCGTTAGGTACGTCAATGACATCAGTACTCACCACATCTTCAGCATGGAACACTACGGCCAAAGGGTTGCTCACATCTTCTTGCAACGCCTCATCCATACCAAACATGTTATCAACATTAAATGAACGTGTTTTAGTAAAGACTACTGTGTACCAGGGGCTTCGAGTATTTATGACATTAGGAGCGTAATACACTTGAGTCGCTTGACTTGCTAACACGAACACGTCATCAGACTTTAACACCGACTTGATATCCACGGTTGTGATTCTATTACGATCAACTTTTACCTCCTTTTCAGTATCAAATCAGCTACACTTAAATGTAACTACTTTTTTTCCCCCGTGATAATTGAGCACAACCACATCCTGTAAACGGCCATAGTAATTGGACTTAGAATATTGGTAGCAACTTCCTAACACCACAACCCCAGAATTGACTGATGTGAGTTCATTCAAGTCATCGACTCTAAATCAGTACCCATGCATGATGCAACCTGTGATGCCTCAAAAATAGGTATACATCACCCATCTTGAGTCGCCAAATACATGGTACAAAATTCAAATACAACTTAATAATACATGTGACACCCCCAAAATAGGTATACATCACCCATCTTGAGTCACCAAATACATGGTACAAAATTAAAATACAACTTAATAATACAACTATCGTGTAAAATACGACAAAACATAAACTGAGAGTTTTAAAATGAATATTGTCTTCTAGACAGTATTCAACTCAAATGGAGTCCTCAATACATTTATTATCATACTATTTCATAGAATAGTGAGGATTACTAATGTTATCATCTCGGATCATCACTCCGCTCCTCGACTAGTCTCTGGCCACGCTCTCATTTCTCAAGAGGACAATGAAAGTAAAAAGGGTGAGCTCAACTAGCCCAAAGAAGAAATATTATGACTAAGATAATGCGTAATAATTTATCGTTAGCCTTCAACAAAGTTGTTAAACCGATAAAATATAACAAACATCAAGTTTAATCGCAATGAACAAGCAATCCATTAGAAGAGTCAAGTAGAGCATAAAATCTACTATCTTCTATGATTTAAAAGGTTTTTCATCACTTTTATCGCTGAGACTCAGCTTAATAAATAATCCACATCATTGAATCACCCTGCACTACGGCCAAGAATATTCTTTAGTATCACGACCACAAATTATCCATGCACTACGGGCCAAGGATATTCGTGTATTCATCAATGGTCATGATCATGCCAACAACTTTCCATCAATGCACTACGGGCCAATGATGACTTTTACCACATCATTTGTAACATTACGGTCATGATTATACCGAATAATCCCTGGTTAGAATCATACCAAGTCCATCTATGCACTACAGGCCAAAGATGACTTTCAACATAATATAAACATGAGGATGATGACAATAATATAAGAATCCAATAAAACAAGTTCAAGGATAAATTTTTAAAGACTTATAATTTAATTTATCTAGAAATCAATAACGTCCAAATTGTCAACATGATATTGCTTTGTGGAGTAAAATTCAAGAATAATATTATACCAAAAATAATTTGAACCGAAAACGAATCAATTTTTATCATGAATAGTACCCCAGGTGAATATTACTCGAGTGAATAGTACCCCGTGAATAGTACTTCAGGAATAGTAACCCCGTGAATAGTACTTTGGCATGAAAAAGTTAAAACTTATCAAGAATGCTCAGAATATTATTTCCATTAAAAGATACTGGATGAAGCGCAAATATCAAGGATATTCTACTAATTTCGTGGAGTATAGAAGCCAAAATTTTAACAAAACGAGTATAGAATTGAATCAAACAAAATAATATTACTTACATACTACAGTATGTATGAAAAAATATTATTTCGTTTAATATTGAAAAAAATAACATCCCTTACGTTGAAAAGAAGAGTATTCCAACTGGTATAGCGGGGATATTCTTGAAGAAAACTTTCACTGTTTTTTACGCTCAATATTATAGAAAAAGAATTCTCTGATTTTTGTGTGATTTTCAATTCTAACTTAAGCGCCTATTTATAGGAAAATGTTAGAATGCCAAAGGAGACTAAATAATATATAATATTATATTTTATTTTTTCTTCTACGCATCCTTCCATGATCAGCCTCCACAATTGAACCAAAAATTCCAGCACATGTTTTGAAAAAAACAAAAGTGGGTCCCACCCATAATTTTAATAAAAATATTTTAATTTCCGAAACTTCAACAATTCATAATAAATAGCCCTTCTATCAGAAAAATACGAATTTTATGTCCATTCTACACGAAATCGAATTCTCTACAACTTTGTAGCTTTAAGTTTTTCCAAATTCCAACAAAAAAATATCTGAAATTCACAAACGGACGATTTTCAATATCTCTTAAAATTCATAACAAATCATACGTTAATTTTTAACGGTTCAAAATTTGTGGACATATACTCAACTTATATATGTATAACATATCCAAAAATCACAACGATCTAACGATCGGATCAAAATTATAATTCACACAATAGAGCTTAAGAACACCGATTTGATTTTTTAATACCCCAATCCGATAAAATACTGATAAAATACCTCAACATTAATTCCTTCATTTATAACCACATAAAATAAATATTTTCCTATCCATCATTTATGTCCACATAAAAAAATATTTTCTTATCATAAAAATCAATAATTAATTATTCATAAATAATATTACAGAATCACAATAATGACAACCAGGCCCATTCCTAGGAAAGAGAGGGCTTTCCGATAAGGATTTCTCCTTACTGGCGTGCAATTAGGTGACCAAACCTCTCCTTGACAGAACTTTCTAGACATTGCCAATAATTCTATCTAATAATATTATTCAAATAATATGATTTATTGATTTGATAATGGAAAATACTGAGCAGTAACAATTATTGAAACAATAATAATATAAAATATCAACGCAACAATTATTGAATTAATAAAATAAAATATTGAACAGTAATTACTGTAAAAATTATTGAGTAGTGCCTTCTTATGTAAGAATTAATAATTCAAAAATACTGTACAATACCATGTGCTATTGTGCAACAACGCCAGACATCAGATTTTAACCACCGTGTATTCCAACGTTGTTAATCTGTGAATAACTACGCCATTATTTATAAAATTCAAACTTGTCGTTTTCTTCATCCAACAATTATTCTGTTATGGGACCCAAAAATAATGCTCATACCACATACTTAATATTCTCCACAACAAGAATATTCCACGCACCAAATGAATATTCCCCAATAGAAATGAGTATTTTATAATGACTTGCGTATTTTGAAAATTTTATATATATCCCACAACTATAACATTATATCAAATTCACTCCATAATATTCAAAAATGATATTTATAGAAAATTCATCTTTATTCATAAAAGTTGGGGTCTTACAATACAACTGTCGTGTAATATACGACAAAACATAAACTAAGAGTTTTAAAATGAATATTGTCATCTAGACAATATCCACACTCAATGGAGTCCTCATTACATTTATTATCACACTATTTAACAGAATAGTGAGGACTACTAATGCTATTAATCGGACCGGTCACTCTCCTCGACTAGTCCCAAATTTATATTCTCATTTTCTCAAGAGAACAATGAAAGAAAATGTGAGCTCAACTAGCCCCAAGAAGAAATATTATGACTAAGATAATGCAGAATAAATTATCATTAGCCTTCAATAGTGTTAAACTGATAAAATATAACAAACATCAAGTTTAACTGCAGCGAAACAAGTAATCCATTAGAAGAGTCAAGTAGAGCATGATATCTATTATCTTCTATGATTTAAAAGATTTTTCATCACTTTTATCGCTGAGACTCAGCTTAATAAATAATCCATATCATCGAATCACCCCTGCACTATGGCCAAGGATATTCATTAGTATCACAACCACGAATTATCCATGCACTACGGGCCAAAGATATTCGTGTATTCATCAATGGTCATGATCATGTCAACAACTGTCCATCAATGCACTATGAGCCAATGAGGACTTTTACCACATCTTTTGTCAACATGATACTGCTTTGTGGAGTAAAATTCAAGAATAATATTGTACCAAAAATAATTTGGACTGAAAACGAATCAATTTTTTATCATGAATAGTACCCCGGGTGAATAGTACTCGAGTGAATAGTACTCCATGAATAGTAATTTGGGAATAGTACCCCGTGAATAGTACTCCGGCATGAAAAAGTTAAAACATATCAAAAATGCTCAGAATAATATTTTCATGAAAAGGTACTGGATGAAACGCAAATTTTAAGGATATTCTACTAATTTCATGGAGTATAGAAGCCAAAATTTTAACAAAACGAGTATAGAATTCGAAATCTGAAACGAAATAATATTACTTACATACTACAGAGTATGGAAGAAAATATTATTTCAAGCGAATATTGAACAAAAATAACATCCCTTACCTTGAAAAGAAGAGTATTCCAACTGGTATAGCGGGGATATTCTTGAAAAAAACTTTCACTATTTTCTAAACTCAAAGGTTTCTAACACTCGAAAGAAATACACTCAATATTATAGAAGAAGAATTCTCTGATTCTGGTGTGATTTTAAATTCTAACTAAGCATCCTATTTATAGGAGAATTGAAAGGATACTATTTGGATGCATAGTGAAGGAAAAGTCACGGGCGCAACTCTTCGCCCGAACGTTTGAAAATTTTTGATTTACTATGCAGCACTATGCAATAAAATATTCTAATAAAACGAAAATTTTTAAATAAAATAAAATATTATATATATATATATATATATAACAAACTTATAATAATAATAAAATTAATAATTGTACACCTTCCTTTCTCAGCATCCAACCTCCCGTGACAAACAAAAATTTCATCCCATTTTATTTTTCAACACGCGAACCCCACATGTGGCCCCACCTTTATTATATTAAATAATTTTCTACCGATTATTTTGAAAAACGGGTAAATGGGGGTCCATATAATAAGCAAATTTTATAATAAATACTTTATAAAAATCACCCCAATATTTTTAACAACATTTATCATCATTATTATAATTCGCAATATTTAACAACCAGGTCGTTCCCAGGAAAGAGATTGCTTTACAATAAGAATTTCTCCTTATTGGCGTGAAATTAGGTGACCAAACCTCTCTTTGACAGAACTTCTAGACATTGTCAATATTACAAATAATAATATGAATAACTTTGTCGTCTCAATTATTGATTTAATAATATATAAAATATAGACAATAATTGAATCAAATAATGTGAGATACTATGCATCAATTCATCAGAGTAATAATTCAACAAAACCGAAAGTGACTTCTCACGTAAGCATCAATAATCAATACCGTGTGCTACTATGCAACCACGCCAGACATCAGCATTTCTTTTAACAGGTTGTTCCAACGAGCTTAACGGTAAAACTTCCACCGTTATTTTTATAAAAGATATTTTCGTCATTTTTCATTCCGACAATAATTACGTTGTGGGGTCCACTAATGATTGTGCCATCGCATTTAATATTCCCTGTTAAAACGAATATTCCCCGACCAATCGAATATTTTATAACAACTTGCTTACTTTGCAAAATTTATAAATATTACCCACAACTTTAATATTATAACAAATCAACACCATAATTATTCAAAATGATATTTATAGAAAAATTCATCTTTATTCATAAAAGTTGGGGTCTCACAACCTTCCATTCTTATGAAATTTCGCCCTTGAAAATAGGGTACATACCTGGTATGACGAAGAGGTGAGGATACCTTGATTTCATATTAGATTCTAACTCCTAGGTCATTTCCTCAACATCGTGGTTTGTTCACAAAACTTTAACTTGAGGTATAACCTTGGAGCGTAGAATATGTTCCTTCTTATCCAAGATTTTAACAGGTACCTCTTCATACGTTAAATCTTCCGCTATCTCATCTGGTTCTAACTCAATAATGTGGTTCAGGTCTTTCACATATTTACGTAACATAGATATGTGAAAAACGTTATGAACATGAGACATACTTGACGGTAGAGCGAGTCTATAGGCCACAGTTCCTACTCGATCGAGGATTAAAAATGGCCCAATGAATCGAGAATTGAGCTTTCCTCTCTTTCCAAATCTTGTAACTCCTTTCCATGGAGCAACACGTAACAACACATGATCTCCAATATCGAATTCCACGTCCTTTCGATGAAGAACATCATAACTCTTTTGTCGATCTTGTAAGGTTTTTATACGTTGTCGGATCGTTTGAATCTTTTCCGTAGTCATACACACCAACTCTGGTCCCAACAATGTTGCTTTACCCACCTCATCCCAACATACTAGAGAACGACACTTTCTTCCATACAACTCCTCAAATGGAGCCATGCCAATACTTGCTTAATAACTATTATTGTAGGAAAACTCCACTAATGGTAAGAACTTGTCCCAACTTTCTTTGAAGTCAAGGACACAGAGTCTTAATAAATCTTCAAGAGTTTGAATAGTCCTTTCTGACTGCCCTCCCGTTTGAGGATGATAAGCCGAACTAAATCATAAATCCGTGCCCATAGCTTTTTACAAATTAACCCAAAATCTTGAAGTGAATCTTGGGTCTCGATCAAAAACTATGGATACTGGCATACCATGCAATCTTACAATCTCATTTATGTACATACGAGCAAGACGTTCAAGTGTATAAGTTTCTTGTATAGGTAAGAAATGAGCCGACTTGGTTAATCTATCAACAATGACCTAAATTGCATATATGCCTTGAGAAACCTTGGGAAGACCAGTAACAAAATCCATGGTAATGTGCTCCCACTTCCATTTTTGAATTTCAAGTGGTTTTAATGGACCTTTTGGTACTTGATGCTCCGCCTTGACTCGTTGACAAGTTAAACACCTTAAGATAAACTCCGCTATCTCTCTCTTCGTATTGCTCCACCAAAATGTATGTCGAAGATCACAATACGTTTTGGTACTCCCAAGATGGATTTCAAATGGTGTGTTGTGCGCCTCCATCATGATTTTATACTTTAAATCAGGGTCGTTAGGAACACAAAGTCTAGAGTTGACTCGAAGTATTCCTTCTTCATCGATTCTTGCTTCCGGCATAGCACCTTCTTGAACTTTCTTCCTCATATGCATCAGCTCTAGGTCTGTAGCTTGAGCAGATTTAACTTTATCGATTAAAGTCGGTTTTACTTGTATATTCGTCATCATCACATGGGTCGCTGGAGTCTTTAACTCTCTCTCCATTCTTTGTAAATCATACAAAATGGGCCTTTGCATTGACAATATTGCACTCGTACCTGGATATGATCTTCTACTCAATGCGTCAGCTACTATGTTCGCTTTTCCAGGATGGTATTGGATGGTATGATCATAATCTTTCAACAGCTCAAGCCATCATCGTTGCCACATGCTGAGTTCCTTTTGAGTGAAGAAATATTTGAGGCTTTTATGATCCGTATAGATCTCCACCTTCTCTCCATACAGGTAATTCCTCCAAATTTTAAGTGCGAAGACAACTTCTGCCAACTCTAGATCATGAGTAGGATAATTCCTCTCATATTCTTTGAGTTGTCGAGAGGCATAGGCTATGACTTTCCCATGTTGCATGAGAACACATCCTAACCCTTTTCCCGAAGCATCACTGTAGATGACAAATCCCTCCGAGCCAGATGGTATTGTCAGAACAGGTGCTGAAATGAGTCTCCTCTTGAGTTCTTGAAAACTCTTCTAATATTCCTCGCTCCAACCGAATTTTGTATCTTTTCGAGTCAGCTGAGTTAATGGAGTAGAGATTCTAGAAAATCCTTCCACGAATCTCTGATAATAACCAGCTAAGCCGAGAAAGCTACGTACTTTGGTCACTAACTTAGGTTGTTCCCAGCTTTGAATTACTTTAATCTTTGTCGGGTCAATAGATATTCCGTGATTTGATATCACGTGCCCAAGGAGTGCAACTTCCTCAAGCCAGAACTCACATTTCTTCAACTGGGCATAAAGCTTGTTTTCATGAAGCTTTTGGAGTATCAGCCTGTTAATCGATTTCGCAATCAATGAATACATGCAAGTATACACGGTCAACAAGTAATAAAGTGAAAGTAGAGTATCGTTCCCACGAGAAATTTAATAAAAATCACCAAGTACTAATTCTTAATCAAATTAATTTTATTTAAACAATCTCAAATCGTGATTTTTCTAATTAAGAAAACTAAATTAATCAATTAAAACCAAGACTTTAACGAATGAATTCAGATAAATAAAGATTAAGACTCCAATATCCCCAATTATGAACTATAAACCAATTATCCAATTATCCTAATTATTATGTCTACTGAATTGTTAACAGGAATTCTCAAATGCCAAAAGCCCTTTCTCAAGTGATCATTTGCCTTCTATTTAACCAAGATTAATTTTGCTATATCTCTATGCAAAACAATTGAATTAAACTCGTTACAATTCCAATTCCTTATGTGTTACATGCGGCAAATAGATATTCTCATTCTATTCACAAACCTAATTATTCACTGTGCAAATAACTAAGTCATATGATATCATGCCCAGTTCTAACCCTAGAATTCCTTTCTCAATTCCTTCTAGAGTAACAAGGTAATTACTGATCAGATAATTAATCAATAAGCATAAGGCAAGATAAACAACTCACTTTGACACAAATAATTGGAATAAATTAAATAACTAATTCATAGCCATAAAAAGGTTCAATTGAAATCTTAATAAAAGAGTTAGTTCATAATTAATGAATTAAAATCAAGAATCCACAATTGAATAGACATTAAAAGATAAAAGTAAGAGAAGAGAAGAGAATAGAATCTATTGTCAGTAGTCTTGAAACTCCTCTTTCGCTCCTGCTTTGAATCTTCAATGGTCTCCAAGTTGCTTCAATCTCCAAAACTAATAAGAACTAGGGTTATTTTCTAATCTAAAGGAGTGTTTAATCTAGTCTAATCTATGTAATCTCCCTCTTATTTTATGCCTTACATCATGTATTTATAGGTTACAAGTCCAATTTTTAGTTTTGGAACAAACCCAATCCAATTTAGAGTCAAAAAGGTGTCAAAATTCGCCCAAAACCCGTCTAGGCCGCACCCAACCTCTTCCCCAATGCCCCAGCACTGGGCACGACGCTCAGACACTGCCTTATAGCGCCCCGGCTCTGCAAATAAGCCTAAAATTAGCGCCCCGACGCTACCACTTTTTCTGACATTTTCTGCTCCGACGTCCTTTGGGAAAATGGCCATAACTTCTTCGTCCGAACTCTGATTTAGATGATTCAAGATGATCCGGAAAGAGGAAAAGTAGATCTACAACTTTCATTATTTAAGAGTTTCGAAATAAGGTTTGTAGAAATACTCAAATTGGCTCTGAAGTGACTACTGTGTAAATGGCAAGCTGAAAACGCGAATCTAGCCACCCCGAACGTCGATCCATGTAACTTTTGTCCCAATTCCTACAAAACAATATAAAACATGCTTGAATAGACATAACCACTTAAAAACTAATCTAAAAGACTTCAAAACAACAATAAATTAAGCCCGAATGTATCCAATTCATGTGTATAAAACTCACTCATCACAGCCTCAAATGCTGCTCATGATCTTCATGGCTTTTGGAATATATGAGGATGTCATCAATAAAGACGACCACAAAGTGATCCAAATATTCCTTGAATACTCGGTTCATCATGTCCATGAAGGCAGTAGGAGCATTAGTCAATCCAAAAGACATGACTAGGAATTCATAATGCTCGTACCGAGTTCTGAAAGTCGTCTTTGGAATGTCATCAGTTTTAATCTTTAATTGGTGATATTCGGAATGAAGATCAATCTTTGAAAAAATTTGGCGCCTTGCAACTGGTCAAACAGGTCATCAATACGTGGCAATGGGTACCTATTTTTGATGGTGACATGATTCAACTCCCGTTAATCAATACAAAGTCGCATACTTCCATCTTTCTTCTTTACGAATAGAACAGGAGCACCCCAAGGAGACGTACTAGGACGAATAAAGCCAATGTCTAACAATTCCTGCAGTTGGGTCTTTAACTCCTGAAGTTTAATAGGACCCATTCGATATGGGGCTTTGAAAATGGGTTTTGTACCGGGTTCAAGGTCGATACAAAATTTAATTTCACGCTCTAGGGTATGCTAGGAAGTTCTTTAGGGAATATGTCAGGAAATTTATTAACAATAGAAATATCATTCGAATTTGACGTATTTTTGTTTAAATTTGTGACATGGGCTAAGAAATCTTGACATCCGTTTTTCAATAAATGAATAGCTTTATGGCTTGATATAACAGTGATTGACTTTAGTGGTTTGGTTGCTTGAATTCGCATAATAGGTTGGTTAGGAATATGAAAGCTAACAACCTTACGAAAATAATCAATTTTTGCATGATGAGTAGTTAACCAATCAATCGCTAGAATTACGTCAAATACAAGTATTTTTAATAAAATAAGATCGATAGGTAATGTGAGGGTACCGATTTGAACCAAACAAGACTTATAAAAAGTGGATGTAATGAAAGTTTCTCCCAATGGAGTTTTAATAGATAAGTCAAAGTCTAATTTCTCCAGAGTCAAATTTAAACGTTGAGCGCAAGTAGGAGAAATAAAAGAATGAGTAGAACTGGTATCAAATAAAGTATATACTTCGCTATTGTTTATGATAAGCTTACCCGTGATCACCTCGTTTGGATTCCTTACTTTCTGGGAGGTTACGACAAATGCACTCCCTTGAACTACTGGTTTTGATTTTTCTGGAACGGCCTTTGGTGCCTCCATCTCAGCTGGACTTGGCTTCCTTGAATGACAAAATTAAGCTAGGTGACCTTCTCTTCCACAATTGTAACATGTTTTGGACTGCTGCGCACAGTTTGGACTGATATGTCCCTCCCCTCCGCATTTGAATCATAGGATAGGTGGTCGTTCTCCTTCCTTAACAGCGGGTGCTGATGGTGACATCTTTCCATCATTATTGAATATCCTTTTCTTGAAATGTCCATTCTTATTGTCTTGGCCATGATTGCCACCGAAGTGGTTACCATTTCTGGCATGTTGATTCCCTCCACGTTTGTTGTCACCGCTTCGATTACTGCTACCACTGGTATTATCGACTTGTCGGCTGCTCTCTCTTGGTTGGGTTAACTCATTATCGCGCTCCAATAATTGAGCCCTATTTACAACATCTGAATACAAACACAGTTTGTGAGAGATAAGGTATTGACGTATCTCAGGTTTCAAACCTCTTGGAAACATCCGCATCATTCTCTCCTCATTATCAACTAAGTGGGACGCAAACCGGGACAACTCGGAAAACTTGTCTTCGTACTGTGACACGGTCATGTTGTTTTGCTCCAGTTTAATGAACTCTACCTCTTTCATGTGATGAATACTTTCGGGAAAGTACTTATCGTTGAACAGTTCTTGGAACTTCTCCCAAGTCATCTTCAGTGCGGCAGGTTGAGTACGCTTTATAGATTCCCACGATGAATCGCCTCGCTCAACATGAAGAAGGTGGCAAAGGGAACCTTTTGCTCCTCAGAGCATCCCAAGACATAAAGGGAACCTTTATCCACGTCTCTGCCTTAAGTGGTTTTGGCTCTCCAAAAAACTCCGGTGGTCCCAGCTCCTTGAACTGTTTAGCCTTTGTGATCAGTCGAGAGTTACAGATGTTTCCACCGCATTTTGGGACAGGAGCCGCTCTCGCCTGATGTTGCATGAATTGCATAAAGCCTTTGAACATTCCATCATTCATCATTTGATCGGTGTTGTTATTTACCTGAGGATTATTGTCTTCCTGTTGCACATTATCCTGGGTATTGATCTGTGGTGACTCAACGGTCTCCTGTGCTCCATTGCTATTCTCAATATTCTTGGATGTCATTTTCAAATACTGCCACAAAACAAGGGTTAATTGACATGTCACATATTATCCCTATACTCTGACCGACCAATTAAATACCAAATAAACTTAGGTAAGTCATACGAACGAAGGAATTCCTCGTCTCTCCCCTCCTAGTTCTTGTCTCACATCTCAGTCAGGGATCATATCCCTAAGCTTTGATACCAACTGTGATGCCCCTAAAATAGGTATACATCACCCATCTTGAGTCGCCAAATACATGGTACAAAATTTAAATACAACTTAATAATACAACTGTCGTATAATATACGACAAAACATAAACTAAGAGTTTTAAAACAAATATTGTCATCTAGGCAATATCTACATTTAATGGAGTTCTCATTACATTTATTATCACACTATTTAACAGAATAGTGAGGACTACTAATGCTATTATCTGGACCGTCACTCCGTTCCCCGACTAGTCCCAGCTATATTCTCATTTCCTGAAGAGAACAATGAAAGCAAAGGGTGAGCTCAACTAGCCCAGTAAGAAATATTATGACTAAGATAATGCAGAATAAATTATCGTTAGCCTTCAACAGTGTTAAACTCATAAAATATAACAAACATCAAGTTTAACTGTAAAGGAACAAACAATCCATTAGAAGAGTCAAATAGAGCATGATATCTACTATCTTCTATGATTTAATAGGTTTTTCATCACTTTTATCGCTGAGACTCAGCTTAATAAATAATCCACATCATTGAATCACTTACGCACTACTGACGAGAATATTCTTTAGTATCACGACCACAAATTATCCATGCACTACGGGCCAAGGATATTCGTGTATTCATCAATGGTCATGATCATGCTAACAACTTTCCATCAATGCACTACGGGCCAATGAGGACTTTTACCACATCCTTTGTAATATTACGGTCTTGATTATACCGAATAATCCCTGGTCATAATCATACCAAGTCCATCTATACTACTGACTACGAGATGACTTTCATCATAATATAAACATGAGGATGATGACAATGATATAAGAATTCAATTAAATGAAAGCAAATGATAAATTTTTAAAGATTTATAATTTAATTTATCCAGAAATCAATAACGTCCAAATTGTCAACATGATACTGCTTTGTGGAGTAAAATTCAAGAATAATATTGTACCAAAAATAATTTGGACCAAAAATGAATCAATTTTTTTTATCATGAATAGTACCCCGGGTGAATAGTACTTTAGTGAATAGTACCCCGTGAATAGTAATTCAGGAATAGTACCCCGTGAATAGTACTCCGGCATGAAAAAGTTAAAACTTATCAAAAATTCTCAGAATAATATTTCCATGAAAAGGTACTGGATGAAATGCAAATTTTAAGGATATTCTACTAATTTCATGGAGTATAGAAGCCAAAATTTTAACAAAATGAGTATAGAATTCGAAATCTGAAACGAAATAATATTACTTACATACTACAGAGTATGGAAGAAAATATTATTTCAAGTGAATATTGAACAAAAATAACATCCCTTACCTTGAAAAGAAGAGTATTCCAACTGGTATAGCGGGGATATTCTTGAAAAAAACTTTCACTATTTTCTAAACTCAAAGGTTTCTAACACTCGAAAGAAATACACTCAATATTATAGAAGAAGAATTCTCTGATTCTGATGTGATTTTAAATTCTAACTAAGCATCCTATTTATAGGAGTATTGAAAGGATACTATTTGGATGCATAGTGAAGGAAAAGTCACGGGCGCAACTCTTCGGCCGAACGTTTGAAATTTTTTGATTTACTATGCAGCACTATGCAATAAAATATTCTAATAAAATAAAAACTTTTAAGTAAAATATAATATTATATATATATATATATGTATAAAAAAAACTTATAATAATAATAAAATTAATAATTGTAAACCTTCCTTTCTCAGCATCTAACCTCTCGTGACAAACACAAATTTCATCCCATTTCATTTTTCAACAAGCGGGCCCCACATGTGCCCCCCGCATGTGGCCCCATCTTTATTATATTAAATAATTTTCTACCAATTATTTTAAAAAATGGGTAAATGGGGGTCCATATAATAAGCAAATTTTACAACAAATACTTCATAAAAATCACCTCAATATTTTTAACAACATTTAACATCATTATTATAATTCGCAATATTTAACAACCAGGTCATTCCCACGAAATAGGGGGCTTTCCAATAAGAATTTCTCCTTATTGGCGCGCAATTAGGTGACCAAACCTCTCCTTGACAAAACTTCTTGACATTGTCAATATTGCAAATAATAATATGAATAACTTTGTCGTCTCAATTATTGATTTAATAATATATAAAATATCGACAATAATTGAATTAAATAACGTGAGATACTATGCAATAATTACTGTAGCAATAATTGAACAAAACTGAGTGACTTCTCACGTAAGCATCAATAATCAATATCGTTTGCTACTATGCAACCACACGTATTACTGTACTTTTAACACCGGTTATTCCAACAGTTAACAGTAAAACTTCCGCCGTTATTTTTATAAAAAGATATTTTCTTCGTTTTTTCATTCCGATAATAATTACGTTATGGGGTCCACCAATGATTGTGCCATCGTACGAATATTCCCTGTTAAAACGAATATTCCCCGACCAATCAAATATTTTATAACAACTTTCTTACTTTGCAAAATTTATAAATATTACCCATAACTTTAATATTATAACAAATCAACACCATAATTATTCAAAATGATATTTATAGAAAAAATCATATTTATTCATAAAAGTTGGGGTCTTACACAACCAGGAAAAGAACTAACAACTTTGTAAGGTCCTTGGATGACATTTATAAAACGCTCAGAATTGTTCTCCGCTTCAACCCTTTTCTTAAACCACTGTTGGAAATTAGCATTAGTAAATGTTTCCAATTCTGCTGTAGTAAAATTTGGGTTATAAGCATACGCTTCCTCTTTGAATGAACTGCGAAATTAGTAAAATGTCTTTAACATATATAAATGACTACACTTGTAAATTGTACTAAATACCGCAAATAAGCTGAGACTTACGTGATGTATGATGATACTTCGGGCATATTTAGAAGCACGTATGTAGATATAATCTTCAACTTTTTGTCACTTAAGTAAGTCAGCGTCTCATGGCCAAATGGTTTAGCCGGATATATGAATACAACTAACTCATCATCAACATGAGTCATTGGACCAAAAACCTCATTCCTTCCTAAACGGTTGTGCAACATCGTCAAAATACAATGAGCAGAAGTTGACAAGCTCTTCCTCCGTATAGCGTTCAACAATAGAACCCTCTACACGAGCTTTGTTCTTGACCTTTTGTTTTAATCGACACATATACCTAAGATAAATATACCGAAAAATTGAAGTATTATTAATATGAGCAGGATAGAGCAATTAGCAGTTTATATTACCTCTCAAAAGGATACAACCACCGATATTGCACCGGTCCTCCATGTTTGAGTTCGTACGGTAGATGAATAGGCAGATGTTCCATCTAGTCAAAGAATCCTGGAGGGAAGATCATTTCGAGCTTGCAAATGGTAAACACAATATTCTTCTCCATCTGCTCGACATCAGTGTACTTAATTACAGTTGAGCAAATATCTCGAAAGAAATTTGAAAGTTCGGTCAATGCATCTAGAACTTTTCTGGGTAACATCTCACAAAATGCAATTGGGATCAACTTCTGAATGAATACATGACAATTGTGACTCTTGAATCTAAAAGTTTTCAATTGCTCAACCTTACAACAATGTGTTATGTTCGACGCATATCCATCTGAGAGCTTCAACCCAGTAACCCACTTACATGCGTCTTCAACTTGTTACTTAGTCAGACAAAATGGAGCTTTAGGTTTTGTAGTGTTAGGGCGAAGCCACAATTCTAGCCTAATGTTCAATGCCTCCAAATCTTTTCGAGCATTGTCATTATCTTTGGTTTTACCACTCGCAACTAACACGGTGTAAAACAATTTCTCGAAAACATTCTTTCCGGTATGCATGTGATAAGTGGATTTTATTTCCACGAATCGATGTCCATTTCAAGCTTAATCATTGTTAATTTCTTGTTTCTATGTTCGTTTTTACTTGTTTTGTGTTATTTTGTGTAGTGTGGTTGTTGTGGCAAGTAGCGAAGAAAGGACGTCATTTGGAGCGATTAGGGAAGTAAGCAACATCAACTAGTAGATTATATTTCCCGTAGGGTGGGCCTATTTTTGCCTTTACACCTCGGCCTGTATGGGGTTCTCAAATCAGACACTCTGGTTTGTTTAAAACTTTCTTTGGACATGGATTCTAAGCGTTTGGTTTTCATTTGGACTCTAATGGACATGAGATTCGACCAAAAACGTGTGTGTTGGATGTATATAGAGCAACTAACAACGAATTGAATGACAAAAAATGCAAATTAGAGGAAAAAATTACAGAATTTCATATCAAGCTTTGGAGGAAGATTTTGAAGAGATTTTCATATCGATTGCAGATTAAGGCTACGCGAAGGGTGTTTTGCATTATTTTTCTTCTTAGTCTTATATTTGTAATTGAAAGGATGTTTTCTTTAATTTATTCAGTTATTATTTCATTCATGATGAACTAATTCACTTTTTAGGCTTATGATGGATCTTTAAGTGAAACGATGGTTTTATAACTTTGATTTTCAGTTTAATAAACTATGTTCCAGTTTGTCTATATTAATTTGAACTTAAATTTATGAATTGTCTGATCAATAATTATTTGTGGACTTGTATGGATTCGAGAGAGGAAATGCGAGTCTAGACTTGGTTAATATAGCATGTGTTCTTGAGTTCTGTGAATGAATAGAATCTTGATGAATGTTAGGGTAGAGATATGCTTGACATCGCATGTAATCGGATATAGAACTTAACCTTAAAACTTCTTTAATTATAATTCACATAGAGATATAGTGAGTTAGTTAATTAAGGTGTTTAACTTATTTCTATCTAATTTGTGGATCTAAGTTAGGCATCGACGTGTATTAGTACATTCGAGAGGTGGAATAATAAATTGGGTTGTTGAGTTGAATTGGAATAAAGGTGTAAAAATCAGAGTGCAGTTTAGGGTGAAAGCACAAGTCTAATTATCCATTAATTGTTTGAAATTTTAGTTTTTGATATTTGTGATTGTTTTGAGATCATATATTTATTATAATTTAGTTTTTATAGTTTTAAACATTGAATTGGATAGTTTAATAAAATTAGGATTAATAGGAAATTGATAATTGTGAGGATAACTTTCTTACTAAATTGTCTCTGTGGGAACGATACTCTACTCACGATTATATTACTTTTTGATCACATATACTTGCGTGTTGTACGTAATTAGATTTTACCCAATAAGTTTTTAGCGCCGTTGCCTGGGATCAAGTTTAGTATAGATTTTAATTTTTTACGATATCAGTTTAATTAGTCCAGTTTTACTTAAACAATTTTTATTTTCGTTTTGTTCCTCTTATTTTAGGTTTGGAAGTAGTTTATGCAAACTCGGTCCAAAAATCTAGACTTGCTTCCTTTTGAGGACGACATTGAGAGACGGTTTCAGAGGTTAAGTAAGTGGATCAAGGAAACAAGGGAAGAATTTGAAAATTCTAAAAAAGAAGAGGCAATGGCAGCCGAAGATCAGAAAGCATTGAGGGATTTTGCTACACACAAGGTGACTGAACTGCATTCGAGCATCACCAGGCCTGCAATAGTTGCGAACACATTCAAAATCAAGCCTTGGACGATTCAAATGATTCAAAATTCAGTTCAGTTTGGGGGATTGGAAAATGATGATCCAAACGAACATCTAGTCAGCTTTCTAAAAATTTATGACACCTTTAAGTATAATGGGGTGTCAGATGATGCGGTGAGACTTCGCTTGTTCCCATTCACCTTACGGGACAAGGCAAAGAGTTGGTTACACTCTCTACCACCGGGATCAATAACTACGTGGGAAGACTTAGCTCAAAAATTCCTTGCAAAATTCTTCCCACCAGCAAAAACTACAAAAATGAGGAATGAGATAACGATGTTTGAACAGCAACACGGGGAGTCACTGTATGAGGCATGGGAAAGATACAAAGAATTGCTTCGAAAGTGCCCGCATCATGGATTGCCAAAGTGGTTGCAGATGAACACGTTTTACAATGGATTGAACGAAAACCTCAGAACCAGTATTAATGCAGCTTCGGGTGGAGCGTTTATGGCTAAGAGTTATGAGGAGGCCTACGAATTGATAGAGACTATGGTAGCTAACAATTACCAGTGGCCCACGGCAAGAAGGACACAAACAAAGGCATCTGGAGTGTTAGAAGTAGATGGTGTGACGACAATACAAGCGCAAATTTTAGCACTTTCAAAGAAGTTGGATGCTATGACAGGGGTACAGGCACAACAGGCACAACAAGTGGCAATTATATATGAATTGTGCGCGGGAGAGTATCCTACGGATCAATGCATAATTAATCCAGAATCCGTGCAATTTGTGGGCAACTATAACAGAATTCCACAGAATACATATCAAAATGCTTACAATCAAGGGAATGGGAATCATCTGAACTTTTCATGGAGTAATAATCAGCATCAACAAGCTCCATGACCATTATATCCCCTAGAATTTTAGAATCATCAACAATCAGCTCAACATCAAGAGAGGAAATCAGATTTAGAGGAGTTGGTGACAAAATACATAACAAGCAATGAGGTGGCTATGAAAAATCAAGCAATGGCAATAAAATCACAAGATATGGTCATCAGGAATCTAGAGAATCAGATAGGGCAAATTGCATTAGCGTTGAACAATAGACCACAAGGGACTCTACCAAGTGACACCGAAAGAAATCCATCGGGAAATCACGAGCAGTGTAATGCTATTACGCTTAGGAGCCGTAAGGAGTTGATTTCTAACTTGGATAAGAAAGCTAGTAAAGGAGATAAATATGAGAATGAAGAAAAGGAATTAGAAAAGAAATGTACAGAGAAGATGGTGAAAAAAGCAAAGGAAGATAAACAAATGAAAGTTACAGCACCTATGCCATTTCCTCGAAGGCCAGAAAGTGACAAGTTAAAGAACCAATTTTCAAAGTTTATGGATATATTCAAACAATTACACATTAATATTCCATTTGCCGAAGCACTTGAGCAGATGTCGAATTACATTAAATTCATGAAAGACATACTGTCGAAGAAATGCAAGCTCAACGACTTCAAAACAGTGGCGTTGACCGAGGAATGCAGTGCAATACTACAGAAAAAACTTCCTCCTAAATTAAAAGATTCGGGAATTTTTACAATTCCTTGTGCAATTGGCAATCAAGATGTGGGAAGAGCTCTATGTGATCTAGGAGCGAGTATAAATCTTATGCCACTGCCCATTTACCGAAAGCTAGGATTAAAGGAAGCAAAACCAACTAATATTAGTCTACAACTCGCTGATAGATCAATAACATACCCTTTAGGAATAGTTGAAGATGTATTGGTCAAAGTTGATTCACTGATCTTTCTAGCTGATTTTGTGGTACTAGATTTTGAAGAAGATAAGAACATCCCTATTATCTTCGGACGACCATTCCTGTCAACTGGACGAACACTGATTGACGTACCTAATAGAGAACTGATTATGAAAGTGTTTGATCAGGTAGTAAAGGTAAAGGTGTTCAAGGAAATCCCAATCCTGACTGACAAGGAAGAATGCGAGTTGTTCAAAAAATCTACACGTGTCAAGTTCAGGGATTGCAAGGAGGATAGTGGTCTTAAGGCATTAATTGAGGATAGAAAGTCAAATTCATTATCCAACATGCAAGTGAACGGGCATGCAATACAAGAATGCTGGTGTTGCAAAATAAATAATCATCATGCCGCAGTTAACCCAACTGATCCGGGATGAAACAGGGAGTAGTCAGGCTGAACGACTTAAAATCAAGCGCTAATTGGGAGGCAACCCAATCGTCTTTATTTTTTTTTATCATATTTTCATTCATAACTATTAAATTTTAGTTTAAACTAATTAGGACATAATAAGTTCATTAAGTAGTTATTATATTGTATTATTCTTATTAATCTCTAAATCATACTCAAATTGATCCATAATCTACTCATGAATATGTTTCACGGCTTGCAGGATATCAAAATGTTCATAAAAGGAAGTAACATGGAAGAAAAGAAGAGCTGAGAACATCAACTAACAGTGAGCATGCTCGCTGGGGCGGGCCCCTAATGAATCAACACCCCCGCCGGGGTGGGAGTTCCCCAAGTCTAATAGCAGTGAGCATGCCGCAAAATGGCCTCTTATACTGCACGGGGTGGGGGTCCCCACATCGATTAGCGAGAATGTATGCACTGTCAAGGGCTTAATATGCGTAATACCCCTCGCCGGGGTGGGGGCCCTGGAACTTAACCGACTCTTCGGCAGTTACTTCTTGGTTGACCCACAACCTCACTTCCTCATTCTACTCTCCTTATTCCTCCATTACAACTACAACCTCCATCCATTACACCCCACTTTGTTCCCATAACTTTGGCATCATCCACTCCATCTCCCCACCACTTCAATCCATTACTCCTAACCCTCTCCCTCACATCATCCACTTCTATAAATTCACTCCCTCGTACCCCAAACTCACCACATACTTTCCACTCCTTCTACAAAAAGCTACGAATTCAGCAAGGTATTGGGGTAAGTTTAGAGCAATTGAGTGTGAATCACAATACTAAAAATTCTTCATCTTCTTTCACCCTATTTGCCACATAAAATCGACAAGTTTGGGGGAAGAAATCACTGTGCACACCAAGTGTTCGACAGTTTGTGTGAACCAAGTTTGAGGGGGAGATATTGTTATTAAGGCATCTGAGAATCAATGACTTTACAACCCACATCAAAACGACAAAGGGGAGAAAGTTTAAGGCCCACACAACCGACACGGACCTTTAATCGCCATAAATTCGTAAGCGCCGCCGCCTCCGACCGATATGAATACAGGGTGACGAAAGCTCTTACACCGGAGCGGGGGTTAGGATCGGATCATGTCAATGGTGAAATGATGCAACAAATTTATCAGAAAGGCTGGAACAAATTCACCGAGGAACCTGAGCCCGCCGTTGTCAACATAGTCAATGAGTTTTATGAGAACGTCGAGGACAAAGCCCCCTTCAATGCTTATGTGCGGGGTCGATTAGTACTATTCAGTGCTGATGCCATCAACACCTATTATCAGTTACAAGTGCCTCGACAGTGCCAATACGCTCACCTACGTGATTTCGATCCTGACTATGAGGCTATACTCAAAGAAATGACTAAGCTGGGAACAACATGGATCAAGGGTCGAAAAGGAGGCATGATTTTTCATAGCAAGGATCTCAGTCGGTATGGTAAGATTTGGTATGCTTTCTTATATGCAAAACTGTATCCATCCCAACACACATCGGACGTGACCAAGGAGAAGGCACTACTGCTATACGCGATTGTGAAAGATTTCATCATTGATGGTAGGGCCATAATCTGTTTTTCCATTCGCCGATGCTTACGAGGAAACATTTCAGGCGGCTTGCCACACCCATCACTCATATGTGGGTTGTGTCGCCAAACGGGTGTTAGATGGTTGGATGATGAATCCACACAGATGCCGCTTCAGTTATTAGATTCCAGAATGATAGTGTGGTATTCGGTGTGGGCCAGAGGTGATTCCCATCCTCGAGGTTTGGGTTTTATTTTTCCATCGGCTTCGGAGGACGAAATTGACGCTGCAGACACCTCGGAGGATGAGGATGTAACTATGGGAGATCAAGGAATAGAGCAGGTACCGCAATCCGAGGTATTATCTAGTCCTCAGTTTCTTGCATTTCAGCACCAAGTAGATGAACACAATAAGCAAGCACGAAGAGAGTTGAGACGTCTCGCTGCTAGGAAGGACCATATGTTCGAGGCAATGAACCTCTCATTCGCTTCATTAAATATAAAACTTCAGAGCTTCAATCCAGCTGCCCAATTTCCATACCAGCAGCCCATGCCAATGCCAAGGTTTCCACCGAGTGACTCTGAGGAAGAAGATCGACCACCACCACCCTAGACTTAGGCGATTGCAGGGAAGTCCTCACACATTTTATTGCGATTATCCATACAACGAGGGCATTATAATTCTTGAGTTTGGGGGATTTAATTACATGTTTGCATGCATAATGTCATTAGTTAGTCTTGCATTTGTCATTGCACTTTAGTTTGCATATTAATTTAGGAATTATGGTGTTGCATTTATGTAATCACATAGTTGCATGGTAGCTTAGCTACATATATAGTAGCGTAGGTTAAATTTTTTTTTGCTGCATTTTGTTATGTTATGACATATCTATCTCAGTTTAATAAAAAAAAATTTAGTTAAATATTGTGTTTGCATATGTCCAGAAGTGTCGTAGTTCATGTTATTTTGGGCCAATGATGAGATTGAGATTAAGTCGATAATACAATATTGATTATTAGAACCTTGATGTAGTTTTTAATTATGACTCAAATCTTGTGCTTGTTTGAAACTGGTATAAAAAGGGTAGAACGTAATAACATCTGTGTTGACTGATTAGTTTAAATTGATACATAAATAGTTTCTAAAGGATAATTCTAGTGTACATCATAGAAGGACAAGAATAAGCTGTGAAGACGACGAATTAGACAAGAAACTAAGTTTGGGGGAAAAGGTAGGGTATATAAGCTTCGGAAAAAAAAGAAGAGAAAATAATATCTAGTTGGGTCTTGTGGTGGGTTGAGTATCTAAAAGAGAAAAAAAATATACTCCCCATAAACACGAGCGTGAGATGGAGCGTAAAACGCACTCACCAACCATCTATCTAAAAAAGTATGAAGAAAAGATGGGAAATAAGAGCAAAGGGCCCCCGTCAATAAAAAAAGAAGAAAGCATGAATACCCTAAGTTGACCTCTAATCTTGGTGATTGTTTAGTTTTAGTTGGAACTCGTATATTTTTTGAACTTTTTGAGTTGTCCTGTATGATTACTTTTAAGAAATTGGTTATGTATTGAATTGGAGTCTGTATCAGTTATCGTGGATGTTGAACACACACACACTATACCAGTGATATTTGTTTAAGATTTGAGGATTAATAAGGAATTATTGATTGGTTTTAATGATTAAGAATTGTAGTGTTTGCTTGCTTTCCCTGAGGCCGGTGGAATATTTTTGATTCTATGATACTGTTAGATTCGTAATCATAAAGATTAGATACATTACATCTCATTGTATTGCATTGCATAGCATGTAGTTTGTTTTGTGCTCGAGGACTAGCACAATTTAAGTTTGGGGGATTTTGATAAGTGGATTTTATATCCACGAATCGATGTCCATTTCAAGTTTAATTGTTGTTAATTTCTTGTTTCTATGTTTGTTTTTACTTGTTTCATGTTATTTTATGTGTAGGGTGGTTGTTGTGGCAAGTAGCGAAGAAAGGACGTCATTTGGAGCGATTAGGGAAGTAAGCATGAAGTAAGCAACATCAACTAGCAGATTACACTGCCCATGAATGCCCATTTTCTTTACACCCCCGGGTGGGTCTTTAATATTGTTTAATGAAGCCATGCCTTTGAGGCGGGGGTCTCGACTTCAAACACTCCTGGTTTGTTTAAAACTTTGCTAGACATGGATTCTAAGCGTTTGGTTTTCATTTGGACTCTAATGGACATGAGATTCGACCAAAAACGTGTGTGTTGGATGTATATAGAGCAACTAACAACGAATTGAATGACAAAAAATGCAAATTAGAGGAAAAAATTACAGAATTTCATATCAAGCTTTGGAGGAAGATTTTGAAGAGATTTTCATATCGATTGCAGATTAAGGCTACGCGAAGGGTGTTTTGCATTATTTTTCTTCTTAGTCTTATATTTGTAATTGAAAGGATGTTTTCTTTAATTTATTCAGTTATTATTTCATTCATGATGAACTAATTCACTTTTTAGGCTTATGATGGATCTTTAAGTGAAACGATGGTTTTATAATTTTGATTTTCAGTTTAATAAACTATGTTCCAGTGTATCTATATTAATTTGAGCTTGAATTTATGAATTGCCTGATTAACAATTCTTTGTGGACTTGTATGGATTCAAGAGAGCAAATACTAGTCTAGACTTGGTTAATATAACATGTGTTCTTGAGTTCTGTGAATGAATAGAATCTTGATGAATGTTAGGTAGAGATATGCTTGACATCGCATGTAATCGGATAGAGAACTTAACCTTAAACCTTTTTTAATTATAATTCACATAGAGATATAGTGAGTTACTTGATTAAGGTGTTTAACTTGATTCTATCTAATTTGTGGATTTAAGTTAATACGGTATTAGTGCATTGAGAGGTGGCTAGTACTCCATTCGTGTTCTTGATTAATAAACCGGGATAGTGAGTTGAATTGGAATAAATGTGTAAAAATCAGAGTGCAGCTTAGGGTGAAATCATAAGTCTAATTATCCATTAATTGTTTGAAATTTTAGTTTTTGATACTTATGATTGTTTTGAGATCGTATATTTATTATAATTTAGTTTTTATAGTTTTAAACATTGAATTGGATAGTTTAATAAAATTAGGATTAATAGGAAATTGATAATTGTGAGGTTAACTTTCTTACTAAATTGTCTATGTGGGAACGATACTCTACTCACGATTATATTACTTGTTGATCACGTATACTTGCATGTTGTGCGTAATTAAATTTTACCCAACAACATGACATCTATACAATGACGAACTGAAAGTGTGCCCCAATACATAACTCAAACCATATAGGCAAGTGTGTCCAATTATGAGTCTTCCCATACCCGGCTGCTCTCAATTTACTGTGTTCCTTCCCCGACAAAGAAAAATCATCTCCCCATATGGGTCCAATCCTAGGAGAGAAGTGATCGTTTGCTCATCTAGAGGGTTGCTTAACCTAGAACTTTGTTCAACAACTTACTGGTACTTCTTCCGGATGTTGCCATATGTTATGATGGAACAGTGATGAATGTCTGCAGTAATTCAATTAACTTTATTATTCGAGTACTATAAGATACAAACAGGAACAACGACCTTTTTTTTTTAATTGCTGCCGAGGAACAGGTTGGAGTACTATTACCTGCAACTGCTATGTCGAAACCTGCATACAGGGAAGAGTAAATATATGTAGGGAGAGTATTATTGTATTTATTAAAAATTATGGCAAACTAAGCAAATGCTACTTAGTTTATTTTGCCAATGATAAACTAAGTAAGTGGTACTTAGTTTATGAGAATTGTTATTTGGAATCTATAGAGACTACTGTTCGACATTCACTCCCACCTACTTAGTTTATTTTGCCAATGATGATAAACTAAGTAAGTGGTACTTAGTTTATGAGAATTGTTATTTGAAATCTATAGAGACTACTGTTCGACATTCACTCCTACTTAGTTTATTATTATATTTTCTTTTATTTTAATTTGTAGTATATTATAGTATATTATATAATTGGTTTATTTATTTATTAAATTTAATTTATTAAATTAAATTAAATCATTTTATTTTATTTTATTTATTAAACTAAATTAAATTAAATTTATTATTATTATTTTTATTTTATTTTGTATTATATTATATAAGTTCTAATTTAATTTAATTTCATAATTAAATTAAATTAAATTAATTTATTATGTTATTGTATTTTATTTTATGTTTTATTATATTATATAATTTTTAATTTTATTATTAAATTAAATAAAATTAAATTAAATTTAATTTATTTTAAATTTAATTTAATTTAATTTAGATTATTTTAATTAAATTAAATTAAATTAATTTTATTCTATTTTATTTTATTAATTTTATTTTATTTTATTTTTTATTGAATTGTATTTTATTTGTATTATATTATATATTTATAAATATTTTTTATTAAATTTTATTTATTTATTAAATTAAATCAAAGTTTTTTTATTTTATTCAAATTAATTTAGTTTATTATTTTATTTTATTTTACTTTATTTTGTATTATATTATATTATCTAAGTTCTAAAATTTATGTTATTTAATAAACTAAATTAAACAAAATTTATATTATTTTATTTTAGTAGTAAGAAACTAAGTAAATGCTACTTAGTTTATGATTTATTATTATTGGGAAACTAATACTAATACAATACATGCAGGGCCCACAAATATGCCGCAATTTCATAATTCTGATAGAATTTCTGTCATAAATTCAGTCGAAAATAGCAAATATATCAAAATTAAAAACAGTCCTAAAATCAGTTACGTTATGATAAGGAACCCAAATTTGATATACTATACACTTCATAATATCAATATTCTGCAATTTCCAAATTCCAAATAATACGCAGTTAAATAATATGCAGTCCACAGATCCAAAATCAAAATTCCAATTTCAGCAATATAAACAAGAATAATAGTACCCAAATTTCAGATTTCAGACTCCCAATTTCAACAACAGGACCCAAATTTTCGACCCACAAATTCACAGCAACAACATATTATCCAAATTGGGTTAATCTAATATTCAAACTCAAACAAAACCTAAAACAAATTAAGCCACAAATTTCAGAAATATCATACAAATTTTTGAAATATTATAACTTTAAAACATTCAAAAATAATTTTTATTTAACAATTTGCAACAAATTAACCCTAAAAATCTAATTCTTTGCAGAAAACTAACCTTGAAATTGAATTAATGTGCAAACTAAAGGAGAAGATTAACCGACGATGGTGCCTGGTGGAGGCTGCTGGTGGTGGTGGCAGTGATGGTAGTGTAACCGACGGTGCTGGTGGCGTTTGCTGGTGGTGGAACAGAAAGTGATGGTGGTGGAACCGATCGATGGTGATGGTGACAGTACGTGGTGGCGGTGGAATCGAAGGTAGTGGTGGTGGAACCGGTGGTGTTTGCGGCGATGGTGGTGGTGGAGATGAGAGAAGTGAGATAAGTGAGACTGAGAGAGAGAATGAAGTGAGAGAGCGTAAAGTGAGAGAGAAATGAGAGAGAGAAAGAGAGAGCAAAGTGAGAGAAATGAGGGGCGGCTGGGGAAGACATTCTAATTAATTAGGTTTTGGGCTTATTTTTGACGAAATGTCCGTCGAACTTAACTCCGTCGTACTTAAGGTATCTTCGACTGAATAATCCGTCAGAATAATTATTATCTTCGAGGGAATACGTCCGTCGAACTTAGCTCTGTCGAAATTAGCCGGTTTTCTTGTAGTGATAGTCTGTTGCATTTCCTCAAACTTGACCATTAAAGTTCCTTAATTTTATAACATGAGTTGGTTCATGTTACTTAGAGTTTCCACTTGAGAAAACATGTTTATGTGAGACTCAATGATTGGAGCCTTTGAAAGTGACTAAGGGTTTGGGTGGGAGATTAAGATGAGAAACAAGGTTGCTGTTTGGAATTGTTTGAGATTTATGGTAGGTGAGATCAATGCCAAGATATTTGAAGATATAAGACAGAACAAGACCAAACCCCATGTACTTATGATTGTAACAATGCTCAAAAGAAGTTAAAAGAAAGTATAGAAGATCCTAGGGCATAAATTCATGCAGAATACATCTTATCAGTTCTAAGTCAAAGGGACACAAGTATCTTCTCTAACTGGCATAAAATTAGATCTAATGATTTTTCCAAGAAATTGACAAGGGGCAGTTAATCTATAGTGATAGAATAAATTAAATAGCTTAATATTTATTATTTAATATTTTGAAAATATTAAATATAAATTAATAAGAGGAGTCTTATTATTATTATTATTTAATTTCTAAAGGAGTTTGGGAATTAATTTAATATAAGTACTCTCATTTATTCCTAATAAGATTAGGAGGCAAATTAATTAAAAGAGTTTAATTAAGTATCCCTAATAAGATTAGGGAGTCTAATTAATTAAAGGAATTTAATTAATTAATTAATACCCTAATTTCTAATTAGATTAGAAAGATTAACTGATATCTTTATAAGAGGAGTCTTATATCAG
Organism: Panax ginseng; assembly: GCA_020205605.1. Classification (NCBI taxonomy): domain Eukaryota; kingdom Viridiplantae; phylum Streptophyta; class Magnoliopsida; order Apiales; family Araliaceae; genus Panax; species Panax ginseng. The sequence continues at coordinate 120,784,498 of CM035133.1, read as the reverse complement.
ATATCAGTGTGGGAAATATATACGTGATTCCAATAGTTGAAGAGTACGCCCCTTTTTCTATAGAGATAGAAAAACTAGGGTTTGAGCCAAACACCCATCTTCTTGAATATTTGTTCTACCTTGGTGGATCACCTCTAGAGGCCAAACACTTGGGTGGCTAACGTTGATCAAAGGAAGGAATCAAACTCGGTGGATTCTGTTAGTTCCCAGAGGCACAATAGTTATCTAGAAGGGGGGGTTAATAGATATTTTAAATTCTTCTTTGTTTTAAAAATACTTTGTTTGTTTTGATAATGGTTCAAACACAGCGAAATTAAGATTTGTTTGTTTTTCCTTTAAGATATAGTGAGTTAATGAGAGTGAGGCAGTTATATCAGTTATAACATTTATAGGAGACACAAAGATTTTAAGTGGTTCAGAGCATTCAAAGCTCCTAGTCCACTCTTCTACTCCTTGAGTATGAAATCCACTAAGGATATCTTTACAACTTTTGAATCTCACAGATTCCTTCAAGACCAGTAGTCTTGGCACTTCTCAGTTCATTTTTGAACTCTTCAAGTCTAGCAGACTTGGTTCTTTACAGTTCACTTAAAACTCTTCAAATCCTTCTGACTTAGAACTTCTTACTTCAGTTGATAGTAGTTGATGAGTTCTTGAATGGTGCTATTCAGTTGCCGTTAAACTCTTGTTCGAAAGAACTAAATAGCTGAGCAAGCTTTCTCTTTTTGGATCGTAGAGTTTGATCATTGAGTGTTCTTTAGCTTTTTGTTCAGTGCTTGCTTAATCTTGTTCATCTGCTGAATCCTTGTATATAAGATGTCTTTGAAATGTATCCGTTGAAGCATTAAATGTATTTGACATTATTGAGCTTTTATGGAGACTTTTTGCACAGTTTTTGATTAGCAGACTGGCCCACTGACACAACAGATTGTTATCTCACATAACACCTAAAAAGGTGTTTTCTACTGACCCATAGTACTTTCCTTAGCTTATTTAATACGCTTCTTTGTTACATACTAAGGATGACTGTTGTGTCATTGGGATTCCCGAGGACTTCAACGTTTATAATCCATTCCATATTTGTTGGAATTTATTTTTAAACAAATGGACAAGGCTCGATGCTTCTAACACAGGCAGATGATGCTCTACGATTTTGATCGTGGTGTCTTGCCACCTTTGTGCTTGATCTGATACCGGCAAACGAGAACACTATGATTTCTATTAAGGACTGGCACACTACGATCTTTACTTGCTTGTCATTGCAGACTCTACGCTTCCGAGAGCATACTACGATATCTGAGTTGGCTCGGCAAACATTTGGACCACTCTACGATTTCAGGAGAGGCCCTTCAAAGCAGATATACTACGATCCTCGATGCTCTATGATTCTGCCTTGGCTTCTGCAATCTCTTGATCAGTTCGATAGACTACGATTCAGTTGAACCCTATCTATTACATCTCAAGATATAGATCAACCTAACAGCTTTGATCTTTTCTTCTATACATTCATTTACAGAATGATAAACATTAAAGACCAGATCAATCTAACAAGTTTGATCTATCACTAAGTCCTTGTACATGCATCCTTTTAAGGAATTTACATATAATCATGAATATTTATTTTCAATCTCAAATTTAAATATGCAATCTCCTAACAGATTCAAGTTGAACGTGAAAAGGATTGGAGGTGAACTCGTACCTGAGGAAGCTAGTTTCTACAAGGGTATGAATCTGTTATCCAGCTCTTTTCTATTGATTGATAATTATGCACATAGTATGATCTTGGTGATGAGTTTGTATAAAATTTTAAATTCCTATTTTATCGCGCTTCCGTACTTTTTATGTAATTTGATTACATGATCGCGTATATATAAACCCAACATTTCATGCCCATAAGGAGCCCGATAGTTATATACATACATATATATATATAAATATATATATTATTTTGTCGAAGATGCTTCGCATCTCAAGAATAAAATCAAAACAAGCCGAATACGGAATAAAATGGAACTATCAAAGGCCTCAATTACTATGTGAGCATAAGGGTTTGAAAACCTATTTTCAAAATATCATTTTACATGCCTTATATTAAATTGAACTTTTATACAAGTCAAACCCTTTGTATATAGGTGCAAACGAAGCATAGCACTACTTCTAAATAAATGCACTTAGGCCCAATTAACCACACAAACTTCAAATAATTAGGGAATTGAAAAGATGTAGTAACCGTGTTTTCACGGAAGTCGGAGGGTGCCTAACACCTTCCCCCCCCCCCCCCACTTAATCAAGCCCCAAACTCTATGAATCTCGGTTTCCAAGGCTTGTTCAACATAGTCCAATAATTGGGCCTTTTGCAAAACTTTTCAAATTCGGTTGAGTTGGTACAACCATTTCACTACTACTAAAATGGCGACTCTGAATTTTCAAATTGTCGACATTTTATGTCGGATTCTTTTTCAAAATCGCTCTTTTAAATAAAATTCAAGACATATAGAGAATGTGATGCCCCCAAAATAGGTCCATACAACTCATTCTGAGTCGCCAAATACATGGTACAAAAAACAACTATGACTTTATTATTACAATTGTCGTGCAAAATACAAAAACACATATGTCGTGAGTTTACTACAAATATTGTCTTCTAGAAAATATCTAAACTCAAATAAAGTCCTCATTATAATTATTAATACACTTTTTTATAAATAGTGAGGACTGCTAAAATAACTGTCTTGAACCATCAATCCACACCCCGATTAGTTTTCGCAATATTCTCGCCTCCTGAGAAGAAAAATGGAACAAAAAGGAAAAGGATGAGCTTAACTGGCCCAGTAAAGAATATTATGACTAAGATAATGAAAAATAAATTATCATTAGCCTTCAATAAATCAGATAAAATATAATGGACAACAAGTTTAGATCAATATTCGCAGCGAAAATAACAATTCATTAGAAGAGTTAAGCAGAGAATGAAGTCTACTATCTTCTATGATTTAAAAGTCCATCATCAATATTTTATCCATGTGTCATCAATCAATATACATCTTGAACAAAATATTCATCTTTGCACTACGGGCCAAAGATATTCATTTGTATCACCAGTTGGTCATGTTCATCTCAATACTTGTCCATCTTTGCACTACAGGCCAAAGATATTTATCAAGTAATCATTTATCTTTGCACTACAGGCCAAAGATATTGAGTTATATCACCATCTAGGACTGAGGATGATAAAAATATTTTAAAGAAAATGAATCCAGTGAGATAAAAGGACAAAGATTAGGGATTAGTATTTTAGTTTATCCAAGTTCAAAAATACTCCATAATAAACAATTGCGGAGCAAAATTCAAGAATAAAGATCAAAACATTGATACAAACAAAGATAGTAACCATAATAGGCAACTTAGACAAAGAAAAGAAAATTTATTTTTTGTGAATAGTACCGTATTCGTAAATAGTGCCGCATACGTGAATAGTGTCGTATACGTGAATAGTAACCTCGACATGAAAAGATAAAAATTTCACAATAAAATTCATATCAATATTTTGGTATAATGATATTAAAAGAAATAATATCAATTATGAAAAAAAATAACATCTCTTACCTCAAAAGAATAGTACTTTTGGCTAGAATATTGGATATAATACTGAAGGAAACTTGCACTGAATAGTAACACTCAAAATATTTAAATACTCACAAAAATACACTCGATATTATAAAGAGAGAAACTTCTAATTCTGGTGTGTTTTTCAATTCTAACCTAAACATCCTATTTATAGGAAAATGCTTAGAACGCCAAAGCAAAAAATTTAATAAAATATTATATTTATAAAAAAAAAATCACACACCTCCTTGACCATTTCATAAGCCCACACAAGTGGGGCCCACCTCACAAAATAGTTTTTATTAAGAAAATATTTATGACCCCAAAAATTAATTTAGACCCAATATTCTGGAACTTCAATAATTCATAATAAATAGTCATTTTATCAAAAAAATATGAATTTTATGTCCATTCTATAGGAAATTTAATTCTCCACAACTTTGTAGAAGAAAGTTTTTCCAAATTCTAAACGAAAAGTGACCAAAATTCACACACGGGTGATCTTACAGGCTATACTCAAATTTTAGTCAAAAATGGGGCCCACCAACATATTTAACATATTTTTGTAACAAAAATACTTCAGACACAATTTGCTCTTTTTCTCCTCATTTATTCATATATCGTGCATTCATTGTAAAAATATCACCGTTATTATATTATTATATTATTACATCATACACTTATAATGTAACATTACAATAATATATTTGAATGAATTATTTTATCAAAGAAGATAAAATATCAACTCTTAATAATTGTCTCTTATAAAAAAAATTCCATTAAATAAATATTTCTTATCATTATTATCAATAATTAATTATTCACAAATAATATTACGAGAATCATGATAATAATAATGACCGGTCGTTCCCGGGGAAGAGGGCTTTCAGATAAGGATTTCTCTTCTTCTTGGCGGCAATGCAATTAGGTGACCAAACCCCTTTCCTAGACAAAATTTCCTTAGACATTGTCAATAATGCTATTTAATAATATTATTTAAATAATATGAAGTATTGATCTGATAATGGGAAATACTGTGCAGTGACAATTATTGAATCAATAATATAAAATATCAACGTAGTAATTATTGAATCAATAAAATAAAATATTGAACAGTAATTACTATAACAATTATTGAGTAGTGACTTCTTACGTAAGAATCAATAATTAGAAGTATTGTGCAATACCGGTAAGCATTTATGCGATAACAACGCAGCGTATCTTGTATTTTAACCATCGAGTATTTAAGCGGTTTTTACTTGGTAACAACTACGCCGTTATTTATAAAAAAACTCATACTTGTCATTTTCTTCATCAAGCAGCTTTTTACATTATGGGGCCCATTAAATGGATTTCTTGTCAGTAAATGCGAATATTCACGACAACAAGAATATTCCACGACGAAACGAATATTCCCCGACAACAATGAGTATTTTATAACCACTTGCTTATTTAAAATATTTGCGCATTTTACTCATAACTAACCACATTAATCAAAATCAACCCTTTACTATTTCAAAATAGAGGAAATTCAATTTTATAAAAAGTTGGTGTAAGACCCCGAATTTTATGAAATGAAAGTATTCATTTTTCTTATAATTATTATTTAGTAAATGGTTAAATTCATAAAGGTTAAAGTTAAGGGTGATATTTGAAAATTTTTCAAAGTAAGCAAGTTGATATAAAATATTCATTGTGTCGGGGAATATTCAACTAGTCGAGGAATATTTGTTTTAACAGGAAATTTTCATACGACGGCGTTATCATTGGTGGACCCCACAATGAAAGTATTGTCATAGTTAGAAAACGACAAAATTATCTTTTTATAAAAATAACGGCGAAAGTGTTACCATTAAAACTGTTGAACTACCCGATAGTAAAAGTGCGAGAATACGCACGGTTGCATAAGTAGCATACACGATATTGATTATTGATGCTTACGTAAGAAGTCACTCGCTTATACTCAATTATTGCTACGATAATTCTTTGCACCATGTCTCTCATATTATTGATTCAATTATTGTCATAGTATCAATATTTTATATTATTAAATCAATAATTGAGGCGACAAAGTTATTCATATTATTATTTGTAATATTGACAATGTCAGAAGTTACATCAAGGAGAGGTTTGGTCACCTAATCTTGGCGCTTAATAAGGAGAAATCCTTATCGGAAAGCCCTTCTTTCCTGGGAACGACCTGGTTGTTAAATATTGTGAGTTATAATATTAATGATGAATAAGTTCGTGTTAATTAAAGATGAAATTGATAGTTCCATTATGTTGGAATTATTAGTGTTAGTGAAAATCAACATCTATTCCGATACAAATTGATGTCTGGAGGATATATTGACCAATCAAGTAATTAATCGGATAAATGAGCAATTAATTGCTATTAATTCACATGCTTATAACTATTTGTTCACATGTGTGTACTATTGATTCACATACATGTACTATTAGGGGAGGTGGTGCAAGATTGATAATACTTGCATGACTAAATTAAAAATGGAGGTATAAATGAAGGTACTATACTGTAATTATTTTTTTCACATGTATAGAACTATTAAGTCACATGATTGTACTATTGATTCACATGATGTACTATTAGGGGAGGTGGTGCAAGTTTGATAATACTTGCAGGACTAAATTAAAAATGAAGGAAAAGATGAAAGTATTATACTGTAATATTTCGAGCCCCAAAACGTGCAATTATCGAAACTATATTTTTCTATAAATAGAAGCTCATTCTTCCTTCATTCTCACCAATTCACTAAGACTCACAAGAGCAATTATAGAGAGAAGCTATAGAGAGAAAGAAGAAAAGTAGTCTTCTACTTCACTATTTCAGTATCCAGTCTTCTTCCAAGGTAAGGGTATTATTTATTTCATATTATGAAGAGATGTTATTTTTCGTATTCGTATGAATATTATATTCGTTCAATATTCGTAAGGAATATCATCTTCGTTCAATATTCGTAGCAATATTATTTTTCGTTTAACAGTTGTAAGGGGTATTATTTATTTTATATTCTGAAGATATATTATTTTTCGTATTCGTATGAATATTATTTTCGTTCAATATTCGTAAGGAATATCATCTTCGTTCAATATTCGTAGGAATATTATTTTCGTTCAATATTCGTAAGGAATATCATCTTCGTTCAATATTCGTAGGAATATTATTTTCGATTCAACAAATGTAAAAAGGGTATTATTTCTTCAGTAAATGATATTATTTCTTTCAATATCATTATCTTAGGATTTTATGAATAAAGATGAATTTTCTATAATTATCATTTTAAATATACATATGGAATGAATTTGATATAATGTTATAGTTGTGGGTAATATTTAGAAATTTTATCAAAATAGTGAGGACTACTAATACTATCATGAAGTTGTTTATAATATTGAGATTGGTAAGATTGTAAGACCCCAACTTTTATGAATAAAGGAATTTGATATAAATATTGGGTAATATTTAGAAATTTTGCAAAGTACACAAGTTGTTTATAATATTATTTGTGGGGAATATTAAATGCGGCGGCACAATCATTAGTGGACTCCACAATGGAATTATTACTGGATTGAGAAAGCGACAAAATATTTTTATAAAAATAACGGCGGAAGTTTTCTGAATTAATTGTTGAAACACCGGTGTTAAAAAATGCGAGGAATCTGGCGTGGTTGCATAGTAGCTGCGGTATTGATTATTGATGCTTACGTGAGAAGTCACTCGGTTTTGTTCAATTATTGCTTGATAATTGTTGCATAGTATCTCTCACGTTAATTGATTCAATTATTGTTGATATTTTATATTGAGATGGCGAAGTTATTAATATTATTATTTGCAATATTAACGATATCTAGAAGTTACGTCGAGGAGAGGTTTGGTCACTAATTGCGTGCATGATAGGGAGAAATCCTTATTGGAAAGCCCCTCTTTCACAGGAGCGACACAGTCGATTAATAGTGTGAATAATAATAATGATGATGAAGTTTTTGTTTTATTAGTATTATTAATGTAATAAAAGCAGAAAAGCTTTTTATATAAAGCAGAATACTTTTATAAAGTTATTACGTTTTATTAGGCTAATAGTAAAATCTTTTTATATAAAAGCAGAATACTTTTATAAAGTTATTCATTTTATTAGATAATAATTAGAATATATTATATTTTATTATGCATAGTATTTGCATAGTGCTTTGCATAGTATTTGCATAGTAAAATCTTTTTAAAAGTTATTCGTTTTATTAGATTATAAATAGAATATATTATATTTTATTGTAAACCAATACTGGACCGTCTAGTTTTAAAGTAAATCGATCTGGGATAGTTCATGGATTGGTTCTTATTAGATCCATTCTTCTATAAATAGAAGCTCATTCCTTCATTATTTCTTACAAATTCTTTGAAACTCTAGAGAGAAAGCGTAGAGAGAATTATTCTTCTATCTTGGCGTATTTCTTTAGCGTTTAAGAAAGCTTTGAGCGTAGTGCAAGTTTCTTCAAGTATATCCCGCCTACTGGTGAGTACTCTTCTTTATAAGGTAAGGGGTATTATTTTTTTTCATATTCATGAAGAGAACTTACATTATTCCATTCTTTATTATTACATTGGAATAACTTTTGTATCTGTGAGCTACCCTATACTTGGTGAAATTCTTATATTATTCCATTATTTATTATTACTTTGGAATAACTTTTGTCATCAATCCGCATACATGGTGAAACTGTTATTATTCCATTCTTTATTATTACATTGGAATATCACATGCATGCATTTTCGTCGGACTGGTTCCGTCTTTATTATTACATTGGAATATCACATGCATGCGTTTTTCGTGGGACTGGTTCAGATTATTTATTATTACATTGGAATAACTTTTTGTCATCAAAAATCTGCGCATGCATGGTGATTTACATTGTTATTCCATTCTTTATTATTACATTTGGAATATCACATCGGTCGTATTACGCTTTGACACTGGTTAAGATTATTTATTATTTGTTGGAATAACTTTGTCATCTGAAATCTACCGCATGCATGGTGATTTCTTTTGTTATTCCATTCTTTATTATACTCGGTTGGTTAAAGTTTTGACTTTATACTCCATGAAATTAGTGGAATATCCTTGATATTTGCGCTTCATCGATATCTTTTCATGGAAATATTCTTACGAGCATTCTTGAATTTTACTCTACAAAAAAGTATCATGTTGACAATTTGGGCGTTATTAGTTCTGGATAAATTAATTCTTGAACTTGTTTTATTGAATTCTTATATCATTGTCATCATCCTCATATTTATATTTTGTTGAAAGTCATCTGTGGCTTTGTAGTGCATAGATGGACTTGGTATGATTATGACCGAGGGATTATTCGGTGTAATCATGGTAGTAATGTTACAAATGATGTGGTAAAAGTCCTCATTGGCCCGTAGTGCATTGATGGGCCGAGTTGTTGGCATGATCATGACCATTGATGAATACATGAATATCCTTGGCCCGTAGTGCATGGATAATTTGTGGTTGTGATACTAATGAATATCCTTGGTAGTAGTGCGGGGATGATGTGTGATTATTTATTAAGTGAGTCGGTGATAAAAGTGATGAAAAACCTTTTAAATCATAAAAGATAGTAGATTTTATTCTCTACTTGACTCTTTTAATGGATTGCTTGTTCATTGAGTTAAACTTGATGTCTATTGTATTTTATCGGTTTAACATTGTTGAAGACTAATGATAATTTATTACGCATTATCTTAGTCATAATATTTCTTCTTGGGCTAGTTGAGCTCACCCTTTCTTTCCTTTGTTCTCTTGAGGAAATGAGAGCGTGGTAGGGACTAGTCGGGGAGCGGGGTGGCGGTCGAGATGATAGTATTAGTAGTCCTCACTATTACATTAAATAGTGTGTTAATAAATGTAATGAGGACTTATTTGAGAGTGGATATTATCTAGAAGACAATGTTTGTATTAAAACTCATGACTCTCTTGTTGTATATTTAAGATTGTATTTGTATTACATACCATGTATTTGGCGACTCGAGAATAGGTGATGTATACCTATTTGGGGGGGCGTCACGATTAGTATCAAAGCTTAGGGATATGATCACTGGCTGAGATGTGAGACAAGAACTAGGAGGGAGAGGCAGGGGAATTCCTTAGCTAGTATGACCTACCTAAGTTTATTTGGTATTTAATTGGTTGGTCGAGTATAGGGATATATATGTGATATATTAATTAACCCTTGTTTTTGGGAAGTATTTGAAAATGGCATCAGAGAATGTTGAGAACATCAATGGAGCCACAGGAGGCCGTTGAGTCTCCACGGATCAATAATCGAGGATAATGTGCATCGGAAGGCGACAATCCTCATGCAAACAACAACCTTGACCAAATGATGAGCGATGGAATGTTAGAGGCTTCATGCAATTCATACTGACATCGGTGAGGCGGCTCTTGTCCAAAATGCGGTGGAAACACTTGGCAACTCTCGGACGGTCACCTTAAGCGATTCAAGGGCTGGGACCACGGAGTTTTTGGAGAGCCAAAACCACTTAAGGCGGAGGCGTGGATAAAAGCGAGATCAACAAGATATTTGATGTCTTGGGATGCTCGAGGAGCAAAAGGTTCCTTTGCCACCTTCATGTATTGCGTGCGGAGGCGTGATTCTTGGTGGGAATCGTAAAGCGTACTCAACTGCCTTGAAGATGTCTTGGGAGAAGTTCAAGAAGCATTCAACGACAAGTACTTTCCGAAAGTATTCGTCACATGAAAGAGGTAGAGTTCATTAAAGCTGGAACAAAACAACATATGTAGTGTCGCGATGCGAAGCCAAGTTTGCCGAGTTGTCCGGTTTGCGTCCCATTTGGTTGATAATGAGGAGAGAATGGCGCGAATGTTTCTAAGAGGTTTGAAACGAGAGATCGTCGATATCTTATCTCTCATAAAGCGTGTTTGTATTGAGATGTTGTTAATAGGGCTCGATTATTGGGCGCGATAATGAGTCAACCCAACCAAAAAAGAAGCGGTAAACAAAATGATAATACCGGTGATACTTGATCATTGAAGCGGTGACAATAAGCGTGGAGGAATCAACATGCGAAATGGTAACCACTTGGTGGTAATCATGGCCAAAGCAATAAGAATGGACATTTCAAGAAGAGGAGATTCAATGATGATGGAAAGGCGTCGACGCACTTTTTGTTGTTAAGGAAGGAGAAGCGACCACCTATCATATGCTTCAAATCACGGAGGAGAGGACACATCGGTCAAAGCTGCGCGATGCCGTCAAAGCATGTTATAATTGTGGAAGAAGGTCACCTAGCCCGATTTTGTCGTTCACCAGAAGACAAGTTCGACTAGGATGGAGGCACCAAAGGACTCCCGGAAAAGTCAAAGCCCGATGGTCTGAGGGAGGCGTTTGTCGTGACCTCCGAGAAAGCAAGGAACCGAATGAGGTCATCACGGGTAAGCTTATCATAAACTCTAGTGAAGTATATACCTTATTTGATCTGGGTTCTACCCATTCCTTTATTTCTCTACTTGCGCTCAGCGTTTAAATTTGACTCAGGAGAAATTAGACTTTGACTTATCTGTTGAAACTCCGTTGGGAGAAACCTTCATTACATCCTTTATTTATAAGTCTTGTTTGGTTCAAATCGGTACCCTCACATTACCATCGATCTTATTTCATTGAAAATACTTGCATTTGGCGTAATTCTAGGGATTGATTGGTTAACTACTCATCATATAAAAAATTGATTATTTTTCGTAAGGTTGTTAGCTTTCATATTCTAATCAACCTATTATGCGAATTCAAACAACCAAACCATTAAAATCAATCTTTGTCATCTCAAGCCATAAAGCTATTCGTTTATTGAAAAATGGATGTCAAGCTTTCTTAGCTCATATCGCGGATCTAAACAAAAATCGTCGATTTTGAATGATATTTCTATTGTTAATGAATTTCTGGCGTATTCCTGAAGAACTTCTGGCCTACCCCGAGCGTGAAATTGAATTTTTATCGACCTTGAACACGGTACAAAACCCATTTTCAAAGCCCCATATCGAATGGCTCTATTGAACTTGAGGAGTTAAAGACCCAAGCTGCGAGGAATTGTTAGACATTGGTTTTATTCGTCTAGTACTTCTCCTTGGGGTGCTCTGTTACTATTCGTGAAGAAGAAAGATGGGAGTATCGACTTTGTATTGATTATCGGGAGTTGAATCATGTCACCATCAAAAATAGGTACCCATTGCCGCGTATTGATGACTGTTTGACCCGGTTGCAAAAGCGCCAAATTCTTTTCAAAGATTGATCTTAGATTTAGGATATCACCAATTAAAGATTAGAGCCGATGACATTCCAAATATGGCTTCGAGAACTCGATGCGGGCATTATGAATTCCTAGTCATGTCTTTTGGATTGACTAATGCTCCTCTTTGCCTTCATGGATATGATGAACCAAGTATTCAAGGAATATTTGGATCACTTTGTGGTCGTCTTTATTGATGACATCCTTATTTATTCAAAAGCCGTGAAGATCATGAGCAACACTTGAGGTGATACTCCAAAAGCCGTGAATATAAACTTTATGCCAAGTTGAAGAAATCACGAGTTACGGCTTGAGGAAGTAGCATTCCTTGGGCACGTGGTATCAAGTCATGGAATATCATTGACCCGACAAAGATTGAAGCCATTCAAAGTGGGAACAACCTAAATCGATTAATAGAAGTCGTAGCTTTCTCGGCTTATTTGGTTATTATCGGAGATTCGTAGAAGGGTTTTCTCGAATCGCTACTCCATTAACTTCGGTGACTCGGAAAGATACAAAATTCGGTTGGAGTGAGGAATGTGAGAAGAGTTTTCAAGAACTCGAGAGAAGACTCATTTATTTTATTACGACAATACCATACGGCTCGGGAGGATTTGTCATCTGGTGATGCTTTGAGCAAAGGGTTAGGATGTGTTCTCATGCAACATGGGAAAGTCATAGCCTATGCCTCTCGACAACTCAAAGAATATGAGAGGAATTATCTACTACTCATGATCTAGAGTTAGCATTTGTTGTCTTCGCACTTAAAATTTGGAGGCATTACTTGTATGGGGAGAAAGTGGAGATCTTTACGGATCATAAAAGCCTCAAATATTTCTTCACTCAAAGGAACTCAACATGACGACAGTTGGCGTTTGCTTGAGCTATTGAAAGATTATGATCATACCATCAATACCATCCTGGAAAAGCGAGCGTGGTAGGTGGCGCATTGAGTAGAAGATCATATGCGAATGCAGTGCGATATTGTCAATATAAAGGCCCATTTTGTATGACTTGCAAAGGATGGAGATAGAGATAAAGACTCGAGGGACCCACGTGATGATGGCGAATATCTGAGTAGAGCCGACTTTAATCGATAAAGTTAAAATTTGCTCAAGCTCTGAGACACAGAGGTGATCGTATGAGGAAGAAAGTACAAGAAGGTGCTATCTCAGGAAGCAAGAATCGATGAAGAAGGAATACTTGAGTCGACTCGGACTTTGTGTTCTAACGACCTTGATTTAAAGTATAAAATCATGATGGGGCGCACAACACACCGTTTATAATCCATCTTGGGAGTACCAAAATGTATCATGATCTTGACATACATTTTGGTGGGGCAATATGAGAGAGAGATAGCGTTGTTTATCTCAAGGTGTTTAACTTGTCAGCGAGTCAAGGCGAGACATCAAGTACCAAAAGGTCCATTGCAACCACTTGAAATTCGAGAATGGAAGTGGGAGCACATTACCATGGATTTCGATTCTTGGTCTTCCCAAGGTTTCTCAAGGCATATAGATGCGATTTGGGTCATTGTTGATAGATTGACCAAAGTCTGCTCATTTCTTACCTATCGAGAAACTTATACACTTGAGCGTCTTGCTCGTATGTACATAAGCGAGGTTGTAAGATTGCATGGTATGCGGTATCCATAGTTTACGATCGAGACCCAAGATTCACTTCACGATTTTGGGTTGTTTGCAAAAAGCTATGGAGCGCATTTACTGATTTAGTTGGCATATCATCCTCAAGCGGATGGACAATCGAGAGGACTATTCAAACTCTTGAAGATTTATTAAGACTCTGTGTCCTTGACTTCAAGGAAGTTGGGACAAGTTCTTACCATTGGTGGAGTTTTCCTACAACAACAGTTATCAAGCAAGTATTGGCATGGCTCCATTCGAGCGTTGTATGGAAGAAAGTGTCGTTTCTCGGTATCTTTGGGATGAGGTGGGTGAAGCAAGCGTTGTTGGGGATGGGGAGTTAATACGTATGACTACGGAAAAGATCAAGCGATAAAGCAACGTATAAAAACCTCACAAGATCGACAAAGAGTTATCTTGATCTTCATCGAAAGGGCGTGGAATTGATATTGGAGATCATGTGTTATTACGTGTTGCTCCATGGAAAGGAGTTACGAGATTTGGAAAGAGAGAAAGCTCGATCCTCGATTCATTGGCCCATTTTAATCCTCGATCGAGTAGGGACTATAGCCTATAGACTTCGCTTTACCTCCAAGTATGTCTCGTGTTCATAATGTTTTCATATATCCATATTACGTAAATATGTGAAAGACCCGAACCACATTATTGAGTTAGAACCGGACGAAATAGCGGAAGATTTAGCGTATGAAGAGGTTCTGTTCAAATCTTGGATAAGAAGGAACATATTCTACGCGCTCAAGGTTATACCTCAAGTGAAAGTTTTATGAAAGAAACCACGATGTTGAGAAATGACACAGGAGTTAGAATTATAAGAAGGGAAATGAAATCAACAAGGTATCCTCACCTCTTGATATACAATCGTACCTAATTTTGAGGCGAAATTTTCATAAGAAGGGAGATTGTAAGACTGACAATTTTATGAATAAAAGATGAATTTTTTCTATAAATATCAGTTTTTTAAATATTATGGAATGAATTTGATATAATGTTATAGTTGTGGGTAATATTTATAAATTTTACAAAATGCAGCGTTAAGTTGTTATATTAATATTTTATTTATGGGGAATATTTACTATTTGGAATATTCTTTTTCGCCAAGGAATATTAAATGCGAATGAATACGTGCAAGTATACGGTCGACAAGTAATAAAGTGAAAGTAGAGTATCGTTCCCACGAGGAATTATTTAATAAAAATCACCAAGTACTAATTCTTAACCAAACTAATTTTATTTAAACAATCTCAAATCGTGTTTTTTCTAATTAAGAAAACTAAATTAACTAATTAAAACTAAGATTTTAACGAATGAATTCAAATAAATAAAGATTAAGACTTGATATCCCCAATTATGAATTATAAATCAATTATCAATTATCCCAATTATTATGCCCTCTTGAATTGTTAACGAGGAATTCTCAAATGCCAAAAGTCCTTTTCAAGTGATCAATTGCCTTCTATTTAATCGATTAATCTTGCTATATTCTATGCAAAACAATTGAATTAAACTCTTTCGATCCCGATTCCTTACGTGTTACATGCGGTGAAAGATATTTCCATTCAATTCACAAACCTAATTTTTCACCATGCAAATAACTAAGTCACATGATATCATGCCCGATTCTAACCTAGAATTCCTCTTCCAATTCCTACAGAGTAACAAAGTAATTCTTGATCAAATAATTAAGCGATAAGCATGAAAGACAAGATAAACAACTCACTTTAACATAAATAATTAGAATATAATGAATAACTAATTCATAGCCATAAAAAGTTCAATTGAAATCTCAAAAATAGTTAGTTCATAATTAATGAATTAAAACCAAGAATCCTGTTGAATAGACATCAAAAGATAAAAAGTAAGATGAGAGAAGAGAATAGAATACATGTTGTCGACCAAATCGATGCTCCCCTCTTGCTCTTGCTCTTGATCTTGATGGTCTCCAAGTTGCTTGATCTCCAAAACTAATAAGAACTAGGGTTATTTTCTAATCTAAAGGAGTGTTTTAATCTAGGCTAAGCTATGTAATCTCCCTTTATTTTATGCCTTACATCATGTATTTATAGGTTACAAGTCAATTTTTAGTTTAGAGAACAAACCCGATCAATTTGGAGTCAAAAAGGTGTTAAAATTAGCCCAAAAGCAGCGTCGGGCCATCACCAAGCCCTTCCCGGTGCTTGGTATTTGGCAGCAGCATGTTTGAGTCTGCCTTATAGCGCCCGTGTTTTGGAAAATGCACTAAAAATAGCGCCCGACGGCGGCCCAAAATCGACATTTTCTGCTCAAGCGTCCTTTGGGAAAATGGCCATAACTTCTTCGTCCGAACTCGATTTTGATGATTCAAGATGTTCGGAAGAGGAGAAGTAGATCTACAACTTTCATTCTTGAAGTTTGTCGAAATAATGTCAGGAGCTATAGTCAAATTGGCTCCGAAGTGGCTCTTTGTGTAAATGGCAATAGAAAAAGCGAATCTAGCCACCCCAAACATCGATCCATGTAACTTTTGTCCCAATTCCTATAAAATAACATAAAACATGCATGAATAGACACAAACACATAAAAACATCCTAAAAGACTTAAGAACAACAATAAATTAAGCAGAATGTATCCAATTCATGGGTATAAAACTCACTCATCAAATACCCCCAAACTTAAATCTTTGCTTGTCCTCAAGCAAAAACACAAAAATGTTATGCAATGCAATGTAATGTAATGAAACTAATCTATATGCCTCTGAATCCAGATAATAATAGCGAAACAAGTCTATTCAATAGGCCTTAGAAATCAAGTAAACATGATAATACATCATATTAAAACAAATCGGTAATTTCCCGATCGATCATCAAATCTTAGGTATTATCAACGATATAGTGCGTGTGTGCTCCACAACAATGTTAGCGATATAAAATCAAATTTAAGACATAATAGATATCTTTGAAGGCATCATACGGTGCAAATTCACAAAATTCACGAACAAGCTATATCGACTAAAGTCGAACATCCACGAGTTCGAGAGTCAATACGGGATACTTATGCTTTACTTTTCATTACGGGGCTTTTTGCTCTTTTCGTTTTATTGTTTTTTTTAACCATAAGCGTGCGATGTCTCATTCCATTAGGCTATGATGTCACCCTTAGCGAGCTTTTCGACCAGCGACTCCCGGACCATATAAGACCTTAGAGGCGCTAGGTTTTAAGATACCCCTTGAGGCGTACTTACTCAAGTAACAAAGGCCAAAACAAAACTAAACGGTAAATTTTTTTTTTTTTTTTTTTTTTTTTTATAGATGGTTGGTGAGTCGTTTCGCTCCATCTCACGCTTGTGTTTATGGGGAGTGTTTCTCCTCGACCCACCACAAGACTTCGACATTTTTTTTTTTTAAAGCTTATATACCCCAAAATTTCCCCCAAACTTAAGTTTTTATCAAAATTTAGCCATCTCACTTTATTCATGTCTTTCATTCCTTCACACTAGTATTATACTTAAGAAATCCATTATGTATCAATTTAAACTTAATCGATTAACATGCCATTTGTTATTAACGTCTTAACCTTGATTATACCGATTTAAAGCAGGAAAAGATTGATTCATAACAAGAAATCACATCAAAGCTGAATATTCAATACTATACTTATCTACTTAACTCCGGTCTCATCATTGGCCAAAATAGACTTTTACTATCTAACAGTTGGAATCATGCAAATATAAACTAAGCTGCAACAAACATAGTAAACTAACTACTATTTTTGCGATTTTTTATTTTTTTTTTTTAAAAAAAAAAAAAAAAGCGAATCAACAACTAAATGTAAATAACTTAGAAAACATAACGAACTACAATGTAAATAACTAACTATATGCAATACGACACTAAAATGCCCCCAAACTTAAACTAGACATTGTGTCTCGATAGTGAAATAGAAAAAAAAATTAAAAGCGGAGGACTTCCACGAAAATATAGCAATCTTCCTCTCCTTGCAGCTAAGTTTGGAGAATAGGCTAAGCACATGGAACAAATTGGGCACCACACTTGAATTTGACTTGAATAACTTTTGTAAAACCATGATAGAAGCAATTTTATTAAATCCTAAATAAATGCAAATTCAAAACTACTAATATAAAACTTAATAAAACTAAAAATAAAAATTAAACTTGGGTTGCCTCCCGATAAGCGCTTGTTTTATAGTCTCGGCTGACTTCTTCAATTCTATCAATTCCCCTACGAAAGTTGAGGAACCCTCCATCCATCGGAAATAATATAGCTTTTGGTAGGTTCCCATTTGTAATAGCCATTGTATTAAAGTCACCTAGAATGCTTTCTTGAGATAAGATCACATTCAAAGCGTCCGGCATCTAGGTGGTTTCTCCATTAATGTCTGCGAATATATTACGGCATAGAGCATCGGACACAACAATTTCTTCTTCTATCTTCTCTAGCTCATCGCACCATGGTTTGAAGGTGTACTTGCTTTTACATCACAGAGTAGTATTGCAAGCGACATGACTACCAATCGGACAAGGTTTTGCAAATCTACTTGGGACTCTTGAGCTGTGGAGGAGAAGGCACTTGAGGCATAAATAACATTGGCTCATCATCATTGGTTCTCACAATTAGTTCTTCAAACCTTGTTGTCATTATCCCCACTTGTCTCCTCTTTTTCATCTCGTGGCTCATCCGGTTGTAGATTTGGCTCGGGCTCACCATCGGGACTCGGAATCCATGTCATAGGGCAGTGTATTGAGGGCGGTTGTTCAGCGCATGTCTTTCTCTGTTCCACTTGATTTTCCAAATTCTTGATCAGCGCCCCTTGGCTTTGCAAATTGACTCTACTTGATTCATTTTCTTGTCTTGTTCCTCATTCCTTTTTTGAAGCTTTAATAAATTTTTCCAAGGCTTCCTCCCAATTTGAATGTTCTTCTGTTGTAGTGGAGGTGGACACAAGAAAAATCTGTGGGTATGTTGGACTTGGAGCATAAAATTGATCTTGATTGTTACTCCATGAAAAATCCGGGTGATACCCCAATCGATGATAGTTGTTGGGATAGACATAATTATTGGGGTAATCACCACTATCTTATCTTAAACTCAAAAAGCGATGGTGCATTGATGACTCATATGATTTCGGCACAATAATCACAAGTAACCACCATACTTTGTGTATTTGAGCTTCAAAAGCTTGAACATCCTCGAAAGTGTCTCGATCTGTCTTTGACAATGCGAGAAAGTTTCTCGAGTCTTTCAATCTCCACTCCCCTTGGTTGAGTCATGTTAGTGTATGGCCATTGATACACAAAGTCATCCATGGTACGAAAAGAGAGAAATATAGAAGAGAATTAAAAATAAAAATAAAAATGTTTAAATTAAGACTAATTTGATTGAAATTAATATTGGTAAATAATTATTAAATTAATTCCCGACAATGGCCAAAAACTTGTTGATCGATTTACATGATCAATGAATACGTGCAAGTATACGATTCGACAAGTAATAAAGTGAAAGTAGAAAGTATCGTTCCCACGAGAATTATTTAATAAAAATCACCAAGTACTAATTCTTAACCAAACTAATTTTATTTAACAATCTCAAATCGTGTTTTTTCTAATTAAGAAAACTAAATTAACTAATTAAAACTAAGATTTTAACGAATGAATTCAAATAAATAAAGATTAAGACTTCAATATCCCCAATTATGAATTATAAATCAATTATCAATTATCCCAATTATTATGCCCTCTTGAATTGTTACTTGAGAATTCTCAAATGCCAAAAGTCCTTTTCAAGTGATGATTGCCTTCTATTTAATCAGATTAATCTTGCTATATTCTATGCAAAACAATTGAATTAAACTCTTTCCAATCCCAATTCCTTATGTGTTACATGCGTGAAAGATATTTCCATTCAATTCACAAACCTAATTTTTCACCATGCAAATAACTAAGTCACATGATATCATGCCCGATTCTAACCCTAGAATTCCTCTTCCAATTCCTTACAGAGTAACAAAGTAATTCTTGATCAAATAATTAAGCAATAAGCACAAGACAAGATAAACAACTCACTTTAACATAAATAATTAGAATATAATGAATAACTAATTCATAGCCATAAAAAGTTCAATTGAAATCTCAAAAATAGTTAGTTCATAATTAATGAATTAAAACCAAGAATCCTGTTGAATAGACATCAAAAGATAAAAAGTAAGATGAGAGAAGAGAATAGAATACATTGTCGACCAAATCGATGCTCCCTCTTGCTCTTGCTCTTGATCTTGATGGTCTCAAGTTGCTTCAATCTCAAAACTAATAAGAACTAGGGTTATTTTCTAATCTAAAGGAGTGTTTAATCTAGGCTAAGCTATGTAATCTCCCTTTATTTTATGCCTTACATCATGTATTTATAGGTTACAAAGTCAAATTTTAGTTTAGGAACAAACCCGATCAATTTGGAGTCAAAAAGGTGTTAAAATTCGCCCAAAAGCAGCGTCCGGGCCATCACCAAGCCCTTCCCCAGCGCCTTGTTATTTGAGCTGCAGCATTGAGTCTCGCCCCCTATAGCGCCCCGGTATTTGGAAAATGCACACAAAAATAGCGCCCGGCGGCTGGCCCAAAATCGACATTTTACTGCTCGGCGTCCTTTGGGAAAATGGCCATAACTTCTTCGTCCGAACTCCGATTTTGATGATTCAAGATGTTCGGAAAAGGAGAAGTAGATCTACAACTTTCATTCTTGAAGTTTGTCGAAATAATGTCAGGAGCTATAGTCAAATTGGCTCCGAAGTGGCTCTCTTGTGTAAATGGCAAGCAAAAAAAAAGCGAATCTAGCCACCCCAAACATCGATCCATGTAACTTTTGTCCCAATTCCTATAAAATAACATAAAACATGCATGAATAGACACAAACACATAAAAACATCCTAAAAGACTTAAGAACAACAATAAATTAAGCAGAATGTATCCAATTCATGGGTATAAAACTCACTCAATAATATCATCATTTAGGACTAAGGATGATGAAAAATATTTTAAAGGAAACGAATCCAGTGAAACAAGAGAATAAATATCAAGGATTCGTATTTCAACTATTTCATGTCCAAAAATACCTCATAAATAATCATAGTGAAGTAAAATTCAAGAATGATCAAAACATGGATACAATCAAAGCTATTATCCATAATAGATATTTTGGACGAAAAGGAAAAAAATTCATTTTTCGATGAATAGTGTCGTATTCGTGAATAGTGTCGTATACGTGAATAGTGCTGTATACGTGAATAGTAACCCCGACACAAAAAGTTCTAAATTTGATTAAAAGTTCAAACCAATATTTCGGCATAATGATATTGAAGAAAATAATATCATTTAAAAAGAAAATAACATCTCTTACCTCGAAAAGACGGTACTCCTGACTGGAATACTAGATATAGTGCTGAAGGGAACTTGCACCGTATAGCAACACTCAAGGTATCAAAATACTCACAAGAATATGCTCAATATATCGAGAGAGAAATAGAGAGAAAACTTCAGTTTCTGGTGTGATTTTCAATTCTAACCTAAGCACCCTATTTATAGGAAAATGCTTAGAACACCAAAGCAGAAAATTTAATATAATATTAATATATTTATCAAATTTTCCTTAGCCCACCTCTAGACATCTGATTTCAGCACTTTGCACATGTTAATGATGTCCACAAAATACAAAAAATATTTTTTATCAGAAAAATAAATAAAACTTCCAAAAATTAATTATTTCAGAACTTCAATAATTCATAATAAATAGCCCTTTTATCAGAAAAATTCAAAACACATGTCCTTTCCATAGGAAATGTCATTCTCTACAACTTTGTAGAAGAAAGTTTTTCCAAATTCCAAACAGAAATTAACCGAAATCCACAAACGGGCAATTTTACAGGCTATAATCAAATTTTGGTCAAGAATTGGGGTCTATCGACACACAAAACATGTGTTAATCATTTAATGCAACAAAAATACTCTTCCTCCTCATATACTCATATATCCCACATTTATTATAAAAATATCACCATTATTATATTATTAAAATAATATATTTAAATGAATTATTTTATCAGAAAAAGATAAAATATTAATTTTTAACAATTGTCACATTAAAAATTTTCTCCATCTATATCCACATAAAATCAATATTTTCCTCATCATATAAATCAATAATTAATTATTCACAAATAATATTACAGAATCACAATATCGACAACTGACGGTTCCTGAGGAAAGAGGGGCTTTCAATAAGGATCTCTCCTCATGGCGCACAATTAGATGACCAAACCTCTCCTTATGTAACTTTCTAGACATTGCCAATAATGTTATCTAATAATATTACTCGAGATAATATGAATTATTGCTCGATAATAAAAAAATCGTGTAATGACAATTATTAAAACAATGTAATATAAAAATATCAACGCAGCAATTATTGAATCAATAAAATAAAATCTTTGAGCGATAATTCATCGTAACAATTATTGAGTAGTGCCTTCTTACGTAAGAATCAATAATTGGTGTAATACCGGTAATGCTATCGTGTTTTAACCACCGGGTATTCCAATAAAGATTAATTGTGAACAACTACTGTAATTATTTATAACCAACTTATTCTTGTCATTTTCTTCATCCAATCACTTTCCGTTATGGGGGCCACACATAAGGTCGCCACGGTGTACTTAATATTCCCCGACGTTAAAAAATATTCCACGACCAAACGAATATTCCCCGTCAACAATGAATATTTTAAAACCACTTGCTTGTTTGAAATAATTGCGCATTTTACCCATAACTTACCACATTAATCAAATCAACCCTTACTATTTCAAGATAATAAATAGAGGAAATTTAATTTCATTAAATAATAAGTTAGGGTCTTATAGGTTTGGTCACCTAATTGCGCACCAATGAGAGAAATCCTTATTGGAAAGCCCTCTCTTTCCTGGGAACGACCTGATCGATTAATAGTGTGAATAATAATAATGATGATGAAGCTTTGTTTTATTAGTATTATTAATGTAATAAAATAAAAAAGCTTTTTATATAAAACAGAATACTTTTATAAAGTTATTCATTTTATTAGACAATAATTAGAATATATTATATTTTATTATGCATAGTGTTTGCATAGTACCTGTATAGTGTTTGCATAGTAAAATCTTTTTAAAAGTTATTCGTTTTATTAGATTATAAGTAGAATATATTATATTTTATTGTAAACCAATCTGGACAGATCTCGCTTAAAGTAAATCGATCCGGACTGGTTCATGGATTGGTTACTATTAAAATCCATTCTTCTATAAATAGAAGCTCATTCCTTCATTATTTCTTACGAATTCACTGAAACTCTAGAGAGAGAAACTATAGAGAGAATTATTCTTCTATATTGAGCGTATTTCTTTAGCGTTTAAGAAAGCTTTGAGCATAGTGCAAGTTTCTTCAAGTATATCCCCGCCCTACCGTCGGAGTACTATTCTTTATAAGGTAAGGGGTATTTTTTTTTTCATATTCATGAAGAGAACTTCTTTTATTCCAGTCTTTATTATTTTATTGGAATAACCTGTATACGCGGGCTACCCTATACTTGGTGAAATTCTTTTGTTATTCCATTATTTATTATTACTCATTGAATAACTCTTTGTCAATCTGCATACCGCATACATGGTGAAATTCATTATTATTCCATTCTTTATTATTACATTTGGAATATCACATGCATGCGTTTTCTTGGGACTGGTTAAAATCTTTATTATTCTATTGGAATATATCTGCATGCGCGCTTTTTCGTCGGACTGGTTCCGTTATTTATTATTACATTGGAATAACACGTCTATGCAAAGTATCGCATGCATGGTAATTTCATTGTTATTCCATTCTTTATTATTACATTGGAATATCCCACTTTGCATGTATTACGCCTTTGACACGGTTCATTATTTATTGTTATGTTGGAATAACCTTGTCATGCGAAGTACCACATGAATGGGGATTTCTTTTGTTATTCCATTCTTTATTATACTTTCATTGGTTAAAGTTTTGACTTCTATACTCCATGAAATTAGTGGAATATCCTTGATATTTAAAGCAATCGATTACATTTCATGGAAATATTCTTCTGAGCATTCTTAAATTTTACTCTACAAAGAAGTATCATGTTGACAATTTGGACGTTATTAGTTCCTGGATAAACTAATTCTTGAACTTGTTTTATTGAATTCTTATATCATTGTCATCATCCTCATGTTTATATTTTGTTGAAAGTCATCTATGGCCTGTAGTGCATAGATGGAATTAGTATGATTATGACCAGGAATTATTCGGTGTAATCATGACTGTAATGTTATAAATGATGTGGTAAAAGTCCTCATTGTCCCGTAGTGCATTGATGGACAGTTGTTGGCATGATCATGATCATTGATGAATACACGAATATCCTTGGCCCGTAGTGCATGGATAATTTGTGGTTGTGATACTAATGAATATCCTTGGCCGTAGTGTAGGGATGATGTGGATTATTTATTAAGCTGAGTCCCAGTGATAAAAGTGATGAAAAACCTTTTAAATCATAAAAGATAGTAGATTTTATTCTCTACTTGACTCTTTTAATGGATTGCTTGTTCCAATCGCTTGATTAAACTTGATGTCTATTGTATTTTATCGGTTTAACATTGTTGAAGACTAATGATAATTTATTACGCATTATCTTAGTCATAATATTTTTACTAGGCTAGTTGAGCTCACCCTTTCTTTCTTCACCGTTTCTTCTTGAAATGAGAAGCGTAAGCGGGACTAGTCGGGAATGGAGTGACGGTCCAGATGATAGTATTAGTAGTCCTCACTATTTTGTTAAATAGTGTGTTAATAAAAGTAATGAGGACTTATTTTGAGAGTGGATATTGTCTAGAAGACAATGTTTGTATTAAAACTCACAGCTCTCTTATTGTATATTTAAGATTGTATTTGTATTCTGTACCATGTATTTGGAGACTCAGAATAGGTGATGTATACCTATTTTGGGGGCGTCACAAAGATAATGCAAAATAAATTATCATTAGTTTTCAACAATGTTAAACTGATTAAATACAATAGACATCAAGTTTAACTGCAGCGGAATAAGCAATCCATTAGAAGAGTCAAGTAGAGTATGATATCTACTATCTTCTATGATTTAAAATGTTTTCATCAATTTTTATCATTTGAGACTCGTTTTTAATAATTAAACCACATCATCAAGTCATCCTTACTTTACGGGCCAAGGATATTCATTAAATTATCAATGGTCATGACTATCTTGAATAATCCACGGTCATAATCATACCAAAAAGCGTAAAATCGATACACACTGTGCCACCGAGGACTTTTACCACATTATTTATAACATTATAGGTCATGATTATACCGAATAATCCCTGGTCATAATCATACCAAGTCCATCTATGCACGTAAGCCAAAGATGACTTTCATCACAATATAAGCATGAGGATGATGACAATGACATAATAATTCAATAAAACTAGTTCAAGAATAAATTTTAAAGATTTATAAGTTAATTTATCCTGAACTCAATAATATCCAAATTGTCAACATGATACTACTTTGTGGAGTAAAATTCAAGAATGCTCAGAAGAATATTTCCATGAAAAGATCTTTGGATGAGGCTATAAATATCAAGGATATTCCACTAATTTCATGGAGTATAAGCCAACATTTTAACCAAATGAGTATCATAGAATATATGAAAGCTGTAATGGATTTTCACGCCATGCATGCAGTAATCCACGTGAGATGATCATTTCCACAATTTAATAAGAAATGAATACGAAGGGTCATTCACCATGCATGTGGTAATCCACATAGAAAGGTTATTCCACGCGAATAATAAAGAATGGAATAATGAAGAATTCACCATGCATGCGATAGAGCCGCATGACGAGTTATTCCAGCAGAATAATAAATAATGGAACGAGTCATGCGTAATACGCATACGCACGAGGATATTCCAATGCGAATAATAAAGAATGGAATAACAAAAGACTTCACGGGCATGCGATAGAGCCGCACAAACAAAGTTATTCCAGCGAGAATAATAAATAATGGAACGTGTCATGCGTATCGCATGCACGACATATGATATTCCAATAGAATAATAAAGAATGGAATAACAAAAGACTTCACGGGCATGCGATAGATCGCATGCAGGTGTTATTCCAGCGAATAATAAATAATGGAACCGTGTCATGCGTAATACATACATCTGAGATATTCAAATGAATAATAAAAATAGAATAACAAAAGACTTCGCCGAGAATGCGATAGATCGCATGATAGGTTATTCCAATGAGAATAATAAGGAATGAAATAATGAAGAATTTCACCATGTATGCGATTAAGATATACAAGTTATTCAACATAATAATAAAGAATGGAATAACAAAAGCTCTCTTCATGAATACGAAAGAAATAATACCCCTTACCTTATAAAGAAGAGTACTCCGACGAGTAGGGCGGGGATATACTTGAAGAAAACTTGCACTACGCTCAAAGCTTCTTAAAACTCTAAATGCTCAAGATTATAGAAGAGAATTCTCTGAATTTCTGGTGTGATTTCAATTTAACTAAGCATCATATATATATATATATTATTTAAAATCAAATAAAACAATTAACTTTATAAAAGTATTACATTTTATATAAAAATATTTTACTATGCAAATACTATGCATAATAAAATATATTATATTCTAATTATGGTCTAATAAAACAAATAACTTAATAAAAGTATTACTTTTTTATATAAAAGATTTTACTATGCAAAACACTATGCATAATAAAATATATTATATTCTAATTATTATCTAATAAAACAAATAACTTTATAAAAGTATTACATTTTATATAAAAAGCTTTTACATTTTATTACATTAATAATACTAATAAAACAAAATTTATATATATATAAACTTAGTGACTTCATAAAAGACACCTCAATATATTTAACAACATTTATCATCATTATTATAATTCACAATATTAATCGACTGTGTCGTTTCCCAAGAAAAGAGGACTTTCCAATAAGGACTTCTCCTAATTGAGATAACTTTGTTATCTCAATTATTGATTTAATAATATATAAAATATCGACAATAATTGAATCAAATAACGTGAGATACTATGCAACAATTCTTTGTAGCAATAATTGAACAAAAGCGGTGACTTCTCACGTAAGCATCAATAATCAATACCGTAGTGCTACTCTTATGCAACCACGCGTACATCGCATTTTTTAACACCGGGTGTTTCAACAGTTAATGGTAAAACTTATGCCGTTATTTTCATAAAAATATTCATAATTCCGTTGTGGGGTCCACCAATGATTGTGCCGTCGTACGAATATTCCCTGTTAAAACGAATATTCCTCGACCAATCGAATATTATATAACAACTTGCATACTTTTGAAAATTTTTAAATATTACCGACAACTATAACATTATATCAAATTTACTCTATAATATTCAAAAATGATATTTATTGAAAATTCATCTTTATTAATAAAAGTTGGGGTCTTACAACCTCCCCTTCTTATGAAATTTTGCCCTAGAAATTAGGGTACATACCTGGTATGTCGAAGAGGTAAGGATACCTTGATTTTATTTCAGATTCTAACTCCCAGGTCATTTCCTCAACATCGTGGTTTCTCCACAAAACCTTGACTTGAGGTATAACCTTGGAGCGTAGAATATGTTCCTTTTTATCCAAGATTTGAACAAGAATCTCTTCATACGTTAAATCTTCCACTATTTCATCCGGTTCTAACTCAATAATGTGGTTCGGGTCTTTCACATATTTACGTAACATGGATATATGAAAAACGTTATGAACACGAGACATACTTGGCGGTAAAACGAGTCTATAGGCTAAAGTTCCTACTCTACCGAGGATTAAAAATGGGCCAATGAATCAAGGATTGAGCTTTCCTCTCTTTCCAAATCTCGTAACTCCTTTCCATGGAGCAACATGTAACAACACATGATCTCCAATATCGAATTCCACGTCTTTTCGATGAAGATCAGCATAACTCTTTTATCGATCTTATGAGGTTTTTATACGTTATCGGATCGTTTGAATATTTTTTGTAGTCATACGTACTAACTCCGGTCCCAACAACGTTGCTTCACCCACCTCACCCTAGCATTCTGGAGAACGACACTTTCTTCCATACAACGCTTAGAATGGAGCCATGCCAATACTTGCTTGATAGTCATTGTTGTAGGAAAACTCCACCAATCCAGAAGAACTTGTCCCAACTTCCCTTGAAGTCAAGGACACGAGTCTTAATAAATCTTCAAGAGTTTGAATAGTCCTCTCGATTTTCCAAAAATTCGAGGATGATATACCTAACTAAATCGTAAATCCGTGCCTATAGCTTTTTGCAAACTAACCCAAAATCTTGAAGTGAATCTTGGGTCTCGATCAGAAACTATGGATACTGGCATACCATGCAGTCTTACAATCTCGTTTATGTACATACGAGCAAGATGTTCAAGTGTATAAGTTTCTCGTATTGGTGAGAAGTGAGCAGACTTGGTCAATCTATCAACAATGACCCAAATTGAATCTATGCCTTAAGAAACCTTGGGAAGACCAGTAACGAAATCCATGGTAATGTGCTCCCACTTTCATTCTGGAATTTCAAGTGGTTGCAATGGACCTTTTGGCACTTGATGCTCCGCCTTGACTCGTTGACAAGTTAGACACCTTGAGATAAACAACGCTATCTCTCTCTTCATATTGCTCCACCAAAATGTATGACGAAGATCACGATACATTTTGGTACTCCCAGGATGGATTGCAAACGGTGTGTTGTGCGCCTCCATCATGATTTTATACTTTAAATTAGGGTCGTTAGGAACACAAAGTCTGGAGTTGACTCTAAGTATTCCTTCTTCATCGATTCTTGCTTCTGGCATAGCACCTTCTTGCAATTTCTTCCTCATACGCATCAGCTCCAGGTCTGTAGCTTGAGCAGCTTTAACTTTATCAATTAAAGTCAGTTCTACTCGTATATTCACCATCATCACATGGGTCCCTGGAGTCTTTAACTCTATCTCCATCCTTTGTAAGTCATACAAAATGGGCCTTTGCGTTGACAATATTGCACTCGTACCCGCATATTATCTTCTACTCAATGTGTCAGCTACCACGTTGGCTTTTCTAGGGTGGTATTGGATGGTATGATCATAATCTTTCAATAGTTCAAGCCAACGTCGTTGTCTCATGTTGAGTTCCTTTTGAGTGAAAAAGTATTTGAGGCTTTTATGATCCGTAAAGATCTCCACTTTCTCCCTATACAAGTAATGCCTCCAAATTTTAAGTGCGAAGACAACAGCTGCCAACTCTAGATCATGAGTAGGATAATTCATCTCATATTCTTTGAGTTGCCGAGAGGCATAGGCTGTGACTTTCCCATGTTGCATAAGAACACATCTTAACCCTTTGCTCGAAGCATCACTGTAGATGACAAATCCCTCCGAGCCAGATGGTATTGTCAGAATAGGTGCTTTAATGAGTCTTCTCTTGAGTTCTTGAAAACTCTTCTCACATTTTTCGCTCCAACCAAACTTTGTATCTTTTCAAGTCAGCTGAGTTAATGGAGTAGCGATTCGAGAAAATCCTTTCACGAATCTCCGATAATAACCAGCTAAACCGAGAAAGCTACGTACTTCGGTCACTGGTTTAAGTTTCTCGCAGCTTTGAATTGCTTCAATCTTTGCTGGGTCAACAGATATTCCATGACTTGATACTACGTGCCCAAGGAATGCTACTTCCTCAAGCCAGAACTCGCATTTCTTCAACTTGGCATAAAGCTTGTTTTCACGAAGCTTTTGGAGTATCAGCCTCAAGTGTTGCTCATGATCTTCACGGCTTTTGGAATATATGAGAATGTCATCACTAAAGACGACCACAAAGTGATCCAAATATTCCTTGAATACTCGGTTCATCATATCCATGAAGGCAGCAGGAGCATTAGTCAATCCAAAAGACATGACTAGAAATTCATAATGCATGTATCGAGTTCTGAAAGCCGTCTTTGGAATGTCATCGGTTCTAATCTTCAATTGGTGATATCCGGAATGAAGATCAATCTTTGAAAAAAATTTGGCACCTTGTAACTGGTCAAACAGGTCATCAATGCGAGGCAATGGATATCTATTTTTGATAGTGACATAGTTCAACTCCCGATAATCAATACAAAGTCGCATACTCCCATCGTTCTTCTTCACGAATAGAACATGAGCATCCCAAGGAGACATACTAGGATGAATGAAACCGATGTCTAACAATTCCTGTAGTTGGGTCTTTAACTCCTAAAGTTCAATAGGAGCCATTCGATATGGGGCTTTGGAAATGGGTTTTGTACCGGGTTCAAGGTTGATACAAAATTCAATTTCACGCTCTGGGGGTAGGCTAGGAAGTTCATCCGGGAATACATCAGGATCATTAACAATAGAAATATCATTCAAAACTGACGTATTTTTGTTTAGATCCGTGACATGAGCTAAGAAAGCTTGACATCCGTTTTTCAATAAATGAATAGCTTTATGGCTTGAGATGACAGTGATGGATTATAATGGTTTGGTTGCTTGAATTCACATAATAGGTTGGTTAGGAATATGAAAGCTAACAACCTTACAAAAAAAATCAATTTTTGCATGATGAGTAGTTAACCAATCAATTCCTAGAATCACATCAAATGCAAGTATTTTCAAAGAAATAAGATCGATAGGTAACGTGCGGTTACCGATTTGAATTAAACAAGACTTATAAACCGTGGATGTAATGAAGGTTTCTCCCAACGGAGTTTCAATAGATAAATCAAAGTCTAATTTTTCCGGAGTCAAATTTAAATGTAGAGTTTATGATTAGCTTACCCGTGATCACCTCGTTCGAATTCCTCACTTTTTGGGAGGTTATGACAAATGCTCTCCCTTGAACTACCGGTTTTGTCTTGTCTGGGACACCCTTGGATGCCTCTATCCCAGCTGGACTTGACTTTGGTGCACGACAAAATTGGGCTAGGTGACCTTCTTTTCCACAATTGTAACATGCTTTGGACTGCATCGTGCAGTTTAGACTTATGTGTCCTTCCCCTCCACATTTGTAACATACGACCGGCAGTCGTTCTCCTTCCTTAACAAAGCAGTCTTTGGTCTTTGGCGTCTTTCCATTTTTGCTAAACCTTCTCTTCTTGAACTTTCCACTCCTATTTTCTTGGCCATGATTACCACCGGGTTATCATTTCTGGCATGTTGATTCCCTCCACGTTTGTTTTCACTGCTTCGATGACTGCTACCACTGGTATTATCGACTTGTCTGCTGCTCTCTCTTGGTTGGGTTGACTCATTATTGTGCTCCAATAAGCGAGCCCTATTCACAACATCCGAATACAAACACATGGCTTTATGAGAGATAAGGTATCGACGTATCTCGTGTTTCAAACCTCTTAGAAACATCCGCGTCATTCCTCCTCATTATCAACCAAGTGGGACTTAAACCGAGATAACTTCTAAGCAAACTTAGCTTCAGATCGCGCGCCACCATCATATTGTTTTGCTCAAGCTTGATGAACTCCACCTCCTTCATGTGACGAATACTTTTAGGAAAGTAGTTGTCGTTGAACAATTCTTGGAACTTCTCCCAAGACATCTTAAGTGCGGCAGGTTGAGTACGCTTTACAGATTCCCACCAAGAATCGCCTCAGACATAACATGAAGGTGGCAAGGAACTCAGAGCGCCCGAAATCCGGTCTATCTTCACACCCGGATTCCGTACGTCACGATCCCATCTTCTTCCAAACATACATCATTATATACTGAAATATAACAACATATACTCTCAAATCTCAGGTTCTAAAAACCATATAACCTTTTTCATTATAAATAACGATAATTACAGTATCCTTTACATCTTACACGAGTGACTTTCATCCTTCACTAAGGATACATAACAGTTCATTAAACTAATCTAAAGTTCATTTAACTTATTTTATATTACAAGTCTTCACTTGATCTTCTCGCTCAGTCCCATTTTGAATGGCACTTCATCTGGATACCATCAGCTTGATCTTTACGGAATCCTTAAGTTCGTCTAACATCGTTCGCTGAAAATGTTTTTCATTTAAAGCAAGTGTGAGCATTCAATTGCCTAGCAAGTCATAGCAGTTGAACAAACAACTTCAAGAGTTTAAACATTCCTTTAGAACTTCGATAACCGAACAAAGGTTATGAAGCAGCTTGAATAATAGGAGTAATCTCGATTCCTATCATTTTAAAACATTATTCACATGCAATTTAAAATACTTCCATTCTTCTACCTTTTCCATACATATTTTGTCTGGCTAGAATCATTAGCACAGACTTAACAATAACGGATCATGTATAAATAGAGCATTCTCTTATTGAACAGTTAAATCACAGAACAGTTCATCTCATAGAAACACCGAAGTGTTCACATTGTGGCACAAGGCCTCTTACATTCTACCACCTTGTACAACTATCACACATTAGCACATAGACGGAACTTCTCAAGTTCAACATCTGAAAAGTTTAAGAAACTAGCATTCATTTGAAATATGAATAAAGTTAGGAAACTTGCCTTACGCCCAGCTACAGCTTACGCTGAACTGCTCATCTCAATTCCTATATAACACATAAGAAAACACCACATACACTAATTAGTCATACATCTTTGACTTATGCATTAGTTTACTTTACTTTACTTCTTAGGGTTCGCGCTCTTGCAACCAAAGTTTACGCGACCACTTTCACTACCGTTCTACGGCTTCATGACATACGGAGATATCTTACTTATACATTCATCATCTTTGATGTTTTACATTCTTATCTTCTTCTTATTACTTCTCTAAGACTCAGCACACATCGTTTCTCTGCTAGTAGTCCATATGGTACTTTGAGTGGTTTCCCACAAACAACCAATAAACAAGTTCCCGTCTTGTCTACACTGCCCATAACAATGAGTTAGATCGGTTGCCAATTTTGTATATACCTTTGCTCTCTGAAGGAATTGTTTAGCCCAGCTCCCATATATCAACCATCAAAGGTTACGATTGTACTACAACTCAATTTATCTTAACTTATACGAACTATTAAACTATATATTCGTTAAGTTAATTTCTCATTCCTTATGGCTTCCTGGCAACTAAATGCCACACCTCAGTATTCACTCTTTATCGTCTAAGTCATACAGTCTTTTGTATACTCAGAGCGATCATTCCCTTTAATCCTTAACTCGGCTTCGTTACGTTAAACATTATTATCTTTAATTCAACTTCTTTACCGTTCACGGTTTAATCATTGATCTTCATCATCTTACGGTCAAACCATACACGGGGTGTAGGTTCTATCCGTTTAATATTTGTGTACCCTCAACCTTCACGTCGGTTAAAGTGTTCAACACTTACATTTTATTCTAACGTTCTCATCTGACTCACATTCGGCTTCCATTAATCTTTTTACCTTTCATTACGGCTTTCTTGTTACCATTTTTATCTTACTTAATACTTTCGTTATCCATTACTTGAACCCCATGTTCATTAGTCATTCTTAATGTCCAAGCCATACCGTTCGTTGTATGTTAAGCCCGCTCGTATATCGCAACAGCATTGCATTTGCAGCGTCTATACGCTTTACACTTATCTCTCACTATCATGACATAACATCAAAATGTTATTCATTACCTCGTCGCTCAACGTTTAAGGAATCACAACCATAGCAATCATCCACGTTCGTTTATCGTAACTACGGTCCCCGAATATCGGTTCCGTAATCCGCGTTTACATTCTTTCTCTTTTACTCTCATATAATCTTTTCATTTGACCTTTATTAAAGGTTTAATTCACTAAATTAAGTGTTACATTTGACGAATCTTATGTTCTTTATCTTCCCATACGTTTCCCCCAAGAGTTGAGTAGTTAAAAGCTCTTCTCTGGCTTTTTCCCTACAACATTGGCTGACGCTCTCACTCTCCTTCTATTTCTCGCTTTGTAGCATGAGTTTTGACTACCGCTCTCTGCAGTGCAGTGCTGCAAAGCACCACCTTAAAAGGCATGGTTGGCGTCGCGGCGCCAAACCCTAATTCTTGATCATTTCTTCTAAGTGTTAACTTCATTTTGAGACGCTACTTCCCGATCTCATAACTCCTTTGTTATAACTCGGAATGAGGTCATTCTAAAGCCATTCTCTTCCTTATCTTACGTACTTCAGTCCCCCTTGGACAGAACTTCATTCTGAATCCGTTAACGTGCCATTCGATTGGCTTGATCTTCACCCATCGTTCATTTTATGTTTTTAACGCTCTTTATTTGTTCGTCCGTAATTTGGTCAACCGAACCCGAAATTCGTTCGTTCTTGAGTCCACGACTCATGTTTTCCATGTTCTCTTACATTATTATGAAACCTTACACGTTCGGGTTCATTTACTAACTTTCTAATTATCGTTTGTCTTTTACGAAATTTTCGCCATAACTTCGTTATAGCTAAGTTTTAATTTGTTCTTCATGAACGTTTCTACCATTCCTAACCAAGCAATATGAATCTAACTTATACGCGATGGTTTTAAACTTGTCCATCAACAACAATTATCCTACGATGGTTTTAAATTTGTCCATCAACAACGTTCTTCGTGTTCTTCGCATGTTCTTCGTGTTCTTCGTTCGTTCTTCATTTTAATCGATATTTTGGATTACGATTTCACTTTTTATTGGAATTTGATGTTATAGATCATTATTCCTTACTTCTTTCATCAACTTATTGATATAATCAACTCAGATCGTTCTAATTCATTACGAATCCTATACTTCCTTAAGAAATTTATTTACTAAACTTTAAATTCTTATTTTTCTTATTTCTCATGATTTCAACCATATGAAATCATCCCTAACATTATTTACTTCTTATTCTCATTAAGTTATGTTTAAAACATATAAAACTTTAAGAAAATCTAACATAGAAGTTAGGTTTTAATACCTTTCCTCTTTATTTTTCTTCCATTAGCCAAAATCGGGGATTTGCTAGCTTTTCTATTTCATGAACATTTTGATCCGATCAATCATGCTCATGCTCATGCTCTTTCTCTCTCTCCATCCGAATCCTCTCTCTCTCTCTCTAGTGTAGGATTTTCCAAATCCCATGTAAATGAAATCTAGCTTCCTATTTATAGATTTTCCAAAGCTAAGGGCAAAATAGTCATTTCACCCCTAACCTCCTTACTATTCACACCTCCTTACTATTCATTACTTAAATGTTAAGTTAACTTAGCCCTTAAGTCTACTTAGCCTTTAAGTTACGTGATTTAAAATCTTTCGGGTTTTCGTCAAGCAATTTTAAAAGCTGCGATTCTCAGAATCCAAATATTTTTGGATATTTCGTCTTTCCTTTACCGATTAAATTTTACGTATTCTTCGGATTCCTGAAAAACTGAAAAACACTTTTTGGCATTAAGCATTTTCCTTTACGTTTTACCCTAACGTAGCTAAACGAATGAAAAGTACATAACAGTACTTTTCGTCGTTTTTATTTCGTCCGATTTATATATGTTTTTCGAGAAAAACTATTATTGGCTTACTTATCTTTTCACGATATATTATCGTCAAATCTTTCGACGAAATGTCATTTCGACATACCGAACTCTCAGAATAGCTTAGGTTATTCAAACCCTAACCCTTAGGTTTTGTCAGGTGAATAGTGCCTATTTCGTCTTTTTTCCCCAAAAATATTTTGTTCCCAGAAATTTTTTATTTTCGTCTTGAAAATTCTTACTCGTTCAATCTAGATCGTAGCCAGAATCCTCCCAACTTATAATCATCCTAGGTTCTAAAACGATTAATAAACACATCACATAATATTATTAATAAAAATTCATTTTATTAATAACTAATTCTTTAAACTTAAATTCTGGAAAATCCTAATTTTCGGGGCGTTACATTCTTCCCCTCTTATAAAAATTTCGTCCTCGGAATTTCTTAAAACCACACCCATACCCGGGTCATCACATTCACCCCTTCTTCACAAAACTTCATCCTCGAAATTTTAGCCTACCCATCTTCTCAACTTTTCTTCAAAGAAGTTCTTATCTTTTCATCATTCCTAACCTCCATAACCTATCAAGAATCATGAAGTAGAAAGAATAATGAGGAACATAAAATTTCCTTTTTAAAACATTTCATACTTTTTTTTTGAGGGGTCAAATCGACCATGAACTCTTACTAGGTTTAACAAAGATGACGTCAGTAACCTTTCTTCCACTAGTCGGTTTACAATCACAAAGAAAGCAAACTACCTCTTACCCATCGATATACCCCATTTGGGATATGTTCACCTCGAGACTTAATCATTAGATTCCGCACCAAAACAATTTGGTTTGGCACAACTTCTTCAAAGAAAGCTCGATGACATACCATTTGTCTAGCCGAATTAAGTAGCTTAGACCATACCAATAAATTGGATATCAACGTGAAACATTCGTCTAGTCAACTCAATTGACATCGACTACTTTTTTAAATTCTTTTCGCAATACATC
Organism: Panax ginseng; assembly: GCA_020205605.1. Lineage (NCBI taxonomy): Eukaryota > Viridiplantae > Streptophyta > Magnoliopsida > Apiales > Araliaceae > Panax > Panax ginseng. Next base: position 120,748,295 of record CM035133.1, on the reverse strand, counting down.
AAAATGTTTTAGGACGTCATAATACCGTACTTTTCACAGTACGTTGAGGACTTCGTCAGTTTGTGACTTCGTCATTATACATCATACCATAGCGGGTTGTTGATCCTAAGATCACATCCAACACCAGGTTCATTTGCATTAATAACTCCATCCTTTTACCATCCTTGCATCAAATGCACTGATGATATAAAATTCATTTTGATATTTCAAATCAATTTCTGTCTAGCCGAATCAATTAGCATAGACATACCAATAATAGCTCTTTTAAAAATCAATTGGTTCCAAAAGTTGAACCAATTCTTTCCTTTTTCAAAATGTACATATCAGCACGAGTTTAATAAACTTCGAAATCTAGCATAGCTAGATGACTTGGAATATCCTATTCTCCATCTTCCTTCATTGTCTTACTGCAACAATACTTAATCTTCTCTAGCACCTTCAATACTAAGCCTACTGAAAACAACTTGTTTTCGGTCTAAACATCCCTCTACCTTAGTACAGTCCATCAACTTACCACACATTATGAGTTCAGGAACTTTCCACAATAATATGAGTTTAAGAACCATCCCAGACAGACCATAAGCGTCCATTCGCTGAAAAGTTCAAAAACATACCATATCATTATGAGTCACGAACGTACCATAAGTATGAGTTTCAAGAACTCGCACCTACCTTATCGTTCTCTACCTATCAAGTATATACATGAGAAAAGATTCACCTTCTCGTCATATACATCTTGATAGCGCGACCAATTCCAATGATTATCACTGTAATAAGCTAAGCAGTTGTTACACCAAGCACAAATCTCTGCCCATACAAAGGTTCATACAACTCAGCTATTACATGAGTCCTCAATTGAAATTTTAGAACTCCTAAATCTCTCTTAACTTAATACGAATTTTCTTTAATTCATATACTATCCTTCACAACTCAATCTGAGTTCTTCTTCCTGTACTACTTCATAGTACTATAAATCATTCATTGTTTAACAGATCATCTGTTACTACGATTCACTATGATCACGTGGTGATCTTCTTATCCATCTCTCTACGATTATAGTCTTAGATACTCTTACCTAAGATTTATAACCTATCAGCTTTGATACCAATCTGTAACACCCTGAAATCCGGTCTATCTTCACACCCGGATTCCGTATGTCACGATCCCATCTTCTTCCAAACATACATCATTATATACTAAAATATAACAACATATACTCTCAAATCCCAGGTTCTAAAAACCATATAACCTTTTTCATTATAAATAACGATAATTACATTATCCTTTACATCTTACACGAGTGACTTTCATCCTTCACTAAGGATACATAACAGTTCATTAAACTAATCTAAAGTTCATTTAACTTATTTTATATTACAAGTCTTCATTTGATCTTCTCGCTCAGTCCCATTTTGAATGGCACTTCATCTGGATACCATCAGCTTGATCTATACGGAATCCTTAAGTTCGTCTAACATCGTTCGCTGAAAATGTTTTTCATTTAAAGCAAGTGTGAGCATTCAATTGCCCAGCAAGTCATAGCAGTTGAACAAACAACTTCAAGAGTTTAAACATTCCTTTAGAACTTCGATAACCGAACAAAGGTTATGAAGCAGCTTGAATAATAGGAGTAATCTCGATTCCTATCATTTTAAAACATTATTCACATGCAATTTGAAATACTTCCATTCTTCTACCTTTTCCATACACATTTTGTCTGGCTAGAATCATTAGCACAAACTTAACAATAACGGATCATGTATAAATAGAGCATTCTCTTATTGAACAGTTAAATCACAGAACAGTTCATCTCATAGAAACACCAAAGTGTTCACATTATGACACAAGGCCTCATACGTTCTACCACCTTGTACAACTATCACACATTAGCACATAGACGGAACTTCTCAAGTTCAACATCTGAGAAGTTTAAGAAACTAGCATTCATTTAAAATATGAATGAAGTTAGGAAACTTGCCTTACGCCTACCATTTACATGACTTTACGCTTAAACCGCTTCATCTCAATTCCTATATAACACATGAAAGAAAACACACCACATACACCAATTAGTCATACATCTTTGACTTATGCATTAGTTTACTTAACTTTACTTCTTAGGGTTCGCGCTCTTGCAACCTAAGTTTACGCGACCACTTTCACTACCGTTCTACGGCTTCATGACATACGGAGATGTCTTACTTATACGTTCATCATCTTTGATGTTTTACATTCTTATCTTCTTCTTATTACTTCTCTAAGACTCAGCACACATCATTTCTCTGCTAGTAGTCCATATGGTACTCTGAGTGGTTTCCCACAAACAACCAATAAACAAGTTCCCGTCTCGTCTACACTGCCCATAACAATGAGTTAGATCGGTTTGCCAGTTTTGTATATACCTTCACTCTCTGAAGGAATTTTTTAGCCCAACTCCCATATGTCAACCATCAAAGGTTACGATTGTACTACAACTTAATTTATCTTAACTTATACGAACTATTAAACTATATGTTCGTTAAGTTAATTTCTCATTCCTTATGGCTTCCTGGCAACTAAATCCCACACCTCAGTATTCACTCTTTATCGTCTAAGTCATACATTCTTTTGTATACTCAGAGTGATCATTCCCTTTAATCCTTAACTCGGCTTCGTTACGTTAAACATTATTATCTTTAATTCAACTTCTTTACCGTTCACGGTTTAATCATTGATCTTCATCATATTACGGTCAAACCATACACGGGGTGTAGGTTCTATCCGTTTAATATTTGTGTACCCTCAACCTTCACGTCGGTTAAAGTGTTCAACACTTACATTTTATTCTAACGTTCTCATCTGACTCACATTCGGCTTCCATTAATCTTTTTACCGTTCATTATAGCTTTCTTGTTACCATTTTTATCTTACTTAATACTTTCGTTATCCATTACTTGAACCCCATGTTCATTAGTCATTCTTAATGTCCAAGCCATACCGTTCATTGTATGCTAAGCCCGCTCGTATATCGCAATAGCGTTGCGTTTGCAGCGTCTATACGCTTTACACTTATCTCTCACTATCATGACATAACATAAAAATGTTATTCATTACCCTCATCGCTCAACGTTTAAGGAATCACAACCATAGCAATCATCCACGTTCGTTTATCGTAACTACGGTCCCCGGATATCAGTTCTGTAATCCACGTTTACATTCTTTCTCTTTTACTCTCATATAATCTTTTCGTTCGACCTTCATTAAAGGTTTAATTCACTAAATTAAGTGTTACATTTGATGAATCTTATGTTCTTGATCTTCCCATACGTTTCCCCCAAGAGTTGAGAAGTTAAAAGCTCTTCTCTGGCTTTTTCCTTTCACTGGGACTGCCGTGCCACTCTTCCTTCTATTTCTCGTGCTGCGCAGCGAAGTTCTGAGACCAGACTCTACCGTCCGGCACTGCAGCGCCACCTTACAAGGCATGGTTGGCGTCGCGGCGCCAAGCCCTAATTCTTGATAATTTCTTCTAAGTGTTAACTTCATTTTGAGATGCTACTTCCCGATCTCATAACTCCTTTGTTATAACTCAGAATGAGGTCATTCGAAAGCCATTCTCTTACTTATCTTATGTATTTCAATCCCCCTTAGACAGAACATCATTCTGAATCCGTTAACGTGCCATTCAATTGGCTTGATCTTCACCCTTCGTTCATTTTATGTTTTTAACGCTCTTTATTTGTTCGTCCGTAATCTGGTCATTCGAACCCAAAATTCGTTCGTTCTTGAGTCCACGACTCATGTTTTCTATGTTCTCTTACATTATTATGAAACCTTACACGTTCGGGTTCATTTACTAACTTTCTAATTATCGTTTGTCTTTTATTTAAATTTTCGCCATAACTTCGTTATAGCTAAGTTTTAATTTGTTCTTCATGAACGCTTTCTACCATTCCTAACCAAGCAATATGAATCTAACTTATACGCGATGGTTTTAAACTTGTCCATCAACAACAATTATCCTACGATGGTTTTAAATTTGTCCATCAACAACGTTCTTCGTGTTCTTCGCATGTTCTTCGTGTTCTTCGTTCGTTCTTCATTTTAATAGATATTTTGGATTACGATTTCACTTTTTATTGGAATTTGATGTTATAGATCATTATTCCTTACTTCTTTCATCAACTTATTGATATAATCAACTCAGATCGTTCTAATTCATTACGAATCCTATACTTCCTTAAGAAATTTATTTACTAAACTTTAAATTCTTATTTTTCTTATTTCTCATGATTTCAACCATATGAAATCATCCCTAACATTATTTACTTCTTATTCTCATTAAGTTATGTTTAAAACATATAAAACTTTAAGAAAATCTAACATAGAAGTTAGGTTTTAATACCTTTCCTCTTTATTTTTCTTCCGCTAGCCAAAATCGGGGATTTGCTAGCTTTTCTATTTCATGAACATTTTTGATCCGATCAATCATGCTCATGCTCATGCTCTTCTTTCTCTCTCTCCATCCGAATCCTCTCTCTCTCTAGTGTAGGATTTTCCAAATCCCATGTAAATGAAATCTAGCTTCCTATTTATAGATTTTCCAAAGCTAGGGAAAAATAGTCATTTCACCCCTAACCTCCTTACTATTCACACCTCCTTACTATTCATTACTTAAATGTTAAGTTAACTTAGCCCTTAAGTCTACTTAGCCTTTAAGTTACGTGATTCCGCTTTTCTTTCGGTTTTCGTCGACACGCTTTTAAAAGCTGCGATTCTCTAATCCAAATATTTTGGATATTTCGTCTTTCCTTTACCGATTAAATTTTACGATTCTTCTTGATTCACGAAAAACTGAAAAACACTTTTTGGCGTTAAGCATTTTCCTTTACATTTTACCCTAACGTAGCTAAATGAATGAAAAGTACATAACAGTACTTTTCGTCATTTTTATTTTGTCTGATTTCTACACGTTTTTCGAGAAAAACTATTATCGGCTTACTTAACTTTTCAAGATATATTATCGTCAAATCTTTAAATGAATGTCATTTCGACACACCGAACTCTCAGAATAGCTTAGGTTATTCAAACCCTAACCTTTAGGTTTCGTCGGGTGAATAGTGCCTATTTCGTCTTTTTCCCCCGGAAATATTTTATTCCCAGAAAATTTTTATTTTCATCTTGAAAATTCTTACTCGTTCAATCTAGATCGTAGCCAGAATCCTCCCAACTTATAATCATCCTAGGTTCTAGAACGATTAATAAACACATATCACATAATATTATTAATAAAAATTCATTTTATTAATAACTAATTCTTTCAACTTAAATTCTGGAAAATCCGAATTTTCCGGGCGTTACAGAACCTTTTGTTCCTCGGAGCATCCCAAGACATCAAATATCGTGTTGATCTGCTTTATCCACGCCTCCGCCTTAAATGGTTTTAGCTCTCCAAAAAACTCCGTGGTGGTCGGCTCCTTGAAAGCTTAGCGATGGCCGAGAATTGTCGGTGTTTCCACTGCATTTTGGGATGAGGAAGCTCTCGCTTCGATGTTGCATGAATTGCATAAAGCCTCTGAACATCCCATCGTTAACCATTTCATCGGTGTTATTGTTTTCATGAGGATTATTGTCTTCATATTGCACATTACCTTGGGCATTGATCGTTGGTGACTCAACGGTCTCATGTGCTTCATTGCTTATCTCAACATTTTTGGATGCCAGTTTCAAATACTGCCACAAAATAAGGGTTAATTAACATATCACGTATTATCTCTATACTCTGACTGACCAATTAAATACCAAATAAACTTAGGTAGGTCATACTAGCGAAGGAATTCCCCGTCTCTCCCCTCCTAGTTCTTGTCTCACATCTCAGCCAGGGCTCATATCCTTAAGCTTTGATACCAACTGTGACGCCCCCAAAATAGGTATACATCACCCATCTTGGCTCTTCAGATACAAGGTACTGAATACAAATACAAACTAATTATACAACAATCTTGTAAAATACGACAAAACATAAGTTGAGAGTTTTAATAAGAATATTGTCATCTAGACAATATCCACACTCAAAGGAGTCCTCAATACATTTATTGTTACACTATTTAACAGAATAGTGAGGAGTACTAATACTATCATCTGGACCGTCACTCCGCTCCCCTATTAGTCCGCTTATGTTCTCATTTCAAGAGAATGTTGAAAGAAAGGGTGAGCTCAACTAGCCCAAGAAGAAATATTATGACTAAGATAATGAAGAATAAATTATCATTAGTCTTCAACAATGTTAAACTGATAAAATACAATAGACATCAAGTTTAACTGTAGTGAAATAAGAAATCCATTAGAAGAGTCAAGTAGAGTATGATATCTACTATCTTCTATGATTTAAAATGTTTTCATCAATTTTTATCGTTGAGAGTCAGCTTAATAAATAAATCACATCATCGAGTCATCCCTGCTTTACGGGCCAAGGATATTCATTAAATTATCAATGGTCATGACTATACCGAATAATCCCTGGTCACAATCATACCAAAAACGTAAATTCGTCAATACACTATGTGCCACCGAGGACTTTTACCACATCATTTATAACATTACAGTCATGATTATATCGAATAATCCCTGGTCATAATCATACCAAGTCCATCTATGCACGTAAGCCAAAGATGACTTTCATCACAATATAAGCATGAGGATGATGACAATGACATAATAATTCAATAAAACAAGTTCAAAAATAAATTTTAAAGATTTATAAGTTAATTTATCCTGAACTCAATAATGTCCAAATTATCAACATGATACTGCTTTGTGGAGTAAAATTCAAGAATGCTCAGAAGAATATTTCCATGAAAAGATACTGGATGAAGCACAAATATCAAGGATATTCCACTAATTTCATGGAGTATAGAAGCCAAAATTTTAACCAAATGAGTATCATAGAATATATGAAACTGCAATGGATTTTTACCCACCATGCGGTAATCCACGTAGACAGATCATTTTCACAATTTAATAAGAAATGAATACGAAGGGTCATTCACCATGCATGTGGTAATCCACATAGATAGGTTATTCCAACAGAATAATAAAAAATGGAATAACAGAAGAATTCACCATGCATCACGATAGACCAGATGCAGAAGTTATTATTCTAATGAATAATAAATAATGGAATCGAAGTCATGCATGTAATACGCATGCATGTGATATTGAGCGTAATAATAAAGAATGGAATAACAAAAGACTTCACCGGTGCATGCGATATAGACTTGACCGACGGAGTTATTCCAATGAGAATAATAAATAATGGAACAGGTCATGCGTGTAATACGCATGACGCAGTGATATTCCAAATGTAATAATAAAGAATGAAATAACAAAAGACTTCACTAGGCATACGATAGACCGTACAGATAGGTTATTCCAATAGAATAATAAATAATGGAACCAGGTCATGCATAATACGCACAGACAGGATATTCCAACAGAATAATAAAGAATGGAATAATGAAGAATTTCACCATGTATGCGGTGATTGGCGATATACAAAAGTTATTCCAACATAATAATAAAGAATGGAATAATGAAGCTATCTTCATGAATACGAAAGAAATAATACCCCTTACCTTATAAAAAGAAGAGTACTCGATGGGTAGTAAGGGATATACTTGAAGAAAACTTGCACTACGCTCAAAGCTTCTTAAAACTCTAAAGAAATACGCCAAGATTATAGAAGAGAATTCTACGAATTTCGTGTGATTTCAATTCTAACTAAGCATCCTATTTATAGGAAAATAGAAAAGATACTATGCAATAAAATATAATATATATATATATATTATTTAAAATCTAATAAAATAATTAACTTTATAAAATATTACTTTTATATATAAAAAGATTTTACTATGAAACACTATAAAGTATTATACAAACACTATGCATAATAAAAATATTATATTCTAATTATTGTCTAATAAAACAAATAACTTTATAAAAGTATTACTTTTTTTATAAAAATATTTTACTATGCAAAACACTATGCATAATAAAATATATTATATTCTAATTATTGTCTAATAAAACAAATAACTTTATAAAAGTATTCTATTTTATATAAAAAGTTTTTCATTTTATTACATTAATAATACTAATAAAACATAATTTATATAATATATATATATATATATATTTAAACTTCCGTGACTTCATAAAAAGACACCTTAATATATTTAACAACATTTATCATTATTATTATAATTCACAATATTAATCGAGTAGGTCGTTCCCAGGAAAGATGAGGCTTTCCAATAAGGATTTCTCTCTATTGGCGCACAATTAGGTGACCAAACCTCTCCTGGCGTAACTTCTAGACATCGTTAATATTGCAAATAATAATATTAATAACTTTGTTATCTCAATTATTGATTTAATAATATATAAAATATCGAATAATAATTGAATCAAATAACGTGAGATACTATGCAACAATACCATCGTAGCAATAATTGAGCAAAACCGAGTGACTTTCAGAACATCAATAATCAATACCAGGTGTGCTACTTATGCAACCACGCCAGACATCAGACTTTTTAACACCGTGTGTTTCAACAGGTTAACAATTAATGTTTCAACACCGTGTTAGTTTCATAAAAATATTTTGTCATTTTCTCAATCCTGATAATAATTCCGTTGTGGGGTCCACTAATGATCAGGCTGTCAGCATTTGAATATTCCCTGTTAAAACGAATATTCCCTGACCAATCGAATATTATATAACAACTTGCATACTTCTCAAAATTTCTAAATATTACCCACAACTATAACATTATATCAAATTTACTCCATAATATTCAAAAATGATATTTATTGAAAATTCATCTTTATTCATAAAAGTTGGGGTCTTACAAAAGTCATCTTTGGCTTACGTGCATAGATGAACTGTTGATTTGTATGATTATGACCAGGGATCATTCGGTATAATCATGACCCGTGATGTTATAAATGATGTGGTAAAAGTCCTCATTGGCCCGTAGTGCATTGATGGACAGCTATTGGCATGATTATGACCAGGGATTATTCGGTATAATCATGACCATTGATGATTACATGAATATCCTTGGCCCGTAGTGCAGGGATGATTCGATGATGTGGTTTATTTAGTAAGCTGAGTCTCAGCGATAAAGTTGATGAAAAACTTTTTAAATCATAGAAGGTAGTAGATATCATGCTCTACTTGACTATTCTAATGGATTGCTTATTCCGCTGCAGTTGTTGATCTAAAACTTGTTGTTTATTGTATTCTATCAGTTGTTATACTGTTGAAGGCTAAGGATAATTTATTCTTCATTATCTTAGTCATAATATTTTTTATTGGGCTAGTTGAGCTCACCCTTTTTTTTCGTTGTTCTCTTCAGGAAATGAGAATATAGCTGGGACGAGTCGGGAAATAGAGTGATGGTCCGAGATGTGGCTATAGTAGTCCTCACTATTCTGTGAAATAGTGTGATAATAATTGTAATGAGGACTCCATTGAGTGTGGATATTGTCTAGAAGACAATATTCTTGTTTAAACTCTCAGCTATGTTTTTTCGTATTTTTACACGACAGTTGTATTATTAAGTTTGTATTTAATTTCTGTAAAATCCCAAATTTTACGAATAAAGATTTAATTTTCTCAAAATATTTTATCAAAATTATGGTGTGGATTTCAGATAATGTTATAGTTGTGGATAATATTTATAAATTTTGAAAAGTATACAAGTTGTTGTATAATATTCGATTGGTCGGGGAATATTCTTTTTGTCGTGGAATATCCATACGACGGTACAATCATTGGTGGACCCCATAACAAAATTATTATCGGATTGAGAAAATGACAAAAATATTTTTATGAAAATAACGGCAGAAGTTTTACCATTAAAACTGTTGAACTACTCGGTAGTAAAAAAATACGATGTCTGGCATTGGTTACATAGTAGCACACGGTATTGATTATTGATTCTTACGTGAGAAGTCACTCGGTTTTGTTCAATTATTCACGCAGATTATTGGCCGACATAGTATCTCATGTTATTTGATTCAATTATTGTCAATATTTTATATAGTATTAAATCAATAATTGAGACGACGGGTTATTAATATTATTATTTGCAATATTAATGATGTCTAGAAGTTACATCGAGAGAGTTTGGTCACTTAATCATTGGCTAATAGGAGAAATCCTTATTCGAAAGCCCCTCTTTCACGGGAACGACATTCGATCAATTAATATTGTGAATTATAATAAAGGTGATAAGTTTTGTTAAAATTATTAAAGTGATTTTATGAAGTTTTTCTTATTTTATGGACCCCCATTTACCCATTTTTCAAAATAATCAGTAGAAATTTGTTAAAAGGTAGGCCCACATGTGGGGGCCACATGTGGGGCCCACGAAAGAAAAATGGAGGGGGGGGGGATTACACATGACCTGGTTCCATTCTTTATTACTCTGTTGGAATAACCTGTCTATGTGGATTACCGCATGCATGATGAATGATCCTTTGTATCCATTCCTTATTAACTTGTGGAAATGATCTGTCTACGTGGATTATCGCATGGCGAGCAAAAATCCATTTGCAGTTTCATATATTCTATTATACTCAGTTGATTAAAGTTTTGGCTTCTATACTCGATGAAATTAGTAGAATATCCTGGATATTTGCGCTTCATCCAGTATCTTTTCATGGAAATATTCTTCTGAGCATTCTTAAATTTTACTCCACAAAGCAGTATCATGTTGACAATTTGGACGTTATTGGTTCCTGGATAAATTAATTTATAAATCTTTAAAATTTATTCTTGAACTTGTTTTATTGAATTGTCATCATCCTCATGCTTATATTATGTTGAAAGTCATCTGTGGCCTGTAGTGCATAGATGGACTTAGTATGATTATGACTAGGGATTATTCGTTATAATCATGACCGTAATGTTACAAATGATGTGGGAAAAGTCCTGATTGGCCCGTAGTGCATTGATGAACAATTTTTGGTATGATTATGGCTATGGATTCTCTTCGGCCAAGGGTGCAAAGATGAATTATTTTATGGCATGATCAAGACAGTTGATGAAAACACGATTATCTTTGGCACGTAGTGCATGGATAATTCGTGGTCGTGATACTAAAGAATATCATTGGCCTGTAGTGCAGGGATGATTTGATGATGTTGATTATTTGTTAAGCTGAGTCTCAGCGATAAAATTGATGATAAATCTTTTAAATCATAGAAGATAGTAGATTTTATGCTCTACTTGACTCTTCTAATGAACTGCTTATTCCGCTGCAGTTGTTGATCTAAAACTTGTTGTCTATTATATTCTATCAGTTGTATACTGTTGAAGGCTAAGGATAATTTATTCTGCATTATCTTAGTCATACTATTTCTTACTGGGCTAGTTGAGCTCACCCTTTTGCTTTCATTGTTCTCTTCAGGAAATGAGAACGTAGCATATAATGATGTGTATGAATGGTGTAAGCTATATGGTATAAGGTGTAAGGTGAATTTCAAGGACGAAGGTGAATTTCAGGTGTAAGCTATATGTCCGTAAGTTATGACGGTTTGCAGATGAATTTCCATAAAACCTTTTCGAAAATGACAAACAAATAGTCTATATGACTCCTTAACATAATTTGAAAATTTTTACTCTTGTGAGTTGTGATTTGGTGTATTGGGTAGCATGTGATGATGTGTATGAATGGTGTAAGTTGTATGGTATAAGGTGTAAGGTGAATTTCAAGGAAGAAATTCTTAGAAGAAGGGGTGAATGTGACAACCCGAGAATTTAGAAAATTTTTAAAAATCTTAAATGATTGATTTAAGGTCAAATAATAGACCTAGACAGAAAATAAGTGTATGCATTTAGCATTTTTGGGAAGGAATTTTGAAGATTTCAAAATTTTGTGAAGGATTTTGGTGAATTGTTCAGGATTAAGTGTAGACGTGAATATGTTCTGTGTATATGGTCATTTATGTGTGCAGAATGTGGTTAAGAGTCAAAGGTTGACCAAATAAATTTTATCAGTGTCAAACCCTAATATTATTGACGAATGTCAATGTTCAGTTAGAAAACCCTAGCAATGGATAAGAAACCCTAGACACCGATTCTAAAACCCTAATTTCTGTTTCGGGGATCTTGAAACCCTAATTCAGAATTTAAAACCCTAATATGGGAATTTAAAGGATAATTATAATGCTTAAGTGATATTAATTATAATAATAATTAGGGTAAAACTTAATTAATTAGCAAACCCCAATTTCAAATTTTTAAAACCCTAATGCCTGGGTTATAAACCCTAATATACAGTTTTGACCCTAATTGATAAATTATCATTTTTAATTAGGAAATAATAATCCTAATTAGCAAGCTTGGATTATGATTAGGAAATTTTATTATAAATATAGCATCCTAATTATAATTTACAAATGTTAATTTTTATTTTTTTTAAAACCCTAATTTGGAAATCCTAAGTGTGATTTATGGAAACCTTACGTTTTAACCCTAAGGGTTAAATCCTGAGGGTTTGATCAAATGATAATTATAGAATTAAAATGGTATGCTAAATGACCAAAATGCCCTTTCTTAAAACTTAAGCAAAAGATATGGCAATCTTGTGGGTCATCAAGTCTAAGGTTTAGCACATGTGCCTTATATCTTTCAAGATAAGATTTGGTGTGCCACCTAGCAATATTAAATACATTGAATCTAAAACAAAAGATTAAAAGTAAGAAAAAGTGTTACTTTACTTTTCATTTTTCACCAAGCCACTCTCTCTCTAAAATTCGGGAATGTAGAGTGAGAGAGAGAAAAAGATAAGCCATGATCAGTTATTAGCATCCCAAGATCAGATCTCTAGGATCAGATTCAAGAGCAAGCATTAAAAAGGTATAAAACCCTAAATCTTCAAAATCTCATGATCTTATGTTAATGTTATGATTTGTTGGTTAAATATGTGTTAGATGGTGTCATTTAGTGATCTGGGTTGTTATATCCCAGATCCATAACATCAAAGTGCTCAAAAATTAAGTTTTTATAAACTGACTTTGAACCCTAAAAATTAAGTTTTTATGTGACAACCCGAGAATTTAGAAAAATTTTAAAAATCTTAAATGATGGATTTAAGGTCAAATAATAGACCTATACATAAAATAAGTGTATGCGTTTAGCATTTTTGGGAAGGAATTTTGAGGATTTCAAAATTCTATTAAGGATTTTGGTGAATTATTCAGGATTAAGTGTAGACGTGAATATGTTCTGTGTATATAGTCATTTATGTGTGCAGAATGTGGTTAAGGGTCAAAGGTTGATCAGATAAATTTTATCAATGTCAAACCCTAATATTATTGACGAATTATTATTATTATTATTATTATTATTATTATTATTATTATTATTATTATTGTTGTTGTTGTTGTTGTTGTTGTTGTTGTTGTTGTAATATTATTATTATTATTATTGTTATTTTATTATTATTAGTAGTAGTACTATTATTGTGAGACCCTGAATTTTATGAAATAAAAGTATTTAATTTTCTTATAATTATTCTATTTAGTAAATGGTTAAATTGAGAAAAGGTTAAAGTTAAGGGTGATATATGAAAATTTTTCAAAGTAAGCAAGTTGTCATAAAATAATCGGTGATAAAAGTACAGTAATACGCGTGGTTGCATTGTAGCACACGGTATTGATTATTGATGCTTACGTTAGAAGTCACTTAGTTATACTTAATTATTGCTACAGTAATTGTTGCATCATATCTCTCATATTATTGATTCAATTATTGTCACAGTATCATCTGTATAATATGTTATATTATTAAATCAATAATTTAGATGACAAAGTTATTCATATTATTGTTTACAGTATTGACAATGTCTAGAAGTTCTGTCAAGGAGAGGTTTGGTCACCTAATTGCAAGCCAATAAGGAGAAATCCTTATCGGAAAGCCCCCTCTTTCCTGAGAACGACTTGGTTGTTAAATATTGTGAATTATAATATTAATGATGAATAAGTTCGTGTTGATTAAAGATGAAATTGATAGTTCCATTGTGTTGGAATTATTAGTGTTAGTAAAAATCGACATTTATTTCGATAATATTTGATGTCTGGAGGTTATATTGACCAATCGGGTAATTAACCAGATAAATGAGCAATTAATTGCTATTAATTCACATGCTTATAACTATGTGTTCACATATGTGTACTATTGATTCACATGATTTACTATTAGGGGAGTTGGTGCAAGATTGATAATACTTGCATGACTAAATTAAAAATGGAGGTATAGATGAAGGTACTGTACTATAATTAATTTTTTCACATGTTTAGAACTATTGAGTCACATGATTTACTACTGATTCACACGATTTACTATTAGGGGAGGTGGTGCAAGTTTGATAATACTTGCAGGACTAAATTAAAAATGAAGAAAAAGAGGAAGGTATTATACTGTAATATTTCGAACCCCAAAACGTGCAATTATCGAAACTATATTTTCCTATAAATAGAAGCTCATTCTTCTTTCATTTCTCACCAATTCACCAAGTCTCACAAGAGCAATTATTATAGAGAAATTATAGAGAGAAAGAAGAAGAGAAGTCTGCTACCTCACTATTCCAGTATCCAGTTTTCTTCTAAGGTAAGGGTATTATTCTTTCGTATTCATGAAGAGAGTTATTTTCTTTTAATACTCGTAAGAGTTATTATTCCATTCTTTATTATTATGTTGGAATAACACATACATGCGAAATACCGCATACATGGTGAAATTCTTACATTATTCCATTCTTTATTATTACATTGGAATAACTTTCTGCATGCGGTCTATCGCATGCCTAGTGAATTTTGTTGTTATTTCATTTTTATTATTACTTTGGAATATCACATGCATGCTGCGGATTACGCATGACTGGTTCCATTCTTTATTATTACGTTAGAATATCACATACTGCATGCATGATTACGCATGACCTAGTTTCGATTCTTTATTATTACATTGGAATATCCCGTCATGCATGCGGATTACGCATGACCTGGTTCCATTCTTTATTATTATATTGGAATAACCTGTATATGTGGATTACCGCATGCATGGTGAGTAATCCTTCGTATTTATTCTTTATTAAATTATGGAAATGATTTATCTACGTGGATTACCGCATGTCGGGTGAAAATCCATTTGCAGTTTCGTATATTCTATTATACTAGTATGAGATATCATTTCTTTTGTACTCGTCATGGAATATCATTTTCTTTGGTATTTTTTTACGAGTTACTATTCACGGGTTACTATTCACCCGATTACTATTCACTCTAGTAATATTCACTTGGGTATTCGGGGCACTTTTCGTGTCAGAGTACTATTCACGAGTTATTATTCACAGGTTACTATTCACCTAAATTACTATTCACCCGAATATTATTCACTCGGGTATTTGGGGTACTTTTCATGCTAGGGTACTATTCACGAGGTACTATTCACAAGGTACTATTCACGGGGTACTATTCACCCAAAAAATATATTTCTCTTCTGTCTAAATTATTTTTGGTACATGAATATTATTCTTGAATTTTACTCCACAAAGCAGTATCATGTTGACAATTTGGATTTTTTAAACTCTGGATAAATTTAAAGTCTTTAATATTTATCCTTAATTTCATTTGATTAATACTTATATCATTGTCATCATTCTCATGCTTATATTATGATAAAAATCATATTTGGCTTACGTGCATAGATGAACTGTTGATTATTGGTTTTACAGTTGTATATCTTTGGCTTACGTGCAAAGATGGACTGTTGATTATTGATTTTATAGTTGTATATTTTTGGTTTACGTGCAAAGATGGACAGGTGTATGACATGATCATAACCAGTGGTGATAATAATGAATATCCTTGGCCTGTAGTGCATGGATAATTCGATGATGTGATTGGCAGGATCATGACCATTAGTTAACAGTTGAATGTCTTTGGTCGTAGTGCACTGACAGACAATTGATGGGTATGATCATGACCATTGGTTTTATAGTTGAATATCTTTGGCCCGTAGTGCAAAGGTAGACAACTGATTGGTATGATCATTGTTATTACATTTGAATATTTTTAGCCTTTGGGGTAAGGATATTGAGTAAACGTTCTATTAAGCCTTTGTGGCAAGGAGAAATTGTTGATTTACATGATTATAAATATGAATTGTGGATTTAACTATAATCTTTGGTGGTTTAGGTGAAGGCGGTGATGATAGTTCTTTTTGTCTTGGGTATAACAAAGAAGCTGTTGATGAGTATTACAGAATGAAATATTAACGATGAACTTTTAATCTAGAGGAGATAGTAGACATTATGTTTTACTTGACTCTTCTAATGGATTGCTTATTCATTTTGCAGATTAAACTTGTTGTTTATTGTATTCTATCGGTTGTTATCTTGTTGAAGGCCAAGGATAATTTTATCGCATTATCTTAGTCATAATATTTTTTCTTTGGGCTAGTTGAGCTCACCCTTTTCTTTCCTTTGTTCTCTTGAGGAAATGAGAATATAAATGAGACTAGTCGGAAGCAGAGTGATGGTCCTAGAGATGGTGGCTATAGTAGTCCTCACTATTTTTTATAAAATAGTGTGATAATAATTGTAATGAGGACTCCATTGAGTGTGGATATTGTCTAGAAGGCAATATTCGTGTTTAAACTCTCAGCTATGTTTTGTCGTATTTTACACGACAGTTGTATAATTAAGTTTGTAGTTGAGTTCTGTACCATGTGTCTGGCGACTCAAGATGGGTGATGTATATACCATTGGGGGCGCATTATTATTATTATTATTATTATTATTATTATTATTATTATTATTATTATTATTATTATTATTATTATTATTATTATTATTATTATTATTACTACTACTACTACTACTATTATTATTATTATTATTATTATTATTAGAGATAAGTTTATATATATATATATATTAAAATATTCATAGTTACTTTATATATATTTAGTTTAATGTGGAGATTTAAAAGGCGGGTATATATATATATATATATATATATATATATATATATATATATATATATATATTGATAGTAATAGAATTTATCTAATACACAAAAAATATAACATAAGAAGCAAAAATATCACAACTAGGTTTTTGAACCTAAGACCTATGGGTTATTGGGCCATTAAGCTACCACTGAGCCAATCTAATTTATTAGTTAATTAAACTACCGCCATAACTTGTAGTGGTAGACACTGTAGCACATGAGCAAATAAGCAAATGAGGGGCGAATGAGTAATTTCTCATGTCGCTACAGCTTGTAGCTGCAGGGGGGAATCCATTTCAATCTGTGTCATCCAATGTTGCGATCAACGGTATAGATTATGGTTGTTGAAATAGTACCCGTGACAACGGATTGCAAAGCATGTTAGTTCTGGGCATCCGACCCAAATAAACCTAGCCTCATCAAACCTGATTATTATATCTATGCTTCCCAATGTTTCCTATTTCTAGATAGAAGTAGAATATACTTACAAGTACTCCCTCACTCCGAGAATGAAAGTGATGATTGATTTTATGCGAATTTAAAAAAAGATCAAATGATAAAATTATTCATATTTAAATTCTCATCTAATTGCATATTTTTTTATACATGACTAGTGATATTATATAAAGATTTATAAATAATAAAAATATGACATTTAATACTAAGAATATTACGCATAAATTATTGTAAAAAAAATAGATTATTTAATATAAGTAAATATTTAACTTGAGATTATATAAAATAATAAGAACTTTTTTTCTTAGACAAAGGGAGTAACTTAAATCATGAACATATTTTTATGTCCAAAAATAAAACATAAAAAGAAGAATAGTAATGGTATACCCCTAGTTATTCCTAGTTCTCCTTTTATCTTTTTTCCAAATATATTATAAAATTAAATTATAATACTATCAGTTCTAAGAGAAAACATAAAAGATGAAGAAAAATTTATTATGTTTTATGAACTAAAACAGAATAAAGTTATTTAAAAATGACTTATAAGTCATTCCTAATAAGTTAGTTTGACCCATATTAATGTAATATCAATTTTATCCCTATTTTATTTATTTATTTTTTTAAAAAAAACGTATTTGTAAAAAAGAAGAGTAAGATGCAACGTCACTTTAATTAATTGGCGTTAGAATTTTTATTTTTATTTTTTTATAGCTGAAGTCTTATATACTCTTTCATTTCCAACGCCGATGATAGAGAATAAACATAAAAAAATATTGATGTTTGTAAACAAGTACAAGAGATCAAAGAAATTAAAAAAAGAAAAGAGATTCCAACGTTAGTTAAAGTGATGTTACATCTTACTCTTCTTTTTTATAAATCTACTTTATAAAAAAATTTAAAAAAAAGTTACAATGCCAGTTAGTTTGGCATTAGATCACATTTTTATTTTTTTCAAATTTCTTTAAAAAAATAAAATCGTTTTAAAAAAAAATTAAGATAATTTTTTTAAAATTAGTTTTTATAAAACAAATACACGACATGAAACTAAAACCACTCACAAGTCATAAATTAAAATAAGCAATTAAATTTATCTACATAAATAATATACTTAAAAAATAAAATCTCTCTTAGGACCCTATTTATAATAATATATATTATTAATTGAAATATTTTTTAATAAAAAATATTAATTTTTACATAATCATAGTTAATATATTAATATACACATTAGTTTACTACAAATATTTTTTTAAATAACAAAGGTATATAATTTTCTTTATAAAATAATATATTGTGTGCTATAATAAATTTTATAAGTATATGCATGTGCTATACTAATTAAATGTTGTAGTAAAAACATAATATTTGGTAAAATAATTAATTTTAAAAATAAACAAAAAATTAATTTTAAAATATTTTCTTAATTTTCAGAATTAAAATTTCATATTACTTATGCTTACATTTTTATAATTGTATATGTACACTCCTAGTCAGTCTGTACTGTGTTAATTCATTTTGCCTAGCCCCTTCCATTCCCGATTCCTCTTCTCTGAGTTCTCTCGAGTCTCAACTTTGTCTTTCTCAGTTTCGCTCTCGTTAGTCGCCTTTCTCCAGTCTCCGATTTATTCTCCGGCGGTCCGGCCTCCGCGACTCCGCCTCTTAGTCTCTCAGCTCTCACGGAGTCACGGTCTCCCTTCGTTCGGCATTCGTAATCGCAGCTCCACCGTCCGTGTCTCGGTGGCCGGTGGGTGGCAATCGCCAGTTCTCTACTTCTCTTGCAAACTATTTGGTACTAATTACTAAAAGTTTTAACCTCTATTTTTTCAAGTTTTCTAATGTTTGTGGTTGTGGTCCTTGTGGACATATGAAGCTAAAAGCCTAATATATTTATGTTTCCTTCGTATTTGGTGGCAACCCGTAACATCTATTAGTGATTCCTTGAATTCAGGCTTTCCTTTGTCAATATATGAATTTGTCAATATGTGAATTCATGGTTCACGGATTGTACTCAATTTTCAATCTTTGAATGCTAATATATAGTTTAATTTTGTATTCAACTTATTTGACATTTTATTAGTAGATTTTCTTCATTCTAAAGTCCTATGGCCATCTATCTCTTCTTTAATTTTAAGTTGAGGCTTTATCAAGCCGTTAATTAGATATTTGCAAGGCAAAAATATGATGATTTTCCGTAGTTTTCTATTTTTTATATATTTTTAGGATATATAGCCAGCCCTTTAGTAGTTATAATGCTAGGTTACGTAAAAAAAAATTAATTATAAGGTTTCTCATACTTCAATACTATATATATATATATATATATATATATATGTATTATGTATTATGTATTATGTAATTATGTATATGGGAGTGATCCATAGATAGGCTTGGCAATGGGCACTATTCCATTTAGTGGATCTCTGGCTGCTTATAGCAATTATCTATGGCCCTATGTCTGGCCGTTTATAGCAAATAATTTTTAAGTTACATGTATCAATAGCGATGCTGCTCTTCTGTGTACCCAAGTATAATGTTATGCATCTGCAGATATCAGAACATCACTCCATGTTTTTTTAATTCATGTCACATTTTTTGAACTTTAAAAGGGCCATTTGCTCCACGTTCTTATTGGTTTAACTAAGAATGTTGATCAATTTTCCTACTCATGCTTACATGCAAAAATGCTTTATGTACTTAATGGTTTGAATTATAAGGTTTATTGTCATGTATTTAGTTACAAAGTTGCTTTGTTTATAATTTTGTTGATGCTTTCCAAAATGTATGCAACCTGAAACAGTTAGAATCTCCAGAGTTGAAGTTTAGTGGCCCTGATAAACTGGGAAAGATAGATTGTTTTCAACATCTCCGCAATGCCAAGTTCTGCCTGGCTCCTCGTGGCGAATCGTCTTGGACTCTTCGGTTTTATGAGTTATTTTTTGTGGTCTCACACGCTCTCTCTTAGTCGCTCTGTATGTCTGACTCAGACATTTAAACACATGAGACTAGTTCAACCAATGTAACTTCTTTTGTTATACATGAGTGTGTACCAGTGATCTTGTTAGATCAAGTAGAATTACCTTTTCAGAATGTTGTTGATTACACTTAAGATTTCAATTAAATGGCCATCCACTCGAATAGGTCCTCAACTTTTAGAATACTTGGAATCAATATCAGGTCAAATTCTTCCATAACCAATTTGCACACTGCGCTGCTTATTGTTGTCCACATAATTATGTCTAATCAGTTTGTTCCTTTGCTTGTTGATTTAGCTATTGTTTCTTGTGAATGGGCGAGTCATTTGCTTGTTGATTTAGCTATTGTTTCTTGTTCTTGTTTTTAGTCTTAGTCACTGCAGTGCAAAGCCATACTTCTAACTAAGCTTCCAAAATGTTATGATTTTGTAGCTTATAGCCCACCTTTAACTGCTACAGCCACATCAAGTGTCAAAGAGGATGTTGTGCAGGCTCTTGGTCTAATTGATTGCATTATTTTCCGTCGAAGTTTCAATCATCCAAATTTACAGTAAGTGCTGAATCTAATACAAACCATTGCTGAAAGTAGCAGTGACATAACCTTTGCATTATCGCAGGTATTCTGTACTCCCCAAGATAAAATCATCGTGATGAGTGCAGAATAATATATTGTCTTTCAAGAATGGACTGTGAGAAAGTTGCTGAAAAGTTACTGGATTGGGTTGTGTTCTTGTTTGTAAGACCACAACTTTTTTTTAATAAAGATGATTTTTCTATAAATATCATTTTTAAATATTATGAAATGAATTTGATATAATGTTATAGTTGTGGGTAATATTTAAAAATTTTGCAAAATCATG
Source organism: Panax ginseng (assembly GCA_020205605.1). Taxonomy (NCBI): domain Eukaryota; kingdom Viridiplantae; phylum Streptophyta; class Magnoliopsida; order Apiales; family Araliaceae; genus Panax; species Panax ginseng. The sequence goes on along the minus strand of CM035133.1, from coordinate 120,726,943 downwards.
AAGTTGTTATATAATATTCGATTGGTCGGAGAATATTCGTTTTAACGAGGAATATTAAATGCAATCTTTAACAATCGTTGGAGGACCCCCACAATGTAATTATTGTTAGATTGAGAAAACGACAAAAATATTTTATGAAAATAACGGCGGAAGTTTTACAGTTAAGCTTTGTTGAAACACCGGTGTTTAAAAAGTACAAGAATGGCGTGGTTGCATAGTAGCACTGCGGTATTGATTATTGATGCTTACGTGAGAAGTCACTCGGTTTTGTTCAATTATTGCTTGATGAATTGTTGCATAATATCTCACGTTATCCGATTCAATTATTGTCGATATTTTATATATTATTAAATCAATAATTGAGATGACAGAGTTATTAATATTATTATTTGCAATATTAACGATGTCTAGAAATTCTGCCAATGAGAGGTTTGGTCACCTAATTGCGCGCCAATAGGGAGAAATCCTTATTGAAAAGCCCCCTCTTTCCTGGGAACGACCTGGTCGATTAATATTGTGAATTATAATAATGATGATAAATATTGTTAAAAATATTGAGGTAATTTTTATGAAGTTTGGCGTATTATTTGGACCTCCCATTTAACCATTTTTCAAAATAATCGGTGGAAGTTATTCAGTATAAATATATATAAGTATTATATATATATATATATATATATATATTATATTATAATGGATGTGGTGGGTGATGAATTTGGTGGGTATATGTGAATTACGTATGGGGGAGGGAGTGTTTATATTATTTAAGGATAATGGAAGTTGACAAATAAGGTGGGGGGGAGAAAGCTTACAAAAATTATCACGGAGGGGTATTATTTTTCAAAGCACCATGTGCTTATATATATATATATATATATATATATATATATATAGAATGAGGATCCAGTCAAGGGATCCTGATTTGTCCTAAAATTCGGACCCATTTTTTTTTTTTTTTGAAACAACTAAAAAATAAATAAATTATGGAATCGAAATTTTTCACAATCTGAGTGTTTTGGGTGTGTTTTTAATACCTATACCAACCAATGTGTATATACGATGCACTTGCATGCATGTAAATATTTTAGTATAGGCCAAATCACGCCTAAAACACTGTATTATGTAAAAATTCCAATTCCATAATATTTTTTTTTTTTTAGTTGTTTCAAAAAAAAAAGCAAAAAAAAAAAAAAATGTCCGTATTTTAATAGAGTCCGGGATCCCGAACTGGATCCGGACTCTATATATATATATATATATATATATTATATTTTGTTTTTTTATTTGATATTTGTAAATTTGATTGTTGCGTATAATATCCGTGACTGTTGAAGTTCATCCGTGAAATTATCATCTGGCAAACCCGTGATCAAACAGTCCTTTACATTTTCCTATAAATAGGATTCTTAGTTAGAATTGAAATCACACCAGAAATTCAGAAAATTCTCTTCTATAATCGTGAGCGTATTTCTTTAGAGTTTTAAGAAGCTTTGAGCGTAGTGCAAGTTTTCTTAAAGAATATCCTCGCCCTACCAGTCGGAATACTCTTCTTTTACGGTAAAGGGTATTATTTCTTTCATATTCATGAAGAGAACTTCTGTTATTCCATTCTTTATTATTCTGTTGGAATAACCTGTATACGCGGACTACCCTATACTTGGTGAAATTCTTTTGTTATTCTATTCTTTATTATTATGTTGGAATAACTTGCCTCATGTCTAAGTACCGCATACATGGTGAAATTTCTACATTATTCCATTCTTTATTATTACGTTGGAACATCACAGCCGGCGCAATTTTACGACTTTGGTTCCGTTATTTATTATTACATTGGAATATCACATGCATGCGTTCTGGCGTGACTGAGATCCGTTATTTATATTACATTGGAATAACACATGTCATGCGATCTATCGTATGCCTGGTGATTTCTTTTGTTATTCCATTCTTTATTATACTCAGTTGGTTAAAGTTTTGGCTTTTATACTCCATGAAATTAGTGGAATATCCTTGATATTTGCGCTTCATCTAATATCTTTTCATGGAAATATTCTTCTGAGCATTCTTGAGTTTTACCCCACAAAGCAGTATCATGTTGACAATTTGGACGTTATTGGTTCCTGGATAAATTAATTCTTGAACTTGTTTTATTGAATTCTTATATCATTGTCATCATCATCATGTTTATATTATGTTGAAAGTTATATGTGGCCTGTAGTGCATAGATGGACTTGGTATGATTATGACCAGGGATTATTCGGTATAGTCATGACCTGTAATGTTACAAATGATATGGTAAAAGTCCTCATTGGCCCGTAGTGCATTGATGGACAGTTGTTGGCATGATCATGACCATTGATGAATACGAATATCCTTGGCCCGTAGTGCATAGATAATTTACGGTTGTGATACTAATAAATATCCTTGGTCGTAGTGTGAGGGGATGATGTGGATTAGTTATTAAAAGTGAGTCTCGTGATAAAAGTGATGAAAAACCTTTTAAATCATAAAAGATAGTAGATTTTATTCTCTACTTGACTCTTTTAATGGATTGCTTGTTCATTGCTAGTGATTAAACTTGATGTCTATTGTATTTTATCGGTTTAACATTGTTGAAGACTAATGATAATTTATTCTACATTATCTTAGTCATAATATTTCTTACTGGGCTAGTTGAACTCACCCTTTTTCTTTCATTGTTCTCTTCAGGAAATGAGAACGTACCACGGACTAGTCGGGGAACGGAGTGACGGTCCAGATGATAACATTAGTAGTCCTCACTATTTTATGAAATAGTGTGATAATAATTGTAATGAGGAATTATTCTGAGAGTGGATATTGTCTAGAAGACAATATTTGTATTAAAACTCACAGCTCTTGTTGTATACTTAAGATTGTATTTGTATTCTGTACCAAGTATTTGGCGACTCAGAATATGTGATGTATACCTATTTTGGGGGCGTCACAGTTGGTAACAAAGCTTAGGGATATGATCCCTGGCTGAGATGTGAGACAAGAACTAGGAGGGGAGAGACGGGGAATTCCTTCGCTAGTATGACCTACCTAAGTTTATTTTGTATTTAATTGATCGGTCAGAGTATAGGGATAATATGTGATATGTTAATTAACCCTTGTTTTGTGGCAGTATTTGAAAATGACATCCGAGAATGTTGAGAACATCAATGGAGCACAGGAGACCGTTGAGTCTCCATAGATCAATAATCAGGACAATGTGCATCAGGAAGGCGACAATCCTCATGCAAACAACAACACTGACCAAATAATGAACGATGGAATGTTCAGAGGCTTTCTGCAATTCATGTAGGATCAGGCAAGAGAGACTCCTGTCCAAAATGCAGGTGGAAACATTGGCAACCCTCGGACGGTCACTGCTAAGCAGTTCAAGGAGCTGGAACCACCGGAGTTTTTTGGAGAGCCAAAACCACTTAAGGCGGAGACGTGGATAAAACAGATCAACAAGATATTTGATGTCTTGGGATGCTTCGAGGAGCAAAAGGTTCCCTTTGCCACCTTCATCATTGCAAGGAGGCGCATTATTGGTGGGAATATGTAAAGCGTACTCAACCTGCCGCACTAAAGATGTCTTGGGAGAAGTTCCAAGAACTGTTCAACGACAAGTACTTTCCCGAAAGTATTCGTCACATGAAAGAGGTAGAGTTCATCAAACTGGAACAAAACAACATGACCATGTCGTAGTATGAAGCCAAGTTTGCGAAATTTGTCCGATTTTCGTCCCATTTGGTTGATAATGAGGAGAGAATGACGCGAATGTTTCTAAGAGGTTTAAAACCCGAGATACGTCAATATCTTATCTCTCATAAACTATGTTTGTATTCAGATGTTGTTAATAGGGCTCGATTATTGGAGCGCGATAATGAGTCAACCCAACCAAAAAGAGCGTGACAAAATGATAATACCGGTGATAATGATCATCGAAGCGGTGATAATAAGCGTGGAGGAATCAACATGCGAAATGGTAACCGCCCGGTGGTAATCATGGTCAAAACAATAAGAGTGGACATTTCAAGAAGAGGAGATTCAACAATGATGGAAAGACGTCAGCATCAGCACCATTCGTTAAGGAAGGAGAACGACCACCTATCATATGTTTCAAATGTGGAGGGGAGGGACACATCAGTCCAAACTGCGCGATGCCATCCAAAGCATGTTATAATTGTGGAAGAGAAGGTCACCTGGCCCGATTTTATCGTACACCGAAGACAAGTCCAGCTGGGATGGAGGCATCAAAGGTCGTCCCAGACAAGACAAAACCGATAGTTCAAGGGAGAGCGTTTGTCGTGACCTCCCAGAAAGCAAGGAACCCAAACGAGGTCATCACGGGTAAGCTTATCATAAACTCTAGCGAAGTATATACCTTATTTGATATCGGTTCTACCCATTCTTTTATTTCTCCTACTTGCGCTCAACGTTTAAATTTGACTCCATAGAAATTAGACTTTAACTTATCTGTTGAAACTCCATTGGGAGAAACCTTCATTATATCCACTGTTTATAAGTCTTATTTGGTTCAAATCAGTACCCTCACATTACCTGTCGATCTTATTTCATTGAAAATACTTGCATTTGACGTAATTCTAGGGATTGATTGGTTATCTACTCATCATGCAAAAATTGATTATTTTTGTAAGGTTGTTAGCTTTCATATTCCTAACCAACCTATTATGCGAATTCAAGCAACCAAACCATTAAAATCAATCACTGTCATCTCAAGCCATAAAGCTATTCGTTTATTGAAAAACGGATGTCAAGCTTTCTTAGCTTATGTCACGGATCTTAACAAAAATACGTCAGTTCTGAATGATATTTCTACTGTTAAAGAAATTCCTAACGTATTCCCTGAAGAACTGATGAGTGAGTTTTATACCCATGAATTGGATACATTCGGGCTTAATTTATTGTTGTTCTTAAGTCTTTTAGGATGTTTTTATGTGTTTGTATCTATTCATGCATGTTTTATGTTATTTTATAGGAATTGGGATAAAAGTTACATGGATCGATGTTTGGGGTGGCTAGATTCGCGTTTTCGGCTTGCCATTTACATAGGAGCCACTTCGGAGCCAATTTGACTATAGCTCCTGACATTATTTCGACAAACTTCAAGAATGAAAGTTGTAGATCTACTTCTCCTCTTTCCGGAACATCTTAAATCATCAAAATCGGAGTTGGACGAAGAAGTTATGGCCATTTTCCCAAAGGACGTCGGGAGAGAAAATGTCGATTTTGGGGCAAATGGCAAGGGCGCCATTTTTGGCCTATGCCCATGTGGCAAAGGGGCATAGGGGGCGAACTCGACAGATTGCCCAGCGTTGGGGCGGCTGGGGAAGGGTTTAGTCTTTACTGGGCCAGTTTTGGGTAATTTTGACTCCAAATAGGATTGGGTTTGTTCTAAGCTAAAATTGGACTTGTAACCTATAAATACATGATGTAAGGCATAAAATAAAGGGAGATTACATAGCTTAGCCTAGATTAAACACTCCTTTAGATTAGAAAATAACCCTAGTTCTTATTAGTTTTGGAGATTGAAGCAACTTGGAGACCATTGAAGATCAAGAGAAAGAAAAGAGGGAGCATCAGTTCTTGACAATGATTCTATTCTCTTCTCTCATCTTACCTTTTATCTTTTGATGTCTATTAAGTTGTGGATTCTTGGTTTTAATTCATTAATTATGAACTAACTATTTTTGAGATTTCAATTGAACTTTTTATGGCTATGAATTAGTTATTCATTATATTCCAATTATTTGTGTCAAAGTGAGTTGTTTATCTTGCCTTATGCTTATTGATTAATTATCTGATCAGTAATTACTTTTGTTACTCTAGAAGGAATTGGAAGAGGATTTCTAGGGTTAGAAGCGGGCATGATATCATGTGACTTAGTTATTTGCACGGTGAATAATTAGGTTTGTGAATAGAATGGAAATATCTTTTTTTGCATGTAACACATAAGGAATTGGGATTATAACGAGTTTAATTCAATTGTTTTGCATAGGAATATAGCAAAATTAATCTGGATTAAATAGAAGGCAATTGATCACTTGGAAAAGGACTTTTGGCATTTGAGAATTCACTGTTAACAATTTGGTGAGGCATAATAATTGGGATAATTGGATAATTGATTTATAATTCATAATTGGGGATATTGAAGTCTTAATCTTTATTTATTTGAATTCATTCGTTAAAATCTTAGTTTTACTTAGTTAATTTAGTTTTCTTAATTAGAAAAACACGTTTTGAGATTGTTTAAATTAAATTAGTTTGGTTAAGAATTAGTACTTGGTGATTTTTATTAAATAATTCCTCGTGGGAACGATACTCTACTTTCACTTTATTACTTGTTGTTGTGTATACTTGCACGTATTCATTGATTCTTGAAATCGATCAACTAGTTTTTAGGCGGCAGATTCTTACGGGGAATTAATTTAATAATTATTTACCAATATTAATTTCAATCAAATTAGTCTTAATTTAAACATTTTATTTTTATTTTAATTCTCTTTCTATATTTCTCTCTTTTGGTACCATGGATGACTTTGTGTATCAATGGCCATATACGAACATGACTCAACCAAGGGAGTGGAGATTGAAAGACTCGAGAAACTTTTCGCATTGTCATTACATATTGAGACACTTTCGAGGATGTTTGAAGCTTTTTGAAGCTCGGCGTCGTCAAAGTATGGTGGTTACTTGTGATTATTGTCTTTGGAAATCATATGAGTCATCAATGCACCATCGGCCGAGGTAAGATAAATATAGTGGTGATTACCCCAATAATTATGTCTATCCCAACAACTATCATCAGGATTGGGGGTATCACCCGAATTTTTCATGGAGTAACAATCAAGATCAATTTTATGCTCCAAGTCCAACATACCCACAGATTTCTTGTGTCCACCTCCACTACAACGGAAGAACATTCAAATTGGGAGGAAGCCTTGGAAAAATTTATTAAAGCTTTCGAAAAAGTAATGAGGAACAAGACAAGAAAATGAATCAAGTAGATTTGAATTTGCAAAGCAAGGGCGTTGATCAAGAATTTGGAAAATCAAGTGGAACAGAGATAGCACATCGTTGAACAACCGATCCTCAATACACTCGCCCTATGACATGGATTCCGAGAGCAGATGGTGAGCCCGAGCCAAATCTACAAATTGGATGAGCCACGAGATGAAAAAGAGAGACAAGTGGGGATAATGACAACAAGGTCGGTGAAGAACTAATTGTGAGAACCAATGATGATGAGCCAATGTTATTTATGCCTCAAGTGCCTTCTCCTCCACAGTTCAAGAGTCCGGTTAGATTTGCAAAACCTTGTCCGATTAGTAGTCATATCGCTTAATAATACTCTCGTGATGTAAAAGCAAGTACACCTTGAAACCATGGTGCGATGAAGTGGAGAAGATAGAAGAAGAAAGCTGTTGTGTCCGACAAGCTTCAATACCGAGAATATATTCGCGAGACACAATGGAGAAACCACCTAGATTTGGACGTTCTTGAATGTGATCTTATCTAAAGAAAGCATGCTAGGTGACTTTAATACAATGGCTATCGTAAATGGGAACCTACCAAAAGCTATATTATTTCCGGATGGATGGAGGGTTCCTCAACTTTTGTAGGGGAATTGGATAGAGAATTGAAGAAGTCGGTGAGACTATAAAACAAGCGTTTATTGGGAGGCAACCCAAGTTTAATTTTTATTTTAATTTTATTAAGTTTTATATTAGTAGTTTGGAATTTGCATTTATTTAGGATTTAATAAAATTGCTTCTATCATGGTTTTCTGAGTTATTCAAGTCAAATTCAAGTGTGGTGCCCAATTTGTTCCATGTGCTTAGCCTATTCTCCAAACTTAGCGGACAAGGAGGAAGATGGCTATATTTTCGTGGAAGTCCTCGCTTTAATTTTTTCTATTGTAGCCATTGAGGACAATGTCTAGTTTAAGTTTGGGGGCATTTTAGTGTAAGTATTGCATATAGTTAGTTATTTACATTGTAGTTCGTTATGTTTTGGGTTATTTACATTTAGTTTTTGCATTCGGTTTTTGTTTAAAAAAAAAAAATTTAAAATCGCAAAAATAGTAGTTAGTTTACTATGTTTGTTTCAGGTTAGTTTATATTTGCATGATTTCAAGCTGTTAGATAGTAAAAGTCTATTTTGGCCAATGATGAGGACCGGAGTTAAGTAGATAAGTATAGTATTGAATATTAGAGGCTTTGATGTGATTTCTTGTTATGAATTGAATCTTTTCTGTTTGGCTGGTATAATCAAGGTTTAGCGTTAATAACAAACTATATTAAGCGATTAAGTTTAAATTGATACATAATGGATTTCTTAAGTATAATACTAGTGTGAAGGAATGAAAGACATGAATAAAGGAGATGGCTAAATTTTGATAAAACTTAAGTTTGGGGGAAATTTTGGGGTATATAAGTTTTTAAAAAATAAAATAAAAAAATAAACATGTTGAGTCTTGTGGTGGGTTGAGGAGAAACACTCCCCATAAACACAAGTGTGAGATGGAGCGTAAAACGCACTCACCAACCATCTACAAAAAAAGAAAAAGAAAAAAGAAAAAAAAAAAAAATTCTAGTGGCTAGTTTTGTTTGGGGCCTTTGTTACTTGAGTAAAATGCACTTAGAGGGGTATCTTAAAACCTAAGCGCCTCTAAGGTCTTATATGGTGCAGGAGTCGTTGGTGAAAGCTCGCTAAGGGATGACTTTGTTAGCCTAATGGAATGAGACATTGCCCGATTATGGTTAAAAAAAAAAACAATAAAAGCAGGGAAAAGAGCAAAAAGCCCCGTAATGAAAAGTAAAGCATAAGTATCCCAGATTGGACTCTTGAACTTGGTGGATGTTTGACTTTAGTTGGATATAGCTTGTTCGTGAATTTTGTGAATTTGCCTTCGTATGATGCCTTCAAAGATATCTATTATGTCTTAAATTTGATTTTATATCGATTAACATTGTTGTGGAGCACACACGCACTATATCGAGTGATAATGATCTAAGATTTGATGATTGATCGAGAAATTCTTGATTTGTTTTAATATGATGTATTATCATGTTTACTTGATTTCTCTAAAGCCAGTTGAATAGACTTGTTTTTACATCATTCTTTGTTGGATTTGTAGGCATATAGATTAGTTTCATTACATTACATTGCATTGCATAACATTTTTGTGTTTTTGCTTGAGGATGACAAAGATTTAAGTTTGGGGGTATTTGATGAGTGAGTTTTATACCCATGAATTGGATACATTCGGGCTTAATTTATTGTTGTTCTTAAGTCTTTTAGGATGTTTTTATGTGTTTGTATCTATTCATGCATGTTTTATGTTATTTTATAGGAATTGGGATAAAAGTTACATGGATCGATGTTTGGGGTGGCTAGATTCGCGTTTTCGGCTTGCCATTTACATAGGAGCCACTTCGGAGCCAATTTGACTATAGCTCCTGACATTATTTCGACAAACTTCAAGAATGAAAGTTGTAGATCTACTTCTCCTCTTTCCGGAACATCTTAAATCATCAAAATCGGAGTTCGGACGAAGAAGTTATGGCCATTTTCCCAAAGGACGTCGGAGCAGAAAATGTCAGATTTTGGGCCAGCGCCGGGGCGCCCATTTTTGGCCTATGCCCAGCGCCGGGGCGCTAGGGGGCAGACTCCAGCACCGTTGCCCAGCGTTGGGGCGCTGGGGGAAGGGTTTGGTGCTGCCTGGACGCGTTTTGGGCTAATTTTGACTCCAAATAGGATTGGGTTTGTTCCTAAGCTAAAAATTGGACTTGTAACCTATAAATACATGATGTAAGGCATAAAATAAAGGGAGATTACATAGCTTAGCCTAGATTAAACACTCCTTTAGATTATAAAATAACCCTAGTTCTTATTAGTTTTGGAGATTGAAGCAACTTGGAGACCATTGAAGATCAAGAGCAAGAGAGAGAGGGAGCATCGATTTGCGACAACAGATTCTATTCTCTTCTCTCATCTTACTTTTATCTTTTGATGTCTATTCAGGTTGTGGATTCTTGGTTTTAATTCATTAATTATGAACTAACTATTTTGAGATTTCAATTGAACTTTTTATGGCTATGAATTAGTTATTCATCATATTCCAATTATTTTTGTGTCAAAGTGAGTTGTTTATCTTGCCTTATGCTTATTGATTAATTATCGATCAATAATTACTTTGTTACTCTAGAAGGAATTGGAAGAGGATTTCTAGGGTTAGAAGCGGGCATGATATCATGTGACTTAGTTATTTGCATGATGAATAATTAGGTTTGTGAATAGAATGGAAATATCTTTTCGCCGCATGTAACACATAAGGAATTGGGATTATGTGAGTTTAATTCAATTGTTTTGCATAGGAATATAGCAAAATTAATCTGGATTAAATAGAAGGCAATTGATCACTTGGAAAAGGACTTTTGGCATTTGAGAATTCCTGTTAACAATTCATTAGGCATAATAATTGGGATAATTGGATAATTGATTTATAATTCATAATTGGGGATATTGAAGTCTTAATCTTTATTTATTTGAATTCATTCATTAAAATCTTAGTTTTACTTAGTTAATTTAGTTTTCTTAATTAGAAAAAACACGTTTTGAGATTGTTTAAATTAAATTAGTTTGGTTAAGAATTAGTACTTGGTGATTTCTATTAAATAATTCCTCGTGGGAACGATACTCTACTTTCACTTTATTACTTGTTGACCGTGTATACTTGCACGTATTCATTGATTGCGAAATCGATCAACAAGAACTTCCTGGCCTACCCCCAGAGCGTGAAATTAAATTTTGTATCGACCTTGAACCTGGTACAAAACCTATTTCCAAAGCCCCATATCGAATGGCTCCTATTGAACTTCAGGAGTTAAAGACCCAACTACAGGAATTATTAGACATCAATTTCATTCGTCCTAGTACGTCTCCTTGGGGTGCTCCTGTTTTATTCGTGAAGAAAAAAGATGGGAGTACTCGACTTTGTATTGATTATCGGGAGTTGAATCATGTCACCATCTAAAATAGGTACCCATTGCCACATATTGATGACCTGTTTGACCAGTTACAAGGGGCCAAATTCTTTTCAAAGATTGATCTTAGTTTCGGATATCACCAATTGAAGATTAGAACCGATGACATTTCAAAGACGACTTTTAGAACTCAGTACGGGCATTATGAATTCCTAGTCATGTCTTTTGGATTGACTAATGCTCCTGCTGCCTTCATGGATATGATGAACCGAGTATTCAAGGAATATTTAGATCACTTTGTGGTCGTCTTTATTGATGACATCCTCATATATTCCAAAAGCCGTGAAGATCATGAACAACACTTGAGGCTGATACTCCAAAAGCTTCGTGAAAATAAGCTTTATGCCAAATTGAAGAAATACGAGTTCTGGCTTGAGGAAGTAGCATTCCTTGGGCACATGGTATCAAGTCATGGAATATCTATTGACCCGGCAAAGATTGAAGCCATTCAAAGCTGGGAACAACCTAAATCAGTGACCGAAGTACGTAGCTTTCTCGGCTTAACTGGTTATTATCGGAGATTCGTAGAAGGGTTTTCTCGAATCGCTACTCCCTTAACTCAGCTGACTCGGAAAGATACAAAATTTGATTGGAGTGAGGAATGCGAGAAGAGTTTTCAAGAACTCAAGAGAAGACTCATTTCAGCACCTGTTCTGACAATACCATCTGGCTCGGAGGGATTTGTCATCTACAGTGATGCTTCAGGCAAAGGGTTAGGATGTGTTCTCATACAAAATGGAAAAGTCATAGCCTATGCCTCTCGACAACTCAAAGAATATGAGAGGAATTATCCTACTCATGATCTAGAGTTGGCAGCTATTGTCTTCGCACTAAAGATCTGGAGGCATTACCTGTATGGAGAGAAGGTGGAGATCTATACGGATCATAAAAGCCTTCAATATTTCTTCACTCAAAAGGAACTCAGCATGCGACAATGACGTTGGCTTGAACTGTTGAAAGATTATGATCATACCATCCAATACCATCCTGGAAAAGTGAACGTGGTAGCTGACGCATTGAGTAGAAGATCATATGCGGATACGGGTGCGATATTGTCAATGCAAAGGCCCATTTTGTGTGACTTGCAAAGGATGGAGATAGAGTTAAAGACTCTAGGGACCCACGTGATGATGGCGAATATACGAGTATAACCGACTTTAATTGATAAAGTTAAAGCTGCTCAAATTACAGACCTGGAGATGATGCGTATGAGGAAGAAAGTGCAAGAAGGTGCTATGCCGGAAGCAAGAATTGATGAAGAAGGAATACTTCGAGTCAACTCCAGACTTTGTGTTCCTAACGACCCTGAGTTAAAGTATAAAATCATGATGGAGGCGCACAACACACCGTTTGCAATCCATCCTGGAAATACCAAAATGTATCGTGATCTTCGTCATACATTTTGGTGGAGCAATATGAAGAGAGAGATAGCGCTGTTTATCTCAAGGTGTCTAACTTGTCAACGAGTCAAGGGAGAGCATCAAGTACCAAAAGGTCCATTGCAACCATTTAAAATTCTAGAATAGAAGTGGGAGCACATTACCATGGATTTCGTTACTGGTCTTCCCACGGTTTCTCAAGGCATAGATACAATTTGGGTCCTTGTTGATAGATTGACCAAGTCTGCTCATTTCTTACCTATACGAGAAACTTATACACTTGAACGTCTTGCTCGTATGTACATAAACAAGGTTGTAAGATTGCATGGAATGCCAGTATCCATAGTTTTTTATCGAGACCTAAGATTCACTTCACGATTTTGTGTTAGTTTGCAAAAAGCTATGGGCACGGATTTACGATTTAGTTCGGCATATCATCCTCAGACGGACGGACAATCAGAGAGGACTATTCAAACTCTTGAAGATTTATTAAGACTCTATGTCCTTGACTTCAAGGGAAGTTTGTAAGACCCCAACTTATTATTAAATGAAATCGAATTTCCTTTATTTATTATCTTGAAATAGTAAGGGTTGATTTGATTAATGTGGTTAGTTATGGGGAAAATGCGCAAATATTTCAAATAAGCAAGTGGTTATAAAATATTCATTTTTATAGGAGAATATTCATTTGGTCGTGGAATATTCTTACTGTCAAGGAATATTAAATGCTGACGGTGTGCGACCTTGTGTGGGCCCCATGTGAAAAGCGATTGGATGAAGGAAAGCGACAAATTTAAGTTGTTTATAAATAATTGGCGTAGTTATTCACAGATTATCTTGTTGGAATACCTGGTGGTTAAAACATAGTAGCACACGATATTGCACCAATTATTGATTTTTACGTAAGAAGGCACTACTCAATAATTGTTACAGTAATTACTGTTCAATATTTTATTTTATTAATTCAATAATTGCTACGTTGATATTTTATATTATTGTTGTTTCAATAATTGTCATTACACAGTATTTTCCTTTATCAGATTAATAATTCATATTATTTGAATAATATTATTAGATGGAAATGTCTAGAAAGTTTTGTTTAAGGAGAAGTTTGGTCACCTAATTGCGCGCCAGTAAGGAGAAATCCTTATTAGAAAGCCCCCTCTTTCCTGGGAACGGCCTGGTTGCTAGTATTGTGATTCTGTAATATTATTTGTGAATAATTAATTATTGATATATATGATAAGGAAAATATTCATTTTATGTGGATATAGATGGAGAAAATTTTAAAGTGACAATTGTTGAAAAATTGATATTTTATCTTTTCTGATAAATAATTCATTTAAATATATTATTATATTTTAATAATATAATAATGATGATATTTTTACAATAAATGTGGGATATATGAGTATATGAGGAGGAGGAGTATTTTTGTTACTAAAATTGTTTAAAACATGTTAAACATGTTCGTGGATCCCATTTCTTGACTGAAATTTAATTATAGCCTGTAAAATCGCCCGTTTGTGGATTTCGGTCAATTTCTGTTTGAAATTTGGAAAAACTTTCTTCTTCAAAGTTGTAGAGAATAGAATTTCCTATGGAAAGGACATAAGGTTCAAATTTTTCTGATAAAAGGGCTATTTATTATTAATTATTGAAGTTTTGAAGTTCCGGAATAATTAATTTTTGAATTTTTAATTATTATTTTTTAAGAAAAACGTTTTTTTGCAATCCCACATGTGTGGTAAATGAGCTAAATTCAGATTCTTTGGTGGTGGGCTTGAATATTTAATAAATAAAATTATTTTAATAAATTTTCTGCTTTGGTGTTCTAAGCAATTTCCTATAAATAGGGTGCTTATGTTAGAATTGAAAATCACACCAAAAACTGAAGTTTTCTCTCTCTATATATTATCGAGCGTATTCTTGTGAATATTTTGATACTTTGAGTGTTGCTATATGGTGCAAGTTCCTTCAGCGTTATATCTGATATTTCAGCTAGAAGTACTATTCTTTTCGAGGTAAGGGATATTATTTTTAAAAAAATAATATTATTTCTTTCAATATCATTATGCCGGAATATTGATAGTATTTTTCTTGTGAAATTCTTGTCTTTTAGTGTCGGGGTTACTATTCACGTATACGGCACAATTCACGTATACGGTACTATTCATGAATACGACATTATTCACAGAAAAATTAATTTTTTGTTTTTTTATCCAAAATATCTATTATGGATACTAGCTTTGATTGTATCCATGTTTTGATCATTCTTGAATTTTACTCCACTATGATTATTTATGAAGTATTTTTGAACTCGGATTATTTAAAGTACGAATCCTTAATATTTGTTCCTTTGTTTAACTTGATTCGTTTTCTTTAAAATATTTTTCATCATCCTCAGTCCTAAATGATGATATTAATGAATATCTTTGGCCTGTAGTGCAAAGATTAATGATTTTCTGATGAATATCTTTGGCCCGTAGTGCAAAGATGAACAAGTGTTGAGATGAACATGACCAACTGATGAATATCTTTGGCCTGTAGTGCAAAGATGAATATTTGATTCAAGATGATTATTGATTGATGTTATAGGGATAAAATAATGATGATAGACTTTTAAATTCATAGATTATAGTAGATTTCATTCTCTACGTAACTCATCTATGAATTATTATTTCCGCTGCGAATATTGATCTGAAATTTGTTGTCTATTGTATTTTATCAGATTTTTCCCTGTTGAAGATTAACGATAATTTGTTCTATATTATCTGAGTCATAATATTCTTTACTAGGCTAGTTGAGCTCACCCTTTTCCTTTTTTTCCATTTTTTCTTCTCAGGAGGCGAGAATGTAGCGAGTACTAGTCGGGGTATGGAATGAAGGTCTTAGAAAGTTGTTTTAGTAGTCCTCACCATTTTTGTAAAATAATATATCAATAATTGTAATGAGGACTTATTTGAGTATTGATATTGTCTAGAAGACAATATTTGTATTTAAACTCACAGTTTTTATGTTGTATTAATAAAGTTGTAGTTGTTTTTGTACCATATTATTGACGACTCAAAATGGGTGATGTATACCTATTTTGGGGGCGTCACAGTTGGTATCAGAGCTTAGGGATATGATCTCTGGCGGAGATCGGGGAATAGAACTAGGAGGGGAGAGACGAGTAAATCATTCACTAGTGTGTCCTACCTAAGCTTTTTTGTTGGTTGGTCAGTATATAGGGATATTATGTGATATGTTGATTTCTTTAATTAACCCTTGTTTTATGGCAGTATTTGAGAATGTCGATTGAGAATGTTAACAGTGGAGTAAATGAGACCGTGGAGACTCCTTTACTCACCAATGAGGAGAACGTGCAACAGGACGATAATGTTCCTCCTATAAACAACACAACTGATCAAACGATGAACGACGAAATGTTTAGAAGTTTTTTGCAGGTCATGCAAAATCAGACAAGGGAGACTCGTGCACAAAATACAGGTGGAAATGATAACAACGCACGGTTTGTCACAGCTAAGCGGTTCAAAGAGTTGGGACCACTAAAATTCTGGGGAAAGCCGGATCCGATTAAAGCAGAAACATGGGTCAAACAAATTACCAAGATATTCAATGTCTTGGGATACACGGAGGAACAAAAGGTTCCATTCGCCACCTTTATGTTAAGTAATGAGGCGACATCTTGGTGGGAATACGTGAAGCGTACTCCATCGGCCCCGACTCAACATGTCTTGGGAAACGTTTCAGAAACTGTTCAATGATAAGTACTTTCCTGAAAGTATTTATCATATAAAGGAAGTGGAGTTTATTATATTGGAACAAAACAATATGACGGTGTCCCAGTACGAGGCAAAGTTTGCAGAGTTATCCAGGTTTGTACCTCATTTGGTGGAGAATGAGGAACGTATGACGCGGATGTTTCTGAGAGGTTTGAAACCCGGCATACGTCAATATCTCATTTCTCATAAATTTTCTCTTTATTCAGATGTTGTCAACAGGGCTCAATTGTTAGAGCGAGATAACGAGTACGTTCAACCGAGGGACCACCACCAGGATCATACCGGTGATAGCAGTCATTAGAACAACGATAACCAGTGGAGAAAGAAAAATACGGACAAAAATGGTAACCACTCTGGTGGTAATCATGACCATGAAAATAGAAGAAGCGAGTCGGGGGGAGATTTGAAAAAGAGGAGATTCAACAATGATAATGTGAAGATGTCGTACAGCAAAGAATCGGTTCTAAGGAGAGAGAACGACCCTTTGGTCGTATGCTATAAATGCGAGAAAAGAGGACATATTAGCCCAAACTGTCCACAACAGTTCAAGGTATGCTATAATTGTGGAAAGGAAGGACATATCGCTCAAGATTGTACGGTAGAAAAACCAAGTCCAGTGGGGATGGTGACTCAAAAGACTGTCCCAGAAAAGTCAAAGTCAACGGTTCCTAGAAGAGCGTTTGTCGTGACTGGTCAAAATGCGAGGAACCCAAATGAGGTGATCATGGGAGTTA
Organism: Panax ginseng; assembly: GCA_020205605.1. Lineage (NCBI taxonomy): Eukaryota > Viridiplantae > Streptophyta > Magnoliopsida > Apiales > Araliaceae > Panax > Panax ginseng. Next base: position 120,709,961 of record CM035133.1, on the reverse strand, counting down.
AAGGTCCAACTACAGGAGTTGTTGGATATCAGTTTCATTCGTCCTAGTACATCTCCTTGGGGTGCTCCTGTTTTATTTGTAAAGAAGAAAGACGGGAGTATGCGACTTTGTATTGACTACCGAGAATTGAACTATGTCACTATCAAGAATAGGTATCCGCTACCTCGTATTGATGACCTGTTTGACCAGTTGCAAGGAGCACAATTCTTTTCAAAGATCGATCTTCGTTCTGGATATCATCAGCTGAAGATTAGAACTGAGGATATTCCAAAGACTGCCTTTAGAACTCGGTATGGGCATTATGAATTCTTAGTCATGTCTTTTGGATTGACTAATGCTCCTGCGGCTTTCATGGATATGATGAACCGAATATTCAAGGAATATTTGGATCAGTTCGTTGTTGTCTTCATTGATGACATCCTCATATATTCTAAAAGCCGTGAAGATCATGAGCACCATTTGAAGCTGGTACTCCAAAGGCTTCGTGAAAACAAGTTATATGCCAAGTTGAAGAAATGCGAGTTCTGGCTTGAGGAAGTAGCATTCCTTGGGCACGTGGTGTCAAAACATGGAGTATCTGTCGACCCGGTGAAGATTTAAGCAATACAAAGTTGGGAGCAACCAAAGTCAGTGATCGAAGTACGTAGCTTTCTCGGCTTAGCTAGTTATTATCGGAGATTCGTGGAAGGATTTTCTCGAATCGCTACCCCGTTAACTCAACTGACTTGGAAGGATACAAAATTTCTATGGAGCCAGGAATACGAGAAGAGTTTTCAAGAGCTTAAGAGGAAACTCATTTTGGCACCTGTTCTGACAATACCATCTGGTTCGGATGATTTGTTATCTACAGCGATGCTTCAGGCAAAGGGTTAGGATGTGTTCTCATGCAACATGAGAAAGTCATAGCCTATGCATCGCGACAACTTAAAGACTATGAGAGGAATTATCCTACTCATGATATAGAGTTAGCAGTAGTCGTTTTCGCGCTAAAGATCTGGAGGCACTATCTATATGGGGAGAAAGTGGAGATATATTCAGACCATAAAAGCCTCAAATATTTCTTCACCCAAAAGGAACTCAACATGCAGCAACGAGGTTGGCTCGAGCTATTAAAAGATTATGACCACACCATTCAATACCATCCTGGAAAAGCAAACGTGGTAGTTGACGCGTTGAGTAGAAGATCATATGCAGGAATGAGTGCGATGATGTCAAGTATATGCATAGAACCAACTTTAATCGATAAAGTTAAAGTTACTCAAGCCACAGACCCGGAGCTAATGCATATGAAGAAAAAAGTACAAGAAGGTGTTATTCCAGAAGCAAGAATCGATGAAGAAGGAATACTTAGAGTCCACTCCAGACTTTGTGTTCCTAATGATTCTGATTTAAAGTACAAGATCATGACGGAGGCACGTAATACACCGTTTGCAATCCATCTTGGAAATACTAAAATGTATCGTGATCTTCGACATACATTTTGGTGGAATAATATGAAGAGAGAGATTGCAAAGTTTATCTCGAGGTGTTTAACTTGTCAACGTGTAAAGGCGGAGCATCAAGTACCTAAGGGTCCATTGCAACCACTTGAGATTTTGAAATGGAAGTGGGAACACATTACCATGGATTTTGTTACGGGTCTTCCCACGGTTTCTCAAGGTAAAAATGCTATTTGGGTTATTGTTGATAGATTAACCAAGTCTGCTCATTTCTAGCCGATACGGGAGACTTATTCCCTTGAACGTCTTGCTCATATGTATGTAAATGAGATTGTGAGATTGCATGGCATGCCAGTATCCATAGTTTCAGATCGTGACCCAAGATTCACTTCACGATTTTGGGTTAGTTTGCAGAAAGCGATGGGCACGGATTTACGATTTAGTTCAACATACCATCCTCAAACGGACGAACAATCAGAGAGGACTATTCAAACTCTTGAAGATCTATTAAGACTCTGTGTCCTAGACTTCAAAGGGAGTTGGGATAAGTATTTACCATTTGTGGAATTCTCCTACAACAACAGTTATCAGGCAAGTATAGGGGTAGCTCCATTCGAAGCATTGTATGGAAGAAAGTGTCGCTCTCCAGTATGTTGGGATGAGATGGGTGAAGCAACATTGTTGGGACCAGAGTTGGTACGCATTACTATAGAAATGATCCAAATGATTCGATAACGTATACAAACGGCACAAGATCGACAAAAGAGTTATGTGGATCTTCATCAAAAGGACGTGGAATTTAGTATTGGGGATCATGTATTGTTGCGTGTTGCCCCATGGAAGGGAGTTACAAGATTTGGGAAGAGATGAAAGCTCAATCCACAATTTATTGGTCCATTTCAGATTCTTGACCGAGTAGGAAATGTAGCCTATAGACTCGCGTTACCTCTAAGTATGTCTCGTGTTCATAATGTTTTTCATATATCTGTACTTCATAAATATGTGAAGGACCCGAACCACATTATTGAGTTAGAACCGGATGAGATAGCCAAAGACTTAACGTACGAAGAGGTACCTGTCAAGATTTTAGATAGGAAGGAGCATGTCTTACGTACAAAGGTCATACCACAAGTCAAAGTTTTGTGGAGGAACCATGCTATTGAGGAAATGACCTGGGAGTTGGAAACGAAAATGAAAGCGAGGTATCCTCACCTTTTCGAAACACCAAGTACGTACATCAATTTCGAGGACGAAATTTCATAAGGATCGGAGGTTGTAAGACCCCAACTTATTATTAAATGAAATCGAATTTCCTCTATTTATTATCTTGAAATAGTAAAGGTTGATTTGATTAATGTGGTTAGTTATGGGTAAAATGTGCAAATATCTCAAATAAGCAAGTGGTTATAAAATATTCATTTTTATAGGAGAATATTCGTTTGGTCGTGGAATATTCTTACTATCGAGAGAATATTCGACATTGTGCCTTGACCTTTGTGTGGACCCATGAAAGCGATTGGATGAAGGAAAATGACAAATATAAGTTGTTTATAAATAGCGTAGTAGTTATTACAGATTATCTTGTTGGAATACCCGATGGTTAAAACACAAGAGCTTTACGAGATTGCACCAATTATTGATTCTTACGTAAAAGGCACTACTCAATAATTGTTACAGTAATTTCTATTCAATATTTTATTTTATTGATTCAATAATTGCTACGTTAATATTTTATATTATTGTTGTTTCAATAATTGTCATTTCACAATATTTTCCTTTATCAGATTAATAATTCTTATTATGTTAATAATATTATTAGATAACATTATTGGCAATGTCTAGAAAGTTTTGTCTAAGGAGAGGTTTGGTCACCTAATTGCGGCTTAGCAAGAAGGAGAAATCCTTATTGGAAAGCCCCTCTCTCCGGCTACAGTTGCTAGTATTGTGATTACGTAATATTATTTGTGAATAATTAATTATTGATATATATGATAAGGAAAATATTTATTTTATGTGGATATAGATGGAGAAAATTTTAAAGTGACAATTGTTGAAAAATTGATATTTTATCTTTTCTGATAAATAATTCATTTAAATATATTATTATATTTTAATAATATAATAATGATGATATTTTTACAATGAATGTGGGATATATGAGTATATGAGGAGGAGGAGTATTTTTGTTACTAAAATTGTTTAAAACATGTTAAACATGTTCGTGGACCCTATTTCTTGGCTGAAATTTGATTATAGTCTGTAAAATCGCCCGTTTGTGGATTTCGGTCAATTTCTGTTTGGAATTTGGAAAAACTTTCTTCTGCAAAGTTGTAGAGAATTGAATTTTCTATGGAAAGGACATAAGGTTCGAATTTTTCTGATAAAAGGGCTATTTATTATTAATTATTGAAGTTTCGAAGTTCCGGAATAATTAATTTTTGAAGTTTTAATTATTATTTTTTAAGAAAAACATTTTTTGCAATCCCATATGTGTGGTAAATGAGCTGAATTCAGATTCTTTGGTGTTGGGCTTGAATATTTAATAAATAAAATTATTTTAATAAATTTTCTGCTTTGGTGTTCTAAGCAATTTCCTATAAATAGGGTGCTTAGGTTAGAATTAAAAATCACACCAGAAACTGAAGTTTTCTCTCTCTATTTTATCGAGCGTATTCTTGTGAATATTTTGATACTTTGAGTGTTGCTAAACGGTGCAAGTTCCTTCAGCGTTATATCTGATATTCCAGGTAGAAGTACTATTCTTTTCGAGGTAAGAGATATTATTTTAAAAAAATGATATTATTTCTTTCAATATCATTATGCCGGAATATTGATAGTATTTTTCTTGTGAAATTCTTGTCTTTGAGTGTCGGGGTTACTATTCACGTATACGGCACCATTCATGTATACGGTACTATTCACGAATACGACACTATTCACAGAAAAATTAAATTTTTGTTTTTTTGTCCAAATTATCTATTATGGATACTAGCTTTGATTATATCCATGTTTTGATCATTCTTGAATTTTACTCCACTATGATTATTTATGAAGTATTTTTGAACTCGGATTATTTAAAGTACGAATCCTTAATATTTGTTCTTTTGTTTCACTTGATTCATTTTCTTTAAAATATTTTTCATCATCCTCAGTCCTAAATGATGATATTACTGAATATCTTTGGCCTGTAGTGCAAAGATTAATGATTTTTTGATGAATATCTTTGGCCCGTAGTGCAAAGATGAACAGGTGTTGAGATGAACATGATCAACTGATGAATATCTTTGGCCTGTAGTGCAAAGATGAATATTTGATTCAAGATGATTATTGATTGATGTTATAGGGATAAAATAATGATGATGGACTTTTAAATTCATAGATTATAGTAGATTTCATTCTCTACGTAACTCATCTATGAATTATTATTTTCGCTGCGAATATTGATCTAAAATTTGTTATCTGTTGTATTTTATCAGATTTTTCCCTGTTGAAGACTAACGATAATGTGTTCTATATTATCTTAGTCATAATATTCTTTACTGGGCTAGTTGAGCTCACCCTTTTCCTTTTTGTTCCATTTTTTCTTCTCAGGAGGCGAGAATGTAGCGAGTACTAGTCGGGGTATAGAATGAAGGTCTTAGAAAGTTGTTTTAGTAGTCCTCACCATTTTTGTAAAATAATATATCAATAATTATAATGAGGACTTATTTGAGTGTTGATATTGTCTAGAAGACAATATTTGTATTTAAACTCACAGTTTTTATGTTGTATTAATAAAGTTGTAGTTGTTTCTGTACCATGTTATTAACGACTCAAAATGGGTGATATATACCTATTTTGGGGGCGTCACAAATTTGGGACAAGTTTTTAGCATTGGTGGAGTTTTCCTACAACAACAGTTATCAAGCAAGTATTGGCATGGCTCCATTCGAAGCGTTATATGGAAGAAAGTGTCATTCTACAGTATGCTGGGATGAGGTGGGTGAAGCAACGTTGTTGGAACCGGAGTTGGTACGATATGACTACGAAAAGATTCAAACGATCCGCAACGTATAAAAGCCTCACAAGATCGATTAAAAGAGTTATCTTTGATCTTCATCGAAAGGACGTGGAATTCGATATTGGAGATCATGTGTTTATACGTGTTGCTCCATGGAAAGGAGTTACGAGATTTGGAAAGAGAGAAAAGCAATCCTCGATTCATTGGTCCATTTTAATCCTCGATCGAGTCCGAACTACGGGCGTATAGACTCGCTTTACCGCTAAGTATATCTCATGTTCATAACGCGTTTTCATATATCCATGTTACGTAAATCGTGGAAGACCCGAACCACATTATTGAGTTAGAACAAGGATGAAATAAGCGGAAGATTTAACGTATGAAGAGGTTCCTGTTCAAATCTTGGATAAGAAGGAACATATTCTACGCTCCAAGGTTATACCTCAAGTCAAAGTTTTATGGAGAAACCACGATGTTGAGGAAATGACCTAGGAGTTAGAATTTGAAATGAAATCAAGGTATCCTTACATCTTCGACATACCAGGTATGTACCCTAATTTTGAGGGTGAAATTTCATAAGAAGGGGAAGTTGTAAGACCCCAACTTTTTTTTAATAAAGATGATTTTTCTATAAATATCATTTTTAAATATTATAGAATGAATTTGGTATAATGTTATAGTTGTGGGTAATATTTATAAATTTTGCAAAGTACGCAAGTTGTTATATAATATTCGATTGGTCGGGAATATTCATTTTAACAGGAATATCAGATGACAATGGCACAATCATTGGTGGACCCTTACAATGGAATTATTGTCGGATGAGAAAACGACAAAATATTTTATGAAAATAACGGCGGAAGTTTTACTAATTATCTGTTGAAACACCGGTGTAAAAAGTGCAGAATACGCGTGGTTGCATAGTAGTATTACCGGTATTGATTATTGATGCTTACGTGAGAAGTCACTGAGGTTTTGTTCAATTATTGTTTGAGAATTGTTGCATAGTATCTCGACGTTATTTGATTCAATTATTGTCGATATTTTATATATTATTAAATCAATAATTGAGATGATGAGAGTTATTAATATTATTATTTGCAATATTAACGATGTCTAGAAGTTACGCCAAGGAGAGGTTTGGTCACCTAATCACTGCCATGATAGGGAGAAATCCTTATTGGAAAGCCCCCTCTTTCCGGGAACGACCGATCGATTAATATTGTGAATTATAATAATGATGATAAATGTTGTTAAAAATATTGAGGTAATTTTTGTGAAGTTTGGCGTATTATTTGGACCTCCCATTTAACCATTTTTCAAAATAATCGGTGGAAAGTTATTCAAATATAAATATATATATATATATATATATATATATATATATATATATATATATATATATATTATAATGGATGTGGTGGGTGATGAATTTGGTGGGTATATGTGAATTACGTATGGGGTAGGGAGTGTTTATATTATTTAAGGATAATGGAAGTTGACAAATAAGGTGGGGGGAGAAAGCTTACAAAAATTATCACAGAGGGGTATTATTTTTCAAAACACAATGTGCTTATATGTGTATATGTATATATATATATATATATATATATTATATTTTGTTTTTTTATTTGATATTTGCAAATTTGATTGTTGCGTATAACATCCGTGACTGTTGAAGTTCATCCGTGAAATTATCATCTGGCAAACCCGTGATCAAACAGTCCTTTCTATTTTCCTATAAATAGGATGCTTAGTTAGAATTGAAATCACACCAGAAATTAAGAAAATTCTCTTCTATAATCGTGAGCATATTTTATTAGAGTTTTAAGAACCTTTGAGCGTAGTGCAAGTTTTCTTAAAGAATATCCTCGCCCTACTAGTCGGAATACTCTTCTTTTACGGTAAGGGGTATTATTTCTTTCGTATTCATGAAGAGAACTTCTGTTATTCCCTTCTTTATTATTACGTTGGAATAACTCAGATCACGTGGACTACCCCTATACTTGGTGAAATTCTTCGTTATTCCATTCTTTATTATTATGTTGGAATAACTTTTATCATGCCAATCCGTATACATGGTAAAATTCTTCTGTTATTCCATTCTTTATTATTTTGTTGGAACATCCTGTCGGTGATAATTTTGCCTGACCTGGTTCCGTTATTTATTATTCTGTTGGAATATCGTGTCTGTGCGTTTAAGCATGACTTGGTTCCGTTATTTATTATTCTATTGGAATAACCTATTCATAAGGATTACATCGCATGCCCGGTGATTTCTTTTGTTATTCCATTCTTTATTATACTCGGTTGGTTAAAGTTTTGGCTTTTATACTCCATAAAATTAGTGGAATATCCTTGATATTTTTGCGCTTCATCCAAAGATCTTTTCATGGAAATATTCTTCCTAACATTCTTGAGTTTTACCCCCACAAAAGCAAAGATCATGTTGACAATTTAGACGTTATTGGTTCCTGGATAAATTAATTCTTGAACTTGTTTTATTGAATTCTTATATCATTGTCATCATCCTCATGTTTATATTATGTTGAAAGTCATCTGTGGCCTGTAGTGTATAGATGGACTTGGTATGATTATGACCAGGGATTATTCGGTATAGTCATGACTGTAATGTTACAAATGATGTGGTAAAAGTCCTCATTGGCCCATAGTGTATTGATGGACAGTTGTTGGCATGATCATGACCATTGATGAATACACGAATATCCTTGGCCCGTAGTGCATTGATAATTTGTGGTTGTGAGACTAATGAATATCCTTGGCCGTAGTGCAAGGATGATGTGGATTATTTATTAAGCTGAGTCTCAGCGATAAAAGTGATGAAAAACCTTTTTAAATCATAAAAGATAGCAGATTTTATTCTCTACTTGACTCTTTTAATGGATTGCTTGTTCTGCTGCAGTTAAATTTGATGTCTATTATATTTTATCAGTTTAACATTGTTGAAGACTAATGATAATTTATTCTGCATTATCTTAGTCATAATATTTCTTACTGGGCTAGTTGAGCTCACCCTTTTGCTTTCATTGTTCTCTTCAGGAAATGAGAACGTACCATGGACTAGTCGGGGAACGGAGTGATGGTTCAGATGATAGGATTAGTAGTCCTCACTATTCTATGAAATAGTGTGATAATAATTGTAATGAGGACTTATTCTGAGAGTGGATATTGTCTAGAAGACAATATCTGTATTAAAACTCACAACTCTTGTTGTATATTTAAGATTGTATTTGTATTCTGTACCATGTATTTTGCGACTCAGAATAGGTGATGTATACCTATTTTAGGGGCGTCACATTGTTGGACAGGTATTGTTCTGGACCTAGAGATACATAAGGAAGGCATCTGTAGAATCTGAGGTATCTTCTATCATTTTCTACCATTTGGATGTTATTACAACAAATTCAATTAAATATTTTAATAAATCATCACTTAGTAGGTAACTTAGAATAGGATGATAATTATGTGAAAATGCTTAACTTGTCAACTGTCAAGATAATTATACTGCTTGTATCAATTAATTTTCACATAAATAAATTTAAAGCACTTCCCTTGTGAGAAAGGGTAATAATCATATATAAATTATGTGTTGAAAATGAAAGATGTGATAAACAAATTTGGTTAATGCTTGTCAAGTGATAGTTAAAACGCCCCAAATATGTGGGCAACATAAGAAACTAAACTTTCAAGGGACTGACTGGTTGTTTTTCAACTTGTAAAATGAAGGGGACCTCAGATTAGTGGGTCGTATTTACTATTCCTTTATTTCCTTTCCCTGGCAGTACTTTTTGAATCCAAAAGTTGCAAGGGAGCCAGTTCCGCCGCAGCTTGAGCTAATTGCAAAAAAAATCTTGTTCCTTTACTGGTCGTGTTCCATCACTGCTTAGAAAAAGTGATTTCTTCTTCCTAATTTATGAACGTTCAGCTATTTCAGTGTGTTATTGAGATTAAGGTGGAGATTTTTGCGCAGTATATAATGAAGTTTACTAATGTCTTAAGTTTAGCGTAGTTTGCTCGGTCTGACTCGCATTTTTGTGCAGTTTGTATTGCTACCTTAAGTTGTAGAAAGAGCCCAACTGTTGGAAGAAGAAGCCAACCTACTGGCATTACAGGTTGTTGACAGTACACCAGCTTTTATTTCTGCACTACTACCTATTTCTTTTCTTTTTTTTTCTTTAGACCAAATACATGCATATTTACCTTGTTGAGCTGCATTATATTGTTTCTGAATGCTGTAAAGCAATTCTGCATTATATTCTTCATTATTTAACAGAGGTACACGAACTATTACTTTATTACTAATTATAATTTGAGGTTTTTAAATGATAAGTACATATATGTCAATTTTGGACTCTAAGCTAGATCACTTGTACTACATTTTGGTAAGCCTGTATTGATTTCTCCTACTGAACTCAATAAAAACAGGCACAACCAAAGAAAATATGCTCCCAAATAAGATTGTTCACCTTCAATGGAGCTCGTGGTGTTAGGTCAAGCTCTTAGCTACATCAGATTACAATTGGTTGCGTAGTTGCTTTCTCAACATTCTTGACATCGTTATATTAATGTTAACACAGAAGACTCCCTATATTGATATTATTATGAATCTTTTCTTCCTTATTTGACCCTCTCGATGCTATGAATTTTTATACAAAGACATGGGCATTGAGAGTGTCGTAGATGAAGGCAATGGCGGAGTTATCCGGATTTGGTGGTGCTATGTGCTCTTCTTGTGAAATGGCGATTGGTGTGGATATAAAATCGAGCTTAGGCAAAACCAGACCTAAAGATCGTATTCTAAACTATGTCAATGAGGTATACTATATATATAAACCTTCTTGTTTAAGTCTTTTTATATACTCCTAATACAATTATACTTCTATTTGAACCAAAACATAGGAGGAAAATGAGTAAATGAAATTTGAATAGTCTTTATTGATTATTATTTGTTAGTAATTTCTTATGGTTCATGTTGATGAGAGTTCTAAAAAATTGCAGCTTTGTGATGGTCTTCCTAGCCCAATAGGACAATCAGGTGTTGACTGTGCCAAGATTTCTTCCATGCCTAGCGTTGCCTTCACTATTGGGGGCAAAATTTTCAACCTTCCTACTGAGAAGGTATGATCAACCTAATTTCTATTGTGGTTGTTGTGTCCAACTTCCTCCATAGGTCATTATTTATGCAGATTTGATAGGCGGGGAATGTATCATTCTTTTCAATTACATTGGCTTATATACACAAGTATCTTAATTTACAGTGTACATTAGTACCACGTAGAAACTCTATTGTCTTTTTCTACTTATGAGAAATACGGTGTACATTAATACCACGCAGAAACTCTATTGTCTTTTGTGTATTGATTTTGGCACTAAGTGTCTCTGGTCACCTATATGCTTCATTTTTTTGACTTTGCTATTATTTTTAAATATGTGCAGGAAGACTGCTTCTACGACATGCCTTACAATACTAGGTATCAAAATTTTCGTGCTACGTTTACGGAAGACAAGGGACGAAATTATGAAGTGTACTCTCTCTATATATGTAGATATATACTTTGATTGAAGAACTATGGTAGCTTTAGATGGTTAATTCTAAAGATAATGAATGATTATGTAGTGGATGATTTTATTAAGCTAATAATATTTTAGTGTTTTGTATTTTTGTCATTATTTGCTATGGGGACATTGAGCCAACCAGGTACACTAAAAGAATGTCAAATTTTGATTTGGCAACTATATAATTCGTTACCAAAGTATTGAACAAGTTTTAATATAGCAATAATTTTTTATACATTTAGCAACAAATTTTCGTTGCTAATGGCATTAAAAATATAATATTTGGCAATAAAAAATTAACCTAATAACAACGGAGAGGATATTGTTGCTAATACTAACATAAAAGGAAACATTTTTATCGTTGCAAATCATATCAACTTTCATTGCACATATAAAGAAACGACAACATATAATGTCATTGCTAATCGACGACTTTCGTTATTATTGAAAAATAACCATCAACAAACATTTTCGTTGCTGATTCAGCATAATGTCGTTGCCAAATAATATAATCAAGAACGAAAATCGTTGCTAAAAAGTTTACATTCATAGCGAAAGCAAGCTTAGGCAATAATTTTCATAATTTATTGCAGAACGAAAAATGTCGTTGCAAAATGGTGTCAATTGCAACGAAAATGCATTGTCGTTGCAAAAAAAAAGAGTTCATTTCGTTGCCAATTAGCAGGCTCTTGCAACGAAATGGGGTTTTTAGCAACGAAATTTTAATTATTTTTCAACAATAGATTTTGTTGCTAAAGGATCGATGTCTCTGAACGAAAGCCAAATTTCGTTGCAAAATGTATTACTTTTGGCAACGAAAAAAAAACGTTCGTTGCGGAACAATTAGCAACACTCATTGCGCAACAAAAGACGCAACGACAGTAAAGTCGTTGCCAAAACCCTTTTGCAACGAAGTTTGGCACCTTTAGCAACGAAAATTGGTTGTTGCTGAAGCCCCATTTTTTTGTAGTGATTGTATGATAATAATGTTATGTGTTAGTCAAATTATGAATTGTGGATCAGTTAAGGTTGCTCGACCTTGGGGAAATAGTGTGTTATGTATTGTATAAACAATTTATGTTTATATCTTTCGCAAATAGTTATAGAATGATTGTACCAGATCCGTGGTGATTTGGGACCCAAATTTTGGGGCTCTCACAACATTAGTTGTCCTCACTATTCTATGAAATAGTGTGAAAATAAATGTATTGAGGACTTATTTTGAGTTTGAATACTGTCTAGAAGACAATATTTGTATTAAAACTCACAGCTCATGTTGTATATTTAAGGTTGTATTTGTATTTTGTACCATGTATTTGGCGACTCAGAATAGGTGATGTATACCTATTTTGGGGGCATCACATTTGGTATCAAAGCTTAGGGATATGATCCCTGGCTGAGATGTGAGACAAGAACTAGGAGGGGAGACACGGGGAATTCCTTCGCTAGTATGACCTACCTAAGTTTATTTGGTATTTAATTGGTCAGTTAGAGTATAGGGATAATATGTGATATGTTAATTAACCCTTGTTTTGTGACAGTGTTTGAAATGGCATCTGAAAATATTTAGATCAACAATGAAGCACATGAGACCGTTGAGTCACCAACGATCAATACCTAGGATAATGTGCAACAAGAAGACAATAATCCTCAGGTAAATAACAACACCGATGAAATGATGAATGATGGGATGTTCAGAGGCTTTATCCAATTCATAAACATCGTAAGAGAGACTCTGTTCAAAATATAGGTGGAAATAATGGCACCCACGATTCGGTCACCGCTAAGCAATTCAAGAGGCTGGGACCACCGGAGTTTTTGGAAAGCGAGAACCACTTAAGGCGAGAGGCGTGGTTAAAGCAGATCACCAAGATATTTGATGTCTTGGAATGTTCCGAGGAGCAAAAAGTTCCCTTTGCCACCTTTATGTAGCGTGAAAAGGCAGATTACTGGTGGGAATCTGTAAAATGTACCCAGCTTGACGCACTCAAGATGTCTTGGGAGAAGTTCCAAGAGCTATTCAACGACAAGTATTTTCCCGAAAGTATTCGTCACATGAAGGAGGTGGAGTTTATCAAGTTGGAGCAAAACAATATGATCGTGTCGCAATACGAGGCTAAATTTGCGGAACGAATGACACGAATATTTCTAAGAGGTTTGAAACCTGATATACGTCAATACCTCATTTCTCACAAACTTTGTTTATATTCAGATGTTGTGAATATGGCTCAGTTATTGGAGCGCGATAATGAGTCAGCACAATCAAAAGGTAATGACCAGCAACACGATAATAATCATACCGGTGGCAACGGCCATTGGAACAATGATAACCATCGTGGGGGAAATTATCATGCCAAGAATGGTAACCACTTCGGTGGTAATCATGGCCAAGATAATAGGAGTGGAAATTTCAAGAAGAGAATGTTCAACAACGATGGAAAGACAGCAACACCAACACCCATTTTCAAGGAAGGAGAATGACCACCAATTGTATGTTTCAAATGCGGACAGGAGGGATACATCCGTCCAAACTGTACGCAGCAATCCAAAGCGTGTTTCAATTGCGGAAGAGAAGGTCACCTAGCTCGATTTTGTCGTGTAGTGAAGTCAAGTCCAGCTGGGATAATGATGCCAAAGGATGTCTCAGACAAGTCAAAGCCGGTAGTTTAAGTGAGAGCGTTTGTCGAGGAACCCGAATGAAGTTATCACGGGTAAGTTAATCATAAACGCTTATGAAGTCTATACCTTATTTGATACCAGTTCTACCTATTCTTTTATCTCTCTTACTTGCGCTTAACGTTTAAATTTGACTCCTGAGAAATTAGATTTTGACTTATCTGTTGAAACTCCGTTAGGAGAAACCTTCGTTAACTCCACTGTTTATAAATCTTGTTTGATTCAAATCGACACTTTTACGTTACCTGTCGATCTTATCTCTTTGAAAATACTTTCCTTTGATGTGATTTTAGGAATCGATTGGTTAACTACTCATCAAGTTATTCGTAAGGTTGTTAGCCTTCATATTCCTAACCAACCTGTTATGCGAATTCAAGCAACCAAACCACTAAAGTCAATCATTGTCATATCAAGCCATAAGTAAAGAGCCCCGAGCCCTTCGCTGGTGACTTCCAAGTCTTGGAATACACCGAAGCTAGAATATCAGTAGGGGACGTCGTGAATAACGGTGGCAAGTTGATAGATATAAATGTGACATGTTATCCAAGTCTTGGATGAGGGTCACAGTTTTGAATAATATTTCTATTGTTAATAAATTTCTTGACGTATTCTTGAAGACTTCCTAGCGTACCCCTAGAGCGTGAAATCGAATTTTGTATTGACCCCGGTATAAAACCCTCAAATATTTCTTCAACTAAAATGAACGTAACATGCGCCAAAGACATTGGCTCGAGCTGTTGAAGATTACGATCATACCATTCAATATCATTGTGGAAGAGAGAATGTGGTAGCTGACGCGTTGAGTAGAAAATCGTATGCATTTACGAGTGCGAATATACGAACCTACGTGAAGATAACGAATATATGATTAGAATCGACTTTAGTCGATAATGTTAAAGCTGCTAAAGCTACAGAGTCGGAGCTGATGAATACGAAGAAGAAGGTTCAAGAGGACATTATTTTAAAAACAAGAGTTGCTAAAGAGAGGAAATCTTAACCCTCGATTTAATGGGCCCATTTGAAATCCTCGATCGAGTAGGAACTGTGGCCTATAGGCTCGTTTTACCGCCAAATATGTTGCGTGTTCATAACGTTTATCACGTACCGATGTTACATAAATATATGGACGACCCGAACCACATTATTGATTTAGAACCGAACGAGATAGCGGAAGATTTAACGTATGAGGAAATATCTATGAAAATCTTGGATAAGAAGGAATATATTCTACGCTCAAAGGTTATACCTCAAAAGTTAGAATCTGACAAAATGTCCTCATCTGTTCGGCATACCAGGTACGTACGTAAATTTTGAATGCGAAATTTCATAAGGAGGGGAGATTGTAAAATCCCAAATTTTACGAATAAAGATTTAATTTTCTCGAAATATTTTTTTCAAAATTATGGTGTGGATTTGAGATAATGTTATAGTTGTGGGTAATATTTATAAATTTTGAAAAGTATGCAAGTTGTTGTATAATATTCGATTGGTCGGGGAATATTCTTTTTATCGGGGAATATCTGTATGACGATACAATCATTGGTGGACCCCACAACGGAATTATTATCGGATTGAGAAAACGACAAAAATATTTTTATGAAAATTACGGCAAAAGTTTTATCGTTAAAACTATTGAACTACTCAGTAGTAAAAGTATAGTAATACGCGTGGTTACATAGTAGCACACGGTATTGATTATTGATGCTTACGTGAGAAGTCACTCGGTTTTGTTCAATTATTGCTCTGATAATTCTTTGCATAGTATCTCACGTTATTTGATTCAATTATTGTCAATATTTTATATATTATTAAATCAATAATTGAGACTGACGAAGTTATTAATATTATTATTTACAATATTAACGATGTCTAGAAGTTACATCGAGGAGAGGTTTGGTCTCCGATTGCTTGGCTAATAGGAGAAATCCTTATAGAAAGCCCCTCTTTCTTAAGAGCGACACAGTCGATTAATATTGTGAATTATAATAAAGGTGATATGTGACGCCCCCAAAATAGGTCCACACGACCCATTCTGAGTCGCCAGATATCATACTATAAAAATCAAATACAACTTCATTAATACAACTGTTGAACTGTCGTGCAGAATACGACCATAGTTAAACTGTGAGTTTTAATACAAATATATGTAACTCTCATGGTGCCTCGACCACAACACCTTACAATGGTACTTTACATAAAGGTACAATCAATAACTGTTTTAGAAATTAAAATCTTTGGAAAATACTCAAGGAAACCTTCGTACATGGGAGGCCATGCGTCTAGATTATGATAGATATCATATGTCCACAGAATTATCCTTGGTTGACCCAATAGTCCCTAAAGGAAAACAAGAAGATTGCTATCATCTTCTTTCCAATGGTGAGTCTTCTCTTGACATATAATTATCTTCGTTGTCTCCAAGTGAGAATTATATTTCAAATAAACTCCAAGATTATATAGGTAGTGCTCGTAGATATACTCAGTAAGTGGATGTGCACAACCTTGTCTTATGATAACACGAGGTTGTATGTCATTAGACATCTTGTATGATAGTGGCAAAACACCCTTCCAAAGTTGGGTTCACCTCACCCTATTCGGTTCACCAAAATTAAATATCAAATAGCGTATATAATACTTAATACACTTATCTAAAGTTCTCAATAAAATTATTTTCATACTATTTAGGGAGAACCTCATGCGACTATAGACCACCGTTCTATTCTCCTGTTACTCCCCGCTTGACCCGTAAAGTCATTTAAGCAGCAGAAGCACCAACACCCATTTCAAAGGAAGAAGAACGACCACCGGTCGTATATTTCAAATGCGGACATAAGGGACATATCCATCCAAATTATATGCAGCAACCCAAAGCGTGTTTCAATTACGAAAGAGAAGATCACCTAGCTTGATTTTGTCATGTAGTGAAGTCAAGTCCAACTGGGATGGTGACTCCAAAAGGATGTCCCAGACAAGTCAAAACCGGTAGTTTAAGTGAGAGCGTTTATCGAGAAACCTGAACGAAGTTATCACGGGTAAGTTAATCATAAACTCTTGTGAAGTCTATACCTTATTCGATACCGGTTCTACCCACTCTTTTATTTCACCTAGTTGTGTTTAACGTTTGAACTTGACTCTTGAGAAATTAAACTTTGATGTATCTGTTGAAACTCCGTTAGGAAAAACTTTCGTTACATCCATTGTTTATAAAACTTGTTTGATTCAACTCGATACCCTCACGTTACATGTCGATCTTATCTCTTTGAAAATACTTGCCTTTGATGTGATTTTAGGAATCGACTGGTTAACTACTCACCATGCTAAAATTGATTATTTTCGTAAAGTTGTTAGTTTTCATATTCTTAACCAACTAGTTATGCGAATTCAAGCAACCAAACAACAAAAGTCAATCACTGTCATATTAAGCCATAAGTAAAAATCCCTGAGCCTTTCACTGATGACTTCCAAGTCTTGGAATACTCTGAAGCCAGACTTTCCGTAGGGGACGCCATAAACAACAGTGGCAAATTGATAGGTATCAATGTGACGTGCTATCCAAGTCTTGGATGAGAGTCACAGTTTTGAATGATATTTCTATCGTTAATAAATTTCCTGACATATTCTTGAAGACTTCTTGGCCTACCCCTAGAGCGTAAAATCAAATTTCGTATTGACCCCAGTACAAAACCCATTTCTAAAACCTCAAATATTTCTTCAACTAAAATGAATGTATCATGCGCTAAAGACGTTGGCTCGAGCTGTAGAAAGATTACAATAATACCGTTCAATACCATCGTGAAAAAAGCGAACGTGGTAGCAGACATGTTGAGTAGAAGATCGTATGCGGTTACGAGTGCGACATTATTAACACAAAGACCCATTTTGTATGACTTAAAAAAGATGAAGATAGAGTTAAAGACTCCAAGAACCCATGAGAAGATAGCGAATATACGAGTAGAACCGACTTTAATCTATAAATTTAATGTTGCTCAAGCTACAGAACCGGAGCTGATGAATATGAAGAAGAAGGTGCAAGAAGGCATTATTCTAGAAGCAATAATCGATGAAGAGAGGAAATCTCAACCCTCGATTTAATTGGCTCATTTGAAATCCTCGATCGAGTAGGAACTATGGCCTATAGACTCGCCTTACAACTAAGTATGTCGCGTGTTCATAATTTTTTTCACGTATCGATGTTACGTAAATATGTGGACGACCCGAAACACATTATTGAATTAGAACCGAATGAGATAGCGGAAGATTTAGCATATGAGGATATACCTGTTAAAATCTTGGATAAGAAGAAACATATTCTACGCTCAAAGGTTATACCTCAAGAGTTGGAATCTGATGAGGTATCCTCACCTCTTCGACATACCAGGTACGTATGTAAATTTCGAGGGTGAAATTTTATAAGGAGGGGAGATTGTAAGACCCCGAATTTTATGAAATTAAAGTATTAAATTTTCTTATAATTATTATTTTATTTAGTAAATGGTTAAATTGATAAAAGGTTAAAGTTAAGTGTGATATGTGAAATTTTTTTGCAAAGTAAGCAAGTTGTCATTAAATATTCATTGTGTCGGAGAATATTCGTTTTAACAGGGAATATTCGTACGACAACACAATCATTGGTGGACCCCACAATAGAATTACTGTCGGAGTTAGAAAACGACAGAAATATCTTTTTATAAAAATAACTGAGAAAGTTTATCGTTAGACTGTTGAAATACCCAGTGGTAAAAGTACAGTAATACACGTGGTTGCATAGTAACACACAGTATTGTATAGTATCTTTGATTATTGATGCTTACGTGAGAAGTCACTCAGTTTTATTCAATTATTGCTCACGATGAATTACGATAATATCTCTCATATTATTGATTCAATTATTGTCATAGTATCATCTGCACAATATTTTATATTATTAAATCAATAATTGAGATGACAAAGTTATTCATATTATTATTTGCATTATTGATGATGTCTAGAAAGTTCTGTCGAGGAAAGGGGTTTGGTCACCTAATTGCCCGCCAATAGGGAGAAATTCTTATCAGAAAGCCCCCTTTTTCCCTGGAATGATCTCGTTGTTAAATATTGTGAGTTATAATATTAATGATGAATAAGTTCGTGTTGATTAAAGATGAAATTATTGATAAAAAAAATATTTCCATTGTGTTGGGATTATTAATGTTAGTGAAAATTGATATTTATTTCGATAATAATTGAGTTCTGGATGTTAAAATGACCAAACGGGAAATTAATTGGATAAATGAGCAATTAATTACTATTAGTTCACATGCAAATTACTGACTAAATTAAAAATGGAGGTATAGATGAAGGTATTATACTGTAATAATTTGAGCCCCTAATCGTACAATTATTGAAACTATGTTTTCCTATAAATAGAAGCTCATTCTTCTTTCATTTTCACCAATTCAGTAAGACTCACAAGAGCAATTATATAGGGAAAAGATATAGAGAGGAAGAAGAGTATTCTGTTACTTCACTATTTTAGTATCCAGTCTTCTACTAAGGTAAGGGGTATTATTTATTTCATATTCTCTTACGATATTATTTTTTGTATTCGTAAGAAATTTTATTTTCATTCAATATTCGTAAAGAATATTATTTTCGTTCAATATTCGTAAGGGATATTATTTTTGTTTAATAATCGTATGAAATAATATTTTCTTCCATACTCTGTAGTATGTAAGTAATATTATTTCGTTTTGTATTCCTAATTCTACACTTATTTTGTCAAAGTATTGCTTCTATACTCCTTGAAATTAGTAGAATATCCTTGAAATTTGCGCTTCATCTAGTATCGTTCACAATGATATTTTTCTGAACATTCTTGTTAAATTTTAAGCTTTTTATGTCGAAGTACTATTCATGGGGTACTATTCATAAAGTACTATTTGCGGGGTACTATTCACAAAGTACTATTCATGGGATACTATTCATAGGGTACTATTCACAAAGTACTATTTTCGAAGTATTATTCACAAAGTACTATTTACAAGGTACTATTCACTTGGGTACTATTCACCTGGGGTACTATTCATGACAAAATTTGATTTTTTTTCTATCTAAATCATTTTCTATATAATATTATTCTTGAATTTTACTCCACAAAGCAGTATCATGTTGAAAATTTGGATATTATTGAATTCTGGATAAATTAAATTATAAATCTTTAAAATTTATACTTGTTTTCATTTAATTGAATTCTTATATTATTGTCATCATCCTCATGCTTATATTGTGGTGAAAGTCATCTTTGGCTGTAGTGCATAGATAAACTGTTGATTGGTATGATTATGACCCGTAATGTAACAAATGATGTGATAAAAGTCCTCATTGACCCATAGTGCATTGATGGACATATGTTGATATGATCATAACCATGCATTCTCTTTGGCCAAAGGTGCAAAGATGAATTGTTGTTTGGCATGATCATGACCATTGGTGAAAACACGAATATCCTTAGCCCGTAGTGCACGGATAATTCGTGGTTGTGATACTAATGAATATCCTTAGCTCGTAGTGCATGGATAATTCAGTGATGTGGATTATTTATTAAGCTGAGTCTCAGTTTTTATACTGTTGAAGGCTAACGATAATTTATTCTGCATTATCGTAGTCATAATATTTCTTACTGGGCTAGTTGAGCTCACCCTTTTCTTTCACTGTTCTCTTCAGGAAATGAGAATATAGCTAGGACTAGTCGGGGAATGGATTGATGGTCCAGATGGTTGTTTTAGTAGTACTCACTATTCTATGAAATAGTGTGATAATAATTGTAAAGGGGATTGAATTTGAGTTTGGATATTGTCTAGAAGACAATATTCATGTTAAAACTCTCAACTATATTTTTTCGTATTTTACACGACAGTAGTATAATTAAGTTTGTAGTTG
This sequence comes from Panax ginseng, assembly GCA_020205605.1. Classification (NCBI taxonomy): domain Eukaryota; kingdom Viridiplantae; phylum Streptophyta; class Magnoliopsida; order Apiales; family Araliaceae; genus Panax; species Panax ginseng. Next base: position 120,689,351 of record CM035133.1, on the reverse strand, counting down.
TATTCTGTACCATGTATTTGGCGACTCAGAATAGGTGATGTATACTTATTTTAGGGGCGTCACATTTTATGCTTTGGCATGATCATCTTGTTCATCCAGGATCAATAATGATACGTCGAATTATTGAAAACTCCCACAGACATCCCTTAAAAAACCAGAAGATTCCTTTACCTACTGATTATCAATGTAATGCATGTTATCAAAGTAAATTAATTACCAAACCATCACATTTAATGATTGTTATTGAGTGCTCATCTTTCTAAGAAAGAATTCAGGGTTATATATATACACCAATACACCAACATTATGTTTTATTCAAGTATTTATGATTTTACTTGATGCATTAACCAGATGGTCACATATATGTTTACTTTCTACTAGAAATGTTATATTTGATAGGCTTATTACTCAAATAATTAGGTTACGAGTACAATTTCCTGATTATCTAACTAGGAAAATTTATTTAGATAATGCAAGTAAAATTCACATCTCAAGCTTTTGATGAATATTGCATTTTAGTTGGAATTGATGTTAAACATCTTGTTGCATATACATATACACAAAATGGTTTAGTTGAATCAATTATCAAGAGACTTCAAATTATTACTCAACCTTTGTTTATGAAATCAAAATTACCAGTTTATGTTTGGGGTCATGCTATTTTACATGCTGCATCATAACCTTAACAAGTGATATTTTTAAGGCATGTCATTTTAATTAAATAGTCTTCCCACAATTAGGGGGAGAAAAGTCATTGCCTGAAGCACGACGTGAGATCGTTGCCTGAAGCGCGATGAGGGAGATTACTTGGAATGTTTCGACATAATCTCATCTTGATTCTAGTATAAATCAACGTGAACTGGAAGTTCAAAGAATTATTCTATAGCAAGAAATTGCAAATCAATTGCCAGAAGTATTCACCGATAATAAGAAAATAGTTAAATCTCATATTCCAACTGCTAATACTCAAGCAGTGATTGAAGTCCTTGTAGGATAATCAGCTAAAGTAAATGAATCAAAGCCAGACCTGAAGTGTGGAAGACGAATAGGTATTAAAGATAAAATTCTCTGAAAGATAAAAGTACAAGAAAAATAAGTTGTAGCCTATAAAGAGGTTATACCCATGAAACAGACTATATAAATAATTGATCTATCCAAAACTTATGAACAAAAATCTCCTAAAAATAAAACTTTTGAAGAGTTATCCCCTGAAGAGGATTAGGTACCTAAAAATAACAAGATCTCGATATAATATGTACATATAGGAGAAGTAATTGGATAGAAATAAAATTTTTGTTGACAATATATTTTCATATAAAGTTGATTTTTATATTACCAAAAGTAATGATCATGAATATAAACCACAAACCGTTGATGAATTTTCAATGTAGAAATGATTGGGCAATGTGGAAAGAGGTGATTCAAGCAGAATTAAATTCACTAAATAAATGTGAAGTTTTTGGACCTGTAGTCTGAGCACCTAAAGGTGTAATGCCTGTTAGATACAAATGAGTATTTTTATGAAAATAATGAGAAAAATAAAATTATAAGGTACAAAGCGCAACTTGTAGTACAAGGTTTCTCGTAGAGACCTAGTATTGATTATGAAAAAACTTATGGTCCTGTAATGGATGCAATTACATTCAGATTTTTAATTAGCTTGGTAGCAAGGGAAGATTTGGATATGTGATTAATGGATATTTTTACAACATATCTGTATGGATCATTAGATAATGATATATACTTGAAAATCCCTGAAGGATATAAAATATTTGAAGCATATAATTATACTTCTCGAAGTATGTATTCTATCAAGCTACAAAGATCCCTATATGGGTTAAAGTAATCCGGACGTATGTGGTATAATCACCTAAGTGGATATCTTTTGAAAGAAAGATTTGAGAATAATCCAATTTGTGCATGCGTTTTTATTAAAATATCAAAATCTGGATTTATTATTATTGTTGTATATATAGATCAAAGATCTTGCTTCAGAAGAGTTAACAAAAACAACAAATTTGAGATGAAAGATCTTGTTAAGACAAAAAAAATTCTTGGCTTACAAATTAAACATCTTCCAAATGGAATTCTTGTTCATCAATCAATGTACACAAAAAAGGTCCTGAAGCACTTGTACATGGATAACATTAATCCTTTGAGTGCTCCAATAATGGGTCGGCCACTTGATATCAAGAAAGGTCTGAAACTACCATAAGAAAATAATGAAGAAACTCTTGGTCACGAAGTATCATATCTTAGTGCAATTGATGCTTTGATGTATATTGTAAATTTCACAAGACCTGATATAGCATTTGTAGTTAACTTACTAACAAGGCATAGTTTTGCACCAACTCGAAGACATTGGAATGAAATTAAACAAATTTTATGTTATCTTCGTGGGACTACTGATTTGGGATTATTTTATCCAAAGGGATCAAAACCACAGTTAGTTAGATCTCCTGATGCAAGTTATTTTTCTGATCCACATAAAGGTCGATCACAAACAAGATATTTATTATGGAAATACTGCTATTTCATGGAGATCAGTTAAGCAAACAATTTCTTCTACTTCCTCAAATAATTCAAAAATTATCTCAATTCATGAAGCAAGTCATGAATTTGTTTGGTTGAGTTAGGTAATTCAACATATTCGTGAGAACTGCGGATTATCATCAATCATAAATAGTCCAACGATAATATACAAAGATAATGTCGCTTGTATCACTCAAGTTAGGGGAGACTGTATCAAGAGTGATAGAACCAACATATTGCACCAAAATTCTTTTATACACAAGCTCCATAAGAATGACGATATTAATGTCAAGCAGATACGATCATGTAATAATTTGTTTGATGTGTTTATTGAGCCATTACCAACTGCAATTTTTAAGAAGATGGTGCACAATATTGGCATGTATTGACTTAAGGATATTTTTACCATGAATAATGAAAATTCTATATACTTACTAGGGGTACTAAAAAGGATATGTGTTGATTGTACTCTTTTTCCTTCGCTAAGGTTTTTTCCCACTGGATTTTCCTTTGCAATATTTTAATGAGGCAATCCTAAGGCACTAGAAGTTATACAAGAATATTGTATTTTTTCCTTAGCAAAAAAAAAAATTCCACAAGATTTATATTTGGTAAGATTTTTAACCAAACATATTCTTAGAAAATAGTCATCCAACGGGAAGTGTTATAAAAAAGAGCATTAGACAAAAGTGTGAAGTGGAGGGTGACACACCTGTTCGGGAGTAATTTACCGACCATTAGGTGGGATGAAGGCCTGGGCGAAGAAAGGGATGTTGAGCCTATTGGGCCAAAGCCATCAGAGGGATTGCAGGTGTTCGGGTTCGGGCATCTGAGTCTCCTGGGCCGGAGTCTTGTTCTGGTTGATGATGTTAGGGGTCGGGCAACCGAGTCCCCTGGGCCAAGCCTAGGCCCATTTTTGGGGGTTCGGTTAAATTGGGCCCATGCAGGAGGTTGACCCTTGTATGGAGTCCAGAGTGATAAGAACTTTACATGGTTAAGGATTCTAGTCCTAACCGTATTTGAATAAATAACTCCTAAGGTAGTATTTGGATCATATCCAATTTACACCTTTTAAGGAGATTGTGTTGGACCCGAATATGGTAACTGCCATAGTTAGGAGTCCTAGTCCGAATCGGAAGTGGACTCTAAGGTGACGAGAGTGGCTATAAATACAAGGCTTGACTTCAATTAATAGGTAATACATTATTAAGCACTGAATATTAAAGCCTCCATTGTTAAACCTTGTACCAGCCTATACTCATTCTCACAGTGGAACTATCCCCCAGCGGCACAAGCCGTTAAGCTTCTTGTGTGATCTGTTATTGTGCAGGTTTAAGCGTGTAAATTCGGTGATTGGATGCGCCGGCGAAACTTGGGGTTAACATTGGCGCTAGAAGGAGAGGCTTTTTAGTGCCTTTATAATCACTATGAAATATGAAGACAGAGATAACGGGGTTTATCTCAAGGTGTCTAACTTGTCAACGAGTCAAGGCGGAGCATCAAGTGCCAAAAGGTCCATTGCAACCACTTGAAATTCCAGAATGGAAGTGGGAGCACATTACCATGGATTTCGTTACTAGTCTTTCCAAGGCTTAGATGCGATTTGGGTCATTGTTGATAGATTGACCAAGTCTGCTCATTTCTTATCGATACGAGAAACTTGTACACTTGAACGTCTTGCTCGTATGTACATGAACGAGATTGTAAGATTGCATGGTATGCCAGTATCCATAGTTTCTGATCGAGATCCAAGATTCACTTCAAGATTTTGGGTTAGTTTGCAAAAAGTTATGGGCACGGATTTATGATTTAGTTTGACATATCATCCTCAAAAGAACGGGCAGTCAGAGAGGACTATTTAAACTCTTGAAGATTTATTAAGACTCTGTGTCCTTGACTTCAAAGGAAGTTGGGACAAGTTCTTACCATTGGTGGAGTTTTCCTATAACAACAGTTATCAAGCAAGTATTGGCATGGCTCCATTTGAGGAGTTGTATGGAAGAAAGGGTCATTCTTCAGTATGCTGGGATGAGGTGGGTGAAGCAACGTTGGTTGGACCAGAGTTCGTACGTATGACTATGAAAAAGATTCAAACGATCCGACAACGTATAAAAACCTCACAAGATCGACAAATTCAACATATTTGTGAGAACTGTGGATTATCATAGATCATAAATAGTCCAACGATAATATACAAAGATAATGCCGCTTGTATCACTCAAGTTAGGGGAGACTGTATCAAGAGTGATAGAACCCAACATATTGCACCATAATTCTTTTATACACATGAGCTCTATAAGAATGACGATATTAATGTCAAGCAGATACTATCATGTAATAATTTATTTGATGTGTTTACTGAGCCATTACCAACTGCAATTTTTAAGAAGATGGTGCACAATATTGGCATGCATTGACTTAAGGATATTTTTACCATGAACAATGAAAATTCTATATGTGAGACCCCGAATTTTATGAAATGAAAGTATTCAATTTTCTTATAATTATTCTATTTAGTAAATGGTTAAATTGATAAAGGTTAAAGTTAAGGGTGATATGTTAAAATTTTGCAAAGTAAGCAAGTTGTTATAAAATAATCGGTGGTAAAATATGCGTGGTTGCATAGTAGCACACGGTATCGATTATTGATGCTTATTTGAGAAGTCACTCAGTTATACTCAATTATTGCTATAGTAATTGCTGCATCATATCTCTCATATTATTGATTCAATTATTGTCACAGTATCTTCTGTATAATATGTTATATTATTAAATCAATAATTGAGACGACAAAATTATTCATATTATTAAATTGCAATATTTACAATGTCTAGAAGTTTTGTCAAGGAGAGGTTTGGTCACCTAATTGCGCGCCAATAGGGAGATATCCTTATCGGAAAGCCTCCTCTTTCCTGGGAACAACCTGGTTGTTAAATATTGTGAGTTATAATATTAATGATGAATAAGTTCGTGTTAATTAAAGATGAATTTGATAGTTCCATTGTGTTGGGATTATTTGTGTTAGTAGAAATCGACATTTATTTCGATAATAATTGATGTCTGGAGGTTATATTGTTCAATCGGGTATTCAGGGCACTTTTCTTATCGGAGTACTATTCACGAGTTACTATTCATGAGTTACTATTCACGAGTTACTATTCACAGGATACTATTCACCCGAACAAAATATATTTCTTTTCGGTCCAAATCATTTTGGGTACAATATTATTCCATGAGGAGATGTGCTAATTTTTTAGACCGTTGGTTGAAATTATATTAGTAAATCAATATGGATCATTGGTTTAAAGTTTAATAGTGAATCAGTATGGACCGTTGGTTTAAAGTTTTAATAGTAAATCAATATGGACCGTCCGTTTAAAAGTAAATCAATCGCCCGTTTCATGAATTAGTTCTTATTAGGTCCATTCTCCTATAAATAGAAGCTCATTCCTTCATTATTTCTTACGAATTCACTGAAACTCTAGAGAGAGAAATTATAGAGAGAAAATTTATAGAGAGAAAGAAGAAGAGAAGTCTGCTACCTCACTATTCCAGTATCCAATTTTATTCTAAGGTAAGGAATATTATTTGTTGTACTCGTAAGGGGTATTATTTCATTCGTATTCATGAAGAGAGCTATTGTTATTCCATTCTTTATTATTTTGTTGGAATAACCTGTATATGCAAAGTACTGCATACATGGTGAAATTCTTCTATTATTCCATTCCTTATTATTATGTTGGAATAACCTGTCTACATGCAATCAATCGCATACATGGTGAAATTCTTCTATTATTCCATTTCTTATTATTATGTTGGAATAACCTGCCATGCGCCAAGCAACGCATACATGGTGAAATTCTTCTATTATTCCATTTCTTATTATTATGTTGGAATAACTTTGCCTACATCAAGTAATCGCATACATGGTGAAATTCTTCTATTATTCCATTCTTATTATTATTATGTTGGAATAACTTTGTTTATGCGACGTCATCGCATACATGGTGAAATTCTTCTATTATTCCATTCTTTATTATTCTCGTTGGAATATCCTGTTGGTGCGAATTTCACTTTGACCGGTTCCGTTATTTATTATTATGTTAGATAACCTTGCATATGAAATGCAAACATGCATGGTGATTTCTGTTGTTATTCCATTCTTTATTATTACATTTGGAACATCACATTGCATGCGTAATTTACCGACTCGTTCCGATTCTTTATTATTACGTCGAGAATATCCTCGCAATGCGTTTATCTTGGGACCGGTTCTATAATTTATTATTCATTTGGGAATAACTCCGTCTGCATGTAAAATCTATCGCACGCATGGTGAATCCTTCGTTATTCCATTCTTTATTATTCTTGGAATAACTCATACGTGCGATCTATCGCACACATGGTGAATCCTTCTGTTATTCCATTCTTTATTATTTTGTTGGAATAACCTGTCTATGTGGATTACCACATGCATGGTGAATGATCCTTTATAATCATTCCTTATTAAATTGTGGAAATAATCTAGTTACGTTGATTATGATGAGAGTCATAATAAAAGAATTGGACTAATGAAAATAATGGGTATATGAAGTATTAGTAAGTGTTATGATGAGTTATGTTGGTTATTATGTGAAAACATGAAAGTTTCTTAGAAATCACAAAGGGTTGAAAATCAGATTTTGGTGAAAATAGAACATGAAATTCAACTGACCATATCTCCTATTATATTTCGAATTTTTGAGTGTGGTCAAGTTCTAGAGTTAGATCTATGAGTTATATAACTTATCCAACTGGAATCACTGGAAAAGGTGTTGTAGATTTTCGTGTGGACTGATTTTAACAAAGGAGTCAAAAACTGCCAATTTCGAAAAAGGCTACTACCCATATATTTGAAGGGGCTGTTTCGGCCATTTAATTTGTGAGAAAAATTCTGGACTTTTGGGACATAAAAGTATATGGTATAAGGTACCTCCTATCCAAAAATGAACTCATTCTGACTTAAAATGAGCAAGTTATGACCATTTTGATATTTAGGTTTTTCTGACGAAAAATACTATAACTGGAGTTCTATAACTCCAATGACCATGAAATTTAAACTGAAAGATCACGTTAACATGTGTAAGATCCTGCCAAGATTTGGGAATTTCTGGAGTTAAACTTGAGGTAGCTAATTTCTTAAGGAATTAATTAGAAATTGATTTTTGAAAAATAGTAAATAAATTTTAAAAATTCTGAGAAAAATATATGTTCAGTATGGGACTATATTCTGCTAAATCCTAGAAAAGAAATATTTTTGGGACTGATTTGGTATTTTTCATGAAAATGGTTTAGTTATGAACATATGAGTTAAATATGTTATGTGAAGTAACAAAGTTGGAAAATAGGATTTTATGGCTTGGAAATCCTATATAAGGTATATGTAGATTTTTTTTTATGAGGGATTTGATCATTGGTGATGAAATCTTATGAGTATGGCATTATTGGATGATTAAATGCATTATTTGGTAAAGTGTAAATAATTGAAATAAATTATTTATAAGTTTAAGAAGTGATTAAAATATTGTTATAATATTAATAATATTAGATTATGAGTTTATTAAGTGGTTGATAATATTTGGATAAATTTAAAGTCTTTAATATTTATCCTTGTTTTCGTTTGATTAATGCTTATATCATTGTCATCATTCTCACGCCTGTGTTGTGTTGAAAGTTATCTGTGGCCTGTAGTGCATAGATGGACTTGGTATGATTATGACTAGGGATTATTCGGTATAATCATGACCGTAATATTATAAATAATGTGGTAAAAGTCATCTTTGGCCCATAGTGCATAGATGGACTTGGTATGATTATGACCAGGGATTATTCGGTATAATCATGACCGTAATGGAAAACACGAATATCCTTGGCCCGAAGTGCATGAATAATTCGTGGTCGTGATACTATTAAGCTGAGTCTCAGCATTATTGGTTTTACAATTGTATATCTTTGGCTTGTAGTGAAAAGATAAACTGTTGATTATTGGTTATAAGTTGTATATCTTTGGCTGTAGTGCAAAGATGAATTTATTAGTATGATTATGAGCAGAAATTGTGATTTGGTATAACCATGATTTTTGATATTTCAGGTGAAGATAGGTGATGAAAATTATCTTCATCTTGGGTGCGAAGAGGAATTTAGAATCACAATTATGATTATGAGTTATTCACATGATTGTGAACAAAAATTGTTGATTGATGTTACAAGGATAAAACATTATTGGTGGACTTTTAACATGGAGGAGATAATAGACCTGATGGTCTATTTGACTCTTCTAATGGATAGTTCATTCCGCTGCAACTATGGTTGAAAAGTTTTATCATCTACCATATGTTCTAAATCTTTGATTTATTACTGATGAAGGCTATTGATAATTTAATTATCTTTATTCATGATATTCTTTCTTTGGGCTAGTTATGCTCACCCTTTTTTTGCTTCACAATTCCTTTCGACTAATAAGAGTGTAAATTTGGATTCGGCGGGGATAATGAGAAAATAGTGAGATGGTCCGAGACTATTGAAGTTTCTCAATACATTATAAAACGGCATGACATGCAATATAATTGCATTGAGGACCTAAGATGTGCGTGTCGTATTTTATACGTCACTTAATAATTGATTTTGGTGAACACCAATAGGTTGATGAGAACCCAACTTTGGAAGGTTGTTTTGCCACTATCATACAAGATGTCTAATGACATACAATCTCGTGTTATCATAAGACAGGGTTGTGCACATCCACTTGCTGAGTATATCTACGAGCACTACCTATATGATCTTGGAGTATATTTGAAATATAATTCTCACTTGGAGACAACTGAGATAATTATATGTCAAGAGAAGACTCATCATTGGAAGGAACATGATAGTAATCTTCTCATTTTTCTTTGGGGTCTATTGGATCAACCAAGAATATAAGTGGATTTTATATACACTTATCCGTAAGATTCTTTACTTGAATTAGTTTTATATTCATGTGTCTTAGTTACTTTTCATGCATTTTGTGTTCATTTTTGTATAGGTTATATGCATTTAGTGTTCATTTTGGGAGCTGGGAGCCATGTGAGCGATTATTGGTAAGGAAAAGCAAAGAAAATGCAAAGAAAAACAATCCCGACATCATTTGGGCTTTCATGTTTACTTCATGTTGTTGGTTTGGAACTTAGCTTACATTGTAGAGTGTCTTCTTAGCTTTCCTAACATCTTGAATCATTCTAATCGGAGTTCGGATGCAAGAAATATGATCTTTGTACCAACGGACGCCGAACCTCATTGCTTTTGGTTAGCCATTTTCAAGAGTCACTTCCAGCCCAATTTCAACCTTCATCCGGCCCGAATTTCTCAATCCTCAAAGAATGAAAGTTGTAGAGCTCTGGTCGATATCTTCGATTTGATAGGTGGCAGTGCCTCAGAACTCCTCCGGATCAAAAGTTATGGCCGTTTTACCAGAGGACGCTGTGATAGAAAATGATGCCCACCGGGGCGGGCTTTTCCTTAGTAAAACTCCCTCACGGGTGGGGGTACCAGATGCAAAATAAGATTATAGCCCGCCGGGTTGGGCCTTGATAAGTTTAGATTTCACTGGGGGGGGGTACGCGTAAAAGAAGTGGTTTTTGGCCAAATTTGAGTTCGGGAAGGATTGTTTTCGATCCAATTGACTCAAGGACTTCCAAGAGGACTTAAAGACATGTAAAAAGGCTTATAAAAGGAGGAGAATAATAAGGATTAGGAGAGATTGGAGAGATTGGGAGAGAGCATTCCATTAGATTAGATTAGAGTAAATTAGATCAAAACACTAGTTCTAAATAGTTTTGAGATTGAAGCAACTTGAAGACCATCAAGATCAAGAGCAGGAGCTTGAGGAAGATGGAGATTTGCTGACAATGATTCAATTCTTTACTCTACTCTTATTTTTATCTTTTAATGTTATTTCAAGTGTGGATTCTTAGTTTTAATTCAATGAACTAATTCTTTGTTTGAGATTACAATGGATCTTATTGTGTAGTTTATTTTAATATGCTTCGCTATCAATTATTATGTTCTATCGTGAGAATTGTCTATTGTGGTTTGGACTTAATTGTTTAATTGACTTGCCATCAATTACCGTGATAATCTATATGAATTCGAGAGATGAAGTATAGATTTAGATCTGATCATGATAGCATGTGTTCAGGATTTTGTTAGTAGCTTAAACTTGATGAGTGTTAAGGTAGAGATATGCTTGACAACGCATGTAATCGGATAGAGAACTTGTTCTTAAACCTTCTTCAATTGTAATTCACATAGAGATATAGTGGGTTAGTTGATTAAGGTGTTTAACGGATTTCTATCTTAATTGTGGATTGACGTTAATACGGTATTAGTGCATCGAGAGGTGGTTAATACTACTTTAGTGTTCTTGATTAACAATTCGGGATAGAGAATAATTGATGAGAAGTGTGTTAACTTAAATGAAGTAATAAGTGAAGTTGTGATCTTAAATCTCCATAGTCTTAATTTAATTAGTGGAATTTAATAGTAGTTTAATTTATATAATTTGAAATTCATTCGTTTAAATAAGATTGAGTCAAGTTACAAGTTAGTACTTGGTGATTTTTATTAACTAATTCTTCTGTGGGAACGATACTCAACTTATCACTTTATTACTTGTTAACCACGTATACTGCGTGTTGTATGTATGTAATTAGATTTTACCCAACAAGTTTTTGGCGCCGCTGTCGGGAATTAGTTTAATATTTTTTACCAATATTAATTTCAATCAAATTAGTCTTAATTTAAACATTTTATTTTTATTTTTAATCTCTTCCTATATTTTCTCTTTTCAGTACCATGGATGACTTTTCATGTATCAATGGCCATACACAAACATGACTCAACCAAGGGAAACGGGGATTGATGGACTTAATGCATTTTCCGCAATGTCAAGATGCATCAAGAACTTTCGAGGAAGTTGGACATTTACAAATTTCAAAGGAGTCAAGGATTGGTAAAGCTTATGTGTGACTATCAGGTCGGGCAATCACCCGAGTAATCAATGCACCATCAATCTTGGGCCGACAGACAAAGATGGTGGTAACTACCTCAATCAAGATGCATATGATAATTATGATCAAGTTTGGGGGTATCACCCGATTCTTCATGGAGCTATACTTATGAAGACCAATACTCTACTCCAAATCCAATATACACGCCTAATTCTCATATCCACCTCCAATGCGATAAGAAGACAATTTAGAGTTGAAGGAATTCATGTTAAGGATTATAGAAAACCAAGAGGAGAGGATGATGAGTCAAGAAATATCGAGCCACAATTTTCAGCACCAGATGGAACAACTCATCACCATTTCAACTCAATACATGGATTCCAAAACTGAGACAGATAATTCAAGTTTCGAGGATTTGTGGTTCAAGTTTGTAGATCAATCAACGAGAGAGAGGATGATTAATCAAGAGCGGTCAATTCGTAATCAAGAGATAGCAATTCAAAATCTGCATAACCAGATGGATCAAATGCTCAAAGCCTTGAACAACTGTCCTCAAAACAATTGGTGTTATGACGAGGATTCCGAGATTGATGAAGTGCCCGAGCCAAATCTACAAATCGGATGAGACACTTAGATGTTGAAAAGAGGAGACAAGTGGGGATAATGAAAATAAGGTCGGTGAAGAGCTAACTATGAGTACCAACGAGGAGGAGCCGATGTTATTAGTGCCCCAAGTTCCTTCTCCGCCAAAGATCAAGGGTCCAGTTAGATTTGCAAAATCGTGCCCGCTTAGTAGTAATGTCGTCGGCAAGGCTCTTTATGACATGAGAGCTAGTACAAATGTGAAGCCATGGTGGGATGAGGAGGAAAAGATAGAAGAAGTGCCCGTTGTTCTTTCCAAGCCTCAAAGCCCCAATCGAATCATAGGCTCAACGGACGGAAAAGCACCTAGTTATTCAACATTCTCAATTGGGCACATATGTAAACAAAGCATGCTAGGTGACTTTAATGCAATGGATATCATAAATGGGAACCTACCAAAAGCTACATTATTTTCGATGGATGGAGGGTTCCTCAATTATCGATGAGGAATTGGATAGCGTTGATCAAACAAAGTCAGCCGAAAGATCAGAATCAAGTTACCGATCGGGAGGCAAACCCAGAATTTTTATATTTATATGCTTTACTAGTTTATTTAGTAGATAGGAATTAATTTGCTTATTAAGTTCTCTTATAATCTAATCCATGTTGTCTCTCTTCATTGCAGTGTATTGAGGTTCAATGGATAGGAAAATGATCGCCGCCGCCATCGCCACCATCATCACTTCACGCTTAGCCGATTATGTGGAAGTTCTCTCTACTTATCGCTATATTCTTACAATGAGGACATTGTAATTGCTAAGTTTGGGGAGTTTAGTTTAGTTCATTATTGCATGTGTAGTTTCATGTTTATGTTATGTTATTTTGCATATGTTGTTAATTTAGTTTAGGTTTATTATTAAAAAATCAAATCAAAAATTAAAAAAAAAATAATAATAATAGTTAGTTATGTTCATCTTGCATGAGTCCAAAATTGTTAGATAGTTCAATTTATTTTGGCCAATGATGAGATTGGAATTGAGTAGACAAGTATAGTACTAAATATTAGAACTTTGACGTGATTTCTTGTTATGAATTGAATTTTTTTCTGTTTGAAACTTGTATAATAAGGATAACACAGTTAAAATAACTTGTGATTGATTGAGTTTTAATTGATACATAATGGGACTCTAAAGGATAATGCTAGTTTGAATGAAAGAATGACAAGAATAAGTTGTGAGGGATAAAGTTAGACAAGAACCTAAGTTTGGGGGAATATTTGGGGTATATAAGCGATATTGTAAAAAAAAATAAAAAAATAAAAAAAAAGTATGAATAAACACCGTGACGTGCTTGTCTAGTTTTGTGGCCTTTGTTACTTGAGTAAGTAAGCCCGAGGGGATTGTTTTTACACCTAGCTACTCTAAGGTCTTAATGGTCTGGGAGTCGTTGGTCGAAAAGCTCGTTAAGGTAGCATTGAAAAGCCTAAGGAATAAGACATCGATAGCTATGTGTATATAAAACAAAAAAAAAAAAAAAATAAAAAAAAATAAAAAGAAATAAGAGCAAAAAGCCCCCGTAGATGAAAAATAAAGCATAAGTATCCCATGTCGACCCTCGATATTGGTAATTGTTTGATTTTAGTTGGATCTAGCTTGTTTTTGGATTTCTTGAGTTTTACATTGTATGATGCCTTCAAGAGACTTGTTATGTGTTAAATTTGATTTTATATCGCTTAACATTGTTGTTGGAGCACACACACACTATACTAGTAATAACAAATTTAAGACTTTTAAGATGATGATCGACTAGGAAATTGTTGATTGGTTTTGATATGATGTATTATCATGTTTACTTGATTTTCTAAGGTCGGTTGAATAGACTTGATTCGCTTTTTATCGCCGGATTCAGTAGGTATATAGATTAGTTGCATTTCATTGCATTGCATCAGATTATGTCAGTGTTGCTTGGGGATGCTAAACGGTTTAAGTTTGGGGGTATTTGATAAGTGGATTTTATATACACTTATCCCGTATCTTTTACTTGAATTAGTTGCTTATATTCATGTGTCTTAGTTACTTTTCATGCATTTTGTGTTCATTTTGTAGGTTATACGTTTGGGAGCTGCAGAGCGATTATTATTGGTAAGAAAAAGCAAAGAAAATGGAAAGAAAAGCAATCCGAACATCATTTGGGATTTCATGTTTACTTCATGATGTTGGTTTGGAACTTAGTATACCTTGTAGAGCGTCTTCGTAGCTTTCTGGAACATCTTGAATCATTCTAATCGGAGTTCGGATGCAAGAAATATGATCTTTGTACCAACGGACGTCGAACTTTGCTGTTTTGGTTAGCCATTTTCATAGCAGTCACTTCCAGCCCAATTTCACCCTTCATCAGGCCCGAATTTCTCAATCCTCAAAGAATGAAAGTTGTAGAGCTCGTCGATATCTTCGATTTCTTAGGTGGTAAACCTCGTAACTCCTCCCGGATCAAAAGTTATGGCCATTTTACCAGAGGACGCTGTGATAGAAAAAAGATGCCTGCCAGGTCAAACTTTTCCTTACTAAAACCCCCGTCGGGGTGGGGGTACCAGATGCAAAAAAGTACTATAGCCCGTTGGGGCTGGCCCTTGACAAGCCTAGACCCCTACCGGGGCGGGGGTACGCGTAAAAGAAGTGGTTTTTGGCCAAATTTGAGTTTGGGAAGGATTGTTTTCAATCCAATTGACTCAAGGACTTCCAAGAGGACTTAAAGACATGTAAAAAGGCTTATAAAAGGAGGAGAATAATAAGGATTAGGAGAGATTAGAGAGATTGGGAGAGAGCATTCCATTAGATTAGATTAGAGTAAATTAGATCAAAACACTAGTTCTAAATAGTTTTGAGATTGAAGCAACTTGAAGACCATCAAGATCAAGAGCAGGAGCTTGAGGAAGATGGAGATTTGTCGACAATGATTCAATTTTTACTCTACTCTTATTTTTATCTTTTAATGTTATTTCAAGTGTGGATTCTTAGTTTTAATTCAATGAACTAATTCTTTTGTTTGAGATTACAATGGATCTTATTGTGTAGTTTATTTTAATATGCTTCGCTATCAATTATTATGTTCTATCGTGAGAATTGTCTATTGTGGTTTGGACTTAATTGTTTAATTCGATCGCCATCAATTACCGTGATAATCTATATGAACTCGAGAGATGAAGTATAGATTTAGATCCGATCATGATAGCATGTGTTCGTGGATTTTGTTAGTAGCTTAAACTTGATGAGTGTTAAGGTAGAGATATGCTTGACAATCGCATGTAATCTGGACAGAGAACTTGTTCTTAAACCTTCTTCAATTGTAATTCACATAGAGATATAGTGGGTTAGTTGATTAAGGTGTTTAATGATTTCTATCTTAATTGTGGATTGACGTTAATACTTCAGTATTAGTGCATCGAGAGGTGGTTAATACTACTTTAGTGTTCTTGATTAACAATTCGGGATAGAGAATAATTGATGAGAAGTGTGTTAACTTAAATGAAGCAATAAGTGAAGTTGTGATCTTAAATCTCCATAGTCTTAATTTAATTAGTGGAATTTAATAGTAGTTTAATTTATATAATTTGAAATTCATTCGTTTAAATAAGATTGAGTTGGTTACGTTAGTACTTGGTGATTTTTATTAACTAATTCTCTGTGGGAACGATACTCAACTTATCACTTTATTACTTGTCATTGGCGCTAGAAGGAGAGGCTTTTTAGTTCCTTTATAATCACTTTGAAATTTTCCGGTTGAAAGCCATGGCGAGCAAGGATAGCAGTGCTTCTAACCAGGAAAAAGCCAAAACTTACCAGACCACCCAAGTGAGGGGGTCGGTAAAAGATAGGCTGGGTTCTCAAAATCAAGGAGATGGTGTTGAACATACCCATTCTCTGAGACCCTGAATTTTATGAAATAAAAGTATTTAATTTTTCTATTTTGGTAAATACTTAGATTGATAAAAGTTTAAAATTAAGGGTCATATTTGAAAATTTTTCAAAGTAAGCAAGTTATCAGAAAATAACTGGTAGTAAAAGTACAATAATACGCGTGGTTGCATAGTAGCACACGGTATTGATTATTGATACTTACGTGAGAAGTCAGTCAGTTATACTCAATTATTACTACAGTAATTGCTGCATCATATCTCTCGTATTATTGATTCAATTATTATCACAATATCATCTGCATAATATTTTGTATATTATTAAATCAATAATTGAGACGACAAAGTTATTCATATTATTATTTATAATATTGACAATGTCTAAAAGTTTTGTCAAGGAGAGGTTTGGTCACCTAATTGCGCGCCAATAAGGAGAAATCCTTATCGAAAAGCCCCCTCTTTCCTAGGAACGACCTGGTTGTTAAATATTGTGAGTTATAATATTAATGATGAATGTTATTAAAATTTGAATTTGAGTTCGGAGTTGAATTTGGAGATGCGGATGTGATATTTGAGTCCGGAACGATGAAATTAGTAGAAATAGACTATATGTCAAGGTTGACTTTTTGGTCAAAAAAGTCAACAGTTGACTTTTTTGGAATATTTCCATTGTGTTGGGATTGTTAGTGTTAGTGGAAATCGACATTTATTTTGATAATAATTGATGTCTGGAGGTTATATTGACCAATCGGGTAATTAATCGAATAAATGAGCAATTAATTGCTATTAATTTACATGATTATAACTATTTGTTCACATGTGTGTACTATTGATTTACATTCTTGTACTATTAGGGGAGTTGGTGCAAGATTGATAATACTTGCATGACTAAGTTAAAAATGGAGGTATAGATGGAGGTACTATACTGTAATTCGTATTTTCACATGATTATAACTATTGATTCACATTATTTACTATTAGGGGAGGTAGTGCAAGTTTGATAATACTTGCAGGACTAAATTAAAAATAAAGAAAAAGAGGAAGGTATTATACTGGAATATTTTGAGCCCCAAAACGTGCAATTATCGAAACTATATTTTCCTATAAATAGAAGCTCATTCTTCCTTCATTTCTCACCAATTCACTAAAGCTTTAGAGAAATTATTATAGAGAGAAAATATAGAGAAAAAGAAGAAGAGAAGTCTGCTACATCACTATTCCAATATCCAGTTTCTTCGAAGGTAAGGGATATTATTATTATAGTAAGGGAAATTATTATTATAGTAAGGGGTATTATTTCTTTCATTTTCATGAAGAGAGCTATTGTTATTTCATTCCTTATTATTCTGTTGGAATAACCTGTCTATGCGAAGTACCGCATACATGGTGAAATTCTTCTATTATTCCATTCTTTACTATTCTGTTGGAATAACCTGTCTGTGCGGTCTATCGCATGCCTGGTGAATTCTGTTGTTATTCCATTCTTTATTTTTCTGTTGGAATATCCTGTATGTGCGTTTACGCATGACCTGGTTCCATTATTTATTATTCTGTTGGAATAACCTATTTGTGTGGTCTATCGCATGCCTGGTGAAGTCTTCTATTATTCCATTCTTTATTATTCGCTTAATATCCTGTCATGCGGGTATTTACGCATGAATTTGGTTCCATTATCTATTATTCATTGGTATAACTCATCTCGTGTGGACTATCAGATGCATGGTGAATGATCCTTCGTATTCATTCCTTATTAAATTGTGGAAATGATCTGTTTACGTGGATTACCGCATGACGGGTTAAAATCCATTTGTAGTTCCATAATTTTTCGGACATTCAAAAATTCTGGAAAAATTTGAGAGGATATTATGATAAGTTTTCTAAGATCTCCAAGTGGAATCACTGAAAGAGGAGTTCTTGATTTTTGTATGGACTATTTTAACAAAGCATGAAAAAGTGAAAAAAGAGAAAAACTATCGCCCACAATTTTGTAAAAATCATTTCGACCACTTAGGTTTTGAGAAAATTTCGCCTTTTGGGACATGGAAATATATGGTATAAAGTACCTCATGTCCAAAAATGAGCTCAAATCAAACTTAAAATGAGAAAGTTATGACTATTTCAATATTTAGGTTTTTTTCGACGAAAAATGCTATATAGGAGTTCTATAACTCAGATGACCATGACATTTAAACCGTAATCTCACGTTAACATGTTTAAGATCCCGCCAAGATTTGAGAATTTTGGAGTTAAACTTGAGGTAGCTAATTTCTTAAGGAATTATTTAGAAATTGATTTTTGAAAAACTATTTGACGGAAGATATAAACATAAATTGTTTATACATTACATTACATTCTTAAGATAATCATGACTATAACTATTCCCAAGGTGAGTAACCTTTACTTAAACACAAATCATAAGCTATCTAACACATAACATAAAATACTATTCTTCAACCATACTTTTACAAATTATTAACAATGTACATTACATTCAATCCCAAGAAATTTGAACTTGGCATTTTCCTTTTCTGTAATTGGTAGTATTCGCCTTATATCGCAATGTTTTATCATGATATAGCAAGGGTGAGCATGAAAGTTGCCGACAAGTTTAAAAACAATGCAAAGATATATCATGATGGAAAGAGTTTGAATAATAAGTGACTATCCTTCACAATGTATTTGTGAATTAGCATGAACAAAGTTTTGGTGAACAAGTATTTACTTGGGAATAACAATATATCTCTGGACCATTTGGTAATGAAGGTGATCGACCTTTCATGCATGCAAACTTATACATACAAGATGTATGAGTACAATTCATAAGCATATCATGCGAAACCACTCTTAAAAGAGTTTAAGTAAAAAGAACTTGAAAAACTTGCTGAGCAGTTGATTCTAGTAAGCATGATATAATACGCTTCTCACGAAGACCTAATATTAATAATATAGATCTCAATATTAGAATAATATCATCATTGTTATAAAATAACTTAAACATATTTCCACATACTCTATCGGTCTATCTGACATATAAAACCTATAATAGATCTTTCGGTTAGTCATAACATATAGTTAAGTATTAGACATTAGTTTTAAGTCTTAATATTATTATTATACTTTGATATTCTTTTAATCACATCATAACTTATACTTATAAGTTATTCATTTTTATATGTTATCCTAGTAAATTAGATAACATCTTAGTAAACCGAAATACCATTTGAGTAAGGCGGATTTTATTTGGTATCCAGAAATCACTATTCTTTTCACGAAAAATACCAAATCAACTTATTATTTTTTTTATCCTTTGGTCAAACATATATACATGTATTTCATACATAAAAATATTTTTCCGTAATTTTTCAATTTCTTTTACTATTTTTCAAAAATCATAATTAGTGCGTGACTTAAGAAAATTAGCTACCTCGTGCTTAACTCAGAGATGCCCATCTTTTGACATAACCTTATATATGTTAACGTGATGCTCCATTTTAAATTTCGCGGCAATCGGAGTTGTAGAACTCGGTTATAGCGATTTCCGTCGGAAAATCACAAAAATTGAAATGGTCATAACTTGAGTCGTTTTAAGCGGAATTAGCTCATTTTTGGACACGAGCTACATATTACCATATATTTTCATTTCCCAAAAGCCTGTAATTTTTCTCATTAACTAAATGTCCAAAACAGCCCTCGGAAAATTTTGGCCAGAAACTTTTTGCACTTTGGCAGTTTTGGAGTCCTTCACCAAAACTTAAATAAAAGCGAAATCTGTAACTCCGATTAATGATCCGTCAATTTTGTTGGATTCGTATCTTTCGAACTACAGTTTTCATATATCACAATCCATATTTGGATATGTTTAGCTCCCGGAATTTAGCCCGGAAGTGACTGTTCCAAAACTGTCCTTTTCACAGTTTTCTTAACTTTGTGTAGTTTGGGAGAAATCCCATAACTCCCTCCTCCGATGTCGGATTTAGTCCGTTTGAGTCTATGGAAAACTTATTGAGTGTACTATAACATATCACAAGTCCAGAATTTTTAGAGCACTCTAACAAATCCGAAATTTTCTGTTTTAGGGCAGCAGTCCACTAACTCATTTAAAACAAAAAAACTGTTTTGGTTATTCTTCTTTGTTCAAGCCTATCAACCCTAAAAATGGCAAGATCTAACCATAAAATATCATATATCATGTAGATCTTCCCTCATATGGATCAAAATCATAAGTTCAACACTTGATCTAAAACACCATATCAAAACACTTTTAAACTAACAAGAGTTTTGAATTTAGGAAATTTTCATACCTTTTTCTTAAGCCTTCCTTCTTCTTCTTCTTCCTTCTTCCATGGATGAACTTTCTCTCTCTTTAATTCTTGAAAATAATTGATGCAAATGGTTTGGTTGATATGAGGGGCTAATATTGCTTGGATTATTGCCCCAACAAGTTGCCAATTATTGAACATAGGATTCTTTAGCAATTATTCACCAAAATGGGACAAAAGGGTAAAATGGACATTTCCATATCAATAATTGATTTCTTTTTTTTTTTTTATTTAGCATACCAAATGTCAATATGTCCCTCCTTAATTGGGCTTAAATTTGGGCCACCATTTCCATCTTTTGGGCTATCAATAAATAATATATTGGACTTAAAATTTAATTCTTTGGGCCATGTAAATTAACATAGTCAAATTCTTTTCTATCTTACCCAACCCTAAATATTTAATTAGGATATCAATCTAAATATTTAATTAGAGTATCATTCAAATAATTAGAATTTAAATCATCACTCTACTACAATAAATTCTATAACCCAATTAAGCATATTTTAATTAAGTTATAAAATTAAAATCTTGAGATAATAAAAATATATCTCTTAACTTAATATAATTTTAATATTATTACTATTCTCCCACAAGTAGGCTTAGTTTGGGCCATTAATTAATCCCATTGAGCTAGCCATTTTACTTGTGTTACCTACTAACAAAAACTAACTTGGGCTTCCACCCAAAATTTAATTGGGTCATTATAATACTTGTCCCATACATAATATATTGGGCTAGATTAAATAATTAATTGCCCTTAATCACTTTATCTACAAGTCCCATGCTTAATTAATTAATTGGGCTTATTTAGATGATATAACATCATTAGTCCATTAAATCTACTTCTCTTGGACTCTATTCAAATTAATTGGGCTATAACCTTATTATAGTCCATTATTTTTTAATTCTATTCCATTCTACCCTTATCTTTAAATTAGGGTTTACATCTCTCACTCTAGAAAATAAATTCCTTACTCATGCCCTTTTAATTTCATAAACCAAATTATACTTGGTTATAAAATTAATTATTGGAGATATATAAAATAAATCTCTTAATGTCAGTATATACATTTATATACTAATATTCTCCCATATTATAACCTCTCAGGTTATTTAATCACCACACCTAATATATATATTAGGTTACATAAACTAATTCTTACTTCACCCTTATATACAAAATAAATGTATTCACATTATATAATGTATATTTATTTACTCATATCCATAATTCATATAATCATAACATATTTCACTTCTCACACTAATTTTGACTTTTCTCCATAAAAAGTTAACTGTTGACTTTGACCAAAAGTCGATCTTTACATTTTATTGTGCTTCTTGTCCATTACGACTAAACTCGGCGTTTTGGGCCTTGATCGAAGCGATCCATGCTTCAAAATTCTATCTCTAACTCAAATTTTGAGTTTTAAATTACTCCATTCTCATTCTAATCGTATTAACTAACGACCTTATACTTCTTCAAATTCTTATTTGTCGATTCGAGGCTGACACTCAAGCTATGTTAATTACTAACATAGTTTTATCTTGATCATTAACTTGATTCATCATTCCTCTTGCTATATATATATATATATATATATATATATAGCACATAGCATCTCTTCTGTGAAATTTTATCTCCGATAATAAAATTTCCATATGTACTTATATAACATTTCTTAGACTATTAGGTTCACATCAATTTACTGGTATCGTAATACCTTATTCTTGATATTCCTCAAGTACATATTGATTCATTTTTAGGGTTTTGGAATTTTGTAACCCATATTTTCTCTATTCTCATTCGAATATCAAACCATATAGGTTTTCTTGAAAATTTTAAATAAATTCTCAAATTCTCATCTAGGTTTTATTCTTTAACCTTTATTCTAATCATTCAAGATTTTAGAAACTTTTAGGGTTGTCACATTCACCCCTTCTTCTAAAATTTAGTCCTCGAAATTAAAGCATCTAATCTCTGCTCATTCTCTTGATCAAAACTAGGTTTTCAATTTAACCTTTACAATTTCCTCATTCGAGGATTTCTCATCTATTATCACATTTCACCATAACTACTCACTAGGGGTTTACATCTTCTAAACATTCATCAAAACTAGGTTGTCATAATAACCTTTATTTAATCATCTCGAGATTCTGCTAAATGCATAGCGAGTTTACACTATTCATATCCATCATCATGCTTACCCAATACACCTCTCACAAGAGTAAAAGTTTTCAAATTATCTTTGAGGGGTCATATAGACCATGAACACATAGTTTTAACGGTATTCATACATAAAACAAAATATTACGGTGTGTTTACAATCACAAAGAAGGTAAACTACCATTAATAGTACTTTAGGTGATTAGCCTATTGTACCCCTACGTCATGCATAGCATTATTAATCATACCTAGCGAATATTTACGCTATTAGATTGGATCATTTATCCAAACAACATCGTTCACCTCGGTCTTATCATAGATTTCGCACCAAACAATTTGGTTAGGAAATTTCTTCGATGAACACTTAGAGTTTTCATAAACATTAGTCTAAATTTGAATCAAATAGCATAGACTCATATCAATAATTCAATTCAATCGAATTATTTAGATGTAGCAAACCAAACCAGTTGGCAAATTAAACTTTTGAAAACATTTTTTCGAGAATGGCGTCATGATGCTTACTTTGTATTTACGGATCGTTGAGGATTAAAGTCATTTGGTGATTTTATCATACTACATCATACCATAGTGGGTTGGCGATCACGAGATCACATCAACACTAAGTAATCTCTGCATTGATGACTCCATCATTTTTTATCATCTACGCACCGGGTTGCATGGTACATAAGTGATAAATAAAAACAACTTTGATACTTCAAATCTTTCGCGTCTAAGCCAGAAATAAGTAGCATAAATTGTACTTTTAAACCGTTTCAAAAATGATTCTGAGTCTATATTTTTGTTTTAAAAAAGGCACGTAGTGCGTATTTAGCTTGATGTCAAAAATTGAAGTCTAGCATAGCTAGAAGATTTGGAATACCTATGCTTCCATCATCGACTTCACTTTTCTCTTGATCCATTACTTAATAGATCTATCTATTCTTATAATCCTCAATACTTCTTTCACACATAACTATACCCGGTTAAATCAAACTTACCACACTTATGAGTTGGGAACTTACCACAATCATATGAGTTTAAGAACTTTCCTGAGCAGGACCTTTGGCGTCCATTATTTGAGGGTCCATAAACATTTCATATAATCATGAGTCGCGAGCATTACCATAAGTATGAGTTTTAAGAACTCGTACTTAATCTTATATTCTCTATCTATGACCTATCTACATTATACACATGAGAAAGGAATCACCCTACGAACATGCATATAGCAAATAGCGCGACATAAACATTTCAATGATTATCGATGCGCGAAACTAAGTGGTTTTTACACCAAGTACAATTCGGCTCCCATACGAAGAATCATACAACTCATTTGTGAGACATGAGGTCCTCAATTGAATCCCCACCTAACACTAACCCCTTCTCCATACGAATTTAATTCGTATTTATAATTCTCTCTTTGGATTTGTACCAATTTATAGTACAATTTATACACGACAATCTTCTTTGTAAACTTTTCATCATTCTCTGGATCTTTCTTCATACCATAACCTTATCGGATCACGGGTGATCTCATAAATATATATTACGATTCATTCTTTGATACGTGATCGTTTTGTTTCACGATCTCCCATCCTTACACTTGTAATCTCTTAGACTCTATATATCCACTTCCTATACTTGGTACACATCGAGTCTCTATGAGTTCTCAATATAGTGCATTTTGGTGGTTTCCCACAAACAACCAACAAACTAGGTTAGAGTTGCTGGTTCGTATATACCTCCAGCTCTATGAAGGAATCGTTTAGCCCGGATACCATACATCAACTAGTATAAAGTACAATGGTACCATACTTAAACCTAACTTTTTGACCTGCGAGATTCTTCAACTAACTCTATGTGAGTTAGTACTTATCTAATCACTGCGGTTATTGGTCTCGGTATTGCTACCTAAGCTTCATAACCAACGACTTTGATACCAGCTTGTATGGCCCCGAATCAAGGGTCCCGAATCATGCATGCGGATCCGGTTTCGCTATTTCTCTGACTATTTGCGGAAGATATAAACATAAATTGTTTATACATTACATTACACACTATTCCCCAAAATTGAGTAACCTTTACTTAAACACAAATCATAAGCTATCTAACACATAACAATACTATTCTTCAACCATACTTTTTACAAATTAGTTTGTACATTCTATCCCAAAATTTGAACTTGGCATTTTCCTTTTCACATATTGGTAGTATTAGCCTTATACGCAATGTTTTATCATGATATAGCAAGGGTGAGCATGAAAGTTGCCCGACAAGTTTAAAAACAATGCAAAGATATATCATGATGGAAAGAGTTTGAATAATAAAGTGACTATCCTTCCTGATGTATTTGTGAATTAGCATGAACAAAGTTTTGGTGAACAAGTATTTAAATGGAATAACAATATATCTGGATATTTGGTAATGAAGGTGATCGACCTTTCATACTGAACTTATACATACAAGATGTCTGAGTACAATTCATAAGCATATCATCATGAAAACCACTCTTAAAGAGTTTAAGTAAAAGAACTTGAAAAACTTGCACTGAGCAGTTGATTCTAGTAGCATGATATAATCGCTTCTCTCACGAAGACCTAATATTAATAATATAGATCTCAATATTAGAATAATATCATCATTGTTATAAAATAACTTAAACATATTTCCACATACTCTATCGGTCTATCTGACATATAAAACCTATAATAGATCTTTCGGTTAGTCATAACATATAGTTAAGTATTAGACATTAGTTTTAAGTCTTAATATTATTATTATACTTTGATATTCTTTTAATCACATCATAACTTATACTTATAAGTTATTCATTTTTTTATATGTTATCCTAGTAAATTAGATAACATCTTAGTAAAGCGAAATACCATTTGATAAGGCGGATTTTATTTGGTATCAGAAATCACTATTCTTTTCACGAAAATACCAAATCAACTTATTTATTTTTTATCCTTTGGTCAAACATATATACATGTATTTCATACATAAAAAATATTTTTCGTAATTTTTCAATTTCTTTTACTATTTTTCAAAAATCATAATTAGTCGTGACTTAAGAAAATTAGCTACCTCGTGCTTAACTCCAGAGATGCCCATCTTTTGACATAACCTTATATATGTTAACGTGATGCTCCATTTTAAATTTAGCGGCAATCGGAGTTGTAGAACTCGGTTATAGCGATTTCGTCGGAAAATCACAAAAATTGAAATGGTCATAACTTGAGTCGTTTTAAGCGGAATTAGCTCATTTTTGGACCACTGAGCTACATATTACCATATATTTTCATTTCCCAAAAGCCTGTAATTTTCTCATTAACTAAATGTCCAAAACAGCCCTCGGAAAATTTTGGCCAGAAACTTTTTGCACTTTGGCAGTTTTGGAGTCCTTCACCAAAACTTAAATAAAAGCGAAATCTGTAACTCCGATTAATGATCCGTCAATTTTGTTGGATTCGTATCTTTCGAACTACAGTTTTCATATATCACAATCCATATTTGGATATGTTTAGCTCCCGAATTTAGCCCGGAAGTGACTGTTCCAAAACTGTCCTTTTCACAGTTTTCTTAACTTTGTGTAGTTTGGGAGAAATCCCATAACTCCCTCCTCCGATGTCGGATTTAGTCCGTTTGAGTCTATGGAAAACTTATTGAGTGTACTATAACATATCACAAGTCCAGAATTTTTAGAGCACTCTAACAAATCCGAAATTTTTTCTTTTAGGGCAGCAGTCCACTAACTCATTTAAAACAAAAAAAAACTGTTTTGGTTATTCTTCTTTGTTCAAGCCTATCAACCCTAAAAATGGCAAGATCTAACCATAAAATATCATATATCATGTAGATCTTCCCTCATATGGATCAAAATCATAAGTTCAACACTTGATCTAAAACACCATATCAAAACACTTTTAAACTAACAAGAGTTTTGAATTTAGGAAATTTTCATACCTTTTTCTTAAGCCTTCCTTCTTCTTCTTCTTCTTCCTTCTTCCATGGATGAACTTTCTCTCTCTTTAATTCTTGAAAATAATTGATGCAAATGGTTTGGTTGATATGAGGGGCTAATATTGCTTGGATTATTGCCCCAACAAGTTGCCAATTATTGAACATAGGATTCTTTAGCAATTATTCACCAAAATGGGACAAAAGGGTAAAATGGACATTTCCATATCAATAATTGATTTCTTTTTTTTTTTTTTATTTAGCATACCAAATGTCAATATGTCCCTCCTTAATTGGGCTTAAATTTGGGCCACCATTTCCATCTTTTGGGCTATCAATAAATAATATATTGGACTTAAAATTTAATTCTTTGGGCCATGTAAATTAACATAGTCAAATTCTTTTCTATCTTACCCAACCCTAAATATTTAATTAGGATATCCAATCTAAATATTTAATTAGAGTATCATTCAAATAATTAGAATTTAAATCATCACTCTACTACAATAAATTCTATAACCCAATTAAGCATATTTTAATTAAGTTATAAAATTAAAATCTTGAGATAATAAAAATATATCTCTTAACTTAATATAATTTTAATATTATTACTATTCTCCCACAAGTAGGCTTAGTTTGGGCCATTAATTAATCCCATTGAGCTAGCCATTTTACTTGTGTTACCTACTAACAAAAACTAACTTGGGCTTCCACCCAAAATTTAATTGGGTCATTATAATACTTGTCCCATACATAATATATTGGGCTAGATTAAATAATTAATTGCCCTTAATCACTTTATCTACAAGTCCCATGCTTAATTAATTAATTGGGCTTATTTAGATGATATAACATCATTAGTCCATTAAATCTACTTCTCTTGGACTCTATTCAAATTAATTGGGCTATAACCTTATTATAGTCCATTATTTTTAATTCTATTCCATTCTACCCTTATCTTTAAATTAGGGTTTACATCTCTCACTCTAGAAAATAAATTCCTTTACTCATGCCCTTTTAATTTCATAAACCAAATTATACTTGGTTATAAAATTAATTATTGGAGATATATAAAATAAATCTCTTAATGTAAGGTATATACATTTATATACTAATATTCTCCCATATTATAACCTCTCGGGTTATTTAATCACCACACCTAATATATATATTAGGTTACATAACAATTCTTACTTCACCCTTATATACAAAATAAATGTATTCACATTATATAATGTATATTTATTTACTCATATCCATAATTCATATAATCATAACATATTTCACTTCTCACACTAATTTTGACTTTTCTCCATAAAAAGTTATTTGTTGACTTTGACAAAAGTCAATCTTTACACATTTTGTGCTTCTTGTCCATTACGACTAAACTTCGGCGTTTTGGGCCTTGATCGAAGCGATCCATGCTTCAAAATTCTATCTCTAACTCAAATTTTGAGTTTTAAATTACTCCATTCTCATTACTAATCGTATTAACTAACGACCTTATACTTCTTCAAATTCTTATTTGTCGATCGAGGCCCGACACTCAAGCTATGTTAATTACTAACATAGTTTTATCTTGATCATTAACTTGATTCATCATTCCTCTTGCTATATATATATATATATATATATATATATATATATATATATATATATATATATATATCTATAGCACATAGCATCTCTTCTGTGAAATTTTATCTCGATAATAAAATTTCCATATGTACTTATATAACATTTCTTAGACTATTAGGTTCACATCAATTTACGGTATCGTAATACCTTATTCTTGATATTCCTCAAGTACATATTGATTCATTTCTAGGGTTTTGGAATTTTGTAACCCATATTTTCTCTATTCTCATTCGAATATCAAACCATATAGGTTTTTCTTGAAAATTTTAAATAAATTCTCAAATTCTCATCTAGGTTTTATTCTTTAACCTTTATTCTAATCATTCAAGATTTTAGAAACTTTTTTGGGTTGTCATGTTGATTGATGTTCTGAGGATAAAACATTATTGGTGGACTTTTAACATGGAGAAGATAATAGACCTAATGGTCTATTTGACTCTTCTAATGGATTGCTCGTTCATTTTGCAACTATGGTTGAAACGTTTTATCATCTACCATATGTTCTAAATCTACGATTTATTATTATTGAAGGCTATTGATAATTTAATTATCTTTAGTCATGATATTCTTTCTTGGGCTATTTGTGCTCACCCTTTGCTTCACAATTCCTTTCGGTAATAAGAAGTGTGTATTTTGGGTCGAGCGAGGATAACAAGGAAATAGTATGATGAATTAAGAGGCTGTTGAAGTTTCTCAATACATTATAAAATGGCATGACATGCAATAGATAATTGTATTGAGGACCTAAGATGTGTGTGTCGTATTTTATATATAACGATCCAAAATTTTAAAGTGTAATTTAAATATTTATTGAGTTATATAAATATTATTTGAGGTGTTTATTGTTAAATAAATATTTTATTGATGTGATGGATGATGAATCTAAATGTATTAGGGAATTTTCTAAATTAAATTAATTTATAATTTAGAGGTTTGTATTATTACATGAGGTATAATGTTGTTGTGTTGATTTAATAATTTAGATGATATGTTAAATTATTAAATAAAGTTATAATGAAAATTATAATTTTGTGATATTTGCTAAAAGGCTATATTTAATTAAAATATAGTATGTGATTAATTTAATGGGTTAATGTTGGATATGAAAATAATATGTGATTATAGTTTATAAACTGAAGTGTTTATTAAAATAAATTAAAATGATTTAAATTAGTTTTTGTCAAACAAGGCTTAAGTATTTTAACTCTTTAAAATTTAAATGGTTTGCCAAACAAGCCTTATGGCTTTTGATATTTCTAATTTTTGAAATTTAAATTTAATAATATAAATAAAATAAATAAATAAATTAAAATAATAAAACATATTTATGTTATACTTTAATAACTGATAATTCATTTAGTTGTATTATTAAGGGTTATCAGTTTTGTATTATATCAGTACGCATATCAGTTGGTTTTCTTTTATGCATTCTAATTGCTAAAATAGAGAGAATCGAGAGAAAGTTTGAGAGTGAACCCTGAGAAATTGTTTGCAATTGCAAGATTGTGCAAGCTAATTTGAAGGTATTTCTTATACAACCCTATTATATATATGTATATGTCTACATATGTGAACTATGGCACAGTTTTGCTATGCTCTGTTTATATTTTTTTTTCTAAATTTTGTTATGAAATTTAGTTATGGTGATTGTACATGCTATAATGATAGAGTTTTTGTTTAAACAAGAGAATTGGATGCTAAATTCGTTTGACAGTAGGAAGAAAATTTGTCAGTATATGTATTCTTTGCATGCCTTAGGTAAGTACTAATTTAGATGGTCAATTCTTTTGTTAAACTATAAATTGAAGCTTGTATATGTTAGTTCTATGTGATACGAGCATAACGTAATTTGAATGAGATGATTTGAGCATGTAATGAAATCACAGTGTTAATTTTTGGATGAATATCAAAAATATTGAGTTTTATATAAAAAACATAAAATTTGAGAAATTACAGTAGTTTAATTGTTGTTAAGTTGTTCTATATTGATATATAAGTGAGGAAACATGTTATAATGGTGTTGTATCATTTGTATGTGTTAATTTTACTATTTGATGGGTGAAATTCGTGTTAGTTGGCTTAAGAAAAGTGTCGTGGCTCTGTTTTGAAAAATTAGGTTACGCAAGTCGTGGTAGCGGGTCCATTAAGCCTTGGTAGCTTGGTGCTTCCTATATAAAACTAAAGCATGGCCATGTAGTGGTCATTTTTTCGACACGAAAGTCATTATTCTCTGGACTTTGGTTGTTCGTTGTAGCTTAGTATAAGGTTATGGAATGTGAGAATCATGTAACAACAAGGTTAAATAGAGTCATGTTATGTGGATTATGAATTAAAAATTTTAAAAGTGATTGGAAAATCGAGAATGCGTTATATGATAATGTGGTATACATAATGAACTTTAGGCAAGTATTGCGAAGTAAAACACTTAGAGTTTCTGAAATGTAAACGGTAATGATCATGTTATGATATGTTAGCATATCTAATAGGTATTGTGGTTCTAAAATTATGTGTAGGTGATCGTGAGTTTAATTTTATATCTTACGCTCAAGGCAAGTTTTCTAACTCTACATTTACGTTGAGCAAGTTTCTAAACCTTATTTTTTTACATTGTGCAAGTTTATTCTTATGGTTGAGCAAGTTCTTGTATCTAGTTTGTTTATGATTTCTAAATTTAGATTCTTTTCTGATATTGAACAAGTTATTCTTGTCTTTAACTTGTTATCTAGCATGCAAATTTACATACTCTAATATACTCATGTTGAACAAGTTATATCTTTTAAAGTACTATTTATGGTGCATGCTTAGTACTCAGTTCCAAACAACCTTGGCTTATCATTGTTCAAGCAAGGCATATTATAATTATTCAATATTTATGCTGTTAGTTTATTCCTAAAGCATGATCTTAATTTTCAATGTCGATTTAGTTATGATTATTCCATAGCATAATGTTGTCAATATTGTATTCAACTAATCCCTAGTTGATGACCGTTGAATTCTAAATTACCCTTGAAATGTATCCAAGCCAAACTTACTTTGGTGCGGACTTGTACTCTAAATACTGAGATGAACAACCCTATATTATTATTAGGGGATAACTTACGCGTAGCGTTAAATGTTTGTGCACAATACATGGTACGAAGGGCTGATCCCCCTAAGTATGAGGAGTCCTTATAGTCTTATGACTGTTAAAGTTGGAGTTGAAAGATTACTCACAACTGTAGACATAGTTCATGGTCTTATGACCATCAGTTAGATATATTCCATATTTTGGATTCCAATTTTTGATTGTCATCGTTAGAGTACTATTCAGTTTTGATGAGCCTTTTGTTGGCAGTTATTATTATTATTATTCTCTTGTTGATTCATTGTGATATCCAGTGAGCAATTATTTTGCTCACTCTTGCATATTTATTAACTCATTACAGCTAAAGTGGAGAAGGTAGATGAACCTTCAACTAGCAAAGGAAAGGGAAAATTGTACAAGTGATGCTAATTTGTACTTTTATTTATTATGATGATCTTAGACTTTATTTTAATGATGTTATGTAATAATTTAATTCCGCATTTGAATGACGTTTAAAAGTTAGATAACCTGGGATGTTTTGAGTTTAATTATGTAACCCTATTTAAAGGGAGGATATTATGGTTTAAATATTATTTTATTTGGGTAGATAGTATGAAAGTTTGAATAGTGAGCACCAAATCTTGTGGGAATGAAGTACCTATATTTGGGGGTGTCACATTATACGTCACTTAATAATTGATTTTGGCGAACAACAATAGGGTGATGAGAACCCGACTTTGAAAGCATCAAAAGTGCACCTCATTAGAATGAATATGATAGTAATCTTCGCGTTCTTCTTTGGGGTCTTAAAATATTTTCTTTGTATTTTATATGGCATTGTAACAATTTGAGTTTGGATATCGCTCACGAGATAAAATTGTATTAAAAGTCACGACTTATGTGTTGTTGCGTACTCATTTACGCAGTTCAACGATTGTATATAAATGAAGTTTGTATTTGATTTTATAGAGTGATATCTGGCGACTCAAGAATGGGATTGGGTTGACTATTTGGGGAAGTCACAAATGGTATCGAGCTTAGGGATATGGTCATTTGGCGGAGATATGAGTCTAGAACTAGGAGGGAGAGACAAGTAATATAGTTCGCTAGTGTGTGACTTACCTAAGCTGAAATTGTTTACTTGATAAGTTGATAAATTGTGATATGTCAATTAACCTTTGTTTTAAAGGTATATTCTAGAATGATATCTGAAATACAAGAGATAAGCAATGGGAAAATCATGATATAGAGGAAATAACCGGGAAGGTATAATCCAAAAAGAAAACAAGGTATTCTCATCTCTTCGAACTACCAGGTACGTAAATTTCGAGGGCAAAATTTCATAAGGAGGGGAGATTGTGAGACCCCGAATTTTATGAAATAAAAGTATTCAATTTTTCTATTTTGGTAAATAGTTAAATTGATAAAAGTTTAAAATTAAGGGTCATATTTGAAATTTTTTCAAAGTAAGCTAGTTGTCATAAAATAACCGGTAGTAAAAGTGCGATGTCTGGCGTGGTTGCATAGTAGCATTACGGTATTGATTATTGATGCTTACGTGAGAAGTCACTCGGTTATACTCAATTATTGCAAATAAAGAATTCGCATCATATCTCTCAGATTATTGATTCAATTATTGTCACAGTATCATCTGCACAATATTTTATATATTATTAAATCAATAATTGAGATGACAAAGTTATTCATATTATTCTTTATAATATTGACAATGTCTAGAAGTTCTGTCAAGGAGAGGTTTGGTCACCTAATTGCGCGCTAATAAGGAGAAATCCCTACCGGAAAGCCCTCTTTTTCCTGAGAACGATCTGGTTGTTAAATATTGTGAGTTATAATATTAATGATGAATGTTATTAAAAATTGAATTTGAGTTCGGAGTTGAATTTGGAGACGCGGACGTGATATTTGAGTCAGAAACGATGAAATTAGGAGAAATAGACTATAAACACAAAATTTGTCGGGGTTGACTTTTTGGTCAAAAAAGTCAACAGTTGACTTTTTTGAAAAAAGTCAAACTTCAAAATTTCAAAAATAAAATTTTTGAGAACAATATTTCCATTGTGTTGGGATTGTTAGTGTTAGTGGAAATCGACATTTATTTAGATAATAATTGATGTCTGGAGGTTATATTGACTAATCGGGTAATTAATCGAATAAATGAGCAATTAATCGCTATTAATTCACATGATTATAACTATTTGTTCACATGTGTGTACTATTGATTCACATTCTTGTACTATTAGGGAGTTGGTGCAAGATTGATAATACTTGCATGACAAAGTTAAAAAT
Organism: Panax ginseng; assembly: GCA_020205605.1. Taxonomy (NCBI): domain Eukaryota; kingdom Viridiplantae; phylum Streptophyta; class Magnoliopsida; order Apiales; family Araliaceae; genus Panax; species Panax ginseng. The sequence goes on along the minus strand of CM035133.1, from coordinate 120,655,840 downwards.
GGAGGTATAGATGGAGGTACTATACTGTAATTCGTATTTTCACATAATTATAACTATTGATTCACATGATTGAACTATTGATTCACATTATTTACTATTAGGGGAGGTGGTACAATTTTGATAATACTTGCAAGACTAAATTAAAAATAAAGAAAAAAAGGAAGGTATTATACTGTAATATTTCGAGTCCCAAAATGTGCAATTATCAAAACTATATTTTCCTATAAATAGAAGCTCATTCTTCCTTCATTTCTCACCAATTCACTAAAGCTTTAGAGTAATTATTATATAGAGAAATTATAGAGAGAAAGAAGAAGTGAAGTCTGCTACCTCACTATTCTAATATCTAGTTTCTTCTAAGGTAAGGGATATTATTATTATAGTAAGGGATATTATTATTATAGTAAGGGGTATTATTTCTTTCATTTTCATGAAGAGAGCTATTGTTATTCCATTCCTTATTATTCTGTTGGAATAACCTGTCTATGCGAAGTATATATGTTTGGACAAAGGATAGAAAAATAATAAGTTGATTTGGTAATTTTTCATGAAAATGGTTTAGTTACGAACATATGAGTTAAATATGTTATGTGAAGTTGAAAAATTGGTAAATAGGATTTTATGGCTTGAAAATCCTATATAAGGTAAATGCAGATTTTTGATGAGGGATTTGATCATTGGTGATGAAATCTTATGAATATGGCATTTTTGAATGATTAAATGCATTATTTGGTAAAGTGTAAACAATTAAAATATATTGTTTATAAGTTTAAGAAATGATTAAAATATTGTTATAATATTAATGATATTAGATTATGAGAGTATTAAGTGATTGATAACATTGGGATATTCTTGAACCCTGGATAAATTATATTATAAATGTTTAATATTTATCATTTATCTCATTTGATTGATTCTTTATATCATTGTCATGATCCTCATGCTTATATTGTGTTGAAAGTCATCTATGGCTTACGTGCATAGATGGACTTGGTATGATTATGACCAGGGATTATGACGTGCATAGATAGTAGATATCATGCTCTACTTGACTCTTCTATAATACAGTTGTATGTCTTTGGCCTGTAGAGCATAGATGAATTGTTAATGAATATCTTTGGCCCGTAGTGCAACGATGAATTTATTAGTATGATTATGAACAAGAATTGTGATTTGGTATAACCATGATTTTTGATGTTTCAGGTAGAGACAGGTGATGAAAATTATCTTCGTCCTGGGTGCGAAGAGGAATTTAGAATCACAATTATGATTACGAGTTATTCATATGATTGTGGATAGGAATTATTGATTGATGTTACATGGACAAAACATTATTGGTGGACTTTTAACATGAAGAAGATAATAGACCTGATGGTCTATTTGACTCTTCTAACGGATTGCTCATTCCACTGCAACTATGGTTGAAAAGTTTTATCATCTACCATATGTTCTAAATCTCTGATTTATTATTGACGAAGGCTATTGATAATTTAATTATCTTTAGTCATGATAATCTTTACTAGGCTATTTGTGCTCACCCTTTTCTTCACAATTCCTTTCAGGTAATAAGAGTGTAGCTGGGTCGAGCGGGGATAACAGAGAAATAGTGTGATGGTCCGAGACTGTCGAAGTTTCTCAATACATTATAAAAGCGACATGACAGCGAGATAATTGTCTTGAGGACCTAAGATATGTGTGTCATATTTTTATCGTCACTTAATAATTGATTTTGGCGAATGACAATAGGGTGATGTGAACTTGGAGCTTTAAAAGCGTCAAAAGTGCACCTCATTAGAATGAATATGATAGTAATCTTCTCGTTCTTCTTTGGGGTCTTAAAATATTTCTTTGTTGTATTTTATATGGCATTGTAACAATTTGAGTTTGGATCATCTACGAGACAATATTGTATTAAAACTCACAACTTATGTGTTGTCGTATACTACTGCACTGACGATTCAACGATTAATATAAATGAAGTTTGTATTTGATTTTTATAGAGTGATATCGGCGACGCACGAATGGGTTAGGTGGACCTATTTTGAGGCGTTACAAATCTATCCGTGATATTTTGTTTTTTGGCGGTCAACAAGAACTCCCATCCCCATCAGTTATGCCGTCGACAACAAGTTTCAGGCATACAAAAGGAGAGGGATAGATCGAGGAGAGGGAAGTCGAGACCAGTGTTAGTTCATCCTGTAGAAAAAGATGCAGCAAAACCAAGACATCATGATGGCCACCTTCAGCTGGAAGAACTGGAAAAACAGATGGCCAGAATGGCCGAATAACAAGAGGCTTCCTAAAAGAAGCCCAGACATCGGAGCCGACCTCGGACGCCTCGTCAGGATGAGGCTAGAAGGAATAAGAGCAGACACAGGAGTCGCTCTCGGGAGGCCAGAAGCCGATGAAGGAGTCGTTCCCACAAATTTTAATAAATTATAATATTGAGAATAAAGATTGTTTGAATATATATTTGAATATATATATATATATATATATATATATATATATAGTGTTGGCATGAATTGTGGTAATTAATTTAATTGAATAAGCAATGTAGTAGAAGTGATGAGAAGCTCAGTTAAGCTTGTGAAATTATGCTTAGTGTGGCAAGGTGGTGAAACGAGAAAGTACTGATTTAATTAAGAATTAAATTAATTAGTACTATTAATAAATATAATTACATAATGTGATTGACTAATTCCTATTATTATTCATGAACAATAGCATCTAAGGAGAAATCATATATAATAAGGTTTTTCATTCAATATAAAATGAGGTGTGACAATTGGAATGTAAACACTTATTATATAAAACTATATGATAAAGGTAAACTTAACTTATGTAATTTATTAAGTTGTATGAAGGTGTCTTATGTGACCCCATGATGTGTGTGGGAGTAATTAAATGGGTATTTTAAACCTATGAGAGAAAATAACTTTGATTAAATAAATAAATAATATTAAATGATTATTTTACTAATTATGTAGAATTGGAATAATGAGTTTTATGAAAAGTAATATTTGTACCCAACTAAAGTATATCCTAGTCTAATGTAAATATTATCTGAAATAAACCAATGTACATAGATTATATAAATTCTATGTGTAATGTACGAGTGTATATGTTTATTTGGGGACAAATATTAAATAAACCAATGTATGCTAATAGTGGGCGTCTAATGCTGAGTAGTATATCAGTGTCCAAAAATGAGTGTCCCATTCTTTTCTTCTTCACGTAATAGGCCATTGGCCTAGTCCCTCATTACCAAACTCAGAGCTAGCAAATCATAAGGAGGGGAGTGGTATACATAGCACTCTTCCACCAAATCTTTCATACCCATCAGCTTCTTCTCCATTCTAATGGTTTAATTCATTGAGCAAAACCCAAAGTTGGTCCATGGTTTGGACCCCTTCTTCATTCTTCACATTTGAAATTCTGAGAATTCTGGTGAGTGAGTGGTTGAGAAGTTGGGAGGAATCAGAAGTTAAGATTCAAGGATTGTCAATTTAGCTTTAAGAGGTATAATTCTTAAACTATGTTCTAACATTCAAGATTTGCAAAGTTCTTAGAAAAGTACTAAAATACTTGTTTTAAGTTGAAAAGTTTATGATTGAAGCATGATAGAATGTGTCAATTGATGCTAAACATTGTTAATATGGTTAAAAATGAAATCAACGAAAGTTAAACGGAGTAAATTAGTCAAGTAACAAATCCGTAGTGAAGAGAATCGCTAAATGTGTTAAACTTTGGAAAAATGGCATAAATCTTGAATTGATTCTTGAATTTGATTGTTTATATGTTTGGGATTGTTAGAAGCATGCTAGGGGTGTTTAGTAGTAAGTTTATATCAATTAAGTATCATTACATTACTATTTGGATGGGAGTTTGGCATGTTAGGCAGAAGTGGGAGAGTGTCGTGTTCTAAGCTGCGATGTAGTCATACCCCGCCCTTGAGGGGTTATCACGATGTATAAAGGCCTTCCCAGTGCGAAGGTTCTGCGATAGCTATGCACGCCCGTGGGTCCTCCGGTGGGGAGGTCTTCTTCTTGATGACTTATATTTTTGTTTTGATTGTTTGATACAAGTAGTCTTAACTTAACTTAACCTAAAGAGCATACATAATCCTTAAACATGTGTTAATGCATGTTGCAAGATGTTTTAGTAAGTTTGGAGGTTGAATTATAACCTTTTGAAAGAAAATTTAAAAGACGAAAACCATGTTTATAAAACCTTACGCCTTTTTGAAATCTAACCTTTTGAGCATATGTTATAACTTAGTTAGTTTTATAAATGAGTTTGAAAGGTGAATCTAATGTACCTTGTGATAAGTAGGTTTTATACCTACTTATCCGGTATCTATTACTTGAATTAGTTGCTTAAACCTATGTTTCTTAGTTATTTTTCATACATTTTATGTTATTTTGTAGGCTATGACATAACATTGGCATGAAGAAGCAAGGAAAAACAATTCAGACATCTTTTGGACTAAAATATGTAAACAAATACAAGAAGGGAATATTGCAAGGCTTTTAACGCCAAGTTGGATGAATGTTCTTGGCTTGGAACTTGGATTATACTTTAGATCTTCTTCTTAGCTTTCCGAAACATCTTGAATCATCCCAATCGGAGTTCGGATGCGAGAGTTAAGGCCTTTTTATCAACAAAGATCAAAGCTAAGAGTTCTCATGTTTGTAATTTACGTAGCATCTACTTCCAGTCCAATTTCGACCTTCATCTGACCAGAATCTTTCAATTCTCAAAGCATAAAAGTTGTATAGCTCGTCGAGAGCATTGATTTGATAGGTGGCATGCCCCGTAACTCCTCCCAGATCAAAAGTTTTGGTCGTTTTACCAGAGGACACTCAAAGAGAAAAATGATCACTGTTAAAGTGGGCTTTTACTATAAAACCCCGTATGGGGTACAAGTCGCAAAACATAACCCCTAGCCCACCAAGCGGTCCCTTTAAGCCTTATCGCCTCACTGGGAAGTAGTCTGTGAAAGAAAAGTCATTTTTTGTCCGAATTTGAGTTCGAGAAGGATTGTTTCGATCCTATTGACTCAAGGACTTCCAAGAGGACTTAAAGACATATAAAGAGACATATAAAAGGAGGAGAATCACAAGGATTAAGAGAGAGAGAGAGAGAGAGAGAGAGAGAGAGAGGATTCCATTAGATTAGATTAGAGTAGAATAGGAGAAAACACTAGTTTTTATGAAATTTGGTGATTGAAGCACTTGGAAGCCATTGGAGATCAAGATCAAGAAGCGAGACGGAGGACTTAATTTGCTTGGACAATGATTCACTTCTTTTTCTTAATCTCATTCTTATCTTTTAATGTGTATTCAAGTGTGGATTCTTAGTTTTAATTCAATGAACTAATTCTTTGTTTGAGATTACAATGGATCTTATTGTGTAGTTTATTTTAATATGATTCGCTACCAATTATTATGTTCTATTGTGAGGATTGTCTATTGTGATTTGGACTAAATTGTTTAATTGATTGGCCATCAATTACCGTGGCAATACACAAACATGACTCAACCAAGGAAAACAGGGATTGATGGACTTAATACATTTTCTGTAGAGTCAGTACAAATTGAGGCAAATTCGAAGATGTTGGAGGTTATCGCAGCCCAACGGAGTCGAAGGATGGAAAACATAACTAAACCAATGGAAATAGGGATTGATGGACTTAATGCATATTCCGCAATATTAGCACATATTGAAGAACTTTCGAGGACGTTGGACGTTATTGTAGCCCAAAGGAGTCGAAGGATGACAGTTACGTGTGACTATGTGCTGGTAATCACCAAAGTCATCAATGCACTGTCAGTTTTGAACCGGTACAATATAGTGGTGATTTCCTCAACAACTATGTTGATCCTAACTATCACCAAGATTGGGGGTATCACTCGAATTTTTCATGGAGCTACAATTATGATGACCAACATTACGCTCTAAATTCATCATACACACTGGAATTTTCATGTCCACCTCCATTGCCACAAGAAGAAAAGCCAAATCCGATGGATGTAATATTGAAGGGCATAGCAGACCTAGAGGAGACGAGGATTAGCCAAGTGCTATCAACCCAAAATTTTAATAATCGGATGGAACAACTCGTCACTACCTCAACTAATGGTCCTCAATACATGGCTTTTGAGACTGAAACAGAAAATTCAAGGCTGTGGGAATTATTGTCCAAGTTCATAGCAGATGAGGAGAAGCTGAGTAATAAAGCGAGATCAATTCAAAATCTTGCGGATTAGATAGAGCAAATGACCAAATCCGTAAGCAACCTTCCTCCAAACACTTGGCTTTATGACATGGATGATGAAATTGACGGAGAACCCGAACCAAATCTGTGATTGGATGAGCCACAAGATATCGAAAGTGTGGAGACAATTGGGGATAATGAAATAGAGGTCGACGAAGATCTAAATGGGTCTCCACCAAAGATCAAAGAGTCAGTCAGATTTCCAAAATCATGCCCACTTGGTAGTCATGTCATCGGCGAAGCTCTTGATGACATAAGAGCGAGTACAATTTTGAATCCATGGTGGGACGAGAAAGAGAAGATAGAAAAAGAGCCCATTGTGTGTGACAAGCTTCTATGCCCCAAAGTGATCATATACACAATGGAGAAAACACCTAGCTGTGGGACGTTCTTGATTGAGATCATACCAAATTAGAGCATGCTAGGTGACTTTGATGCATTAGCCATCACAAATGGGAACCTACCAAAAGATATATTATTTTCGATGGATGGAGGGTTCCTTAATCATAGAAGAGGAATTGGATAGCGTTGACCAGACAAAGTCAGGCTGAAAGACTGTAATTCAAGCGTTAACTGGGAGGCAACCCAGGAATTTTTATATTTATATGCTTTACTAGTTTATTTAGTATATAGGAATTAATTTGCTTATTAAGTTCTTTTACCAATCCAAAGTGCTATTCTAATCCATGTTGTCTCTCTTCATTGCATGTATTGGAGGTTCTATGCATAGGCAAAAGATTATGGAATAGGAAGTAACTGCACATAAATCGTGGAAAAATTTGCAAAGCATGTAGAGGAGTGTCGAGTGTTTATGCCACAACCACCGTCACTGCCACCATCACCACAAGCTTAAATGATTACAGGGAAGTCCTCGTCCACTTAATGCTTTATTTTACAATGAGGACATTGTAATTGTTAAGTTTAGGGGAGTTAATTAGTTTAGTTTTGCATGTTTAATGTAGTTGCTTTAGTTTTGCATAAGTTATCATGTTTGTTTAGCTTAGGTTTATTATATGTTTGCATTCATATAGTGTAAGTGCATAATAGTTTGCATAGTAGAGTAGTTGTAAATAGTTTTTATTTATGTCTATTAAAAAAAATTCAAAAATAGAAGTTAGTTACTATGTTCATCTTCATGTTTCCAGCTATTAAGATAGTTACAAGTTGTTTTGGCCAATAATGAGATTGGAATTGAGAAGATAAGTATAGTACTGACTATTAGAGCTTTAATGTGATTTCTTGTTATGAATAGAATCTTTTTCTGTTTGAAACTGGTATAATAAGGATAGCACAATAAGAACAACTATGTGGATTGATTTAGCCTAAATTGATACATAATGGACTTCTTAAGGATAATACTAGTTTGGATGAATGAACGACATGAACAGGCGGAGATGGCTAAATTTAGACAAAAATTTAAGTTTGGGGAAAAATTTGGGATATATAAGCTTCATAAAAAAAGAAAAAAGAAGGAATAAATATCGTGGCTAGTTTTGTTTTGGGGCCTTTGTTACTTAAGCAAGTACGCCTGAGGGGATTGTCTTTACACCTAGCGCCCTAAGGTCTTTATGGTCTGGGAGTCGTTGGTCGAAAGCTCACTAAGGGGTAGCACTGTTAGCCTAATGGAATGAGACATTGCACAGTCATGGTAAAAAAAAATAGTAAGACAAGAAAAGATCAAAAAGCCCTCGTAATGAAAAGTAAAGCATAAGTATCCCGGATTAGACTCTTGAACTTGGTGGATGTTTGAATTTTGTTGGATTTAGCTTGTTCGTGAATTTTGTGAGTTTGCACTGTATGATGCCTTTAAATAGATTTATTGTGTGTTATATTTAGCATTATATCAGTTAGCATAGATGTTGAGCACACATGCACTATACCAGTAATAACAGTTTAAGACTTGATGATGGACTAGGAAATTGTTGATTGGTTTTGATATGAAGTATTGTCATGTTTATTTGATTTCCCTGAGGTCAGTTGAATAGACTTTTTTATGTCATTATTGCTGGATTTGGAGTCATATAGATTAGTTTCATTTCATAGCATGTAGATTGCATTATATTTGTCCGCTTGGGGAATGATAACGATTTAAGTTTGGGGGTATTTGATAAGTAGGTTTTATACCTACTTATCCGATATCTATTACTTGAATTAGTTGCTTAAACCTATGTTTCTTAGTTACTTTTTATACATTTTATGTTATTTTGTAGGCTATGACATAACATTAGCATGAAGAAGCAAGGAAAAGCAATTCAGACATCTTTTGGACTAAAATATGTAAGCAAATACAAGAAGGGAAGATTACAGGGCTTTTTAACACCATGTTGGATGCATGTTCTTGGCTTGAAACTTGGATTATTTTTTAGAGCTTCTTCTTAGCTTTCTAGAACATCTTGAATCATCCCAATCGGAGTTCGGATGCGAGAGTTATGGACTTTTTATGAACAAAGATCAAATCTAAGAGTTCTCATGTTTGCAATTTACATAGCATCTACTTCCAGTCCAATTTTGACCTTTATCTGGCCCGAATCTTTCAATTCTTACAAAATAAAAGTTGTAGATCTCGTCGAGAGCTTCGATTTGATAGGTGGCAGGCCCTGTAACTCCTCCCAGATCAAAAGTTATGGTCGTTTTACCAGAGGACACTGCAACAGAAAAATGATGCCCGTCGGGGCGGGCTTTTACTATACAAAACCCCCTCCGGGGCGGGGGTACAAGCTACAAAACAGAAGCCTAGCCCACCGGGGCGGTCCCTTTAAGCCTTATTCCCCCCGCCGGGGCGGAGGTACGTGCAAAAAAGCCATTTTTTGTCCGAATTTGAGTTTGAGAAGGATTGTTTCGATACAATTGACTCAAGAACTTCCAAGAGGACTTAAAGACATATAAAGAGACATATAAAACGAGGAGAATCACAAGGATTAAGAGAGAGAGAGGATTCCATTAGAGTAGATTAGAGTAGAATAGGAGAAAACACTAGTTTTTATGAGATTTGGAGATTGAAGCACTTGAAAGCCATTGGAGATCAAGATCAAGAGCGAGACGAAGGACAAATTTGTCGACAACAGATTCACTTCTTTTCCTTAATCTTATTCTTATCTTTTAATGTGTATTCAAGTGTGGATTCTTAGTTTTAATTCAATGAACTAATTCTTTGTTTGAGATTACAATGGATCTTATTGTGTAGTTTATTTTAATATGATTCACTAGAAATTATTATGTTCTATTGTGAGGATTGTCTATTGTGATTTGAACTTAATTGTTTAATTGATTGGCCATCAATTACCGTGATAACCTATATGAACTCGAGAGATAAAGTTTAGATTTAGATCTGATCATAATAACATTTGTTTGTGATTTCTGCAAAGGTGGAATTCATGATTCGTGTTTAGGATAGAAATATGCCTTTATGCCATATGTAATCTTATAGAGAACTTGTGCTTTAAATTCTTTTTAATTGTAATTCACATAGAGATATAGTGGATTAGTTAATTAGGGTGTCTTGCTTAATTCTATCATCTGAGGATTTAAGTGAGTATGGGTATTATGCATCGAGAGGTGGTTTTATCTGCTTTAGTGTTCTTGATTAACAATTCAGGATAGAGAATAATTGATGAGAAGTGTGTTAACTTAAATGAAGCAATAAGTGAAGTTGTGATTTTAAATCTCCGTAATCTTAATTTAACTAGTGGAATTTAATAGTAGTTTAATTATATAATTTGAAATTCATTCGTTTAAATAAGATTGAGTTGGTTACGGGTTAGTACTTGGTGATTTTTATTAAACAATTCCTCGTGGGAACGATACTCTACTTTCACTTTATTACTTGTTAACCACGTATTCTTGCTTGTTGTGCGTAATTAGATTTTACCCAACACCTTGCATACTTAGTTTGTTGGTCATAAAATTTTAAGATTTGAAAACCAATTGAGTTGAAAACTCTACGACTTGCACTGTGAACTTTTGAACATCTATGATAGGATGTTTCATGCCTCTAGAGATAACCAACATAGTCGAACATCTGGTTAAACACGTTATAAACTATGCAAGCATGAACTTAAAGAGGTTCTAATTAGAGAGTTATACAACCAAATCTAATACATGCAAGCATGCGTAGAAAGAGGTTGTTTAACAATGTTATGTGGTTTAATGAACACTATGGTTAGTAGTTGATATAATGAGCTCTTTTAATTTTGTAAAATGGAAATTTATGAGTAAATTTAACAAAGGTCCAAACTTAGCCTAGAGGTTCTGTAACATGTAATGTTTCACATATGAGATGAGTATAAGAGATTTAAAAATGTTCGTAAAGATTTTAAAAGTAAGAACAATATGAGTTATGCATCCATGAGTTTGAATGTGTGTAGCTTACATAAATTTAAATATGTGTGATAAATGTATGTGGATATGTATATCAATGTGTGTGTGACTAATGAATACCTATACATACATAAATAGGATAATATAGTTCATTGAGGTGATTTTTTGCTATAAGTGGTAATCAACGCTAAAGGCAAGTATCTAAACCTTATCTCTTTGATGCAAGTATCCTAACCTATGCATTTATTCCATGCAAGGAATCTATGATTTTGCAAGTTCCTACACTGTGTATAATTGTATAGTCCGAATTGTTGCCACATCAACCATATTTATATCGAGAAAATATCTATTACTATTCTGAAATCATTTGTATACCTTGACGTTGTTGCAAGCATTGAACTTATCGTTCTTAAATGCATTATAAAAGTTGTCTAAGCCTTTGATTCGGCTAGACTTTTATCATGTAATAGAAAGCTATCCAAACCAATTGACTTGGTGCAGACTCTTGAAAATCTACTGAGATGAACAACCCTCTTAAAAAGGGGAAATTTTATATTATCGGGGAACCGACGTGCGCACATACTAGCATGTTTAAATGTTATGCATAACGTAGGGTACTTTAGGCTAATCACCTGTTGTACTCGTTTATATTGGATTTGCAGTATAACACTGTTAATTATAGTAAGAGTTCTTAGTCCTTAGTGACTGCTCAGTGTTCATTCTTATTGAACCTTGAAATTTTGTGGATGTCCTTCAGTCTATAACAATACTTATTGAAAACTCTTGATACTTCTTGATGTCCATGATCTATCAATTATTGTTATACCTTTGAAGATTCAAATGTTATAACCGCTTATTCTTATTACTATATTACTTGCTGGGTAAACTTGTTGCTCATTCTTGCTTCCCTAAAAACATTATAGTTAAGGCAGAGCAAGGCGGTACATCGGGAAAGGACAAAGGAAAGGGCAAGGCTACTGAATAGCTTAGTCCTTTAAGTGTAGAAGTATTATTATTATTATTATTATTATTATTATTATTATTATTATTATTATTATTATTATTATTATTATTATTATTATTAAAATGACGTATTAAGGATGATTAAATTATGTTTAAGTGTAATCACTAGATTGTTGTGGTAACGGTTACGGTACCTTGGGACGCGAATATTTATATTATATCAATGTAAATTATTCTATTATTTCCGCTGTTAATGATTTTAGTATAATATTAGAATTAGTACGTGATGAACCGAATTCGAGATAGGAGTGTCCGAATTTGGGGGTGTCACACTGAGTACCAGGGAAGATCGGGACAAAGGAGAAGGATTGCATCTCCTGAATATAAGAGGGACATGCCTAAGTCGTCCCCTCGTAAAGAGGAGTCCGATCCCCTCGCTAGGAGAGTCGCCGAGTTGGAAAAGTTGCTGGCGGCAAAGAACCAGATGGGAACACCCTCAAGCCAAGTTCACCTTTTTCACTAGAAATTAATCAGGTCACAGCCGATCCTAAGAAGAAGATTCCCACAATGGAGACGTATGATGGATTGTGGGATCCCTATGATCATTCTGATGGCTATGACAGATTGATGACCTATTATGGGCATTCGGATGCCACCAAATGTCATATGTTCGCGACAACCTTGAAAAAGAGTGCCCGAGAATGGATGGGGACCCTGGCCTTAGGATCAATCAGTTCATGGAATGACCTTTGGGAAAAATTTCATGCTTGGTTTAGGAGCAACAAAAGAAGAGGGAAGATCACCGCTTCCCTTATGCAGGTGAGACAGCGTTCGGGTGAAAGCCTCAGCTAGTACATTAAGAGGTTTCGAGAGGTAGTGGGATCAGTGGCAGAATTGAATTCCCCTCATGCCCTTGGATTTTTCACGACAGGTCTTGATATAGGAAAATCGAAGAAGCTGATGAAAGACCTAGTGATCAATTCCCCCGCCGACTTGACTGAAGCTTTTCATCGTGCCGAATGGTTCATTGCAATAGTGGAGGCTATGGGAAACTTCAAGCCGCAGTCTCAATCCTATGAAAAGTCCAAGGACCAAGAAAAATAGACATATCAGCAATCAGATAATAATCAAGGGAGATTGGATAACCAAGGGAAGAAGAACTACAATGGTGGGGGATCGGGCGGTGGCCGACCACCCTTCCCAAATAGAAGCGTCAACAAATTCTATACCCCTCTCAATACTTATCAGGCTAAGATCCTTGAAGAAATCTGGACCAAGTCATTTTATGAGCCCTGCTCAACAAATTTGAAGCCCGGGAAGAGGGGTCAAGATAAATTTTATGAATATCATCAGAGCTCCGGACACACGACAGAAAAATGCTACAATTTGAGTGATCTGATAGAGAAGAATGTATAGAATGGCCAGTTGGTTCAGTATATAGCAGGTCTGGAAAATATCGAGACCTAACAGAGGGAAGAAAACAGAGGACCGGTAAGGTATACGCAGCCAAAACAGAACTAGCCTATCCGAGGCGTAATTGATGTTATTTCTGGCAGTTCTATAGGGCGTATAATTGGAAGGAAAAGAAATGAGCACCTCGATGCAGTGTTATTGGTAACAGGGTCTTCGGCCAGGAAGGAACGAGCCTTCCCAGGGACGGTCATCTCCGTTTTGGACGAAGATTATCCCACTGACCCCATAGAACCTCATGATGGGGGTGTTGGTGATGATAGCTCAGGTCGGGCCGGTGGATATGAGGAGAATGATGATTAAAAATGGATGTGATGCCCCCAAAATAGGTATACATCTCCCATCTTGAGTCACCAAATACATGGTACAAAATTCAAATACAACTTAATAATACAACTATCGTGTAAAATACGACAAAACATAAACTGAGAGTTTTAATACGAATATTGTCTTCTAGATAGTATTCAAACTCAAATGTAGTCCTCATTACATTTATTATCACACTATTTAATAGAATAGTGAGGACTACTAATGCTATCATCTGGACCGTCACTCCGTTCCCCAACTAGTCCCAGTTATATTCTCATTTCCTGAAGAGAACAATAAAAGCAAAGGGGTGAGCTCAACTAGCCCAGTAAGAAATATTATGACTAAGATAATGCAGAATAAGTTATCGTTAGCCTTCAACAATGTTAAACTGATAGAATATAATAGACAACAAGTTTAACTGCAGCAGAACAAGCAATCCATTAGAAGAATCAAGTAGAACATAAAATCTACTATCTTCTATGATTTAAAAGTTTTTTTTCATCAACTTTATCATTTGAGACTCGATTTTAATAAATAAAATCGAATCAACCTCGCACTACGCAGACGAGGATATTCATGTAATCATCAATGGTCATGATTATTATCAAGAATAATCCATGGTCATAATCATACCAACAACTTTGTCCATCAATGAACTACGAGGCCAATGAGGACTTTTACCACATCATTCGTTACATTACAGTCATGATTATACCGAATAATCCCTGGTCATAATCGTACCAAGTCCATCTATGCACGTAAGCCAAATATGACTTTCATCACAATATAAGCATGAGGATGATGACCATGACATAATAATTCAATAAAACAAGTTCAAGGATAAATTTTAAATATTTATAATTTAATCTATCCAGAAATTAATAACATCCAAATTGTCAACATGATACTGCTTTGTGGAGTAAAATTCAAGAATGCTCAGAAGAATATTTCCATGAAAAGATACTGGATGAAGCGCAAATATCAAGGATATTCTACTAATTTCATGTTGTATAGAAGCCAAAACTTTAACCAACTGAGTATAATAGAATATATGAAACTGCAAATGGATTTTCACTCGCTATACGGTAATCCACATAGACAGATCATTTCCATAATTTAATAAGGAATGAAAATGAAGGGTCATTCACCATACATGTGGTAGTCCGCGTAGACAGGTTATTCCAACAGAATAATAAAGAATGGAATAACAAAAGAATTCACCATGTATACGGTAGTCTGCGTAGACAGGTTATTCCAACAGAATAATAAAAAATGGAATAACAGAAGAATTCACCATGCATGCGGTAGTCCGCGTAGATAGGTTATTCCAACAGAATAATAAAGAATAGAATAACAGAAGAATTCACCATGTATGCGGTAGTCCGCGTAGATAGGTTATTCCAACAGAATAATAAAGAATGGAATAACAGAAGAATTCATCATGCATGTGGTAGTCCGCGTAGACAGGTTATTCCAACAGAATAATAAAGAATGGAATAACAACCCTTACGAGTATTGAAAGAAAATAACTCTCTTCATGAATATGAAAGAAATAATACCCCTTACCTTAGAAGAAAACTGGATACTAGAATAGTGAGGTAGCAGACTTCTCTTCTTCTTTCTCTCTATAAATTCTCTATAATAATTGCTCTTGTGAGACTTAGTAAATTGGTGAGAATTAAAGAAGAATGAGCTTCTATTTATAGGAAAATATAGTTTTGATAATTGCACATTTTGGGGCTCAAAATATTACACTATAATACCTTCCTTTTTTTTCTTCATTTTTAATTTAGTCCTGCAAGTATTATCAAACTTGCACCACCTCCCCTAATTGTAAATCATGTGAATCAATAGTTCATTCATGTGGCTCAATTGTATAATCATGTGAAAAAAATATTTACAGTATAGTATATTCATCTATACCTCCAATTTTAATTTAGTCATGCAAGTATTATCAATCTTGCACCAACTCCCCTAATAGTAAATCATGTGAATCAATAGTACACACATGTGAACACATAGTTATAAACATGTGAATTAATAGCAATTAATTGCTCATTTATTCGATTAATTACCCGATTGGTCAATATACCCTCCAAACATCAATTATTATCGAAATAAATGTCGATTTCCACTAACACTTCTAATTCCCACACAATGGAACTATCAATTTCATCTTTAATCAACACGACCTTATTCATCATTACTATTATAATTCACAATATTTAACAACCAGGTCGTTCCCAGGAAAGAGGGGGCTTTCCAATAAGGATTTCTCCCTATTGGCGGACAATTAGATTATCTAACCTCTCCTTAACAGAACTTCTAGACATTATCAATATTGTAAATAATAATATGAATAACTTTGTTGTCTCAATTATTAATTTAATAATATAACATATTATCTGAGATGATCTTGTGACAATAATTGAATCAATAATATGAGAGATATGATGCGCAATTCTTTGTAGCAATAATTGAGTATAATTGAGTGACTTCTTATGTAAGCATCAATAATCAATACTGGTGTGCTACTATGCAACCATGCGTACATTGTACTTTTACTACCGGGTAGTTCAAGCAGTTTTAACGGTAACACTTTCGCCGTTATTTTTATAAAATGATAATTTTATCGTTTTCTTACTACGACAATACTTCCGTTGTGGGGTCCACCAATGATTGTGCAGTCGTACAGATATTCCCCGACAAAAAGAATATTTCCCGACCAAACGAATATTTTATAATAACTTGCTTACTTTGCAAAAAATTTCACATATCACCCTTAACTTTAACCTTTTATCAATTTAACCATTTACGAAATAAAATAATAATTATAAGAAAATTGAATACTTTCATTTCATAAAATTCGGGGTCTTACAATCTCCACTCCTTATGAAATTTCGCCCTCGAAATTTATCTACGTACCTGATATGCCGAAGAGGTGAGGATACCTTGACTTCTTTTCATATTCCAACTCTTGAGGTATAACCTTTGAGTGTCGAATATGATCCTTCTTATCCAAGATTTTAACACGTATCTCCTCATACATTAAATCTTCTGTTATCTCGTCTAATTCTAATTCAATAATGTGGTTCGGGTCATCCACATATTTATGTAACATCGATACATAAAAAAAACTTTATGAACACGCATAATACTTGGCGGTAAAATGAGTTTATAGGCCACAGTTCCTACTCGATCGAGGATTTCAAATGGGCCAATTAAATCGAGGGTTGAGATAACGCCTTCTTGAACCTTCTTCTTCACATTCATCAGATTTGGGTGCGTAGCTTGAGCGGCTTTAACTTTATCGATTAAAGTCGATTCTACTCGTATATTTGATATCACCACGTGGGTCCCTAGAGTCTTTAACTCTATCTTCATCATTTGTAAATTATACGAAATGGGTTTTGTGTTAACAATGTCACACTCGTAACTGCATACAATCTTCTACTCAACGCATCAGCTACCACGTTCGCTCTTCCACGATAATATTGAATGGCATGGTCGTAATCTTCAACAGCTCGAGCCAACGTCTTTAGCGCATTATACGTTCATTTTAGTTAAAGAAATGGGTTTTTTACTGGGGTCAATACAAAATTCGATTTCACGCTCTGGGGGTAGGCTAAGAAGTCTTCAAGAATACGTCAGGAAATTTATTAACGATAGAAATATCATTCAAAACTGTGACTCTCATCCCAAGACTTGGATAGCACGTCACATTGATACCTATCAACTTGCCACCATTATTAACGGCGTCCCCTACGAATAGTCATGCTTCGG
This sequence comes from Panax ginseng, assembly GCA_020205605.1. Taxonomy (NCBI): domain Eukaryota; kingdom Viridiplantae; phylum Streptophyta; class Magnoliopsida; order Apiales; family Araliaceae; genus Panax; species Panax ginseng. Next base: position 120,638,718 of record CM035133.1, on the reverse strand, counting down.
TGTATTCCAAGACTTGGAAGTCACCAGCGAAAGGCTCGGGGTTCTTTACTTATGGCTTGATGTGACAATGATTGACTTTTAGTGGTTTGGTTTCTTGAATTCGCATAATAGGTTGGTTAGAAATATGAAAGCTAACAACCTTACGAAAAGCATGATGAGTAGTTAACCAATCGATTCCTAAAATCACATCAAAGCCAAGTATTTTCAAAGAGATAAGATCGACAGGTAACGTGAGGGTATCGATTTGAATCAAACAAGACTTATAAACAATAGAGGTAACGAAGGTTTCTCCCAACCGAGTTTCAACCGATAAGTCAAAGTATAATCTCTCCGGAGTCAAATTTAAACATTGAGCGCAAGAAAGAGAGATAAAAGAATGGGTAGAACCGGTATCTAATAAGGTATAGACTTCATAAAAATTTATAATTAACTAACTCGTGCTAACTTCGTTTGGGTTACTCGCTTTTTGAGAAGTCACAAAAAATGCTCTTCCTAAAACCACCAACTTTGTTTTGTCCGTATCCGCCTTTGGTGCCACCGTCCCAGCTAAACTTGACTTTGGTGCACAAAATAATCGGGCTAGGTGACCTTCTTTTCCACAATTGTAACATGCTTTGGACTGCATCACGTAGTTTGGACTGATATATCCCTCCTCTCCACATTTAAAGCATACAATTGGTGGTCGTTCTCCTTCCTTGAAAATGGGTGTTGGTGCTGCTGTCTTTCCATCGTTGTTGAACCTTCTCTTCTTGAAATTTCCACTCCTATTATCTTGGCCATGATTACGACCGAAGTGGTTACCATTCTTGGCATGATAATTTCCCCCATGATGGTTATCATTGTTCTGATGGTCGTTGCCACCGGTACGATTATTATCGTGTTGTTTCTTGTTATCCTTTGGTTGGGCTGGCTCATTATCGCGCTCAAATATCTGAGCCCTATTCACTACGTCTGAATACAAACACAATTTGTGAGAAATGAGGTATTGACGTATTTCGGGTTTGAAACCTCTTAGAAATATTCGCGTCATTCGCTCCTCATTATCGACCAAATGGGATGCAAACCGGGATAACTCTGCAAACTTAGCCTCGTATTGCGACACGGTCATATTGTTTTGCTCCAACTTGTTAAACTCCACCTCCTTCATGTGACAAATACTTTCGGGAAAGTATTTGTCGTTGAACAGCTCTTGGAACTTCTCCCAAGACATCTTGAGTGCATCAGGCTGGGTACGTTTTACAGATTCCCACCAGTAATCTGCCTCTTCACGCAACATAAAGGTGGAAAAGGGAACCTTTTGCTCCTCGGAGCATCCCAAGACATCAAATATCTTGGTGATCTGCTTTAACCACGTCTCGCCTTAAGTGTGCTTCGGCTTTCCCAAAAACTTGATGGTCCCGGCTCCTTGAAGCGCTTAGCGGTGACCATCCGAGAGTTGTCAGTGTTTCCACCTGTATTTTGAACAGGAGTCTCTCTCGCCTGATGTTGCATGAATTGCATAAAGCCTCTAATAATCCCATCGTTCATCATCTGATCAGTGTTGTTGTTTACCTGAGGATTATTGTCTTCCTGTTGCACATTATCCTGGGTATTGATCGTTGGTGACTCAACGGTCTCATGTGCTTCATTGCTTATCTCAGCATTTTTAGATGCCATTCTCAAACACTGTCATAAAACAAGGGTTAATTGATATGTCACATATTATCCCTATACTCAGACCGACCTATTAAATACCAAATAAACTTAGGTAGGTCATACTAGCGAAGGAATTACCCGTCTTTCCCCTCCTAGTTCTTGTCTCACATCTCAGCCAAGGATCATATCCCTAAGCTTTGATACCAACTGTGTCGCCCCCAAAATATGTATACATAACCCATCTTGAGTCACCAAATACATGGTACAAAATTCAAATACAACTTAATAATACAACTGTTGTGTAAAATACGACAAAACATAAACTGAGAGTTTTAATACGAATATTGTCTTCTAGACAGTATTCAAACTCAAATGGAGTCCTCATTACATTTATTATCACACTATTTAACAAAATAGTGAGGACTACTAATGTTATCATCTGGACCAACACTCCATTCCCCGACTAGTCCCAGCTATATTCTCATTTCCTGAAGAGAACAATAAAAGCAAAGGGGTTAGCTCAACTAGCCCAGTAAGAAATATTATGACTAAGATAATGCAGAATAAGTTATCGTTAGCCTTCAACAATGTTAAACTGATAGAATATAATAGACAACAAGTTTAACTGCAGCAGAACAAGCAATCCATTAGAAGAATCAAGTAGAACATAAAATCTACTATCTTCTATGATTTAAAAAGTTTTTTTTCCATCAACTTTATCATTTGAGACTAAACTTAATAAATATCGAATCAACCACGCACTACGACAAGGATATTCATGTAATCATCAATGGTCATGATTATCTTTGAATAATCCTTAGTCATAATCATACCAACAATTTGTCCATCAATGAAATACTGAGCCAATGAGGACTTTTATCACATCATTCGTTACATTACAAGAATGATTATACAAGAATAATCCACGGTCATAATCATACCAAGTCCATCTATGCACGTAAGCCAAAGATGACTTTCATCACAATATAAGCATGAGGATGATGACCATGACATAATAATTCAATAAAACAAGTTCAAAGATAAATTTTAAAGATTTATAATTTAATCTATCCAGAAATCAATAACATCCGAATTGTCAACATGATACTGCTTTGTGGTGTAAAATTTAAGAATGTTCAGAAGAATATTTCCATGGAAAGATACTGGATGAAGCGCAAATATCAAGGATATTCTACTAATTTCATGGAGTATGGAAGCCAAAACTTTAACCAACTGAGTATAATAGAATATATGAAACTGCAAATGGATTTTTACCCGCCATACGGTAATCCACGTAGACAGATCATTTCCATAATTTAATAAGGAATGAATACGAAGGGTCATTCACCATGCATGCGGTAGTCCGCGTAGACAGGTTATTCCAACAGAATAATAAAGAATGGAATAACAGAAGAATTCACCATGCATGCGGTAGTCCGCGTCGACATGTTATTCCAACAGAATAATGAAGAACGGAATAACAGAAGAATTCACCATGCATGCGGTAGTCCGCGTAGACAGGTTATTCCAACAGAATAATAAAGAATGGAATAACAACCCTTACGAGTATTGAAAGAAAATAACTCTCTTCATGAATACGAAAGAAATAATACCCCTTACCTTAGAAGAAAAAGAAGAAAATTGGATACTGGAATAGTGAGGTAGCAGACTTCTCTTCTTCTTTCTCTCTATAATTTCCCTATAATAATTGCTCTTGTGAGACTTAGTGAATTGGTGAGAATGAAAGAAGAATGAGCTTCTATTTATTATGTATTATCTTAGTCATAATATTTCTTACTGGGCTAGTTGAGCTCACCCTTTTGCTTTCATTGTTCTCTTTAGGAAATGAGAACGTAGCCAGGACTAGTCAGGGAATGGAGTGACGGTTCGAGATGGTGGCTGTAGTAGTCCTCACTATTCTATGAAATAGTGTGATAATAAATATAATGATGACTCCATTTGAGTTTGGATATTGTCTATGAGATAATATTCGCATAAAAACTCTTAGCTACGCTTTTGTAGTATTGTATAAATTAAGTTTGTATTTGAATTATGTACCATATATTTGGCGACTCAGAATGGGTGATGTATACCTATTTTGGGGGTGTCACAGTTGGTATCATAGCTTAGGGATATGATCCCTAGCTGAGATGTGAGACTAGAACTAGGAGAGGAGAGACGGGTAAATCCTTCGCTAGTATGACCTACCTAAGCTTATTTGTTATTTAATTGGTCGGTCAAAATATAGGGATAATATGTGGCTTGTCAATTAACCCTTATTTTATGGCAGTGTTTGAAAATGACATCCGAGAATATTGAGATAAGCAATGGAGCACATGAAACCGTTGAGTCACTGATGATCAATAACCTGGATAATGTGAATCAGGAAGGCAATAATCCCCATGTACACAACAACACCGACCAAATTATGAACGATGGGATGTTCAGAGGCTTTTTTCAATTCATACAATATCAGGCAAGATAGAATTCTGTGTAAAATGCAAGTGGAAACACTGGCAACTCTCGGACGGTCATCGCTAAGCAGTTCAAGGAGCTGGGACCACCAGAGTTTTGGGGAAAGCCAGAACCACTTAAGGCAAAGACGTGGATAAAGCAAATCACCAAGATATTTGATATCTTAGGATGCTCCGAGGAGCAAAAGGTTCCCTTTGCCACCTTCATGTTACGAGGAGAGGCAAATTATTGGTGGGAATTTGTAAAACGTACTCAGCCTGCCGCACTCAAGATGTCTTGGGAGAAGTTCCAAGAATTGTTCAACGACAAGTACTTTTCCAAAAGTATTCGTCACATGAAGGAGGTAGAGTTCATCAAGCTGGAGCAAAATAATATGACCATTTCGCAGTACGAGGCTGTTGAGTTGGATTTATACCTACGAATCGGCCTTTAATTCAAGCTTAAATTGTGTTAATTCTTTATTTTATGATTAGTTTTACTTGTTTAGTGTTGTTTTATGTTTAGGTGTGGTGACATAGCATTTGGGCTTTAAAAGGTGGTTTTGTGGCTAAAGTGGGCAAGATAAGGAGCAAGAAGCGTATTTTCTGAGAGAAGGCACCCCACGGGCGACATCATCAAGTTAAAAACCCCACGCAAAGGTAGTACCTAATCGAAAAATAGAAGCACTTCCCTCCGGGGTGGGCTATTAATGATGGAAAACCCCCGCCGGGGCGGGGGTACAGGAAAAGGTAAGGTCTTCTGATTGAGTTATACTGCAGCAGAGGCGTGATGGAATGAGTTTGTTTTGGATTGGAACTATTAACAAGAAACAACAAGGGAGATTAGAACGAACAATCAATTACCAATTTGAAGATAATTTGAGGAAAAGCATTGGAGGAAGGATTTGAAGGTGAAATTCACGATAATTACAAATTAAAGCAAAGGAGAAGGGTGGTGTTTTATTCATTCTTTTTCTTTAATTCAATGATTGTAATTGGGATGATGTTTACTTTGATGAATTCAGTTTTTATTTCAGTAATGATGAACTAATTTACTTGTTAGGCTTATGACGGATCTTTGGGTTGAACGATGAGTATGTAGCCTTGATTTTCAGTTTAATAATCTATCTTTCAGTTTATCTATAGTGATTTATGCTTGAATTTATAAATTGCTTGATCACCAATTCTATGTGGATTTGTATGGATTCGAGAGAGGAAATATGAATCTAGACTTAGTCATTATAGCATGTGTTCTTGAATTCTGTGTTTGAATGGAATCTTGATGAATATTAGGGTAGAGATATGCCTAGCATCGCATGTAATCATATAGAGAACTTGAACTTAAACCTTCTTTGATTATAATTCACATAGAGATATATTGAATTAGTTGATTAAGGTTTTTAGCTTAATTCTATCTAATTTATGGATTTAAGTTAATATGGTATTAGTGCATCGAGAGATGGCTAGTTCTACTTGAGTGTTCTTGATTAATAAACTGGGATAGTGAATTAAACTGGAACAAGGTGTAATAATCAGAGTGATAATTAGAGTGAAGTTGTAAGCTTAACTCCCTAATATTTGCTTGAAATTACAGTTTTTAGGTTTGTTGATTGCTTGCTATTTTTAGTATTTTTAATATTTTTAGTTTTAATAGTTATAATTCTTAAATTGGATAGTTTAATAAAATTTGGATTAATATAAAGCTGGTAATTGTGAGGGTTAATTTCATATTTAATCTCTGTGGGAACGATACTTAACTTATCATTGTATTACTTATTGACCACGTGTAATTGCGTGTTGTGCGTAATTAGATTTTACCCAACAAGTTTTTTGGCGCCGTTGCTAGAAATTAATATAGATTTTAATATTTTGCAATATTAGTTTAATTAGTCTTGTTTTACTTAAACACTTTTTCTTTTGTTTTGTTCCTTCTTATTTCAGGTTCTTGAAGTTGGTTTGTGCAAATTCGCTCTAAACCCAGACTTGCTTCCTTTTGAGGATGATATCGAGAAACGATTTCAAAGGTTAAGTAAGTGGATTAAAGACACAAGGGAAAACTTCGAGAATTCTAAAAAAGAAGAAGAAATAATGGCTACCGAAGACCAGAAAGCGTTGAGAGATTTTGCTACACCTAAGGTGATTGATCTTCAGTCGAGTATCACCAGGCTGACGATTGTTATAAAAACATTTGAAATCAAGCCTGGAACTATTTAGATGATTCAAAACTCAGTTCAATTTGGGGGACTTCCAAACGACGATCCAAATGAACACTTGGTCAGCTTTTTGGAAATATGTGACACTTTTAGATACAATGGGGTGTCAGACAACGCAGTCAGACTTCGCTTGTTCCCATTTACCCTGTGGGACAAGGCGAAGAGTTGGTTACATTCTCTACCATCGGGATCGATCACCACTTGGGAAGATCTTGCTCAGAAATTTTTGGCTAAATTTTTTCCACCAACCAAAACTACAAAGATGAGGAATGAGATCACCATGTTTGAGCAACAGCATTGATAATCTTTATATGAGGCATGGGAACGGTACAAGGAACTACTCAGAAAGTGTCCTCATCATGGACCACCAAAATGGCTGCAGATGAATACGTTCTACAACGGGTTGAGTGGGAATCTCAGGGCAAGTATCGATGCAGCTTCGGGTGGAGCGTTTATGGCCAAGAGCTATGAGGAAGCGTATGATTTGATTGAAACTATGGCAGCTAATAACTACCAGTGGTCTACAGCAAGGATGACATAACCTAAGGTAGCTGGGGTATTAGAGGTAGATGGAGTAACAATGTTGGCGACACATATTTCAGCCTTATCGAAGAAAATGGATGCTTTGACTTGTGCACAACCACATCAGGTGGCATATGTTTGCGAGCTATGTGCAGGAGAACATCTTACAGAGCAGTGTGCCATCAACCCAGCATCAGTTCAATTTGTGGGCAGCTACAATAAAATTCTACAAAACGTGTATCAAAATGCCTACAACCCGGGGAATAGGAACCATCCTAACTTTTCATGGAGCAACAATCAAAATCAGCAGGCTCCATGACCTTCTTATCCCCTGGGGTTCCAAAATCAGCATCGACAAGTAGCTCGCATCAAGAAAAAAAAGCAGATTTAGAAGAGCTTTTGTTGAAATATATATCGGAAATGAGGTGAAGTGAATGAAATCACAATTAGTGGCCATCAAAAATTTAGAAAATCAGATGGGACAGATTGGCTTTAGCATTGAATAATAGACCGCAAGAGGACTACCAAGTGACAAAAAAGAATCAGAAGGAAATCAAGAACGAGTGTCAAGCAATCACTTTGAGGAGCGGAAAACATCTAGATGGGAAAATTACGGAAAAATTGATTAAAAAGGATGTCAAAGTTGATGATAACAAAGCGGTTGAAGAGAAACAGGGTGAGGAGAAGCAAGAAGAACATGATAAGTCAAACGTCAAGCCAGTTGTGTATCCTCCACCGCTGTTTCAGCAGAGAGTCCAAAAATAGAAATTAGACAAGCAATTTGCTAAATTTTTGGAAGTTTTCAAGAAACTTCAAATTAATATTCCATTCGCAAAAGCCTTAGAGCAAATGCCGAGTTACACCAAATTTATGAAAGGTATTTTTTCTAGGAAGAAAAAGTTAGAAGATTATGAAATTGTGGCGTTAACGGAGGAATGTAATGCAATTTTACAGCGAAAGTTACCTCCAAAGTTGAAGGATCCGAGGAGTTTTACTATACTTTGCACGATCGATAACATGGCCTTCAAGAAGTGTTTGTGTGATTTGGGGGCAAGTGTAAACCTCATGCCATTATCTGTTTATACCGAATTGGGTTTACCAGCTCCAAAGCCTACAAATATATCGTTGCAATTAGCGGATAGATCGATAATATATCAGAGAGGCATTATGGAGGATATTCTTGTTAAGGTGGATAAATTCATATTTCCAGCAGATTTTATAATTTTGGATTATGAGAAAGACAATAACATCCTAATCATCTTGGGGAGACCATTTTTGGCTATGGGTAGGACTCTCATTGATGTGCAAAAAGGAGAATTAACTATGAGGGTGCAAGATCAGGAAAGTCACATTCAATGTTTTTAAAGCCATAAAGTTCCCTACGGATGAAGAGGAATGTTTCCAAGTGGATGTTATCGACCGGATAGTGAATGATGATATGGTCAAAAGTTTGGTCAATCATCCATTAGAAACAACACTACTGGGGGATGAAGATTTGGATGATCCAGAGTATGTGGATTATTTACACATGTTGGATGCTTTGCTTAGAGTAAGTAGATTCAAAGTTCTATTCGAGCCATTATACACGGAGTAAAACACTTCAGCTTGGATGAAACCTTCACTTGAGGAGCCACCCACTCTTGAGCTCAAACCACTTTCTAAACACCTCAAGTATGCTTATTTGGGTGATTCAAATACTTTACCTATTATTATTGCATCTGCACTTAACGAATTACAGGAAAGTAAGTTGCTGAGGATTTTAAGAGAATACAAGTCTGCAATCGGCTGGACCATTGCCGATATAAAGGCGATCAGCCCCTCCTTTTGCATGCACAAGATTCTAATGGAAGAGGATGTGAAGCCAATAATGGAGCAACAAAGAAGATTAAATCCAATCATGAAAGAAGTGGTGAAGAAAGAAATACTAAAGTGGTTAGATGTGGGAATTATTTACCCGATTTTAGAGACGAGTGCATGGGTTGATCCGAAGATAGTGTGTGCAAAAAAAGGTGGAATAGCGGTGGTTTTAGAATGAAGATAATGAGTTGATTCCGACGAGGACAGTGACCGGATGGAGGGTGTGCATGGACTACAGAAAGCTAAATAAGGCAACCCGGAAGGATCACTTCCCCTTACCCTTCATTGATCAGATGTTGGATCGACTGGCTGGACATGAGTACTATTGCCTACTGGATGGATACTCGGGCTACAACCAAATTGCCATAGCTCCCGAGGATCAAGAGAAGACCACTTTTACATGCCCATATGGCACCTTTGCATTTAGAAGGATGTCATTTGGGCTATGTAATGCACCAGCGACATTGCAAAGATGCATGATGGCTATCTTCTCAAACATGGTGGAAAAAGAGGTAGAAGTTTGCATGGATGACTTTTCAGTCTATGGAAACACTTTTGATAAGTGTCTGGAAAATTTGGTCATGGTAGTAAAGCGGTGTGTAGAAACTAATTTGGTACTCAACTGGGAGAAATGCCACTTAATGGTTGAAGAAGGGATAATTCTTGGGCATAAAGTTTCTGCTAAAGGTTTAGAGGTTGACAAGGCAAAGTTGGACATGATCGAGAATCTTCCACCACCAAATTTAGTAAAGGGAATCCGCAATTTTCTTGGGCATGCCGGGTTCTACAGAAGATTCATAAAGGATTTCTCTTAAATTATAAAACCCTTGTGTGCGATCTTTTTAGAGAAAGATGCATGATATTCAGATTTGATGAGGAGTGTAAAAACAACATTTGAGCGGTTGAAAAATGAAGTTGACTACTGACTTAGATGATGAATCATCTTGACCGGATTGGACTATGCCTTTGAATTAATATGCGATCTAGCGACTATACGGTAGGAGCTATTTTGGGTTAATGCCGAGAGAAAATATTCCACGCCATATACTATGCAAGTAAAACCCTTACGGATGCCCAATTAAACTACACAACTACAGAAAAGGACTTACTTGTAGTGGTATATGCCTTTGACAAATTTTGGGCATATTTGATTGGGACAAAGGTAGTGGTTTATACGGATCACTCGACAATTCACTATTTAATTTCGAAGAAGGATGCTAAACCTAGACTTATTAGATGGATCCTTCTCCTTTAGGAATTTGACTTGGAAATAAAGGATAGGAATGGGACAAAAAATTAAGTAGCAGATCATCTATCGAGGCTGGAAAATCCAGAAAAAGAAGAAGCGGATAAGTGTGTAATCAATGAGTCATTCCCGGATGAGCAGCTGTTTGGAGTTAATTCAGAATTTTTGTGGTATGCGGATTTTGCTAACTATTTGGTGAGCAACATCCTTCCCCCTGATCTGACGTGACAATAGAAAAAGAAATTCCTACATAACGTCAAGTGGTACATGTGGGATGAGCCATACTTATCCAGAAAGTGCGCCGACAAGATGATTCGAAGGTGTGTGCCATACAGTGAAGTGAAGAATATCCTACACAAGTGTCATGCATCTGCATATGGGGGACATTATGGTAGTGAGAGGAGGAATGGCCAAGGTTCTCTTGGTCAGATTTTATTGGCCTACAGTGTTCAAGGATGCCCACCAGTTTGTGAAAACTTGCGACAGATGTCAAAGGGTGGGTAATATATCAAAACGGAATGAGATGCCACTACAAACTATCATGGAAGTGGAAATTTTTGATGCATGGGGAATGGATTTTATGGGGTCATTTCCTCCATCATTCAATAATCAGTACATCTTGCTTGCGTTTAATTATGTGTCAAAATGGGTTGAAGTCGTATCACTCCCCATAAACGATGCCAAAGTGGTTCTCAAGTTCTTGCATAAGAATATTTTTACAAGATTTGGCATGCCAAGAGCTATTTTAAGTGATGAGGGTAGTCACTTCTGCAACAGATCATTTACAACTCTTTTAGCAAAATATGGGATCAATCATCGAGTGGCTACAACATATCACCCCCAAACAAGTGGTCAAGCTGAAGTTTCGAAGAGAGAGGTGAAGAAGATTTTAGAGAAAGTAGTAAATCCAAGCAGACGCACTATGGGCATATAGAACAACATATAAAACACCAATTAGGATGTCTCTGTACCAATTGATCTATGGAAAAGCGTGTCACCTCCCGGTGGAATTACAACATAAAGCTTATTGGGCCATTTAGAAACTTAATTTTGATCAAGAAGCTGCAGGAGAGAAAATATTACTCCAATTGAACGAACTAGATGTGTTTCGACTGCAAGCATACGAGAACTTAAATATGTACAAGGATCAGGTTAAGAAGTGGCACAATCAAAAGATCACAACTAGAAAGTTGGAGCCGGGACAATCAGTATTATTATTCAACTCACGACTGTGGTTGTTCCCAGGGAAACTTAAATCGAGATGGTCGGGGCCATTTACAATTAAAAGAGTTTTCCCACATGGCGTCGTTGTGTTATACAGTAGGAATCCTTTGGAGACATTTAAAGTCAACGGTCATCAGCTGAAGCATTACTGGGGTGGCGACATCGACAATGAAGTCACCATAATCACACACTGGCGACGCGCCATAAATAGGAAGAGGAGTAGTCGGTGAAAGACTTAAAATCAAGCGCTAATTGGGAGGCAACCCAATTTTATTTCTTATTTTTAGTATTTTTTTTTTTAATTAAGTAGTTCAGAGTATAAGTTTAGTATGAATTTAGTTTAAAGTATAAATTTATTTTGATTTATTAGGTAGTCAGTCGAGTTATGCTTTTGAGTAAATTCAACTTTCAATGTTCGATGCTCATGTTGTTATCTTAAATTTATAATGTTATGGTGTTTCAGGTACTTGGGAAATGTATGGATATGCGTTGGATGCAAATAATTGGAAAAACCAAGTTAATTCAAGTAGTAGTACCCCCATTTGGGGGTAACATTTTATGAAGGAACCCCCGTAGGTCGGGGTCTTAAACCAAAAATAGTAGACCCTCCGTCGGGGCAGATAAATTACATAGGAAAACCCCCTTTAGGAAGTGGGGTCATGAATTGAAAATAGTATGCCCCTCCATCGGGGTGGAAATTTATAGCTTATTACCCCCCGAGGGGAGGGGGTATGGAAAGTTGAGCAGAACAAATTTCGGTGATTCTGAACATTAACCCATCTTCCACTCCACTTCTAACCACTCTCACAATACAACTTTTGAGACCCACGACTTCTTGGCATCTCTCACCCATTATCTCACATCATCATCACTTACCCACTACTTTAACCACTACATCTCTACACTATATCTCCTCCTATAAATTAAACCCCTAAATACACCACAACTTCATCTCCATTCATATAATTTTAGTCACACACGAGTTAAGGTCCTTCAAGTGATAGTTTAGGCAGCAATAACTAAGGGAAGAAGTAATCAATTGTCAATACATTGAGGGTAAGCATTAGTTCTTGGAATCTTTCATTCTACATCACCAAGTTCAATTACCATTATGTGGGGGGATAGTGCGTTGTGCACACCAAGTGTTCGATGAATTGTTCAAGAGAAGTTTAGGGATATTTTACCTAGAGTTCATCCATTCCAGTATCATGGCACCAAAACCAGTATTAAAGCGACAGCAAGGCGAGAGTTCCGGGTCTACACCATCGACTTGGGCCTTTGATAGAAGAAATTTCATAAGTGTCATCGCCGCTGATTGTTATGACTATCTAGTGACCAAAGCACTAACCCCAGAATGCGGCTTGGCACCCGATAACATAGATGGCAAAATGAAAAGACAAATATATGAAAAAGGATGGGATAGATTCACTAACAAGCTAGAGCCTACAGTCGTCAATGTGGTGAAGGAATTTTATGCCAATGCGGAGGATAAGGCCCCATTCATAGCATTTGTGAGGGGCAAGTAGGTTCCTTTCAGTGCCAACGCCATTAATGAGTACTACCACTTGCGAGTTCCTAGAGAGTGCCAGTATGCCTATTTGTGTGACCATGATCCCGACTATGAGGCCATTTTAACTAAAATAACAAAAACAAGCACCACATAGGTTAAGGGACGTAAAGGGGGCACCATTTTCCACAACGAGGACCTAAGTCAGTATGGTAAAATATGGTACGCGTTCATGTACGGCAAACAATTCCCATCCACACATACGACAGAGGTGACCAAGGAAAAGATACTCCTCTTATATGTAATTGTGCAAGACTTTCTCATCGACGTGGGTGCCATCATAAGTTTCTCTATCTGAAGATGCCTAAGAGGGCCATTTTCTGGTGGCTTGCCACACCCATCCCTTATATGTGGACTGTACAGGCAGGATGGAGTTAGGTGGTCCAGTGATGAGACTACCCAGATGTCGCTATAGAATTTGGACACAAGGATGATTACACAGTATTTAGTTTGGCCCAGGGGCAAGTTGCACCCAAGAGGAGTCGGGTTCAATTTCTACTAGCCTCGGAGGATGAGGCTGATGCTGAGGACACCTCTGACGACGACAAGTTCCAAGCGAACGAGATGATGGGAGAGTAAGGAACTGAGGAGATGCAACAAACTAGTAGAGATACATTTAGCCCTCAATTTTAGAGCCTCTAGAGACAAGTGGATGAGTACAATAAATATGCCAACAGACAGATGAGGAGACTCGCGGCCAAACATGACCATATGTTCGAGGCCATGGATATATCCCTCGCCTCTTTGAACGTGACGCTCCAAAGGTTCAACCTAAATTCTCAGTTTCCATACCAGCAGCCTACCCCACTGCCACGGTTCCTACCCTCTAATTCAGACAATAAAGAACAACAGCCACCACCACCTAAAGCTTAAGCGATTACAGGGAAGTCCTCGTACATTTACTATTTATTTCTACAATGTGGACATTATAATTGTTAAAGTTTGGGGGAGTTAGTTTAATTTTGTTAAGTTTATTTAGTTAGTTTTGCATATGTTAGTTTAGTTTCATGTTTAGTTTAGGTTTATTATATGTTTGCATTCATGTAGTGTAATAGTTGCATAGTAGTATAGGTTTGTAAATAGTAATAGTTTTATTTTATTAGTTTTAATTTTTATATATTTATTTATATATATAAAAAATTAGTTAAGTATTGTGTTATCTTGCATAAGTCCGGTGGTTTGATATAGTTCATTTATTATGGCCAATGATGAGATTGGGATTGAGTAGAGCGAGGATAATCTGACTATTAGAACTTTGATGTGATTTTTCTATTATGAATTAGATCTTTTCCTGTTTGAAACTGGTATAATAAGGTTAGCACGTTAGATAACAACTATGTTGGATTGATTAAGTTAAATTTGGATACATAATGGACCTCTAAAGGATAATACTAGTTTGAATGAAAGAAAGACATGAATAAAGGAGATGAAGCTAAATTTAGAAGAAAAAACTTAAGTTTGGGGGAAAACTTTGGGATATATAAGCTTTATATATATAAAAAAAAAATGAATGAATAAATACCATGTATAGTCTTGTTTTGGGGCCTTTGTTACTTGAGAAAAGTAAGCTTGAGGGGATTGTCTCTACACCTAGCGCCCTAAGGTCTTTATGGTCCGGGAGTCGTTGGTCAAAAGCTCGTTAAGGGTAGCTTTGTTAGCCTAATGGAATGAGACATTGCATAGTCATGGTATAAAAAAATAAAAAAAAAATAAAATGGGAAATAAGAGCAAAAGCCCCGTAAATGATAAGTAAAGCATAAGTATCTGGATTTGGACCCTTGAATTGGTGGATGTTTGATTTTAGTTGGATCTAGCTTGTTCGTGAATTTTCTTGAGTTTACACTTTGTATGATGCCTTTAAAGAGATCTATTATGTGTTGTATTTAGCATTATATCAGTTAGCATGGATGTTCAGCACACACGCACTATACCAGTAATAACAGTTTATGATTTGATGATTGATGGAAAATTGTTGATTAGTTTTGATATGAAGTATTGTCGTGTTTACTTGATTTTTCTGAGGCCGATTGAACATATTTGTTTCTATCACTACTACTGGATTCGTAGGCATATCGAGTAGTTGCATTACATTTCATTGCATTGCAGAGCACTTTTGTTTAGTTTTGTTCTCGAGGACTAGCACGGGTTTAAGTTTGGGGGAGTTTGATGAGTGGGTTTTATACCTACGAATCGGCCTTTAATTCAAGCTTAAATTGTGTTAATTTTTTATTTTTATGATTAGTTTTACCTATTTAGTGTTTTTTTATGTTTAGGTGTGGTGGCATAGCATTTGGGCTTTAAAAGGTGGTTTTGTTGTTGAAGTGGGCAAGATAAGGAGCAAGAACTGGACTGCAGCAGAAAGCACCTCCATTGGGACGAACATCATGAAGCTAAAACCCGCCACCAGGTATGGGGTACTTGATCGAAAACATGAAGCACTGCCGGGGTGAGCTATTAATGAAGAAAAACCCGCTAGGGGTGGGTATGGGAAAAGGTAAGGTCTCTGATTGAGTTATAATCTTTGCAGAGGCGTGAAGGATGAGTTGGTTTTTGCATGGTTGGAACTATATTGGGCATTGAATTATGGTTAGAATACATGTCCTAGGGTGGTTATTAACAACAAAAAAACAATAAGGAGATTACAACTAACAATCAATTACCAATTTGAAGACAATTTGAGAAAAAGCATTGGAGGAAGGATTTGAAGGTGAAATTCACAATAATTATAGATTGAAGCAAAGGAGAAGGGTGGTGTTTTATTCATTCTTTTTCTTTAATTCAATGATTGTAATTGGGATGATGTTTACTTTGAAGAATTCAGTTTTTATTTCAGTTATGATTAACTAATTTACTTGTTAAGCTTATGACGGATCTTTGGGTTGAACGATGATTATGTAGCCTTGATTTTTAGTTTAATAATGTATCTTTCAGTTTATCTATAGTGATTTGTGCTTGAATTTATGAATTGCTTGATCACCAATTCTATGTGGATTTGTATGGATTCGAGAGAGGAAATATGAATCTAGACTTAGTCATTATAGCATGTGTTCTTGAATTCTGTGATTGAATGGAATCTTGATGAATGTTAGGGTAGAGATATGCCTAGCGTCGCATGTAATCGGATAGAGAACTTGAACTTAAACCTTCTTTGATTGTAATTCACATAGAGATATAGTGAATTAGTTGATTAAGGTTTTTAGCTTAATTCTATCTAATTTGTGGATTTAAGTTAATATGGTATTAGTGCATCGAGAGATGGCTAGTTCTACTTGAGTGTTCTTGATTAATAAACTGGGATAGTGAATTAAATTTGAACAAGGTGTAATAATCAGAGTGATACTTAGAGTGAAGTTGTAAGCCTAATTCTCCAATATTTACTTTAAATTACAGTTTTTAGGTTTGTTGATTGCTTGGTATTTTTAGAATTTTTAATATTTTTAGTTTTAATAGTTATAATTCTTAAATTGGATAGTTTAATAAAATTTAGATTAATATAAAGCTGGTAATTGTGAGGATTAATTTTCATATTTAATCTTTGTGGGAGCGATACTTAACTTATCATTATATTACTTGTTGACCACGTGCACTTTGCATGTGTAATGGCGTAATTAGATTTTTGAGGACCACGGAATTTCTGAAATCCCACCCTTTCAAGAGTTGGTAGATAATTTTTTGAAGTTTGAAATGTTTCTAAGTCAATACCTCATTTCTCATAAATTTTGCTTGTATTCAGATGTTGTGAATAAGGCTTAGTTATTGGAGCGCGATAATGAGTTAACCCAACCATGAGAGAGCAGCCGACAAATCGATAATACCAGTGGTAGTAGTTATCGAAGCGATGACAACAAACGTGGAGGGAATCAACATGCCAGAAATGGTAACCACTTCGGTGGTAATCATGGCCAAGAAAATAGAAGTGGAAATTTCAAGAAGAGAAGGTTCAACAATGATGGAAGGACAGCAGCACTAGCATCCATTTTTAAAGAAGGAGAACGACCACCAATCGTATGCTACAAATGCATAAGGGAGGGACACGTCAGTCCAAACTATACACAGCAGTCCAAAGCATTTTACAACTATAGAAGAGAAGGTCACCTAGCCCAATTTTGTCGTGTAGTGAAGTCAAGTCCAGCTGGGATGGAGGCACCAAAGACCGTCCCAGACAAGTCAAAGCCATTAGTTCAAGGGAGAGCATTTGTCGTGACCTCCCAAAAAGTGGGAACCCAAACGAGGTTATCACGGATAAGCTAATCATAAACTCTTGTGAAGTATATACCTTATTTGATACCGGTTCTAACCATTCTTTTATTTCTCCTACTTACGCTCAACGTTTAAATTTGACTCCGGAGAAATTAGACTTTGATTTATCTGTTGAAACTCCGTTGGGAGAAACCTTCATTACATCCACCGTTTATAAGTCTTGTTTGATTCAAATCGGCACCCTCACATTACCTGTCGATCTTATCTCTTTAAAAATACTTGTTTTTCATGTGATTTTAGGGATTAATTGGTTAACTACTCATCATGCTAAAATTAATTATTTTTGTAAAGTTGTTAGCTTTCATATTCCTAACCAACCTATTATGCGAATTCAAGCAACCAAACCACTAAAGTCAATCACTGTCATATCAAGCCATAAAGTTATTCGTTTATTGAAAAATGGATGTCAAGCTTTCTTAGCCCATGTCACGAATTTAAATAAAAATACGTCAAATTTGAATGATATTTATATTGTTAATAAATTTCCTGACGTATTCCCTGAAGAACTTCTTGGCCTACCCCCAGAGTGTGAAATCAAGTTTGGTATTGACCTTTAACCCGGTACAAAACCCATTTCCAAAGCCCCATATCGAATGGCTCCTATTGAACTTTAGGAGTTAAAAACCCAACTGCAGGAATTGTTAGACATCGGTTTCATTCGTCCTAGTACGTCTCCTTGGGGTGCTCCTGTTCTATTAGTAAAGAAGAAAGATGGGAGTATGTGACTTTGTATTGATTATCAGGAGTTGAATCATGTCACCATCAAAAATAGGTACCCGTTGCCTCTCATTGATGACCTATTTGACCAGTTGTAACGTGCCAAATTCTTTTCAAAGATCGATCTTCGTTCCAAATATCATCAATTAAAGATTAAAACTTATGACATTCCAAACACTGCTTTCAGAACTCGGTACGGGCATTACAAATTCCTAGTCATGTCTTTTGGATTGACTAATGCTCTTACTGCCTTCATGGATATGATGAACCGAGTATTCAAGGAATATTTGGATCATTTTTTGGTTATCTTTATTGATGACATCCTCATATACTCCAAAAGTCATGAAGATCATGAGCAACACTTGAGGCTAATACTCTAAAAGCTTTGTGAAAATAAGCTATATTACAAGTTAAAGAAATATGAGTTCTGGCTTGAGGAAGTAGCATTCCTTAGGCACATGATATCAAATCATGGAATATCGGTTGACCCAGCGAAGATTGAAGCAATACAAAGCTGGGAGCAACCTAAGTCAGTGACCGAAGTACGTAGCTTTCTGGGCTTAGCTGGTTATTATCGGAGATTCGTGGAAGGATTTTTTCGAATCGCTACTCCATTAACTCAGCTAACTCAAAAAGATACAAAATTTGGTTAGAGCGAGGAATGTGAGAAGAGTTTTCAAGAACTCAAGAGGAGACTCATTTCAGCACCTGTTCTAACAATACCATCTGGTTCGGAGGGATTTTTTATCTACAGCGATGCTTCAAGTAGAGGGTTAGGATGTGTTCTCATGCAACATGGGAAAGTCATAGCCTATGCCTCACGATAACTCAAAGAATATGAGAGGAATTATTCTACTCATGATCTAGAGTTGGCAGCAGTCGTTTTTGCACTTAAAATCTGGAGACATTACCTATATGGGGAGAAAGTGGAGATCTATACGGATCATAAAAGTCTCAAATATTTCTTCACCCAAAAGGAACTAAACATGCGACAACGACGTTGGCTCGAGCTATTGAAAGATTACGATCATACCATTCAATACCATCTTGGAAAAGCGAACGTGGTAGATAACACATTAAGTAGAAGATCATATGCGGGTACGAGTACGATATTTTCAACGCAAAGGCCCATTTGGTATGACTTACAAAGGATGGAGATAGAGATAAAGACTTCAGGCACCCACGTGATGATGTCAAATATACGAGTAGAACTGACTTTAATCGATAAAGTTAAAGCTGCTCAAACTACAGACCTAGAGCTAATGCTTATAAAGAAGAAAGTGCAAGAAGGTGCTATTTCGGAAGCAAGAATCGGTGAAGAAGGAATACTTCGAGTCAACTCTAGACTTTGTGTTCCTAACGACCCAGATTTAAAGTATAAAATCATGATGGAGGCGCACAACACACCGTTTGCAATCCATCCTGGGAGTACCAAAATGTATCGTGATCTTCGACATACATTTTGGTGAAGCAATATGAAGAGAGAGATATCAGAGTTTATCTCGAGGTGTTTAACTTGTCAATGTGTAAAGGCGGAGCATCAAGTCCCAAAAGGTCCATTGCAACCACTTAAAATTCTAGAATGGAAGTGGGAGCACATTACCATGGATTTTGTTACTGGTCTTCCCAAGGTTTCTCAAGGCATAGATGCAATTTGGGTCATTGTTGATAGATTGACTAAGTCTGCTCATTTCTTACCTATACGAGAAACTTATTCGCTTGAAAGTCTTGCTCGTATATACATAAATGAGATTGTAAGACTGCATGGTATGCCAGTATCCATAGTTTCTGATCGAGAACCAAGATTCAGTTCATGATTTTTTGTTAGTTTACAAAAAGCTATTGGCACCGATTTACTGTTCAGTTCGGCATATCATCCTCAAACGGACGGGCAATCAGAGAAGACTATTCAAACTCTTGAATATCTATTAAGACTCTATGTCCTTGACTTCAAAGGAAGTTGGGACAAGTTTTTGCCATTGGTGGAATTCTCCTACAACAACAATTATTAAACAAGTATAGGCATGACTCTATTCGAGGCGTTGTATGGACGCAAGTGTCATTCTCCAGTATGCTGGGATAAGGTGGGTGAAGCACCGTTGTTGGGATCAGAATTGGTACGCATGACAATGGAAAAGATTCAAATGATCCGGCAACGTATAAAAACCTCACAAGATCGTCAAAAGAGTTATGCTGATCTCCATCGAAAGGACGTGGAATTCAATGTTGGAGATTATGTGTTGTTACGTATTGCTCCATGGAAAGGAGTTATAAGATTTGGAAAGAGAGGAAAGCTCAATCCTCGATTCATTGGCCCATTTAAAATCCTTGATCGAGTAGGAGCTGTGGCTTATAAACTCGCTTTACCGCCAAGTATATCTCGTGTTCATAACATTTTTCATATATCTATATTACGTAAATATGTGGAAGACCCGAACCACATTATTGAGTTAGAACCAGACGAAATAGCGGAAGATTTAATTTATGAAGAAGTACCTGTTAAAATCTTGGATAAGAATGAACATATTCTACGCTCCAAGGTTATACCTCAAGTCAAGGTTTTGTGGAGAAACCACGATGTTGAGTAAATGACCTGGGAGTTAGAATCCGAAATGAAATCAAGGTATCCTCACCTTTTCGACATACCAAGTACGTACACCAATTTCGAGGACAAAATTTTATAAGAAGGGGAGGTTGTAAGACACCAACTTTTATGAATAAAGATGAATTTTTCTCTAATTGTCATTTTTGAATATTAAGGTGTGAATTTGTTATAATGTTATAGTTGTGGATAATATTTATAAATTTGCAAAGTAAGCAAGTTGTTATAAAATATTCGATTGGTCGGGAAATATTCGTTTTAACAAGAATATGCGTACAATGGCACAATCATTGGTGGACCCCACAACAGAATTATTGTTGAAATTAGAAAATGACAGAAATATCTTTTTATAAAAATAACGGTGAAAGTTTTACCGTTAACTGTTGAAATACCCAGGGATAAATGTACAGTAATATGCATGGTTGCATAGTAGCAAACAATATTAATTATTGATGCTTACGTGAGAAGTCACTCAGTTATACTCAATTATTGCTACAGTAATTGTTGCATAGTATCTCACGTTATTGATTCAATTATTGTCAAAATATTTTATATTATTAAATCAATAATTCAAACAAAATTTATTCATATTATTATTTGCATTATTGACAATGTCTAGAAAGTTCTGTCGAGAAAAGGGGTTTGATCACCTAATTATGCTCCAATAGAGAGAAATCCTTATAGGAAACCATCTCTTTCCTAGGAATGATATGGTTGTTAATATTGCAAGTTATATTATTGATGAATAATTGTTGTTTAAAAATATGTTTTGTGAAGCCAAATGAATTGAGATAAATTGAGGGGATTTTTATGAAATATTTGTTATAAATTTGGCTTATTATTTGGACCCCCACTTACCCATTTTAAAAAACTATCGGTAGAAGTTATCTCAGTTTTGTTTTATATATATATATATATATATAGTATAATACGTTTTGTTTTTTATGAAAATAGAATATATTATATTTTATTATGCATAGTATTTGTATAGTGTCCACATAGTATTTGCATAGTAAATCATGTGACTTTGAAAATCAAAAAATTTTGTTGTGAAGAAAGTTTTTTCGTGATCGTCCTGTTCACACGTGATTTTATTCAAATAGTATTCTTCCATTCTCCTATAAATAGGATGCTTAGTTTAGAATTGAAAATCACACCAGAATTAGATAATTCTTCTTCTATAATATTGAGCGTATTTATTTAGAGTTTAAGGAAGCTTTGAGCGTAGAAAACAGTATAAGTTTTCTTCAAGAATATCCATGTCCTACCAGTCAGAAATACTATCCTTTTAAAGTAAGGAAAATTATTTTTGTTCAATATTCGTAAGAAGTAATATTTTCTTCCATACTCTATAGTATGTAAGTAATATTATTTCATTTCAGATTCCAAATTCTACACTCATTTTGTTAAATATTGCTTTTATACTCCTTGAAATTAGTGGAATATCCTTAAAATTTGCGTTTCATCTAGTATCGTTTGTAGACACTCGAAATTTTCTACACACATGTTACTGACATTGCAGGAGGGCAGATTCGTCTTTCGGAGATAACCCTGGAAAACAGCTCACATCCACTCCGGATACTATCGGAAGTTCAGTCTCAACCCCATAACACACACCGGGAGTATCAATTCCAACCTCGGAGATAACCCCGAGTTTTGACCTTGGCAATAACCCCAAGGATTGTTGTTGCAGTTCCGGCGATAACTCCAAAAATGCTTGCGATCAGCTTCAATCTTAGACCTCCTGCCGAGGCACTCATTTCAAAGACCCGGAGCTAACACCGGGAAGACAAGAACACTTACAGATGACCTTGTAGAATTTAAACACTTGCAGTAGTCCAATCTCAGATGTAACCCTGAGTAATGTCTGCTATCAGCTCAAACCGGAGATAACCCCGGTGAGGAGTCAAAAGGTCATCTTGCCACCTCACCTGCGCACCGTCTCAAAACTTCATACATACATACAACAATGTCCCACAAGTGCCAAGGAGTTCCAATCCCGAGTGACTATTACGCGTGGCAGCACACCGGATAGAATTTGAAGCTTGAAGACCATGGGCATGGTCCCCTCTTCCTGACTTCGTACAACCTCTAATCCAATGTCATTGTGTAACTCTCGACAAAAGCGGTTCGAAGAAGTTCTTGTACACCTCGTTCGGATGCTCAGATTGAAGTTCTGCAAGTTCGAGCAGACATCAAAGTGCACGAGTGCATGTACTTCGAGACGACGGGACCCAAAAAGCCGGTAGCAGAAAGGCAATTAGGTGTACTGCTGGCGGCAAACAGCAGCACTGTGTGGCTCTCCCCTCTATAAATAGAGGGCTTGGGGTGGCCATTTGAAAAGGAAAAAAAAGGCGAGGAAGCCCTGTCCAATTTGCTCTGTACACACCCTATATTGAGTGTTTCCTCATTTTAAACACCTGTTAGCTCATATATAGCTACATTTTTACTGACGGGAGCTGAGTGTTTATCTATCTAGAGTCATAGAAGCCTTCTTTGGTAGCCCACTGTAATCCTTCTCACACTCTATAAAGCCTTTCTCTTCATCTTTGCACACACTATTCTACACATTGAGAGTCGTGTTGTGTGCGTTTGCCCGGACTTCAGTTCGTGGTTTTTATTTATGTCTGTATATATATACTTATATATGTATATATTTTATATATGGACTAACATTATCGAGTTATGCCTCGATTGAGCCTAGACTTATGTCTGGAGCATTTACTTGCTTTCATATATATATATATATATATATATATATATATATATATATATATATATAAGCTGTGGTCAAACTCATTCGATGAGCCTGGATTTTACATCTAGGCGTTTACTTGCTTTATATATATATATATATATATATATATATATATATATATATATATATATATATATAAAGCGTGGTCGACAATCGATGAGCACAGATTTTACATCTAGAGCGTATACTTGCTTTCATATATATATATATATATATATATATATATATATAAAGCAATAAACGCCTCCGGATATAAAATCCAGCTCATCATTTCTGGAGCGTTATTATTGTCATATATATATATATATATATATATGTATATATATATATATATATATATATACATTACGTCAAGCTTGGAGTTTACTTGATGCCTTTTTATTGCTTTATTTACATTTCGTCCTGCCTAGAGTTTACTTCGTGGCGGTTGATCATTTTTACTGCTTTATTTTCATTTCGTCCTGCCTGGAGTTTACTTCGTGGTGGTTGATCGTTTTTACTGCTTTATTTACATTTAGTCCCGCCTGGAGTTTACTTCGTGGCGATTGATCGCATTTACTACTTTATTTACATTTCTGATCCCCCATGGAGGTGCTTTGTGGTGGTTGATCATGTCCATATATATATAAATATATATATATATATATATATATATATATATATATATTTACCGCTTTAATATATTTACATTTCTGATCCCCCATGGAGGTGCTTCGTGGTGGTTGATCATGTTTGTATATATATATTTACAACTTTTATATATATAACTGCTTACTGCTTTTCATATAAACTGTGGTATCATATGAGCCTAGGAATCGTGTGATCACAGATTCAGTCTACTGAATCTAGATTCGGTTCCCGTGATAAACATTTTCAACTGTAAGCAGCTTGTATATTATTTAAGGTGTCTGAATTTCCTTGGATGGCTGTCACGCCCATGAGGAGTTTGGCACTACTGTATATTATTTTCTCGAAGATGCTTCACATCTCGAAAATAAAAGCAAACAAGCCGAACATTTAATAATAAAATGGAAGAATGAAAAGGTCTCAATTACTATTGATCACAGGGTTTGAAAAAACCTCTTTTACAAAACTTCATTGCTATATCATCTTTAAAACTAAATTTTTCTACAAATTCAAACCCTTTGTATATAGGTGTGAACGAGGCCTCTCACTACTTCCAAATAAATTGCACATTGATCCACACCCATACACACACACACACACATTCATATAACAGTTTCTTGAAAAGTGGCGGTCACCGTGGCAACACGGATGTTGGGGGGTGCCTAACACCTTCCCTCCGCATAATCAAGCTCCCGAACCCAAATGAATCTCGGTTTCACAAACCCGTTTAGCAGTGCCACATCACTGGGTTAATGTGAAAACCTTTTCTCGGTTGCATTGGTGCAACCAGTTAAAAACACCAACTGGCGACTCTTAACAGTCCATCGTCGACATTACACATGTCGGACCTTTTTCACTTGTTTTTTCAAATAAATCTCACCTAACATGAGAACACCAAAGAACAAGTAACGAAAAAGGGACAAATAAAAAATCCCGACGTCGACAGGTGGCAACTCTGCTGGGGACACCAGTAAGAGGGCTTAAGCCGCTATTACAAGCTTTTTAAGACTGCTATATGTTTGTGTGTAAATGTTGCATTTACATTTACGATGAATGTGTACGAATGCATTTTAATTACTGTACTGCAAAATATCTATCTGTGATATTAGTGCTTTGCACATGTCATCATTTTCATAAACGGTGAGACACGTTGTATGTGAATGTATCTTGTGTGGTTCCTCCATCACGAGGCTATCCTGTCGTTGTTTGATTATTGGACTCGTAGGGAGACTAATTCCAACGAGGCTCAGCAAAGGCACCACCCAGATTCGCTCCAGTTGAAAGACTGGATTAACTTCCCTTCAAGTAGATTGCGATGATTTGGGAACCTTCATGCCAAAAAGCTGCAAGAGTAACCCTAAGATAGGTCAACCTCTGATAAACCAAACGTGGAGGAAAGTCTCTTCATTCTTTCCATTTTTAATTACTTGTAAACGTATTTACTTGTAATTTTATTTCATGTCCATCTTTATGTAATGGAAAATATGAAGAATATTTGTGCATACATGACATTTTATCAAATAACACCCATTTTTGAAGGACAATATTCCTAAAATGGGCACATTATAATAGCATTTACATTATCCCTAAGACTAAATTACATAAGTCTTTTGTAGGGAAACAATTGGGCATGTTAATCACTCAAAATCCAAAAAGGACACGAGCCTACAGCCAATCATGTCTTCTTCTGACCAGTCTAATGTTGTTTCTCGAGAAGAATTTGACGGATTGAGTAAACAAATTACAGATTTGGTTGTTCTGCTAAAAGAATTGCATCAATCTACTCAGGGTACGAAGATACCTACACATACAGAAACCTCTACACAAGGAGGGACACAAGGATTGGATAAAACAAATCCAGAACCTCAGTTGGATACGACCAACAAAGACCCTGAAAACACCCATCTCAAAGGAGATCCAGACACCGGTGATATCAGGAAGAAGGTCCTTCAAATGGAGGAAACTATCTATGCTCTTAAAGGGATTGGAACACATGGAAGTGTTTCATATGCTGACCTTTGCATATTCCATGGTGTTTATTATTTAAAGAAATTCAAAACCCCTAACTTTGAAAAATATGATGGGTTAGGGGATCCTTATACACATTTGAATGTATTCATTGGAGAACTTGGATCTTATGCGAAAAATGAGAAGCTCAGAATGTAGCTGTTCCAGAAGAGTCTGACTGGAGAAGCCCGTTCATGGTATACCAGATTAGACAACTCAAAGATCTATAGCTGGGAAGAGCTAGCGCACGCCTTCCTCACTCAATGCAATTTTCAATCTCAAATGGCTCCTGACCGGTACCAGATTACCAAGGTCAAGAAACAGTCTAATGAGTCTTTAATAGAGTATGCTCAAAGGTGGAGGCACCTTGCTGCTCAAGTTATTCCTTCCATGACAGATTCAGAAATGGTCATGCCTTTCAAAGATATACAGGAAGCTCCTTTCTATGAAAGAGTCTTAGCTGGTAATGGCAAACCATTCTCTGAAATGATCAAACACAGAGAGATGGCTGAGATGGGATTGAAGTCCAGTAAGATTCAAGACCTAACCACTCATAAAGTATTTGCTAAGCACATCCAGTCCGGATCTTATGGAAACAACCCTCGGAGGGTCCATAAGAAGAAAGAGGAGGATGTTTCCTTCCTACTACAAAGTCAAAAAGGCAGTCAAAACATGCCTGTACAAAGGAGAAACTACTCCCCTTTCTAAGCACAGTCTTCAAACCCTCCATTGCCTAAAGGTGGAGATGAAAAGCGCCCTCGAACGTTCACACCCTTAAGGGACTCGCTCGAGAATATTCTCGCTCTTCTGACTACTCAGAAGAAAATCACACGTCTTCTTCCACCAGCCAACCCTAATGGGAGGGGTTTCAATGCTACTCGGAAGTATGCTTATCATGCTGGAGCACCTGGACATGATACTTAAGATTGTTGGGTCTTAATACATAAGATCCAAGATTTGATAGACAACGGTGAGATCTTGGTCACCAAACCAGACCAACCTTATGTGCAAGACAATCCTCTTCCTCAACATAAAGAAGAAGAGGTCAACATGATTAGTTGGAGCGTTAGACAGAGTTCCAGCTTTAACAGTGAATCATCCCAAACCATCAAAGATGGTGTTGACAGATGGGATTACGCAAAGTTCCAATTTTCTATGGAACGTAAGATGAAAGCTCTTTGCAAACAAATTAAACAATTGGCAGAACTGATGACTCATCAGCATCAAGTCACACACCAATTAGTCAGCTAGAAGCATGCCTATCTCCTTCCTTTTGTTATGAATGCTCCACCATCACCTTCAGAAAGCGAAGCTATGGAGGATAAGGTTGCAAAGAGAGCAAATGCTAAAGCTCATCGGGATTTTACCAATAAAAGGGAATTTACATACATGGGCCAACCTATGGAGGAGATATTTCAGATGCTAATCAACGAAGGAAGAATTACCTCCCTTCTACCTCCAATAAATCCCCGTTCAAGACGGTTCAAATTTGATGGAGTATTTCAATATCATTCACATTCTCGCGATCACAGCATAGAAGAATGCTGGGCACTCCACCACCTTATTCAGAATCTAATTGATAGCGGTGTCCTGCAATTGACAGGCGATGACACTGTGCTACTTGAGAGTGGAAATATATGTCCTACCAAATGGAAGGGATTAGTAGCAGTCATATCCGCTGAGGCTGATTATACTGTCAAAGCATTTCTCATACAAGCAATTCAACTCAAAGGAGCTAACAATCCTTTGAAAGTGGCTGCACCAGAGCCAATTTCTTTACCATTTAGACCACAATATCTTGTTGTCAGCTTACACAAAGTCCCATGGAATTATGGGGAAGCTGAAGGATCCACATCTCATACTACTGCTATAGTGTCAAAGGAAAATCCACTGTATCTTCCTCAGTGAGTTATAAAGCCCAACTTCAAAGAAAAGGGGAAGATTCCCATGGAGAAGATTGAAAAATTCCCCCGCACTATGGGTCATAATGAAGCCAAGGTGGTTCTAAGCTTAAGAGAAGCTCCACATCATATCTTAATACTGGACTTAGTTTTCTCTTCTGAAGATCACAGGAAGATTTTATTAAAGGTTTTGGAAGAAGCCTACTTGCCAAAATCAGTGGATGCGGAAAAATTTCAACATCCGGTTGATCACATTTTCAGCAACAATGTGATATCCTTCACTGATGATGACATATCTCCCGAAGGGACCGGTCATTGCAAGCTATTGCATATTGCAGTTTTATCCTCTGGGTATATGTTAGCTGGAGTTCTGATAGATGGAGGCTCGTCTCTGAATATATGTCCTTATGCCACTTTGGTGAAGATGAACGTCAATCTCAAAAGGATTCAAAGTAGTCATATGGTTATCAAAGCTTTTGATGGATCCCAACGAAATTCTATCAGAGAGATTGAGCTGCCTATTGAGATTGGTCCAAATACATTCAATGTATCCTTCCACGTCCTCAAGATAGATTCAGGATACAACCTGCTATTGGGGAGACCATGGATCCACATGGCTGGAGTCGTTCCTTCTACACTACATCAACAACTCCAATACATTGTCAACAATAACCTAGTCAATGTCAGTGCTGAGCCGGAATGACCTGAACAAGGAAATCTACCAATCATCAGCTTCAATTCAGAAGTTGAGCCGGCCAGTTTTCATACTTTGGAAGTGAGTAACATGCAATACCATCCTATTGGAGCGCCACTTCCCGTACCCAAGATTTCTGCCAAGATTATGTCGGCCACTCAAGAAATGATGTCATTGGGTTATCAGCCTAGAAAAGGGCTTGGTAAAGATAAGTAGGGTATTAAGCATCCTATTCAAGTGTCCAGTCAAACTGGGACATCCGAACTAGGCTATTACGCGATTCGATCACGAGAATCCTCATAAGCATAAGCGAGTTCTTAAGCTTCCGCCACACCGGCGATTTTCTCCATCCGCACCTCATGAATCGACATACCGTAAAGGTGCGGCCCATGTTATGGCTATGCTATTTCCCAAACCAATACCATTCAAAGCAAAAGAGGTCACGATTCACGATCCGAAGTGGAAGAAAGGGAGCTAAACGTAAACATGACATCATACGATGATGTCGAGCATACGATCATTGTCCACGATGAACATACAAACAGATATACCCCAAACTATGATTGCCCAGATGTTATGGTCATCATTCGGGAGAAGGAGGATGATGACAGCCCCTCCATCACTACAGTCCATCAGGACTTTACCCTCGATAATTGGAGCAGCACTCTATGCATTGGTCGACGAGGGTAAACCGGGCAGAAAATCCCTCTGCCCTGTAGATAACTTTAATTGCAGACTTTTCTATACAGTATTAGTAGTTATTTTATCAGTACATGTTAACGCTTGTGTATGATTAAACAGTTTCATATATTAAGTGAAAGCATATTTTGTTTCAGGACTCTAAATTTAGATGTGTTTGTACTTGCTGATGAGGTGCCTTTTCTCCACAAGGACTGTAACTTTGATGCAAAGTTGGACTCAGACTTGATGGAAATACCAGAGGACATTGAGACACCTGAGGAGATTAAGGAATGGGTCACAGACAAACCTAAACCCAACCTTGACCAAACCACTTCTTTCAATCTTGGAACCTTAAAAAGCCCTATGTTAATCCAGATTGGTTCAGACCTCACCCCAAACCAACGGAATGACATGGTTGTGCTACTAACCCAATTCCAGGATGTGTTTGCATGGTCTCACGAAGACATGGTGGGTTTCTCCACTGACATTGTTCTTCATCGCCTTCCCATTAAAGAGGGATTTAAGCCAGTTAGGCAGAAACTCAGGCAATTAAAACCTAAGTGGAGTTTAAAGGTTAAAGAAGAAATTATGAAACAATTTCAAGCTGACATTATAATGGTGTCTACATATCCGGAGTGGATATCCAACATTGTTCCCGTCCCTAAACCAGGAGGAAAAGTGCGAGTTTGTGTGGATTACCGGGATCTGAACAAAGCTTGCCTTAAAGATAGCTTTCCCGTACCCTTTATCCACATTCTTATTGAAAATACTGCTCAATACGGCATGTACTCCTTTGTTGATTGCTTTACGGGGTACCATCAAATTATGGTCGCTGAGGAGGACCGTGAGAAAACTACTTTCATCACGCCTTGGGGAACATTCTGCTACGGTTGTCATTCGGCCTCATCAATGCCGGGGAAACCTACCAGCGAGCTATGATGGCTCTTTTCCACGATTTAATGCATAAAGAGATAGAGATCTATGTGGATGACATCATTGTCAAGTCCCGAAGGGAGGAAGACCACTTAAACCATATCAGAAAGCTATTCAACAGGTTGCGTAAGTACAACTTAAACTTGAATCCAGCCAAGTGCGCCTTTGGTGTCAAATCAGGCAAGTTGCTAGGTTTTCTAGTCAGCCACAAAGGGATTGAGCTGGATCCCACCAAAATCAATGAAATTCCCATTCCTTAGACAGAGAAGGAAATACGAGAATTTTTAGGAAAAATCAACTTCATTAGCAGGTTTATTTCTTAACTCACAGCAATCTGTGAGCCCATTTTCAAATTATTAAGGAAGAACTCCTCCATGAAATGGAACGATGAGTGTCAGAAAGCCTTCCTTACAATCAAAGAAGCGGTGGTTAACGCCCTATTTTGGTACCTCCCAGGATGATGTTCCCTATTCATGTGTACTGTCCATTAATAACAATGCCATGGGTTGTATCTTTGGGGCAAAAAAGGCGATAGAGGCCAAGAACGAGCTATCTATTACCTCAAAGAAAAGATTCAAAGATGAGTGAACACAAGTACACTCGATTGAGAAGACTTTTTTGTGCTTTAGCATGGGCTTCCATGAGGTTACAGCATTATCTCCATGGTCACACAACCCATCTCATATCCCATGTGGATCCTCTCAAGTACGTGTTCAGTAAGCCCATACTGAATTGTCGATTGTCCAGATGGCAGTTGATCCTGCAGCAATTTGACATCGTCTACATGATGCAAAAGTCTATCAAAGGTCAAGGAATTGCGGATCAACTGGCCGCCGCACCTGCAGGGGATTACAAACCCTTGGAAGCATATTTCCTCGATGAAGGGGTAATGGCAGTTCAGCAACACCATCAGTACGATGCATACCACACATGGAGAATGTACTTTAATGGAGCTGTTAACACAGAAGGCTCTAGAGCTGGAGTAGTTCTAGTGTCCGGTACGAGGGAGCAGTATCCTGTCGCCGTCAAAGTATAGTTTGTCAGCACCAACAACACAGCTGAGTATGAAGGTTGTATCATGGGGCTAAAACTTTCCCGTTCAATGGGCATCAGGCAGTTAACTGTCTTTGAGGATTCAGAGTTGGTAATTAAACAATCCACAGGAATCTATCAAACCAAGGAACTACATTTGCTGCCTTACCATCGGCAAGTTTTACAGATGGCTTTGGAGTTCGAAGAAATCTCCTTTCTACACATTCCTTATAATATAAATGATTTTACGGATGCACTAGTAATGTTGGCCTCCTTGATTCACATACCTGACAAGGAAAACATGCCAAGCATCACATTTGCCCTGCAAAAGGCCCCAGCTTATGGGAACTATATTGGAGAAGTATCGGATGAGCTACCTCCCATCCACAACCCTTGGTATCAACATATCAATGAGTATCTGCGAGATGGATCTACACCCGCTGAGGCGAGCCTGACTGAGAAGAGGCGGATCCATCGACTTACTATGAAATTCTACCTGAGCGGAGATGCACTCTACAAAAGAGATGCAGGATTAGGTCTCCTCAGATGTCTGGACAAAGACCAAGCTCAGAGGCTCATGGATGAGATCCATGGTTGAGTATGTGGCCCACACATGAGCAGACCCCTACTTGTTAAAAAGATCTTTAGAATAGGGCATTATTGGCTTACGCTTAAAACTGACTGTGATGATCACGTTAAGAGGTTCTATCAACGCCAAATTTATGGGAATGCTATCCATGCACCTCCAAGGGAACTCCACAATATGAGTTCGCCATGGCCCTTCTCAATGTGGCGAATGGACGTGATCAGGCCCATCGAGCCCAAAGCTAGTAATGGACATCGATTCATATTCACCATGATTGACTACTTCACCAAATGGGTAGAAGCATCCTCCTTCCCCAGGGTTACCAAAGAAGTCATCATTTCTTTCATCAGAAATAATGTCATTTATCGATATGGACAACCAGAGGTCATTGTGTCAGACAATGCTAAGAACCTCAACAATAGAATGATGGAGGAGTTATGCAGTAAATTCCACATCAAACACCTTAACCGTCATCTCAGTCGTCAAAGATGAATGGTCTTTGTTGAAGTGGCTAATAAAACATCAAGAAGATCATGCAGAAAATGTCCGCCAATCACAAAGGATGGCTTCGACCTCTTGCCTCGACTTTATTAGCCTCTGTAACTTCAATGCATACTTCCACCGGGCAACCCCTACTCATTAGCCTATGGGATGGAAGCGGTTCCCATAGAGGTGGAAATGGAATCCCTCGAGTGTTGATGGATGCTCAACTAGATGAAGACCAATGGGTACAAGACAGGTATCACCAATTGTCTCTAATAGACGAAAGGAAAAATGCGACTATCTTCCATGGTCAGTTATATCAGTAAAGGATCGCACGATCCTACAATAGAAAAGTCTGGCTACGGCATTTCAAATAATATGACTTGGTTTTAAAGAAGATCATTGACAACCAAGATCAATCCAAGGGAAAATTCGCTCCTAACTGAGAAGGCCCGTTAGTTATCAAGGAGGTATTAACAGGAGGCGCTCTCAGACTACAAGAAATGGATGGCGATGAATTTCCACAGCTTATCAACTCGGACACCGTGAAACGATATTATGTCTGAAGTTACCATCAAGCAAACATCCTGGTTTTTGGATCATCAAATCACCAATCATTCAAGTTTCTAACCCTTTCTACTTACTCTTCTGCCCCTCATGGAAATATACACTTCAAACCAGCAGCCTGGTTTCACCTCATTTCAAATCTTCCATACAATTTCGGTTATCCTGAAGACGGGATTGAACCTTTCACATCTGCAGTTTATCCCGAAGATGGGATTAAACTTTTCTCGCTTGCGGTTTGTCTCAAGACGAGATCAAACTTTTTTCCATACTGCAGTTTGTCCCCATCATGGGATCAAACTTTCTTCTCCCAGATATAGCTTTGCATACATGGGATTCACACTTCTCTTGGTGCAATTCGTCACGAGGGGGCGAACTCACGTCGACCGATCTCCCCGACACAGAGTATGCGTGAGGTAACCATATTCTATATGGCGGTACCATAATAAACAAAAAACACAAAAACATTTCTTCCTTTCTCTAAAAAACAAAAACAACAAAAATACTTCTACACCATTTTTCATCAATAAAGCTTCTACACCCATCTGCCTTCACATTCAGTGTTGAACCTCTTACACCAGGTTTGAACTACGCAGACCTAATCTCCTCTTTAATAGAGTACGTGGCGACCTTTATGGTTCGGTCTAACCCCTACCGAACAAAAATACTTGTCACCTGCATCAGATCGGGATCAAAACTTCAATCACCACATTTCATCCGGCTTGGACCAAAGGGATGGAATTACCCAACCTCTCCTCACCAATAGGAGATTCACCGACCATCTGTCGAGGTTGTGCCTTAAAGAGCAACACCAATCCATAAGAGATGGAATTAACTAGGCTTCTCACAAATAGAAATCTTGGCGACCATCGTAGTGTGGTCCCAATCTCGGAGAGGAAAAGCCACACTCCTCTCCACATTTCCATACAGAAACCAGTCCCAAGACACCAAAGATGGTAGGGATACATGAAGATCAATGATCCATTCTGAGAGATCCTGCGATGAGTCAATGTCCACATATCAAGGACGAGTTCAAAATGCATCAAGATCACAAGCCCTAAAGAAACAGGCAAATATCAAGTAAGTATCAAGGTGCAACTGAAAGGGAAGTAAATCAAAATATATTTCTCTGCCATATATAATACTGTTTGATATATAAAATATGTGTTGTACATGACAAAATGTCTAAGTTAGTCTGTGTGGGAAAATACAAAGTTATCTATGGATCTGTGTGTATGCGGACTATCAGATCTAACATAGCATCCCTCTTTGAAGAAGAAGGTAACGCTGCAAGCACCTGTCCAATGGTATCTACACGAGCTAGTAGATCTGAGGCTAACTGCATGGTGAACAGATTCTCATCAATATATGCACTAATATCGGCAAGGATGCTAGTCGTATGGGATCTCACTGAAATACTGTCTGCGATGGCCACATCCCGGGCAGATAAAATAGCATCCCGCTCCATAATCAATGCATCTCTGGCTGATCTAGCTTCGTCTCTCTCAAATAGAGTTGCGTCTCTCCCATCAAGAGCTATCAACATCGAGGCCCTAGCCTAATCTCTCTCATAGGTCATCAGATGTAAACTCTGCTCTAGATACTATGCTGAATGCTGAATGACAGTAGCACTAGTAGTGGGAGAATCCATCACAAATGTTGGCAACCCAGTAGTCAAATCCTCCTCAATGGGAAAATCAGCCTCCTTCATAGGCTCCTCATTGTCGGAATTAGTCCCCTACACTTTGGATACTACCGCAGCCGATGCAGTCTCTGTCTCCATCCATGTGGAATACTCTGCAGAACAACCCGGATTGCTGATAGAAAACTCAGATAGCTCTTGCTGATCCCAACAGAGTTACAACCTGGATCTTTCCTCTGTTGATAAATGCCGAGAAGCGAAGCGCTAACTCGATGCCCCCTCAAAAGGATGAAAATCCTGGAACTGGTCAAACTGACACATCATGGCCAGTGGGAGGTAAGTAATCATGCCTCTCAAGCCAGCAAGAGGAAGATAATCCATGCCCAAAGCATGAGTAATGAAGCTGTAAGGTGAGTTGAGCCCTATACACGGTAATATAGATAACGGATCTCCAATCCCTACTAGGAAAGGGGACCAAGATGCAGCATCTGTACGCTCCGCAGGCTGAAAGGAGTTTGACATGGCTATATCATGGGTGAAACAATATACATGCCGTCTAAAAGTTCCAATCGGTCTCAAGTGTGACATAAACCACACGTACAGCATGACCGAGCTGCTTGTAAACACTCCTACCGGATAAGTGCAGCAGTATGTAGCTGACCTCAGAGTCTCTGCAATGATCATCGGTGTGATGGTGTGACCATCCCTGAGAGCTCTCACTGCCATAATGACGCCAATGTCCAACTCATCCATGTATCGTGGCATGTAGACATATGACAGTACGTACAATAGCAGTACATCTACTCTGGCCAAACGCCAATGATCCTCCGGTGTGGTGAAATCCCCAGAATGTCGTGCAAAACTATCCTCTGAGCCAAATCTATCAAATAGAAAATGCTGGGATATCACGTGGCCAGATGTGATCTCATCCCATACCACTCTATTCCTCAAGCCAGTGAGGGTCATGAACTGCCTACTCATGTCTCCAGTAGCCATATGCACGCAAGATATATCCAGTAGCAGCATCGTCAAACGTGCATACTCCTCCACAGTAGGAATCATCCCCGGTGGGGGTCACAATGCTGATTTCAAACATTGATAAAGTATCCCCGGCGGGGGTCACAACACAGACTTTCAAATATCCACGAATCCCCGGCGAAGGTTACAATGCATTTTTTACCATTGATACACACATCAATGAAGGTCAAGCAACCTTGACATTATCTCAGCCGGTGGCAAGTAAACCCATCAAAACCATTTATACACACATCAATGAAGGTCAAACAACCTTGACATTACCTCAGCCGATGGCAAGTAAACCCATCGAAGCAACGTATCCCCGGCGGGGGTTACAACGCCGAAGTTATAAATTGATAACGTAGCCCCGGCGGGGGTCACAACCTAATGCAACCATTGATACATGCGTCAATAAAGGTCAAGCAGCCTTGACATACTCTCCAGCAAGGGTCACAACATAATGCAATCATTGATACACACATCAAGGAACGTCAAGCAGCCTTGACAGTTTGCCCAAAAGAGATCTATCCGGTGATACACATATCAGCGAAGGTCAAGCAGCCCTGATAATACATATTGTTGGCAGTAACTCCAACAAGATCATGGTATATACTGGTAACACAAACCAGAGAAGACCATCCTCATCAGAGAGGACCGATGATGGAATATGTTATACACATCCTCAAAACAGACAAAGCTTTATCCCCACAGATCTCTTGTACACGAGAGGCACCTCTATGGAGTAGAAGTCTGTATCAAGGATCCAAGACTTTGGTGATAGCCCCAATGTTAATGTCCTTGAAGACTTGGATCGCATGTCCAAGACATTACTGATTGTCATCCCCGGCAAGATTAACAGGGAACCGACAATCATTTCATTCATTCATGCATCACACATTTGCATCATGTTGCTGCATATAGCATCATGTTTATCTTGTTGCATTTCAAGTGTCTAGGATTCTTTATCCTATCCATGCCTTGCATTGCATGAATATGATAAAGAGGGGCATCTGTAGACACTCGAAATTTTCTGCACACCTGTTACTGACATTGCAGGAGGGCATATTTGTCTTTCGGAGATAACCCTAAAAGACAACTCACATCCATTCCAGATACTACCAAAAGTTTAGTCTCAACCCCGGAACACACCGGGAGTATCAATTCCAAACTCGGAGATAACCCCGAGTTTTTTCCTTGGCAATAACCCCAAGGAATGTCGTTGTAGTTCTAGCGATAACTCCGAAAATACTTGTGATCAGCTTCAATCTCAGACCTCCTATCGAGGCACTCATACCAAAGACCCGGAGCTAACACGGGGAAGACAGACACACTAACAGATGACCTTGTAGAATTCAAACACTTACAGCAGTCCAATCTCAAATGTAACCCTGAGTAACGTCTGCTATCAGCTCAAACTGGAGATAACCCTGATGAGGAGTCAAAATGTCATCTTTCCACCTCAACACCTGTGCACCGTCTCAAATCTTCATACATACATACAACAATGTCCCACAAGAGCCAAGGAGTTCCAATCCCGAGTGACTATTACGCATGGCAGCACACCGGATAGAATTTGAAGCTTGAAGACCATGGGCATGGTCCCCTCTTCCTGACTTCGTACAACCTCTAATCCCATGTCATTGTGTAACTCTCGATAAAAGAGGTCCGAAGAAGGTCTTTTACACCTCGTTCGGAGGCTCAGATTGAAGTTCTGCAAGTTCAAAGTGCACGAGTGATTCCCTTCACGCCATCATCACCGCTCACTAGCGATCGCAATCACCGGTATTATCATTTTGCATTTGCCGCTCTTTTGGTTGGGTTCACTCACTATCGCGCTCCAGTAACTGAGCCCTATTAACAACATCTGAATACAAACAAAGTTTATGAGAAATGAGGTATTAACGTATCTCGGGTTTCAAACCTCTTAGAAACATCCGCGTCATTCTCTCCTCATTATCAACCAAATGGGACGCAAACCAGGACAACTCGGCAAACTTGGCTTCGTACTGCGATATGGTCATATTATTTTCCTCTAGTTTAATGAACTCTACCTCTTTCATGTGACGAATACTTTTGAGAAAGTACTTATTGTTGAACAGTTCCTGGAACTTCTCCCAATACACCTTCAGTGCGGCAGGTTGGGTACGTTTTACAGATTCCCACCAGTAATCTGCCTCTGCACGCAACACATGAAGGTGGCAAAGGAACCTTTACTCCTCGGAGCAACCCAAGAATCCATGTTTCCACCCCAAAATAGGTATACATCACCCATCTCGAGAGTCGCCAAATACATGGTACAAAATTAAAACACAACTAATAACAACAAAGTAAAAATATGCTACAAAATATATATTTCAAATGAGTTTAAATACAAATATTATCTTCTAGACAATATCCATTCTCACAATAAGTCCTTGTTACATTTATTATCACACTATTTTACGTAATATCTTGAGGACTACTAAGACACTATCATCTCGACCATCACTCCGCTCCCCGATACTAGTCCCTATTTAACAGAATAGCCTACGCTTCTCATTTCCTCAAGAGAATAAAGGAAAGAAAGGGTGAGCTCAACTAGCCCAAAGAAGAAATATTATGACTAAGATAATGCAAAATAAATTATCATTAGCCTTCAACAATGTTAAACCGATAAAATACAATAGACATCAAGTTTAATGCAATGGATCAAGCAATCCATTAAAAGAGTCAAGTAGAGAATAAAATCTACTATCTTTTATGATTTAAAAGTTTTTCATCACTTTTATCACGAGACTCAACTTAATAAATAATCCACATCATCCCCCCCGCACTACTACCAAGGATATTCATTAGGTCACGACCACAAATTCCATGCACTACGGGCCAAGGATATTTCAGGTATTCATCAATGGTCATGATCATGCCAACAAATCGCCCATCAATGCACTACGGCCAATGAGGACTTTTATCACATCATTTGTTACATTATGGCCATGATTATAACCAATAATCCTCGGTCATAATCATACCAAGTCCATCCATGCTCTATGTGCCATAGATGACTTTCAAAAAAAATATAAACATGAGGATGATGACAATGATATAAGAATTCAATAAAACAAGTTCAAGAATTAATTTATTCAGAACTAATAACGCCCAAATTGTCAACATGATATCGCTTTTGTAGAGTAAAATTCAAGAATGCTCGTAAGAATATTTCCATGAAAAATATGGATGAAGCGCAAATATCAAGGATATTCCACTAATTTCATGGAGTATAGAAGTCAAAATTTTAACCAACCGAGTATAATAACGAATGGAATAACAAAAGAAATCACCATGCATGTGGTATTTCAGATGACAAAGTTATTCCAATGTAATAATAATAACGGAACCAGTCGTGTGAAATTCACATCGATGTGATGTTCCAATGTAATAATAAGTAACGAATAATAATAAATAATGGAACTGTGTCCCGTGTAAAAAACACATGCATGTGATATTCCAATGTAATAATAAATAATAATAATAATGGAACCAGTCCTGTAAAACACATGCATGTGATATTCCAATGTAATAATAAAGACAAAATAATAAAGATTTTAACCAGTCCCATGAAAAACATGCATGTGATATTCCAATGTAATAATAATTAAAATTTAACTGTGTCCTAACAGATAAACATGTATATGATGTTCCAATGTAATAATAAAGATGTAATAATGTAAGAATGTCACCAAGTATAGGTAGATCACAGATATAAAAAGTTATTCCAATGTAATAATAAAGAAATGGAATAACAACAGTTCTCTTCATGAATATAAAAGAAATAATATCCTTACCGTAAAAGAAACCAATATAAGAGTAGGAAAGAGTAATACTTTTCTATAGTTTCTATAATTTTCTCTCCGAGTTTCAAAGTGAATTTGTAAGAAAATAATGAAGGAATGAGCTTCTATTTATAGGAGAATGGAATTGCAATCATTAGAATTAATTCATGAACAAAATTATTGATTTATCAAATAACAATTAAAGTCCATATTTAAAGCAAAAATCTTTAAATAAAAATATATAAATATATAATATATATATATAAACACATGTTTTCAAATATATATATCAATATTATATATCCACCACTTAATTTTTCTCCCCATAACCAACATCAATCCCCACCCACCCAATAATCAAATTCACTACACTCTTACACATCACTATCACACTACCACTTTTCCACCATTTTCCACTCACACACACATCACACACCTATCACTTTCACATATCATTTTCTCCCACCATATATACTCAATACATACATATACTTCCATACATATACTCTTCCATTTCCAAAATCATTTTTCAACATCATACATATGGGCCCCCACATGTGGGCCCCACTTTAAAAATTTTCTACCGATTATTTTGAAAAATGGGTAAATAGAGATCCATAAAATAAGCAAAACTTCATAAAAAATCACCTTAATAATTTTAACAACATTTATCATCTTTATTATAATTCACAATATTAATCGACTGTGTCGCTCCTGTGAAAGAGGGCTTTCCAATAAGGATTTCTCCCTATGGCGCGCAATTAGTGACCAAACCTCTCCTCGCGTAACTTCTAGACATCGTTAATATTGCAATTTATAATATTAATAACTCGTCATTTCAATTATTGATTTAATAATATATAAAATATCAACAATAATTGAATCAAATAACGTGAGATACTATGCAACAATTACTATAGCAATAATTGAACAAAACCGAGTGACTTTCACGAAGCATTAATAATCAATACCGTGGTGCTACTATGCAACAACGCCAGACATCGTATACTTTTACTACCGAGTAGTTCAACAAGATTAACGGTAAAACTTCCACCGTTATTTTCAATAATAATATATTTTGTCGTTTTTTCAATCCGAATAATAATTTTCGCCATGGGGTCCACCAATGATTGTGTCTGCTGTATTTAATATTCCCCGACACAAAGAATATTCCCCACCAATCTAATATAATACAACAACTTGCATACTTTGCAAAATTTATAAATATTACCCACAACTATAACATTATATCAAATCCACACCATAATATTCAAAAAATATTTTGAGAAATTTAAATTTTTATTTATAAAACTGGGTCTCACAATCTCCCCTCCTTATGAAATTCGCCTCTAAATTTTACGACGCATTCGGTATGTTTAATAGGTGAGGATACCACTTCATTTCAAATTCTAACTCTTGAGGTATAAACTTTGAGTGTCGAATGTAATCCTTCTTATCCAAGATTTTAACAGTACATCTTCAAACGTTAAATCATCCGCTATCTCTCATCCGGTTCTAAATTAATAATGTGGTTCGGGTCGTCCACATATTTATGTAACATCGATACGTTAAAAACGTTATGAACACGCATATATATTTTGGCGGTAAAACGAGTCTATAAGCCACGCTCCTACTCGATCGAGGATTTCAAATGGGCCAATTAAATCGAGGGTTGAGATAACGCCTCTCTTCGAACCTTGCTTCTAGAATAATTCTCTTGAACCTTCTTCTTCATTCATTCATAACTCGAGTGTGTAGTTTGAGCGCTTTTAACTTTATCGATTAAAGTCGATTCTACTCAGATATTCGTTATCTTCACGTGGGTCCCTAGAGTTTTAACTCTATCTTCATCATTTGTAAGTTATACGAAATGAGTCTTTGTGTTAACAACATCGCACTCAGAACATGATACGATCTTCTACTCAACACGCCACCTACCACGCTCGCTTCTTCCACGATGATATTGAATGGTACGATCATAATCTTCAACAAATTTCGAGTCAACGCCTTTCATGCGCATGTTACGCTATTTTAGTTGAAGAAATATTTGAGGGTTTAAGAAATGGGTTTTCAGATCGGGGTCAATACAAAATTCGATTTCACGCCTAGGGGTAGGCTAAGAAGTCTTCAAGAATACGTTAAGAAATTTATTAACGATAGAAATATCATTCTATCCCTTAACCCTCATCCAAGACCTCACAACGTCACATGATACCTATCAACTTGCCATCTTCATTCACAATGTCGCCTACATGTAAAGTCCCGCTTTGGTGCATTCCACACAAGGAAGTCAACAACGAAAGGATCGGGCTCTTTACTTATGGCTTGATATGATAATGATTGATTTTAGTGGTTTGGTTACTTTGAATTCGCATAACAAAGTTGGTTATGAATATAAAAGCTAACAACCTTATTAAAAATCATGATGAGTAGTTAACCAATCGATTTCTAAAATCACATCAAAGGCAAGTATTTTCAAAGAGATAAGATCGACAGTAACGTGAAAATGTCGATTTGAATAAAACAAGATTTATAAACAAGTAGAGGTAATGAAGGTTTCTACTAACGTAAGTTTCAACCAATAAGTCAAAGTCTAACTTCTCCTGAGTCAAATTTAAACGTTGAACGCAAGCAAGAGAGATAAAAGAATGGGTAGAACCCAGATCTTATAAGGTATAGACTTTCAAGAATTTATAATTAACTAACCCTGTGCTAACTTCGTCTAAGTTACTCGCTTTTTGAGAAGTCACGAAAAACGCTCTCCTCAGACTACCGGATTTTGACTTTTCTCGAACGATCTTTGGTGCCTCCATCCTATTGAACTTGTCTTCTGATGAACCACAAAATCGGGCTAGGTGACCTTCTTTCCATAATTATAACATGCTTTGATGGCATCGCATAGCTTTGACCGATATGTCCCTCCCTCCGCATTTGAAACATATGATAGGTGGTCGTTTCTCCTTCCTTAACAACGGGTGTTGGTAATCGACGCCTTTCCATCATTGTTGAATTTCTCTTCTTGAAATGTCCATTCTTATTATTTTGGCCATGATTACCACCAAGTGGTTACTATTTCGCATGTTGATTCCTTCACGCTTATTGTCACCGCTCGATGATCGCTATCACCGGTATTATCATTTTATCGATCGCCTCTTTTGGTTGGGTTGACTCACTATCGCGCCCCAATAATCGAGCCCTATTAACAACATCCTAATACAAACAAAGTTTATGAGAAATGAGGTATCGACGTATCTCGTGTTTCAAACCTCTTAAAACATTCGCCATTCTCTCCTCATTATCAACCAAATGGGACGCAAATCGGACAACTCGGCAAACTTGGCTTCAGATCGCGATACTGGCCATGTTGTTTTGTTCCAAGTTTGATGAACTCTACTCTTTCATGTGACGAATACTTTGGGAAAGTACTTGTCGTTGAACAGTTCCTCGAACTTCTCCCAAGACATCTTCAAGCATGCGGTAAAGTTGAGTACGCTTTTATGATTCCCACCAAGAATCTCGCGCTCGCACGCAACATGAAGGTGGCAAAGGGAACCTTTTCTTCCTGAGCAACCCAAGACATCAAATATCTTGTTGATCCGTTTAATCCACGTTTCCGCCTTAAGTGGTTTTGGCTTTCCAAAGAACTCCGGTGGTCCCAGTTCCTTAAATCGCTTGGCGGTGACCATCCGAGAGTCAGCAGTGTTTCCACCGCATTTTGGACAGAGCCGCCTCTCTACCGATGTTGCATGAATTGCATGAAGCCTCGAAACATTCCATCGCTCATCATTTGGTCGTTGTTGTTGTTTGCTCGAGGATGGCGTCGCCTTCTCGATGCACATTATCTCGATTATTGATCCGTGGAGACTCAATGGTCTCCTCGTGCTCCATTGATGTTCTCAACATTCTCTTGATGCCATTTTCAAACATCGCCACAAAACAAGGGTTAATTAACATATCACATATTATCCCTATACTCGACCAACCAATTAAAATATCAAATAAACTTAGGTAGGTCATACTAGCGTAAAAGAATTCCCCGCTCTCCCTCCTAGTTCTTATCTCACATCTCACCTGTGGATCATATCCCT
The DNA here is from genome assembly GCA_020205605.1 of Panax ginseng. NCBI lineage: Eukaryota > Viridiplantae > Streptophyta > Magnoliopsida > Apiales > Araliaceae > Panax > Panax ginseng. The sequence continues at coordinate 120,595,597 of CM035133.1, read as the reverse complement.
AAGCTTTGATACCAACCGTGACGCCCCCAAAATAGGTATACATCACCCATCTTGAGTCGCCAAATACATGGTACAAAAATTCAAATACAAACTAATTATACAACAAATGTGTAAAATACGACAAAATATATGTCGTGAGTTTTAATACAAATATTGTCTTCTAGACAATATCCATTCTCAAAAAAAGTCCTCATTACATTTATTATCACACTATTTTACGTAATATTGAGGAGGACTACTAAGACTATCATCTCGGACCATCACTCCATTCCCCGACTAGTCCCCGCCCACGCTCTCATTTCAAGAGAATAAAGGAAAGAAAGGGTGAGCTCAACTAGCCCAAAGAAGAAATATTATGACTAAGATAATGCAAAATAAATTATCATTAGTCTTCAACAATGTTAAACCGATAAAATACAATAGACATCAAGTTTAATCAGCAATGGATCAAGCAATCCATTAAAAGAGTCAAGTAGAGAATAAAATCTACTATCTTTTATGATTTAAAAAGTTTTTCATCACTTTTATCGCCGAGACTCAAATTTTAATAAATAATCCACATCATCCCGCACTACTACTACCAAGGATATTCATTAGGTCACGACCACAAATTCCATGCACTACGGGCCAAGGATATTTGTGTATTCATCAATGGTCATGATCATGCCAACAATCGTCCATCAATGCACTACGCCAATGAGGACTTTTACCACATCATTTGTAACATTACTACCATGATTACACCAATAATCCTCGGTCATAATCATACCAAGTCCATCTATGCTCTACAAAGCCATAGATGACTTTAAAAAAAATATAAAACATGAGGATGATGACAATGATATAAGAATTCAATAAAACAAGTTCAAGAATTAATTTATTCAGAACTAATAACGCCCAAATTGTCAACATGATATCGCTTTTGTAGAGTAAAATTCAAGAATGCTCGTAAGAATATTTCCATGAAAAATACTCGATGAAGCTTAAATATCAAGGATATTCCACTAATTTCATGGAGTATAGAAGTCAAAATTTTAACCAACCGAGTATATAATAATGAATGGAATAACAAAAGAAATCACCATGCATGCAGATTATCAGATATACAAAGTTATTCCAATGTAATAATAATAACGGAACCAGTCGTGTGAAATTCACACCCATGTGATGTTCCAATGTAATAATAAATGCGTAATAATAAATAATGGAATCAGTCCTGTGTAAAACACATGCATGTGATATTCAATGTAATAATGTAATAATAATAAAGATGGAACCAGTCCCGTAAAAACACATGCATGTGATATTCCAAATGTAATAATAAAGACAAAATAATAAAGATTTTAACCAGTCCCGTGTAAAATGTATGCATGTGATATTCCAAATGTAATAATAATCAATAAAAAATGGAACCAGTCCAATGTAAAACATGCATGTGATGTTCCAATGTAATAATAAAGATGTAATAATAGAAGAATGTCACCAAGTACCAAGGTAGGTATCGCAGACAGACAAAAGTTATTCCAATGTAATAATAAAGAAATGGAATAACAAAGTTCTCTTCATGAATATAAAAGAATAATATCCCTTACCGTAAAAGAAACCGAATATAAAGAGTAGGGAAGTAGCAGTAATACTTTTCTATAGTTTCTCTATAATTTTCTCTCCTGGAGTTTTCAAGTGAATTTGTAGAAAAAATAATGAAGGAATGAGCTTCTATTTATGTAAGAATGGATTGCATAGTAATTAATGAATTATTTATCTGTATTGATTTACTTTAATCGAAATACATATTTAAAGTCAAAATCTTTTAAATAAAATAATAATATAAAATTAAATATATATATATATATATATACACACATGTTTTCAACTTTTATATATATCAATATTATATATCCACCACTTAATTTTTCTCCCCATAACCAACATCAATCCCCCACCCACCCAATAATCAAATTCACTACACTCTTACACATCACTATCACACTACCACTTTTCCACCATTTTCCACTCACACACCCATCACACACCTATCACTTTCACATATCATTTTCTCCCACCATATACCCAATACATACATATACTTCCATACATATACTCTTCCATTTCCAAAATCATTTTTTTCACATATCATCATATGGGCCCCCACATGTGGGCCCCACCTTTAAAAATTTTCACCGATTATTTTTAAAAATGGGTAAATAGAGATCCATAAAATAAGAAAAACTTCATAAAAAATCACCTTAATAATTTTAACAACATTTATCATCTTTATTATAATTCACAATATTAATCCACTGTGTCGCTCCTGTGAAGAGGGGCTTTCCAATAAGGATTTCTCCCTATCGGCGCCGCAATTAGGTGACCAAACCTCTCTCTCGCGTAACTTCTAGACATCGTTAATATTGCAATTTATAATATTAATAACTCTGTCATTTCAATTATTGATTTAATAATATATAAAATATCGACAATAATTGAATCAAATAACGTGAGATACTATGCAACAATTACTATAGCAATAATTGAACAAAACCGAGTGACTTCTCACGTAAGCATTAATAATCAATACCGTGTGCTACTACGCAACCACGCCAGACACTATATTTTTACTACCGAAAGTAGTTCAACAAAGATAATGTGTAAAACTTCCGCCGTTATTTTTAATAATATATTTTTGTCGCTTTTTCAATCCAACAATAATTCCGCCAGGGGGTCCACTAATGATCAGGCCATCGTATTTAATATTCCCGACACAAAGAATATTCCCCACCAATCGAATATAATACAACAACTTGCATACTTTGCAAAATTTATAAATACTACCCACAACTATAACATTATATCAAATATATCAAACAAACACCGAGAAAATAATATTTTCTGGGGTCTCACATAAAAAATATTTCGAGAAATTTAAATCGGTTGATCGAATTTATTTATAAAACTGGGGTCTTACTATTGAGCATGGGGTTTGAAAAACCTCTTTTACAAAACTTCATTGCTATATCATCTTTAAAACTGAATTTTTCTACAAATTCAAACCCTTTGTATATAGGTACGAATGAGGCCTCGCACTACTTCCAAATAAATTGCACATTGATCCACACCCACACACACACACATTCATATAACAGTTTCTTGAAAAGTGGCGGTCACCGTGGCAACACGGATGTCGGGGGGTTCCTAACACCTTCCCTCCGCATAATCAAGCTCCTGAACCCAAATGAGTCTCGGTTTCACAGACCAGTTTAGCAGTGTCACATCACTGGGTCAATGTGAAAATCTTTTCTCGGTTGCATTGGTGCAACCAGTTAAAAACACCAACTGGGGACTCTTAACAGTCCATAGTCGACATTACACATGTCGGACCTTTTTCATTTTCTTTTTCAAATAAATCTCACCTAACATAAGAACACCAAAGAACGAGTAATGAAAAGGGACAAATAAAAAATCCCGACGTCGACATCGTTCCACTAAAACATTTTTCTGGACATTCTTGATAAATTTTGATCTTTTCATGCAGGGGTACTATTCATGGGGTACTATTCCCGTAGTACTATTCACAGAGCACTACTCACTCGGGTACTATTCACCCAGGATACTATTCATGACAAAAATTGATTTCCTTTCTGTCCAAATCATTTTTGATATATAATATTATTCTTGAATTTTACTCCGCAAAGTAGTATCATGTTAACAATTTGGACATTATTGAATTCTAGATAAATTGAATTATAAATCTTTAAAATTTATCCTTCCACTCATTTAATTGAATTCTTATATCATTGTCATCATCATCATGCTTATATTGTAATAAAAGTCATCTTTGGCCCGTAGTGCATAGATGGATTGTTGATTGATATATTATGACCAGGGATTATTCGGTGTAATCATGACATGTAATGTTACAAATGATGTGGTAAAAGTCCTCATTGTCCCGTAGTGCATTGATGGATAATTGTTGGCATGATCATGACCATTGGTGATAACACAAATATCCTTGGCCCGTAGTGCATGGATAATTCGTGGATGTGATACTAATGAATATCTTTGGCCCGTAGTGCATGGATAATTCAGTGATGTGGATTATTTATTGAGTTGAGTCTCAGCGATAAAATTGATGATAAACTTTTAAATCATAGAAGATAGTAGATATCATGCTCTACTTGACTCTTCTAATGGATCGTTTGTTCCGCTACAGTTAAACTTGTTGTTTATTGTATTTTATCAATTTAACACTGTTGAAGGCTAACGATAATTTATTTTGCATTATCTTAGTCATAATATTTCTTACTGGGCTAGTTGAGCTCAGCCTTTTGCTTTTATTGTTCTCTTCAGGAAATGAGAACGTAGCCGGGACTAGTGGGGGAATGGAGTGACGGTCTGAGATGGTGGTTTTAGTAGTCCTCACTACTCTATGAAATAGTGTGATAATAAATGTAATAAGGACTCCATTTGATTTTGGATATTGTCTATGAGACAATATTCGTGTAAATACTCTCAGCTACGCTTTTGTCATACTGTATAAATTAAGTTTGTATTTGAATTTTGTACCATATATTTGGCGACTCAGAATGTGTGATGTATACTTATTTTGGGAGCGTCACAGAATATACACTTCGGGAAGTGCATGAAGGAATTTGTGGAGATCATATGGGGGACAAATCATTGGCATACAAAATTCTGAGGCAGGGATACTATTGGCCGACCATCTTTCAGGAAGTAAAAGATTTTATCAAGAAATGTCCTAAGTGTCAACTAAACAGTTCCATCCCTCATCAGCCTCCAGAAGAGTTGTATTCGGTCTTATCCCCGATTCCATTTGATATGTGGGTAATTAATATCTTAGGACCACTGCCGAAAGCCAAGGGTCAAGTTAGTTTTATGATCGTAGCCATCGACTACATGACCAAGTGGGTTGAAGCCAAACCGCTACAGAAGATCACTGAACAGGAATGTCTCACGTTTTTAAGAAAAAACGTTGTCTATCGGTTTGGTATCCCGGTGGTTTTGGTCTCAGATAATGGCAGACAGTTTGTGGGATCAAAGTTTAAAGCTTTTCTGAAGGAGTTGGGTATTCAGCATAGAAAGACTTCAGTGGCCCACCCTCAGTCAAATGGTTAGGTAAAAGTCACCAATCGGACTCTACTTAATGGTATTAAGAGGAGGTTGGATGAATTGAAGGGTCGGTGTCATAAAGAATTACTCAGTGTTTTGTGGGCCTACCGGACTACCCCAAGGATGACAACTGGGGATTAACCGTTCAGATTGGTCTATGGGATCGATGCACTTATACCTGTTGAGATTAGGTGTCCTACATTTTAGGTTAGTCAGTACAAAGAGTTGTACAATGATGATGGCCTAAGACTAAATTTGGATCTCCTAGAAGAGGTTCAGGATTCAGCTCTGGTAAAGTTAGCTATCTATCAAAAGAGAACTGCCCGACACTATAACCAGAAGGTGAAACAAAGAAGGTTCGAGGTTAGAGATGTGGTACTTCGGGAATCAGAGGCATCCACTCCCCATAACATGGGCAGGTTGATGCCGAACTAGGAGGGGCCTTATTAAATAATAGAAGTGTAGAAGCCAGGTACTTATCGGCTTCGAGCAATGGATGGTTCGGAAGTAAAGAATACATGGCATGCTAGAAGACTTAGAAAATATTACCAGTAAAAGTTATGTTGTTCTTTCCTTTGCTTATGTAAATTACTTTATTTATCAATAAAATAAATGAAAATTTCTCTTCAGGAAAATTTATACTTCATTTATATTCATGGTTCTACAAAACTGATCAGAAAATATTTGAACAAAACCGATCAGAAAAGTTACAATCAACTTAACTGATCAAGAAAGTTACAAACACAACTGACCGGGAAAGTTACAAAAAAAAGAAAATATTACAAAAATTACAAACAAAAGTCCTACAAGTAACTACTCTTTGGGACCCTCATCCTCGGCTTTAGACTCTTCGTCAGAGGAGTCAAGGATAGAAGCATCGAGCCTGGCAGTAGTCAGTTTCGCCCGAGCCTTCTCCCGATAAGCTTCATAACCTTCAGCAAACTGGTTCATGATCTTATCGATAAGGGCGGGTGATTGTTCATACTCCTTGATTGCCAGCTGCTTGGCATCAGCACATTCTTGCCTCAAAGTGTTGTTCTCCTAAATCAATGACATCATCTGGCCGTGCAATCCTGTGATCTTGTCTTCAAGGGCGTGAATGGCCTTCTCCCGATCCTTGTTCCCCCCCGGACAGAAGATCCTTCTCCTTGAGGATCTCTTTGGCACGATTGTCAAGACCAACGTACTCTTGCTGAAGGTTGTAGTGAATTTTCTTGAGTTCATTGGTCTGACGTGCAGCTTGAGTCACCTTATTTCTTGTATCGGCATGAAGATCTCTTTCCTTCTTTAGCTCCAATGTCAGGCCTCGGACTTTGACTTTGAGCATTTCCACCTCGCCCCTCAGTTGAATTTCCTTTTTAGTACTGTCGGTTAGAGGTGGAATGGCTCGGGACAGGACGGCATTGGCCTGCAATGAAAGGGAAATACGGGTTAGACATAATGAAGGAACGACATGGCTAATCGAAGACATACTTTGGGGTATTGGGCTTACCTGACACTGGAGCTTGAGGTATTCGACCAAGTAGTCCTCGGAGGTGAATCCCTTGAACCGCTCTTCATCTCCAGGCAATCAGAAGTGCTCCAGCTGGTTGAAGGGGAACGCTTCTTAAGGGCTCTTTGGTAGGGGTGTTAGCCGAGCAGAGTAGCTCGATTCTCGACTCGAGATCGGTTCAAAAATATGATCCAAAGCTCGAATTCAAAGTTAATTCGAGTTGAATATGATCCATACTCATTTTCTATTTAATAATACACGAGTTGAATTCGAGTATACCAGTATTCGCTCAGATTAGGGTTCAAGTATTTCATTTTTTCTTGATCCATACTCGATACCTGCTCGATGGATCATATTCGAATACTGGTCTGATCTATACTAATAAGCTAAATATGTGACATTTGTATCAATCTTTATAATTTATAAAGTGTAGTATTAAATTGTGTAAGCTTGTACTTGAATAAATCAGTGAATTGATTGTCAATTAGTATTACATTCTTTATAATTTCTTTACATAAATAAAAGTAAAAGACTTTTATATATAAACATTAGTTCGATAATCAATTTAGTATGTAGTGGTTTAGTATTAAGCGAAATGGTTCATATTCAAAACTTGATTTGAAGGCTCATGAATAACTCGTTTTGTAAACGAGTCGAGTACTTACAAGATGAGTAGGTCCGAGTAATAATCTGAGTCGAATCTGGCGCAAGATTATAAATTCCTTATTAAATTCGAGTCGAATTCATGCTCAATTTTTTCGAGTCGAGCCAAATATGAGCATTAGAGTGTTCACTGAGATTTGACTCATTTTCATCCCTACTCTTCGGCCAAAAAGTGGTTAGAGTTCCTTGGGAGGAACTGGTTTCAGTTGGTGGTCGGGTCAAGGGGGTTGACGTTGGTAGGGTGTCAGCCTCGATGATCTGCAAATCTGGCTCTTCCATTCGCTGTGCCCTTTTAGAATGAGTTTCAAGAGTTTCCTCTTCGGTCTCCTCAGAATCCTTAGGAACAGCAACCGGTGGAGGTGGAGGAGGGGTCGGCTTCAAAACGGTCGAAGAAGGTGGCTTGGAGGGACCTTTGCTTAGAGGTTTCTTCTTTCTTTTCTTTAATAAGGCCATCTTCTCCGCCCGATCCATCTTCAGGATATTCTTGGGTAATTCAGCTTTGGTGGTCGGAGGAGCTGGACCCGATGCAGAGCTGGTAAAAAGCTCAGAAATCGGGATGGTTTCTTCCTCTTGGAAATCGTCTGTTATTGCCTCTTTTTCAGTTCTGATAAAAGAGCTCTAACTCATGCAAGTATACATGTGTCAACAAGTAATACAGAGTAAGTAGAGTATCGATCCCACAGAGAAAGTTGTCAAATTTAAACTAATACGCATCAATTAAATCATTACACTTATATGCTTAAACTAATGACTATAATTGGTGAATTAATCTAATTGCAAATAACAACTAAAACAAGAATAATAACGAAGTAAACCAAGTCTGGAAATAATGGGATCCTAACTTCATTTAACACTTCGTCTAATTACCACTATCATACAAGAATTGCTCACATATCACAGGAAAGTAGCCAAGAGCACTAATAGAGTCATAGCCATTTTTTAATGTACTAAGACCAACTTACACAGCATCCACAAATGATAGACTCCATGTAATCATTAATATAACCAAAATCACTATATGTCTATGTGAAATTGCAATCATATTGAATTTAAGCACAGGCCCTTATTTTAACTCATGCGGTGAAACAGTATATGTCTATCTAGTTCACGAAATACACAAGCCATACAAAATAGCCCCATATACGTATGCTATCATAATTACAATCCATACTTGCATGTTCATTGTCAATTCCATACAAGTACTGAAACGAATGGTGATCAAGCATTCATACATGTAAAACAAACATGATAGAAATTCCATATGATATGTAAAACAGCCCTAGCAATCAAGCATGCAACTAAACTACATATTAAAATCCGTTAGAATCCCATAATGGAGTTTAGTTCATGACTGAACCAAAAGCCATTATGGGATCAAAGCTAAACATGATTCACAAGCAAACAATTGAAAGATGAAGGATAGAAACGATCAAACCCAATTGCAAATTGTAAACCAAAGTTAGCGTTCAAATCCTCATAAAAATCCAGCAAAACAATAATAATAATCCATAATGACAGAAAATCCCAAGAAGAATTAGAAAAGATGGAGTGTGGGCTTCGTTCTTCGTTGGAATCTCTCCTAATGTGTAAACCCTAGTTACTACTGTGAGAAATACGTAAAAAGTAATCAAAGATATGTCTGACACCAGTCAGATATCATTTTTTTTAATCAATTACAACCCTTTAAAATTGGAAATTAAAATAAACAAATTTCAAGCATCGTGACCGCCGCGACTATGCGCATTGCGTGCTCCCCAAGATATAATTCTCACATGAGTGCGAGACTTGCTTGATGTCTTGTTACGTGTTGTCATCCTCATTATTCATCGCTACTTGTTCATTCTTTTCCTTCCTTCCTTCATGTTCATTCCCTTTGCTTCACTACATTCTCATGTCGTGCATCCTTGAAATTGAGCCATGTATCCAATACCCTTTTGCCATCCAACACCACCAAAGTACGCCATTTCCTGCACTTTTATGCCAAAAAGGAGTTCTCAGTAAATGCAATGCAAAATAACATGAAATGCAACTAAAACAGACTAAAATGTACTTGAGATGGGCATAATTCGCGTAAATTGATATCCAATAAGTAGGTATAAACCCCACTTATCAAATACCCCCAAACTTGAACTATTGCTTACCCTCAAGTAATGCATGCTAACTAACAATTAAAATGCAAAAGCACTACTATGCAGCTAAATTACTATGCAGACTAGTCTCACATCATTCCAACTTAAACAAAATTTTAGCCCAAAATGCCTCAGCAACTTATCCAGATTCAAGAATACAAGTTCAAACTAAACAATGGTCATAACATCATACACTCAGATAATTCATACATGCTATAGAGATGGTGTGTGTGTGTATAGTGTTCATCAAAACTTGATTCAAGCAAAGAATACACATGCTAAACTGCTCAAAACAGAAAATTATAGTCTAAATTAAGAATCATGTATACTTATGCAACGAAGACTTTTCCAACATATCCAAACAAACTAAAGTTTAACAATGGGCTTACCTGCTTTACTGCTACTCACGAGGGTGATGTTCGCTCTTTCCCGCGGTGTTTATTGCTATTTTTCTTTTCTTTTTTTTTTTTAGAAACATGACTGTGCAATGTCTTATTCCCTTAGGCAACACTGTTATCCCTTAGCGAGCTTTCAACCAATGACTCCCAGACCATGAAAGACCTTAGGGCGCTAGGTACAGAGACAATCCCCTCGGGCGTACTTACTCAAGTAGCCAGGGCCCTGAAATAAGACTAGTCACGTTATAGCTATTCATTATTTTTTTTTATACATAGCATACCCATGTTTTCCTAAATTTTGAATGTCAACGTTTGTCAAGTCTAAATGCATGTTCCACATATTTCTCTTTTTAAAACTACATTTTCTAACAAGCAATGCAACACATAATTCTTATACCTACAAGTGATTGTGAACACATCCGTGCAAACCAAAAGTATTTAAACAGCGACATGAATTTCATCGTGTAAAACATTATAACTACATTCATGTTATTCCATATACTCAAAAATCCTTCACAATTCACTAACATCATTGGCTAGGCAAGAAATTCCAAAAAGCAAGAATTTTGTGAGACATGCAAACTAACTAAAACAAAAATTTTCTATCACATAAAACAATAACACACAAACAACTAAACTAGTAAACTAATTATGCAAAATTTTAAAATTTTAAACTAATCATGCAAAAACTAAATTACATGCTACTATACTACTACCCCAATACCCCCAAACTTAAAGTATTCAATGCCCCATTGAATGAAGGTAAGGGGTACAAGAGAACTCCCCTAATGATCGGCTGCACCACCCTCCTCGGGTGGTGAATCTGGTGGTGGATATGGCACTACTGTCCCAAACTAAGGCCATTCTAGCATTGTTCCTTACTGCGCAAAGGCCTCGGCCAAGGCCCTCGTGAGACCCGTAGAAAACACTCCAAAATTGTTGTAGATGGCATCAACCCGTCGCTCCAACCTTCGGAGCTGGCGATCACCATAAGGATCTTGTGGTCGTGTCGAGGGGCTTGCCTCATCGGTCCGAGGGTGCTACGGTTTTGGCTCTAGGAAAGTGGGCTCGATAATAAAACCTAGTCCTCGCGAATGTGGTTCACCACCCGTCCAATCCTTGAATTTGGCAATAGTAGCATGAGTGATATCGTGGCTTAGGTTCTGCAGTTGCTCGTTATTCCACGGGACTCCTTGTTGTGTACACAGCATGGCTGCCACAGACGCATGTGGAATACTCCCAGTCGTGCTCCCCCGCAAATAACGCAACATGTTTTTGATAATGCCCCATAAAATGATACCCCGCTAAGTGGTTATTTCATGTTGGTGAGCGGATGGAATTAATTTGGCACACATAAATAAATTCCATGCCTTGGCATATCGATTCAAGGCAGACGCTGGAAAAGATTTTGGCGCAGTCGTCCCTGCCTTATAATTCCATTTGGTGCCCGAAATGCACAATTCAGAAATCACTTAGTCCAACTCCATCATCAAATGTGCACCTGTGACCTAATTAGTACACCCCGTTGGTGGTGTGTCAGTCATCCCAAACACTGCTCTGATGGCTGAGGGGCGAAAATCCACTTGTACTCCTCGAACCAGCGTTATCCCTCCTTTCATCTCCTTAGCATTTGCGTAGAACTCTTGAACAATCCCCAGGGGAATAGGCATAGGAGTTGCAGCCAAACCAACCCAGTCTCTTTCACGTATCATATTCCATAGTTGGCCATCTTGCTTTTCAAGTTTAAACCCTCGTTCCTTCACAAACGATTTGGCTACGATTCGATAACATTCTTGCTGAGCTTCCAGACTGATAAATTTCCTGTGCTCCACGACATCCTCTTCTTGGTTACTTGAGGAAGATTCTGACAAGGAAGAGATGGGGATGGAGCGTGCTCTTTTTGGACCCATGTGCATATTAAAGAGAGAATGTAGATGGATTACTTGGCACTGAATAAGAATTACTGACCCTCAAACTAGTTGTTGCACAACCCAAATGAAAACCCTAGGTTTATGTCCGTGAATGAGAGCGTGGGTCTGCTTTTTGAATGGAGAGAGAATCGTGAGTCTGTGTCTTTATAGAGCTAAGGAAGCGTGTGGAGAACTAAAGGCGTTTCTTCTGTTATATCAAGTGAGAAACCAATTAAGCCTCGGCTCAGTTTTTAAACTGGTGAAACTTTCCAAGACCCGATGATCGCCTTGTGCATGTGATTCGTGAGAGGAAGTCTTCTTGGTAGCCATGAAAGTGAAGAATTGAATTATTGATTTGAACTAGGAGCTCTCGACTTCGTGCATTGGCGCTTTGCTTGACTTGGCATGTGTAACTTCTCGCCTCGCATACCACTATTTACTCCCAAATTACGTATCAGTGATGAGTGCACTTGACGATACCTGCAGGGACATGAATGTACACTGTGAAGGCATGAATTTATGAGCAACAGGAATGACTAAACAAACTCTATCCTACTTCCAACACCTCTCAATGCAAACTCAGCTACGCACTCCATTATGCACAACATATAAATTATCAACAACGAAATAGAGATGAACTAATTAAATATCCTACTGAATAAATAAAAAGAAAGAAAAATAGAGATAGAAATAATGGGTTGCCTCCCATCAAGCGCTAAGTTATAGTCAATTAGCTTGACTGTCTCTGAATCTCACGTCGAGAAAAGAATTGAGGCGACATGCTGTCTGTCTACCTCACCACCAAAGTAATGCTTCAAGCGCTGTCCATTCACCTTAAAAGGCTTGTCCGGAAACTTCTCAAATACTTCAACTGCCCCATGCGGGAAGACAGTCTTCAATGTGAATGGCCCTGACCATCTCGATTTCAGCTTCCTAGGAAAAAGTTTAAGTCTGGAGTTATAAAGTAATACCCTTTGTCCCGGTTCAAAGGATCTCTAAATGATCTTTTGGTCATGCCATTTCTTCACCTTCTCCTTATACAGCTTTGAATTCTCATATGCCTGTAATCTGAATTCATCCAACTCATTGAGTGGGAGGAGGCATTTTTCCCCTGCAGCACTCAAATCAAAATTTAGCTTTCGAATTGCTCAATATGCCTTATGCTCTAACTCCATAGGAAGGTGACAGGCTTTTTCGTACATAAGCTGGAAAGGTGACATGCCCAACGAAGTTTTGTATGCAGTCCTATAAGCCCATACTGCATCATCCAACTTTAACGACCAATCCTTCCGTGTGGGATTCACAACTTTTTCAAGGATTCTCTTGACTTCTCGATTCGACACTTCAGCTTGGTCTTTTGTTTGTGGGTGATAAGTTGTGGCAATGAGATGGTTCACCCCATACTTAGCCAACAAAGTTGTAAACTTCCTGTTGCAGAAATGACTACCTTCGTCACTGATAATGGTCCTTGGAGTCCTAAATCTCATGACGATACTTCTGTGTAAGAATCTTAGAACAACCTTGGCATCGTTTATCGGAAGAGTTGCCACTTCTACCCATTTCGAGACATAATCCACTACAAGCAAGATATACAGATTTCGGCAGGAAGAAAAAAAGGGTCCCATGAAATCAATCACCCACACATCGAAAATTTCAACTTCGAGGATTGTATTCAGGGGCATTTCATTTCTTTTCGAGATGTTCCCCACTCGCTGACATCTATCACATCATTTGGACAAAAGCGTGTGCATCTTTGAAAATAGTTGGCCGATAAAATCTCGCTTGGAGTACTCTAGCCATTGTTCTTTCTCCCCGTAATGACCTCCATACATAAGCATGACAATCTGCAAAATCCCTCGGTCTCGCATTATACGGGATACACCTCCTTATCATTTGATCGAACATTGTTTAAATAAGTAAGGTTCATCCCATATATACCATTTAACATCATGCGAGAAATTTCTTCTTTTGATAACCCACTAAGTCATAGGGTACCATCTTACTTACCAAATAATTAGCGTGAGTCGCAAAACCATGGCACTTCCCCTTTCACCACAAACAACTGCTCATCTAGAAAGGTCTCATTTATCAATACATTATCGTCTGCTTTCCTTTTCGGATTCTCTAGTCGCGATAAGTGGTCCGCCACTTGGTTCTCGGTACCCTTTCTGTCCTTGATCTCCAAATCAAATTTCTGCAGTAATAAAATCCATCTAATCAACCGGGGTTTTGCATCCTTCTTTGCCATTAAATGTCAAATTTCTGCGTGATCCGTATACACTATCACCTTTGTGCTAATCAGATATGCTCAAAATTTATCAAAGGCATACACCACTGCCAATAACTATTTCTCTATGGTGGTGTAGTTCAACTGTGCATCTGTAAGGGTCTTGCTGGCATAATATATCACATGAAAAATATTTTCTTTCCTCTGCCCCAAAATAGCCCCTACAGCGTAATCGCTGGCATCACACATCAACTCAAATGGCAATTCCCAATCTGGTGTGGTAATCACTGGTGCTGAAGTTAGTTTTCTCTTTAAGTGCTCAAATGCCGACATGCAGGCTTCGTCAAAATTGAACTGTATATCCTTCTCCAATAGACTGCATAGTGGTTTGGTTATGTTGGAGAAATCTTTGATAAATCTGCGGTAGAAACCTGCATGTCCCAAGAAACTGCGAACACCTTTTCTTGAAGTAAGTGGCGGTAAGTTCTAAATTGTATCCAAACCGCTCTATCCACCTCAAGTCCCTTCTTGAGACCTTGTGTCCCGATATGATTCCTTCTTGTACCATGAAATGGCACTTTTCCCAATTCAGCACTAAGTTCGTCTCAACACATCTCTTCAAAACCATAACCAGATTCTCAAGGCATAAATCAAATGAGTCTCCAAAGGCCAGAAATCATCCATAAATACTTCCACGTTTTGCTCCACTATATGCGAAAATATAGCCATCATGCATCTCTACGAAGGTGTTTGGAGCATTGCATAATCGAAAGACATCCTTCTAAAAGCAAAAGTGTCGTATGGACATGTGAAGGTAGTCTTTTCACGGTCTTACGGAGCTATCATCAATCTGATTGTAGCACGAATATCCATCCAAAAGCAATAATACTCATGACTCGCTAATCATCCAACATCGATCAATGAATGGTAGTGGAAAATGATCTTTCCTTGTAGCTTTGTTGAGCTGCGGTAATCCATGCGAGACTCTCCACCCGAATCCTTTGTGCGTGTTGGAATTAACTCATTATTTTCATTGGTCACAACGGTCATACCACCCTTCTTTGGTACACACTGCACTGGGCTCACCCATGAGCTGTCTGAAATTGAATAAATTATTCCGGCATCCAGCCATTTCAGTACCATTTTCTTGACCACTTCTTTTATTATCGAATTAAGCCTTCTTTGTTGCTCAACCGACGGTTTACTCCCATCTTCTAGCAAGATCTTATGCATACAGAACGAAGGGTTGATCCCTTTGATATCTGCTATGGTCCATCCAATAGCTAATTTGAACTCTCTGAGCACTCGTAGTAGTTTTTCTTCCTAAAAAGATGTTAGTGCAGAAGAAATAATCACAGGCAATTTTGAATCTTTATTTTAAAATGCGTACCTGAGATGTTCTGGTAGTGGTTTCAATTTTTCTGAAGACTCTCTAGCTTTCGTCAATGGCTCAACCGGTATTCCGAATCTCCTAAATTTTGGGATGATATCTAGGTATTGCACAAGTTTGTCGACTGCATCATCCTCCAATTCTGAATTTTCAGCAATGATACTTCTCAAAGGTTTATAATCCACAAGACTCTATACCTCATCCTTTATGACCCGATCCACTAAATCAACCAGAAAACATTCTTCTTCATCTGTTGGGAACTTCATGGCTCTGAAAACATTGAAGGTGACCTCCTGATCATGAACACGCATAGTGAGTTCCCCTTTTTGCGCATCTATCAAAGTCTTGCCTGTGGCTAAGAATGGTCTCCCCAGTATGATCGGTATGCTCTTGTCTTCCTCGTAGTCTAAGATGATGAAGTCAGCCAGAAAGATAAACTTGTCCACCTTTACCAATACATCTTCAACCATTCCCCGTGGATACGTGATGGATCTGTCAGCTAGTTGTAATGATATGTTTGTCGGCCTTGGAGCTGGCAGTCCAAACTAATTGAACACTGACAAAGGCATCAAATTTATACTTGCCCCCAGATCACATAAACACTTATTAAAGTTCATCTTCCCAATTGTGCACGGAATTGTGAAGCTGCCCGGATCCTTCAGCTTTGGAGGTAATTTCTGCTGAAGCACTGCACTGCATTCCTCTGTCAAGGCTACTATCTCAAACTCATCTAGTCTTCTCTTCCTTGACAATATACCCTTCATAAACTTTGCATAGCTTGGCATTTTTTCCAATGCCTCGGTGAACGGTATATTGATCTTCAGCCTTTTAAATACCTCCAAGAACTTACTGAATTGTTTATCTTCCCTCTGCTTATTTAATCTCTGTGGATACGGTACTTGAGGTTGAATTGGTGGTACTGAACTCTTAATCTTTTCCTCTGAACCTGCTTTATCTTTCTCTTCCTGCTGCGACTCAGATTTTTCAAAATTTTATTTCTCGTCATTGACCTGCTCTGTCTCACACGGCCGCGTGACTTCCTCAGTGTATTCCTGCACGGGCGCGCGACTTGCAGTACCTGCCAGATCTTTCCCAAATCTCAATGTGATCACTTGGCACTGTTCCTTCCCGTCTCTTCTAGGATTTGTCTTTATGTTACTTGGCAATGAACCTTAGGACCTGTTGTTAAGCATGTTCGCCATCTGCCCCATCTGAGTCTCCAAATTCTTAATAGCTATTGCTTGGCTTTTGATCATAACTTCAGTGTTTGCCATGTATTTCAACATCATCTCCTCCATTTCTGATTTCTTTTCTGGCTGTGGTGCAGCTAGAGTGTGATGTTGTTGTTGTTGAGAAAATCCCGATGGAAACAGTGGTTTCGATGAAAACCGTAGATGATAATATCAAAGCTGTTGGTTAAATTTGGCCGATTCTGCTGATGTCCTTGGTTATTTGACCAACTAAAGTTTGGATGATTTCGGTTGTTGGGGTGGTATGTGTTCTAAAATTGACCTTGGTCTTTCCTGTAGTTGCTCACATACTGTACCAACTCCGAGCTGATAGCACATTGATTCATGGAGTGTGACCCCGCACAAATCTCACATACGAAGGCAACTATTTTTACTTTTCTTTCTACCAGTGTATCTATTTTCTTTGCCATCGCTGCCATCTGTGCCGACAACTGGGTAATAGCATCAACCTCCAACACACCTGCAACCTTGGGTTGTGGCATCCGAGCTGTAGGGTTCTGGTAGTCATTTCCAGCCATAATCTTGATAAGTGTATAGGCCTCGTCATAGCTCTTTGCCCATAATGCCCCTCCTACGACTACATCTACAATCGGTCTCAACTGCCATCCCAATCCATTATAAAATAAGTTGATCACCATCCAATCTGGCATACCGTGATGTGGACACTTCCTCAGCATCTCTTTATATCTCTCCCATGTTTCATATAAGGACCACCCTGTTGTTGCTCAAACTGAGAGATAGCCGTCCTCATCTTTGCAGTCTTAGCCATTGGGAAGAACTTGGCTAAGAATTTCTGTGCTAAGTCCTCCCATGTAGTGATTGACCCTGACGGCAAAGAATGAAGCTAACTCCTTGCCTTATCCCTCAATGAGAATGGGAACAACCTCAGTCTAATAGCATCCTCCATCACACCGTTGTATCTGAATGTATCGCAAATCTCAATAAAGCTCAATAAGTGTTCGTTCGGATCATCCATGCGACACCCCCCAAAGCGAATGCAAGATTACGCACCATTTGAATAGTGCTGGTTTAATCTCAAAAATATTGGTACGCTATCTTGTCAATAACATATGCTTTCGGCGTAGTCTGTTAATATTCGGCATGGAATAATCTCTTAGAGACTGATGCTCTTCTCTTTGCTCAATTCTCTGTTCTTCTGCCATATTAACTGTAATACTCTCTAGTTGAGCTTGTAAATTTCTCTGCACACTTGTTTTCCAACCTTTTCCGTTAATGTTATCCTGTGCTGGTGTTAATTCAGAATTAGAAGATCTTGTGTGCATAAAAATCTACAAGTACCTGAAATCACAAACAAAACAAAAACAGAAATGAGATAAGAATAGATATGTCTAAGTCATACAATATAGCTTGAAATTGATGATAATTATTTAAATTAAAATGCCTTTCCCCGGCAACGGCGCCAAAAACTTGTTGCCTCTTTTTCAGTTCTGATAAAAGAGCTCTAACTCATGCAAGCATACATGTGTCAACAAGTAATACAGAGTAAGTAGAGTATCGATCCCACAGAGAAAGTTGTCAAATTTAAACTACTACGCATCAATTAAATCACTACACTTATATGCTTAAACTAATGACTATAATTGATGAAGTAATCTAATTGCAAATAACAACTAAAACAAGAATAATAACGAAGTAAACCAAGTCTGGAAATAATGGGATCCTAACTTCATTTAACACTTCATCTAATTACCACTATCATGCAAGAATTACTCACATATCACAGGAAAATAGCCAAGAGCACTAATAGAGTCATAGCCATTTTTCAATGTACTAAGACCTACTTACACAGCATCCACAAATGATAGACTCCATGTAATCATCAATATAACCAAAATCACTATATGTACATGTGAAATTGCAATCATATTGAATTTAAGCACAAGCTCTTATTTTAACTCATACGGTGAAGCAAAAGTATATGTCTATCCGGGTTCACGAAATATACAAGCCATACAAAACATGACATTATATCACGTATGCTATCATGATTACAATCCATACTTGCATGTTCATTGTCAATTCCATATAAGAACTTAAACGAATGGTGATCAAGCATTCATACATGCAAAACAAACATGATAGAAATTCCATATGATATGTAAAACAGCCCTAGCAATCAAGCATGCAACTAAACTACATATTAAAATCCGTTAGAATCCCATAATGGAGTTTAGCTCATGACTGAACCAAAAGCCATTATGGGATCAAAGCTAAACATGATTCACAAGCAAACAATTGAAAGATGAAGGATAGAAACGATCAAACCCAATTGCAAATTGTAAACCAAAGTTAACGTTCAACTCCTCATAAAAATCCAACAAAACAATAATAATAATCCACAATGATAGAAAATCCCAAGAAGAATTAGAAAAGATGGAGTGTAGGCTTCGTTCTTCGTTGGAATCTCTCCCAATGTGTAAACCCTAGTTACTACTGTGAGAAATACGTAAAAAGTAATCAAAGATATGTCTGACACCAGTCAAATATCATTTTTTTTTAATCAATTACAACCCTTTAAAATTGGAAATTAAAATAAGCATTTCTCATCGCAAGCCAACCATCGCAGCGTGCAAGACGCTCCCCGATATAATTCTCGCCGGCGGCGCGAGACTTACGATGTCTTGTTCTTTCGGTAAATACTCACTGGGTATGCGTCCTCAAGCTTATTCCGCGCACGAACTTGCGGTCGATATATTCGTTCGGATTACGCTCATGCTGCTGCTACTGCTACTTGTTCATTCTTTTCCTTCCTTTCTTCATTACCAGTCCCTTTGCTTCACTACATTCTCATGTCATGCATCCTTCAGCCTTGAGCCATGCATCCAATAGCCTTTTGCCATCCAACACCACCAAAGTACGCCATTTCCTGCAGTTTTATGCCAAAAAGGAGTTCTCAATACATGCAATGCAAAATAACATGAAATGCAACTAAAACAGACTAAAATGTAATTGAGGTGGGCATAATTCGTGTAAATTGATATCCAATAAGTAGGTATAAAACTCACTTATCATCTGTGGCTAGGGGTGGATTGGTTCGGTCTTAATGGGCAGAGGGGTTAAGGTGTCATCAGCTTCTTTGGGCTTGAAAATTATCACTACAGCAAAGTAGACAAGTTAGAAGATTATTCGGGAAGTCAGTTGAAGAATGTAAATAAAAATTGGGTTCGGGTGTTATAACTTACAGCCGTGTTTATAGAGTCAGGCTTCATTTGACAGGACATCCAGGCCCCATTCAGTTTTTTGCAGCTTTCGGTAGAATTCTTTGAAGGCTTCTTGATGATCTTTCGGGAATTTGGACACTTTGGCAATGGGGTCGTCAGGAGTAGCCCAGTTTGGCAGAAGTTTGAGGGTGGTACCCCTCATAAAGACCCATTGTGGGTGCCACCCCTTATTACTGGTGGGAGTCTTGATAAAGGTGGCTCGATCTGGCTGGCGGTTTAACTGCCGAAGGCCAGGTTTTTTTGACCTGCCGATGGTGAATAGAACGAAAAAATAAGTCAAGGCCAGGAGTGATCCTAACCTCCTGACATAAGGCAATGAAACTGATTGGTGGATATTTTAGTTCGGCATAAGTTGTGTGAACCCGATGATCCCCACAAAATAGGGAAAGGAGGAGATGAATTCATGAAGGGGGAATCTAACCTCGTATTTTAATGCCCAAAGAGGTATGTCAACCCAATTGCCTTCGGTACGCCAGAACATCCTTTCGTTCGGTTCTGAACCCGAAGCTTGTACTCTTTGGGAATGTTGAATAAGGTTCGGATATCGGAAAGTTGGGAAGAGTTGATGGTAGATTTTGTGTTGACATAGGAGAAATCGGTTTTGGAGGAATAAACACTTCGAATTTTGGCCTCAAAACTGATCGGAGTAGAGGGAGTTGAAGGAGCAGCGGTTTTGAGGGCGGTGGTCTTAGAATCGTAAATCTAAGCACCAGTCGATGGCACCAATGGAGTGGGGATTGGTGGTGTTATCGACGGTAGATGTTTGCTCAGTGGTGGAGGAAGAAAACAGTTCGGAATTAGCCATTGAAGTAAAAGGAGTACAAATGTGAAGTTTTGGGAATGGAGACCTGAATCGGAAAATTTTGGTGAGATTGATTGCTTGCCAAAAATCACCCTCGTCGGAAGTGTTAGGTTTGTAAGATTTATGAACGCAATCAAATTTCACAAAGTAAAGTGGAAGCATAAAAATTAGAGTTTTAAAATTTTACAAACCATATACCCGGATCATCCTTTATGCACAATTATTAACTAAACAAAAAGATAAAGAATAAGAATTATACCTGTAGACACTCGAAATTTTTTGCACTCTTGTTACTAACATTGCAAGAGGGCAGAATCGACTTTCAGAGATAACCCTGGAGGACATCTCAGCTCAATCCTGGAGATAACCCCGAGATAATCAGTCTCATCCTGGAGATAACCCCGGGAGTTCCAGTTTAAACCTCGGAGATAACCCCGAGGGATGCAGTTCAAGTTCTAGAAATAACATTGGAGAAAGCTCTTTCATCTCGGAGATAACTCCAAGATAATCAGTTTCATCTCAGAAATAACACTGAGAGTTTCAGTTCCAACCTCGGAAAGAACACCAAGGAGTGCAGGTGCAGGTGCAGGTGCAATTCCAGAGATAACCCCGGAAAAGCTCCTTTCAACCCTTCTAGTTAGCTTTAACCTCGGAGATAACCCCGAGGCACTCAGTTCTAGTCCTGGAGATAACCCCGGGAGGTCAGGCACACCTTAGAGACAACCTTGAGGACGTTCAGCACTTGCAATAGCCCAATCTCAGAGATAACCCTGAGCAACAACTACTATATCAGCCCAAACCGGAGATAACCCCGGTGAGGGGCAAAATCATCATTTTGCCACCTCAATCCTACATTCGCATCGTCTCAACACATTTCTACATACATTCTACACAGCAGTATCCTACAAGAACCAAATAGCTCCAATCCCGAGTGACAACTACACAGGACAGCACACTGGATAGAATTTGAAGACTTGAAGACCAAGGGCATGGTCTCATCTTCCTGACTTCGCACAACCTATAATCTCATGTCATTGTGTAGCTCTCAACAACAACACTCTGAAAAAGGTCTTATACACCTTGATCGGATGCCTGGATTGAAGTTCTAAAAGTTAAAACGGACATCACGTTGCATGCGTACACGTACTTCGAGATGACGGGACCCACGGAGCCCGGGGCACCCCGGGCAGCCGTAGGTGCACCTACAGCTCCCCCTATATAAAGAGAGGGCTTGGGTGGCCACTTTATAAGAGAAAACGGCGAGGAAGCCTTGTCCAATTTGCTCCGTACACACTATAAATTGAGTGTTTTCTCATTTTAAACACTTGTGAGCTCATATTTTTGCTACTTTTTACCGGTGGGAACTGAGTGTTCATTCATTTAAAGCTATAGAAGTCTTCTTTGGCAGTCCACTGTAAGCCTTCGTACCTTTCTTAAAGCCTTTTCTCCACTATTGTGCACACACAGTTCTTCACGTTGAGAGTCGTGTAGCGTGTGTATGCCCGAACTTCGATCCATGGTTTTTTTAATTTCTTTTGTATATATATACTTATATATATTTGTACTAAAATTATTGAGTTATGCCTCGATTGAGCCTGGACTCACGTTCGAAGCGTTTATTGCTTTTATATATATATACTTATATATAAACTGTTGTCGAACTCTGCTCGATGAGCCTGGATTCACATCTAGAGCGTTTATTGCTTTTATATATATATATATATAAACTATTGTCGAACTCTGTTCGATGAGCTTGGATTTACATATGGTGCGTTTACTGCTTTTATATATATATATAAATACTTATATATATTATTACCATCAAACTTTGTTTGATTGAGCCTGGATATAATATCCGGTGCATTTACCACTTTTATATATATATATATATATATATATATATATATATATATATATATATTTACATCGAGCACTGGAATTTACTTCGTGGCCTTTTACTACTTTATTTACATTTTGTCTCGCTTGGAGTTTACTTCGTGGCGGTTGATTGTCTTCTTGCTTTATTTACATTTAGATCCCCATGGAGGTGCTTTGTGGTGGTTGATCGTGTCTATATATATATATATATATATATATATATATATATATATATATATATATATATATATATATATATTCACCGCTTTATATATTTACATTTCCTGTCCCCCCATGGAGGTGCTTCGTGGTGGTTGACAGTCTGTATACATATATATTTACAACTTTTATATATATAACTGTTTACAGCTTTCATACAAACTGCTACATCATGTGAGCCTAGGAATCATGTGATCATAGATTTAGTCTCTTGAATCTTGATTCGGTTCCCGTGATGGATATTTTTGGCTGTAATCAGCTTGTACATTATTTACAGTGTTCGAATTTCCTTAGACGACTCTCATGCCCACAAGGAGTTCGGCACTGCTATGTATATTATTTTCTCGAAGATGCTTCGCATCTCAAAAATAAAAGCAATCAAGTCAAACATATAATAAAATGGAATTATCAAAGGCCTCAATTACTATTGAGCATAAGGGTTTGAAAAACCTCTTTTACAAAACATCACTACTATATATTGTTAAAACAGAATTTTTATACAAAAATTCAAACTCTTTGTATATAGGTGCGAACGTGGCATAGCACTACTTCCAAATAATTGCACATTGATCCACACACACACACACATTCATATAACAGTTTAATTGAAAAGTGGTGGTCACCGTGGTAACACGGATGTCAGGGGTGCCTAACACCTTCCCTCCGCATAATCAAGTCCCCGGATGCTAAAGAATCTCGGTTTCACAGACCTGTTACACAGTGTCACATCACTGGGTCAATGTGTAAACCTTTTCTCGGTTGAGTTGGTGCAACCATTTAAAAATACCAACTGGAGACTCTTACAATCCAATCGTCGACATATACATGTAGGACCTTTCCACAACTTGTTTTTTCAAACAAATCTCACCTCACATGAGAACACCAAAAGACAAGAACAGAAAAGGGACAGTAAAAATCTTAGCGTCGACAGGTGGCGACTCTGCTGGGGACTTCCAATAAGAGGACTTAAGCCGCTACTACAAACTTTTCAAACTGTTATCTGCTTGTGTGTGGATGTTGCATTTACATTTATACAAATATGTACGAATGCATTTACTTACGGCACTTAGTGCTTCACACTGTATCTACTTGTGATATTAAAGTGCTCCGCACATGTCATCATTTCCATAATGGTGAGACACGTTGTATGTGAATGAATGTTGTGTGGTCCCTCCTTTAGGAGGCTATCCCGTTGGTGTTTGATTACTAGACTCATAGGAAGACTAATTACAACGAGGCTCAGGAAAGGCACCACCCAGATTCGCTCTAGTTAAAAGACCGGATTAACTTCCCGTCAAGTAAATTGCTATGATCTGGGAACCTTCATGCAAAAAAGCCACGAGAGTAACCTAGGATAGGTTAGCCTCTGATAAACCAAATGCGGAGGGAACTTTCTTCATACTTTCCCATTTTAATTACTTGTAAATTCAATTACTTGTAATTTCATTCCATGTCAATCTCATTGTAATGGGAAATATGAGGAAATATGTGTACATGCATAATTTATAAACATGACATGATATCCTGTATTAGAAACATCTAACATCCATTTTGCAGGATAATACTCTTAAAACGGATACATAGCATGTAACATTTATACATTCCCTAAGACTAAACTACATAAGTTTTTTGTAGGGAAACAATTGGGCTTGTTACCCGCTCAAAGTCCAAAAAGGCAATGAGCCTACAGCCAATTATGTCTTCATCTGACCAAACTAATCCGGCTCCTGTCTCTCATGAAGAGTTTGACGGATTAAGCAAACAAATTACAGATTTGGTTGTTCTGCTTAAAGAACTACATCAGTCTACTCATGGTCTATGAATACCCGTACATAAAGAATCCTCTACACATGGAGGAACACAAGGTGAGGATCAAACAAATCCAATACCTGAGCTTCAGTTGGATAAGTCCAACAAAATTCCTGAAATTACCCATCTCAAAGAAGATCCAGACACCGGTGATATCAAGAAGAAAGTCCTTCAAATGGAAGAGACCATTCGGTCTATTAAAGGGATTGGTGCACACGGGAGTGTCTCATATGCCGACCTTTGTATATTCCCTGGTGTTCATTATCCAGAGAAGTTTAAGACTCTTGACTTTGAAAAGTATGATGGGTTGGGAGATCCTTACACACATTTGAAGGTATTCATTGGAGAACTCGGATCTTATGTCGAAGATGAGAAGCTCAAAATGCAGCTATTCCAGAAGAGTCTGACTGGAGAATCCCGATCGTGGTATACCAGATTAGACAACTCCAAGATTCATAATTGGGAAGAGCTGGCTCATGCCTTCCTCAGCTAGTACAGTTTCCAGTCTCAGATGGCTCCTACCCGGTACCAAATTACTAAGGTCAAGAAACAAGCCAATGAGTTTTTCCTAGAGTATGCTCAAAGGTGGAGGCGCTTTGCTGCTCAAGTTATTCCCTCTATGACTGAGTCAGAAATGGTGATGACCTTCATAGACATACAAGAATCTCCTTTCTATGAGAGAGTTTTAGCTGACATTGGCAAGCCATTTTCTGATTAAACACGGAGAGATAGCTGAGATGGGATTGAAGTCAGGAAAGATTCAAGACCTAGCCGCTCTGAAAGTTGTTGCTGAGCACATCCAGTCTGGAAATTATGGAAACAACCCCAAGAGGGTCTATAAAAAGAAAGAGGAGGATGTTTCCTTGATACTACAAGGTCAGAAAGGCAATCAGAACATGCTTATCCAAAGGAGAAACTACTCCCCTTTTCAAGCACAGTCTTCCAACCCCACATTGCCAAAGGGTGGAGAAGTATAACGCAATCGAGTGTTCACACCCTTAGGGGACTCACTTGAGGAACATTCTCAATCTTCTGACTACTCAGAAGAAAATTACCCATCTTCTTCCACCAGCCAACCCAAATGGAAAGGGTTTCAATGCTACCCGAAAGTGTGCTTATCATCCAGAATTTGATTGATAATGGTGAGATCGTGGTGACTAAACCCGACCAACCTCATGTGCAACACAACCCTCTTCCTCAACATAAAGAAGAAGAGGTTAATATGATTAATTGGAACAATGGACAGAGTTCCAATTATGGTGGCGAATCCTACCAAACCAGCAAGGATGGTGCTGATAAATGGGATTATGCACAGTTCCAGTTTATGATGGAACGAAAAATAAAAGCTCTTTGCAAACAAGTTGAGCAATTGGCTGAACTGGTGATCCCTCAGCACCAAGTCACACGCCAATTAGTCAGCCAGGAGTATGCTAGTCTCCTTCTTTTTGTTATGAATACTCCATCATCGTCTCCAGAAAATGAAACACTAGAAGATAAAGTTGCAAAAAGAGCAAGTGTCAAGGCTCGTCGGGATTTTGCCAATAAGAGGGAATTTATATACCTTGGCCAACCGATGAAGGAGATATTTCAGATGCTGATCAATGAAGGAAGAATCATAGCTTTGTTACCTCCAATTAATCCTCATTCTAGACTGTTCAATTCTAATAGAGTATGTCAGTATCACTCCCATTTTCGCTGACACATCACAGAAGAATGCTGGGCACTCTGCCACCTTATTCAGAATTTAATTGACAACGGTGTCCTTTAGTTGGCAGACGATGACACTGTGCTCCTTGAGAGTGGGAACACAATTCCTACAAGATGGAAGGAGGTCGGAGCAGTTATATCCGCTGAAGTAGATTTGGCTGCCAGACCACTTATAATACAAGCAAAATAACTCAAAGGTGCTGACAATCCTTTGAAAGTGCCTGCGCCAAAGCCAATTACATTGCCATCTAGGCCACAGTATCCTGTTGTCAGCCTGAAAAAAGTTCCATGGAATTATGGAGAGTCTGAAGGATCCACATCCCACATAACTGCTACAATGTTGAAGGAGAATCCACTATATCTTCCACACCGGGTGATGAAGCCTACCATCAAATCAAAGGAGAAATTTTCCATGGAGAAAATTAAAGAGTTTCTTCGTACTATGGGCTATAACGAAGCCAAGGTGGTTCTAAGCTTGAAAGAAGCTCCATAACAAATCCCTATACTGGACTTGGTTTTCTCTTCCGAAGATCACAAGAAGGTCTTGCTAAGGGTCTTAGAAGAAGCCCATTTGCTGAAATCAGTGGATGTTGAAAAATTCCAGCATCTGGTTGATCACATTTTTAACAACAATGTGATATCTTTCACTGATGATGACATACCTCCGAAGGGAGGTCGGTCATTCTGTTGTTGCATATAGCGGTTACATCCTCCGGATACATGGTGGGAAGAGTTCTGATAGACGAAGGTTCATCTTTGAATATATGTCCCTATGCCACCTTGGTGAAGATGAACATCAATCTCAGTCAGATCCGAAGCAGCCATTGTGACACACCCAAAATAGGTATACATCACCCATTTTGAGTCGTCAATATCATGGTACAGAAACAACTACAACTTTATTAATACAACATAAAAATTGTGAGTTTAAAAATAAATATTGACTTCTAGACAATATCAACACTCAAATAAGTTCTCATTACAATTATTAATACATTATTTTACAAAAATGGTGAAGACTACTAAAACAACTCTCTAGAACCATCATTCCACACCCCGACTAGAACTCGCTACATTCTCGCCTCCTGAGAAGAAAAATGGAACAAAAAGGAAAAGGGTGAGCTCAACTAGCCTAGTAAAAAATATTATGACTAAGATAATATAGAACAAATTATCGTTAGTCTTCAACAGGGAAAAATCTGAAAAAAATACAATAGACAACAAGTTTCAGATCAATATTTGCAGCGGAAATAATAATTCTTAGATGAGTTACGTAGAGAATGAAATCTACTATAATCTATGAATTTAAAAGTCCATCATTAATATTTTATCCCTAAAACATCAATCAATATACATCTTGAATCAAATATTCATCTTTGCACTACAGGCCAAATATATTCATTAGTTGGTCATGTTCATCTCAACACTTGTTCATCTTTGCACTACGGGCCAAAGATATTCATCAAAAATTCATTCATCTTTGCACTACAGGCCAAAGATATTCAGTAATATCATCATTTAGGACTGAGGATGATGTAAAATATTTTAAAGAAAACGAATCTAGTGAAACAAAAGAACAAATATTAAAGATTCGTACTTTAAACAATCCGAGTTTAAAAATACTTCATAAATAATCATAATGAAGTAAAATTCAAGAATGATCAAAACATGGATACAATCAAAGCTAGTATCCATAATAGATATTTTGGACAAAAAACAAAAAATTTAATTTTTCTGTGAATAGTGTCGTATTCGTGAATAGTATCGTATACGTGAATAGTGCTGTATACGTGAATAGTAACCCCGACACTAAAAGACAAGAATTTCACAAGAAAAATCTTACCAATAATTCGGCATAATGATATTAGAAGAAATAATATCATTTTTTAAAAAATAACATCCCTTACCTCGAAAAGACGGTACTTCTGACTAGAATACTTGATATAGTGTTGAAGGAAACTTGCACCGTATAACAACACTCAAAGTATCAAAATACTCATAAGAATACGCTCGATAATATAGATAGAGAAAGAGAGAAAACTTCAGTTTCTGGTGTGATTTTCAATTCTAACCTAAGCACCCTATTTATAGAAAATTGCTTAGAACACCAAAGCAGAAAATTTAATAAAATATATATTAATATACTTTTCTTAATTTCCTTAGCAGCCTTCTTTGGTCAAAAACATAAGCCACCAACTCACCAAATGTCACAAAAACATTTTTGTTAATAAAATCATTTAAAACTCCAAAAATCAATTATTTCGGAACTTCGGAGCTTCAATAATTCATAACAAATAGCCCTTTTATGAGAAAAATTCGATCCTCATGTCTTATCCATAGGGAATTTCATTCTCTACAACTTTGTAAGTTTAAGTTTTTTCAAATTCCAAGCAGAAATTGACCGAAATCCACATACGGATGATTTTACAGGCTATAATCAAATTTCAGTCAAGAAATGGGCCCACAGACATGTTTAACATGTTTTAAATAACTTTTGCAACAAAAATACTCTTCCTTCTCATATATTCATATATCCCACATTCATTGTAAAAATATCACCATTATTATATTATTAAAATATAATAATATATTTAAATGAATTATTTTATCGAAAAAGATAAAATATCAATTTTCAACAATTGTCATATTAAAAAATTACTCCATCTATATCCACATAAAATAAATATTTTCCTTATCATATAAATCAATAATTAATTATTCACAAATAATTTACAGAATCACAATACTGACAACGAGGTTCCCAAGAAAGAGGGGCTTTTGATAAGGATTTTTCTCCTTCTTGGTAGTAATGATTAGGTGACCAAACCTCTCCTTAGATAGAACTTTCTAGACATTGCCAATAATGTTATCTAATAATATTATTCAAATAATATGAATTATTGATTCAATAAAGGAAAATATTGTGCAGTGACAATTATTGAAACAACAATAATATAAAATATCAACGTAGCAATTATTGAATCAATAAAATAAAATATTGAGCGATAATTAATTGTAACAATTATTGAGTAGTGCCTTCTTACGTAAGAATCAATAATTGGTGCAATCTGGTGTGCTTCTTGTGTTTTAACCATAAGAGTATTTCAACAAGTATTAATGGTAATAACTACGCCAATTATTTATAAACAACTTATATTTGTCATTTTCTTTCATCCAATCGCTTTTTCAGTTATGGGGGCCACATAAGGTCGCAGAGTAATTGTACAAATATTCCCGACAGTAAGAATATTCCACGACCAAACGAATATTCCCCGACAATAATGAATATTTTATAACCACTTGCTTATTTAAAATATTTGCGCATTTTACCCATAACTAACCACATTAATCAAATCAACCCTTACTATTTCAAAATAATAAATAGAAGAAATTTAATTTCATTTATAATAAGTTGGGATCTTACAACCTCCCCTCCTTATGAAATTTCGTCCTCGAAATTGACGTACGTACCTGGTGTTTTGAAAAGGTGAAGATACTTCGCTTTCATTTCTGTTTCCAACTCCTAGGTCATTTCCTCAATAGCATGGTTCCTCCACAAAATTTTGACTTGTGATATGACCTTTATGCGTAGGACATACTCCTTCTTATCCAAGATCTTGACAGGTACCTCTTCGTACGTTAAGTCTTCGGCTATCTCGTCCAGTTCTAACTCAATAACGTGGTTCGGGTCTTTCACATATTTACGAAGCACGGATATATGAAAAAATATTATGAACACGAGACATACTTGGAGGTAACGCGAGTCTATAGGCTACATTTCCTACTCGGTCAAGAATCTGAAATTGACCAATAAATCGTGGATTGAGCTTTTCTCTCTTCCTAAATCTTGTAACTCCCTTCCATGGAGCAACACGCAACAATACATGATCCCCAATACTAAATTCCACATCCTTTCGATGAAGATCCGCATAACTCTTTTTGTCGATCTTGTCTTGGTTTGTATCGTTGTCGAATCATTTGGATCTTTTAGTAGTCATACGTACCAACTCGGGTCCCAATAATGTTGCTTCACCCACCTCATCCCAACATATTGGAGAGCGACACTTTCGTCCATACAATGCTTGAATGGAGCCACACCTATACTTGCACGATAAGCTGTTGTTGTAGGAGAATTCCTGATGGTAAATACTTATCCCAACTCCTTTGAAGTCTAGGACACGAGTCTTAATAGATCTTCAAGAGTTTGAATAGTCCTCTCTGATTGTCCGTCTGTTTGAAGATGGTATGCCGAACTAAATCGTAAATCTGTGCCCATAGCTTTTTGCAAGCTAACCCAAAATCGTGAAGTGAATCTTGGGTCATGATCTGAAACTATGGATACTGGCATGCCATGCAATCTCACAATCTCATTCACGTACATACTAGCAAAACGTTCAAGGGAATAAGTCTCCCGTATTGGCAAGAAATGAGCAGACTTGGTTAATCTATCAATAATAACCCAAATAGCATTTATAGAAACCATGGGAAGACCCGTAACGAAAT
Source organism: Panax ginseng (assembly GCA_020205605.1). NCBI lineage: Eukaryota > Viridiplantae > Streptophyta > Magnoliopsida > Apiales > Araliaceae > Panax > Panax ginseng. The sequence continues at coordinate 120,564,854 of CM035133.1, read as the reverse complement.
CCATGGTAATGTGTTCCCACTTCCATTTCGGAATCTCAAGTGGTTGCAATGGACCCTTAGGCACTTGATGTTCTGCATTTACACGTTGACAAGTTAAACACCTCGAGATAAACTTTTCAATCTCTCTCTTCATATTGTCCCACCAAAATGTATGTCGAAGATCACGATACATTTTGGTACTTCTAGAATGGATTGCAAACGGTGTATTATGTGCCTTCGTCATGATCTTGTACTTCAAATCAGAGTCGTTAGGAACACAAAGTCTGGAGTGGACTCAAAGTATTCCTTCTTCATCGATTCTTGCTTCTGGAATAGCACCTTCTTGTACTTTCTTCTTCATACGCATCAGCTCCGGGTCTGTAGCTTGAGCAACTTTAACTTTATCGATTAAAGTTGGTTCTATGTGTATACTTGACATCATCGCACTCGTTCCTGCGTATGATCTTCTACTCAACGCGTTAGCTACCACGTTTGCTTTTCCAGGATGATATTGAATAGTGTGGTCATAATCTTTTAACAACTCGAGCCAACATCGTTGTCGCATGTTGAGTTCCTTTTAGGTGAAAAAATATTTGAGGCTTTTATGGTCTGAATATATCTCCACTTTCTCTCCATATAGATAGTGCCTCCAGATCTTTAAGCGAAAGCAGCTTATTGCTTTGTCAACTCTAGATCATGAGTAGGATAATTCCTCTCATATTCTTTAATTTGTCACGAGGCATAGGCTATGACTTTCCCATGTTGCATGAGAACACATCCTAACCCTTTGCCTGAAGCATCGCTGTAGATAACAAATCCATCAGAACCAGATGGTATTGTCAGAACAGGTGTCGAAATAAGTCTCCTCTTAAGCTATTGGAAACTCTTCTCGCATTCCTCGCTCCACACGAATTTTGTATCTTTTCGAGTCAGTTGAGTTAACGGGGTAGGGATTCGAGACAATCCTTCCACGAATTTTCGATAATAACCAGCTAGGCCCAGAAAGCTACGTATTTCGGTTACCGTCTTTGGTTGCTCCCAACTTTGTATTGCTTCAATCTTCGTCGGGTTAACAGATACTCCATGTTTTGACACCACGTGCCCAAAAAATGCTACTTTCTCAAGCCAGAACTCGCATTTCCTCAACTTGGCATATAGCTTGTTTTCACGAAGCCTTTGGAGTACCAGCTTCAAATGGTGCTCATAATCTTCACGGCTTTTGAAATATATGAGGATGTCATCAATAAAGACAACAACAAACTGATTCAAATATTCCTTGAATCTCGGTTCATCATATCCATGAAAGCTGCAGAAGCATTAGTCAATCCAAAAGACATGACTAAGAATTCATAATGCCCGTACCGAGTTCTGAAGGCAGTCTTTGAAATATTATCAGTTCTAATCTTCAGCTGATGATATCTAAAACAAAGATCCACTACAAAATAGTAAATAGACAACGCAAAAAAAATGTTGTGATTTCAGTCAAAAAACGTCGTGGTTAAGGGTGTCATCTATTTGACACCCTTACACAATATTTTTAAAACGTTGTAGTTAAGCACATTACACAACGTTTTTTAAGAAAAAAACGTTATAAATTTATTTTTCATAAATTAGCAGATACTTAAAAACGTTGTAGAAAGTATGATTCCACAACGTTTTCTGGATAAAAATGTTGTAGTTTAATATATCAGACAATGTTTAGGCATATTTACACAACATTTTTAAAATGTTGTAGTTTAAAAAAAAAAAAAATTGTGGTTCACCACATTACCAATGCACCTGCAATATGCTAATACCTGAAAGATTAACATATTGTAGCCTGAAAGATTAAAAGAGTTGTAACTTCAATCATTTATCAAAGATTCCAAGTAATATCATTCGTTTACAATTTCAAATTACTACATCCACAATATATACATCTCAAATTCACTTTTCAATATAAATTACTACTATATTGAATTGTAAATTTGATTACATCCACAAAATAAACCAAACTATCCATAAAATTAAGCTACTACCTAAGCATGTGCAAAAAAACCTAGGTTCTCCCAAAATACGTACATTTATCCACAACTTTTTGTGTGTGCTTCATCAGAGTATGCATCTCTCCATTCTCCTGTTGTACAGCCTCAAATATTTGGCCATCAAGAGATGGAGCTTCTAAAATGGACTCCTGAAACATATGTAGAACAATATAAATTCATTGTAGAAATTAAAACCTGAGGTTCATGGTGCTATCAAATGTTAATTTTCACTTTTCTCAGTTCTCTTGGATTGACCTTGTACAATAACAACACATTGGCTGATGAGAGGGATTCCTGTCATTGAGAAGTACTACAATAACAACACATTGACTTGGAACTCTTAAGAATCTTACAAAAGCAAGGTGGGGAAGCACAACTAACTCCCATTGCACATTCTATAGAAACTCGACAGTGACTGCCAAAACAAGTATACTATAATATATGTGATTTCTCTATGCAAGTATACTGTAATACTTTGCTTAAGAACTTTCAAATATTGTATCAAGAGAGTTTATCAAAAAGAACTTTCAAATGAATGAAAAGTTGAAAACTGCATCAACATTGCTGCTAAATTGATGAAGGGGCACATACATAACATGTATAAACTAAATATTCATTTTATGTACTTACATTGTTTGATCAGTAGTTTGAATACCGGCGGAACCAGATACTTTGAGGCCTTGCCACCATTTGACAGGGTTAAACAGTTGGGTTAGTAGTGCTTCTTCATCCGGATAGCTTTAGCTTATAGTTTCGCTTATAGTTTCGGACCTTAAGCAGAAGATATATCCAATTGAGACTAAATACTGTCACTGCTATGTGAAAGTTTACACAGCCTGAAATTATTCAATTAACAGCTAAAGTACCTGACTCTGCACCGCACTTAGCATAGCCGGACCAATTCTCTAACGAACAAGTCTACCACTTAATAGGCTTACAATGACATCAATCTGCAAAAGTTTTGAAGTTTCCATAAATTTTTTTAGTCAATCTAAAAGTATTTTCAATTTGTATTTGTAGTTTGTAAGGCATATTTGCTAAAGGCTAATCTATCTCTTCATTTCTCAGATATCAGAAGCAATGATTTTGTAAACCTAAAATCTAAACACATGAGCAGTTAGCTAAGCTGCTCACCAAGTACAGAAGACAGCCAAAGCCCGGACTTGTCTGATTGCCATAGAACAAGAGATGATTCGAACACCTCAATAGAGAAAACAACACCCGATATTTGCATGATGACATTTGCATTTTCAATAACTCTTTGAAATGTTTGGTAAGTCTCCTCACCGTCAACCTGCAGCTCCAGGAAACACCTGTCCATCTTGTTCACAGTCAAGACAGGTCGAATCCTTTCTCCAAGGGCTTGTCTGAGAACTGTTTCTGTTTGGACACATACACCTTCAAACTATGATGAAATATACTGCAAGGAAGAAAAATTCCACAAATAAATATATTGGGAGTATTGGAATAAATACATCTTACTTTTAAGAATGTATATTGGGAGTATTGGAATTCCACAAGGAAAAAAAGGGAAATATATTCTACTGATAGTAAACAAATAAATATGAGATACAAATGTCAAACCAAGAAGTAGTTCATCAAATGACAGAACATTAAAAGAAAAAAAACCAAACACAAAGTATTCATGATTCAGATCAAGATAAAGGTAATCCAACTTTGAATGGGAAGAAAGACCAAAAACTAGACATACAAACAGAAACTTGTAATAATGCTCACATGATGCAACTAAGTACCCAATTTCAAATTAAAATATTAAATTTTTAGGTATAAAAAGATATAATAGTGAAAAACTAAAAATAACAGATAAGGAGACACTCAGATGAGTAAGGAAACCATCAAATCCAGCCAAGAAAACCACCAGCAGCAGAAATCCGGGCAGTCATTGATGGCAGAGAATCTGGCACATTTAGTTTTTCTCCTCATGGTCCACAATTCAAATACTCCATAAAACAAGAGATACATTTTTAAAACGGCCTACCTTCTTAAGACCTACCATTTTAAGGATAATTCCAGTTTCCAATATACCCTTAATATTAGCTAAGAATCTACTAATCATGTAGTAGTGTTGTGCTGTTAAAAATGTTAGTAAAAAGTAATGGTAACCAAGTCAGTGCAAGAGGTAAGTTGATGCCAGCAAGAGTGCAGTTTGAAATCCTGTTTCTCTTTGCAGACCTCTTTCGAGCTCTTTGACAGTGCCTTAGCAAAGCTTTGTCTGGCATTACAAAAATGCAAGAACTTTTAAGGATACAACACATGCAACAATGGAGAAAAATCACTACAACAAAACTAATAAATCTATAGGTAATCTCGTTTAAAGTGTGTGTGATCCATGAGACTCTTTCTCACCTTTCCTTTTCGACCTTTGCCCTCAATTCATCTATCTTAGACTTGATATCCCAAGCCACACTGTTGGCAAGCCAAAATTAATAGCCAGTAAGTAACTTCAGCAGTAATGACATAGATGGTATCTCTCTTTTCTTTATTCCTATTTTCTAGAACCCTTTGTAGCAGTACGAAACTTCTAGTACATGTGTAGAGAATTAAAGAAGTTGGTCATATACCATATGGTCCATAGAAATATTCGTTACTGTTAAGATTCAAAACTCTTGGTGCTTCCAAAGCAGCCTGAAAGTAATACAACATTGCTGCGATGGGAGGGATCCAAGCATATATGCCTAACTAAAGCAATGTGAACTGAAAGTGTATACAAACGAGGAAATAGTATCAATCAACCTACCTGACATAGTAAGCTGAATCGAAGTTGATTGTCTTGGTAATCTTTGCCAGTAATAGGTCCATAAATTGTTGACTCAGTTTTCCCCCAAACCTGAAATTCATCAACAAATTAAGCTCATGTGAGTTGAAGTACCCTAAACTATCAGAGCCTGCATAAAATGATCCATAATGCAAAAAGTGAAAGCCTGAAAGGTATATATAGATACTTATAAATCACACTAGATAAATAAATACATAACCTTTTCGAGGATCCACGGATGATCCACAAAGACACGATCAACGCACGTAACAAGCCATGACACGAATGCCAACAAAAGAATACAATCCCAGAAGAAAATTATACATGTATGTATGATGATAAATGTACCTCAACAACGACTTCTGTATCCCAAGCATCTTTATACTGGTCATAACGAGGAGAAACTGTCATGACACGATGGCCTTTGGCCTAGGGACAGAGCCAAAAATAATGCAGTGAGTTAATTATGCCATCATTAAATAGAGGAGCTAGGCAAAGTAGATAGTTATAATACTAACTGCCATGGCTAGTGGTAAGCCACCTAGAACATCTCCGAGCCCACCAGTTTTGCTCCATGGTCCTACTTCTGACGACACAAAGATCAATTTCATCCCCAATCCACAAATTATGACTGCACCATTTTGATTTTTCAACTTTTTCCCCCCGCACTTGAATTTAGCATTTGACGTTATGCTTATTAGCATCAAATGTACGATTAAACCATGAAAATGAAGAAATTAAAGCCAGAAGAGTACTTACAGACAAATCAGTCTCCGAATTTGTTTCTGCCCACTGAGGAAGCTGAAGACCAAGAACTGGAGAGCTTACAGAAGACATGAACAAAATCACAGATCTACAATTTTTAGGTTAACTTTGCTCTCGAAAAAATCAAAATGATGATACTGCTCCATGGAAACTTTGCCAGCCCACCACTGGCGGCCGCACTACCGCTGGTCGCATGGTTGCGGCTACGGTCTCTGCCACGCCAACGGCCAGAGCTCGTCTCGGGCTTAGCATTTCCATCGAGCCAATACGCCTTTTTCTTGGCTTCATCTCCCTCCACAAAACTGGATTTGGATGGCTTGTTCAAGCTCTTCTTATCTTCCTCAATTGTGAATTGTATATCTCAATTCTGTCCAATCTCTTAAGATTAGTCATTTATCCATTAAAATTTTAGTACAATCTCTTAAGATTAGTCATTTATTTTAGTACATTCTCCCCTGTAAAGAATATATAGCAATCAATTTATGAGAGAGAGAGACTACCTTGAGCTGAACAAGACAAATCCAGGAGGCAAACTTCAATCTATTAGATACAAGAATAAGTGTAAAGAAGACCTTGATTGAAAAACTTAAAGATGCCATCCCATAGTTGAGGTTCTTTAGATCCTAGTACTTCCACCTGATGGAAGTTACGAAGTTGCTTCGCAATTTCTGCAGCTAGCTTTGGCTTTCTCATGTCTGTCGAGGAAAAGAGTGACTATAATATCAAAAACAGATTACAGGTCTCCATGTATATTGGTATAATGGTATTAAGTATGTAATCACAAAAGAAAAACAATATTACATTTACTAAGCTATTTTCATCTCACTTAGAATGCAACACCTTCAAGCATGCCTCTGTGATGAAAAATAATGTGTATACATGGCAAGATAACTTCTAAGACTAAAAGTTATAGATGTGAGCCATGGAATGCATTGTGGTTGTCATTTATTACACCTTCAATTCTGAAATTAAATCAAGTTTGTAGTTGTCATTTATTACATATTCGTCTCGGACTGTTACAGTTATAGGGAAAATTGTTGTATTATAATATAGAAAAACAGACCAGATGATATAATTAAAGTGTAGAACATGACCTAGTATTTTTAACATAAACGGCGTGCCATAGTGTTCTCTTTTCCAATAAATTAGGATAATTTGCCCACCACAGTGTTCTCTTTTCCAATAAAACCAAAGGTTACTGCTACAGGGAGATGGTGTATTATTAATGGTATTGGCTCCCTCTCCTGTTAAATGCAACATAATAAATAACTCAATATCAAATTAAGTGAACTACAACACAACTGCGTAAATAAAACAACAACTATCAAACTATCCAAACTATCCACAAAATATACCAAACTATCCAAACTATCCACAGCAGAGATAGACAGGGAAACAAATTGAACAGATTTATATGCATGTTCAATCTTCTTATGTATGTTGTACTCTTGCAAAATGCCGATGATACCCAGGTATAAAACAACATCATAAACCTCATGGAACATCTGTGTTTTCTCTTCTCCTGGGATTAGCTCTGCTCTTGCTGGCATGTTTACTCCAAGTTGAATCTGGAGTCTGCTTAACCAGATACAAAGCATAACCAAATTTCAATAATGATAGCCAAGCAAGAAACAAAATACACCATGTGTCATATTTTGATTCATAAAAGATTTGTACTGTTTGGAGTCCATGATGATTAAATAAACCAAGAAATTACCATGAAATCAAATTTAGCACTCTGATTCATGATAGAGAAAGCCCATGGGGTTTGTAACCAGTTTGTCACCCATGGGGTTTCTATATTTATTTTTTTAAGTAGAATGATAAAATATATCATTACAATGCTCCAGCTACACTAGAGAAAACCATTATTAGGGCTTTCGACAACCTCAGCTTCTTCACCGTCCTTTCCCCACGAACATACCCAAAATCCCAAATTGATTCAACAATCAAATCTTATCAAAAATACACAAATTGCAAAAAATAAACAATAAAAAAATTAATTGATAGAAATGAACTCACGATGAGTGAACGGGCGATGTGGACTTGGCGAGGCTTCCATTGGTGGTGGCAGCGGAAGTTCCATTCTCCGATTGACTAGATGATTTCTTCATAGTCGTTGAATTACATTTCGATTCCTTTGCATTGGCAGCGTTTTTCCTTTTCGATGAGATCGTGGATTTCGGGGTCCATTGTTAAGAGGGGGGTGTTGCCCCATGTATTGACGGGATCCATGGCAGACTGAATACAGAGAGAGAGAGAGAGAGAGAGAGAGAGAGAGAGATCGATAATAGGGTTTTGGTTTTGTGAGCGTAAAAGAGTAGAGAAAGAATATAGCCGCTCCGTTTTTTAATTTTAAGTTTTTTTTGCTCCGTGTTTTATTATATAGATAACGTTTTTTCTAAAAAAAATGTTATCTATTTAAAATTAAAAAAATTTCTTATAAAATAGATAACGTTTTTTCATATGTATCTACAACATTTTGTTAAAAAACGTTGTGAAAAAAAATACTACAACGTTTTTTGAAAAGAATTGTACTCCTTGCAACTTGTCAAACATGTCATCAATATGAGGTAGCGGATACCTATTCTTGATGGTGACATAGTTCAATTCCCGATAGTCAATACAAAGTCGCATACTCCTGTCTTTCTTCTTTACAAATAAAACAGCAAGCACCCCGAGGAGATGTCTTAGGATTTAATGAAACAGATATCCAACAACTCATGTAGTTGGACTTTTAACTCTGAAGTTCAATAGGAGCCATTCGATATGGGGTTTTAGAAATGGGCTTGTGCAGATTCAAGATCAATAAAGAATTCAACTTCACGTTACGGGGGTGGTGGAAAGTTCTTCAGAAATACGTCGGAAATTTACTAACAATGATAATATTATTCAAATCTAGTATATCTTTATTCAAATCCATAACATGGGCTAAGAAAGCTTCGACATCCATTTTTTAATAAACGAATAGCTTTATGACTAGATATGACGTTGATTGATTTTAATGGTTTAGTTGCTTGAATTCATACAACAAGGTTGGTTAGGAATATGAAAACTAACAACCTTACGAAAACAATCAATTTTGGCATGATGAGTAGTTAACCAATCAATCACAAAATCACATCAAAAGCAAGTATCTTTAAAGAGATAAGGTCAACGAGTAATGTGATGGTGCCAACTTGGATCAAACAAGATTTATAAACAAAGTGGATGTGATAAAAGTTTCTCCTAACGAAGTCTCCACAGATAAATCAAAGTCTAATTTCTCCAGAGTTAAGTTTAAACGTTGAGCATAAGCAGGAGAGATAAATGAATTGGGTAGCACCGGTATCTACTAATGTATAAACTTCGCAAGAATTTATGACTAGCTTACCCGTGATCACCTCGTTTGGGTTTCTCGCATTTTGACTAGTCACAACAAACGCTCTTCCAGGAACCGTTGACTTTGACTTTTCTGGGACAGCCTTTTGAGTCATCATCCCCGCTGGACTTGGTTTCGCTACTGTACAATCTCGAGCGATATGTCCTTCCTTTCCACAATTATAACATACCTTGAAATGTTGTGGGCAGTTTGGACTGATATGTCCCTCTTTCCCACATTTATAGCATACGACCGGTGGTCGCTCTCCTCCCTTAGAACCAGTTGCTGCTGGTGCTGACGTCTTCACATTGTCATTGTTGAATCTCCTCCTTTTATAATCTCCCCCCGACTCGCTTCTTCTATTTTCATGGCCATGATTACCACCAGAGTGGTTACCATTTTTATCCGTATTTTTCTTTCTCCGCTGGTTATCATTGTTTTGATGACTGCTATCTCCGGTATGATCCTGGTTGTGGTCCCTCGGTTGAACGTACTCGTTATCTCGCTTTAATAATTGAGCCCTGTTGACAACATTTGAATAGAGAGAAAATTTATAAGAAATGAGATATTGACATATGTCGGGTTTCAAACCTCTCAAAAACATCGGTGTCATACGTTCCTCATTCTCCACCAAATGAGGTGCAAACCTGGATAACTCTGCAAACTTCGCCTCATACTGGGACACCGTCATGTTGTTTTGTTCCAATCTAATAAACTCCACTTCCTTCATATAACGAATATTTTCAGGAAAGTACTTGTCATTGAACAATTTCTGAAACGTCTCTCAAGACATGCTGAGTGCGGCTGGATGGGTACGCTTAACAGAATCGCACCAGTAATCTGCCTCATTACGAAACATAAAGGTGGCGAATGGAACCTTCTGTTCCTCCGTGCATCCCAAGACATCGAATATCTTGGTAATTTGTTTGACCCACATTTACGCTTAATCCGGATCGGCTTTTCCCGAATTGCGGTGGTCCCAACTCTTTGAATGCTTGGCTATGATAAGCCGTGCGTTGTTATAATTTCACTGTATTTTGAACACGAGTCTCCCAAATGCGATTTTGCATGAGCGTAAAAAGCTTCTAAACATCCCGCCGTTCATCATCTGCTCAGTGGTGTTGTTCACAGGAGGAACATTGCCAGCCTGTTGCACGTTCTCCTCGTTGGTGGGTAAAGGTGTCTCCACGGTCTCATTTACTCTAATGTTAACATTCTCAGTCGACATTCTTAAATGCTGCCATAAAACAAGGGTTAATTAAAGAAATCAACATATCACATAATATCCCTATATCTTCGACCAACCAACAAATAAGCTTAGGTAAGACACTTTAGCGAAGGTTTTACTCGTCTCTCCCTCTTAGTTCTATTCCCCGATCTCCGCCGGAGATCATATCTCTAAGCTACGATATTAATTTGTGACGCCCCAAAAATGGGTATACATCACCCATTTTGAGTCGTCAATATCGTAATCTGTAAACAACTACAACTTTATTGTCTACAACATAAAAGCGTGAGTTTTAAAAACAAATATTGTCTTCTAGACAATATCAACACTCAAATAAGTTCTCATTACAATTATTGATACATTATTTTACAAAAATGGTGAGGACTACTAAAACAACTCTCTAGAACCATCATTCCACACCCCGACTAGAACTCGCTACATTCTCGCCTCCTGAGAAGAAAAATGGAATAAAAAGGAAAAGGGTGAGCTCAACTAGCCTAGTAAAAAATATTATGACTAAGATAATATAGAACAAATTATCGTTAGTCTTCAACAGAAAAAAATCTGATAAAATACAATAGACAACAAGTTTCAGATCAATATTTGCAGCGGAAATAATAATTCATAGATGAGTTATGTAGAGAATAAAATCTACTATAATCTATGAATTTAAAAATCCATCATCAATATTTATATCCTGTAACATCAATCAATATACATCTTGAATCAAATATTCATCTTTGCACTACTACAGCCAAAGATATTCATCGATTGGTCGTGTTCATCTCAACACTGTTCATCTTTGCACTCACGGGCCAAAGATATTCATCAAAAATTCATTCATCTTTGCACTACGGGCCAAAGATATTCAGTAATATCATCATTTAGGACTGAGGATGATGTAAAATATTTTAAAGAAAACGAATCTAGTGAAACAAAAGAACAAATATTACAAATTCCAAACAGAAATTGACCAAAATCCACATACAGATGATTTTACAAGCTATAATCAAATTTTAGTCAAGAAATGGGCCCACGGACATGTTTAACATGTTTTAAACAACTTTTGCAACAAAAATACTCTTCCTTCTCATATATTCATATATCCCACATTCATTGTAAAAATATTACCATTATTATATTATTAAAATATAATAATATATTTAAATAAATTATTTTATTGGAAAAGATAAAATATCAATTTTCAACAATTGTCACATTAAAAATTTTCTCCATCTATATCCACATAAAATGAATATTTTACTTATCATATAAATCAATAATTAATTATTCACAAATAATATTACAAAATCACAATCATGTGATAACCACGGTTCCGGGAAGAGGGGCTTTCAATAAGGATTTCTCCTTCATTGGCCAAGCATGATTAGGTGACCAAACCTCTCCTTAGACGAGAACTTTCTAGACATTGCCAATAATGCTATCTAATAATATTATTCAAATAATATGAATTATTGATTCGATAAAGGAAAATATTGTGCAGTGACAATTATTGAAACAACAATAATATAAAATATCAACGTAGCAATTATTGAATCAATAAAATAAAATATTGAACAGTAATTACTGTAACAATTATTGAGTAGTGCCTTCTTACGTAAGAATTAATAATTGGTGCAATACCGTGTGCTACTGTGTTTTAACCACCGAGTATTTCAACAGTATTAACGGTAACAACTACGTCGTTATTTATAAACAACTTATATTTGTTGTTTTCTTTCATCCAATCGCTTTCCGTTATGGGGCCCACACAAGGCTGCACCGTCGTACCAATATTCCCCGACAGTAAGAATATTCCACGACCAAACGAATATTCCACGACAATAATGAATATTTTATAACCACTTGCTTATTTAAAATATTTGCGCATTTTACCCATAACTAACCACATTAATCAAATCAAACTTTACTATTTTAAAATAATAAATAAAAAAAATTTAATTTCATTTATAATAAGTTGGGGTCTTACAACCATACAGTTATTAAAGCTTTTGATGGATCCCGACAAACTTTGTTGGAGAGATTGAACTCCCAGTAGAGATTGGTCCACATACATTCTACATATCTTTTCATGTTCTCAAGATATATATAGGCTACAACCTACTTTTGGGAAGACCGTGGATTCACATGGCTGGAGTCATCCCTTCCACCCTTCATCAGCAACTTAAATATATTATCCACAAGAGCCTAGTCAATGTTAATGCTGAGCCGGAATGTCTTGAACAAGGTGACATACCACTCATCAGCTTCAATGCAGAAGTTAAACTGATCAGTTTTTATACCATGGAGGTGAGCAATACTCATTATCATCCCATTGGGGTTCCACATCTGATACCTAAGATTTTTGCCGAAGTAATGTCGGCAACTCAAGAGATGATATCATTGGGCTATCAACCTGGACAAGGGTTAGGCAAAGATCATCAGGGCATTCAGTGCCCAATTTAAGTTCCTAGTCAAACTGGGACAGCTGGACTAGGCTATTCTGCCAGTTCCAATCATAGGAATCCTCACAAACACAAACAGATTCCTTCAGCTTCAGCCACACGACGATTATCTCCACCTATAGATCCTGAGCCTGTACAGTCTCCGGTAAAGGTGTCTGCCCATATAATGGCTATGCTATTTCCCAAACAGATACCGGTTAAAGCAAAAGAGGTCTTAATTCCTGATCCTGAAGTGGAAGAAAGGGAACGGAGACATAAATAAGACATTTCCAGAAGATTCTCTCACTTACGCATCATTTTCCATGATGAACACACAAATAGATACACCCTTGACGATGATTGCCCAGATATTATGATCATCATTCGAGAAAAGGAGGACGATAACATCCCCTTTATCACTGTAGTCCAACAGGATTTCACCCTTGATAATTGGAGCAGCACTCCTTGCATTTGTCGACAAGGGTAAAAAAGGCGATACTCCTACATACTTGTAGATAGCTATAACTACTTACTTTTACATACGATAATTATTAGCGGTTGTTTTGTCATTACAGGCTAACACTTTGTATGATTGAACAATTTCATATATTAAGTGAAAGCATATTTTGTTTCAGGACTCTAAATTTAGATGTGCCTATACTAGCTGATGAGGTGCCTTTTCTCCACAAGGACTGCAACTTTGATGAAAAGTTGGACTCAGACTTAATGGAAATACAAGAGGACTATGAGATACCTCAAGAGATCAAGGAATGGGTCGAGGATAAACCCAAACCAAATCTTGATCAAACCACTTCTTTCAACCACGGAACCTCAGAAAACCCTAAGCTAATCCAGATTGGTACGGACCTCACTCCAAACCAAAGGAAATTTCATGGTTACGCTATTAACCCAATTCCAGGATGTGTTTGCATGGTCTCATGAAGACATGATCGGTTTATCCACTGACATTGTCATTCATTATCTTCCCATTAAAGAGGGATTCAAGCCAGTCAGGCAGAAGCTTAGGCGATTAAAACCTGAGTGGAGTTTAAAGGTTAAAGAAGAAATTGTGAAACAATTTCAAGCTACCATCATCATGGTGTCTACATACCTTGAATGGCTATCCAACATAGTCCCCGTGCCTAAACCTGGAGGAAAGGTGCGAGTTTGCGTGGATTACCGGGATCTGAATAAAGCTTGCCTTAAGGATAGCTTTCCCGTTCCATTTATCCACATTCTCATTAACAATACTGCTCAATACGACATCCTTTGTTGATTATTTTGCGGGGTACCATCAAATCATGGTTGCTGAAAAGGATCATGAGAAAACTGCATTCATCACGTCTTGGGGAACCTTTTGTTATAGATGGTTGTCATTTGGCCTCATCAATGCCGGAGCTACCTACCAGCGGGCCATGATGGCTCTTTTCCATGACTTAATGCACACAGAGATAGAGATCTATGTTGATGACATCATTGTCAAATCTCGAAGGGAAGAAGACCACTTAGACCATCTCAGAAAGCTATTCAACAGGTTATGTGAGATCCCAAAATTATGAAATGAAAGTATTCAATTTTCTTATAATTAATATTTTATTTAGTAAATGGTTAAATTGAGAAAGGGTTAAAGTTAAGGGTGATATGTGAAAATTTTGCAAAGTATGCAAGTTGTTATAAAATATTCGTTTGGTCAGGGAATATTTGTACGATGGCACAATCATTGGTGGGCCCCACAATGGAATTATTGTCGGATTGAGAAAATGACAAATATTTTTATGAAAATAACGGCGGAAGTTTTCTTAATTAAAATTGTTGAACTACTTTCGGTAGTAAAAAATGCGATGTCTGGCATTGGTTGCATAGTAGCTACAGGTATTGATTATTGATGCTTACATGAGAAGTCACTCAGTTTTGTTCAATTATTGCTACAGTAATTGTTGCATAGTATCTCACGTTATTTGATTCAATTATTGGCGATATTTATATATTATTAAATCAATAATTGAGATGACAAAGTTATTAATACTATTATTTGCAATATTAACGATGTCTAGAAGTTCTGTCAAGGAGAGGTTTGGTCACCTAATTGTGCGCTAATAGGGAGAAATCCTTATTGGAAAGCCCAATCTTTTGTGGGAACGACCTGGTCGATTAATAGTGTGAATTATAATAATGATGATGGATTTTGTTTTATTATTATTATAAATATAATAAAACAAAAAACTTTTTATATAAAATAGAATACTTTTTATAAAGTTTTATTTTATTTGATTATAAATAGAATATAATATATTTTATTATGCATAGTGTTTGCATAGTAAAATCTTTATATATAAAATAGATTACTTTTATAAAGTTATTTGTTTTATTAGATTATAAATAGAATATATTATATTTTATTATGCATAGTGTTTGCATAGTAAAATCTTTTTTATATAAAAATGAATACTTTTATAAAGTTATTTGTTTTATTAGATTTTAAATAAAATATATAATATATATATATATATATATATATATATATTATAAATAGAATATATTATATTTTATTGCATAGTATCCTTTTCATTCTCCATATAAATAGGATGCTTAGTTAGAATTGAAAACACACCAGAAATTTAGAGAATTCTTCTTCTATAATCTTGAGCGTATTTCTTTAGAGTTTTAAGAAGCTTTGAGCGTAGAAAACAGTATAAGTTTTCTTCAAGAATATCCTCGCCCTACCCATCAGAATACTCTTCTTTCTAAGGTAAGGGATATTATTATTATAGTAAGGGGTATTATTCTTTCGTATTCATGAAGAGAGTTATTTTCTTTCAATACTCGTAAGGGTTTTTATTCCATTCTTTATTATTATGTTGGAATAACTTGTCTATGCGAAGTACCGCATACATGGTGAAATTCTTCTGTTATTCCATTCTTTATTATTCGATTGAAATAACCTGTCTGTGCGGTTTATCGCATGCCTGGTGAATTCTGTTGTTATTCCATTCTTTATTATTCTGTTGGAACATCCTGTCGGTGCGAATTACGCATGACTCGGTTCCATTCTTTATTATTACATTGGATCATCTTGTACATGCGGATTACGCATGACACTGGTTCCATTTTTATTATTCTATTGGAACATCCTTTTTTGTGCGGATTCATGCATGACATGGTTTCATTCTTTATTATTCTCATTGGAATATCTTATGCTGTCTTTGATTACGCATTTAATTTGGTTCCATTCTTTATTACCGTTAGAATAACTTGTCTATGTGGATTCGCATGCATGGTGAATGATCCTTTGTATTCATTCCTTATTAATTTGTGGAAATGATCATCTCATTGGATTCTTTGCATGGCGGTGAAAATTCATTTTGCGGTTTAAGTAATTTTTCCGACCCTCAAAAATTACGAAAAAATTTGAAATGATAATTTGATGAGTTTTCTATATTGTGTCCAAAAATGGCAATTTTTGGATGTATATATTAAGAGTTATGAATTTTATTGGAAAATACTATTTTAAAAATAAACCTTATAACTCCTTGTGGTTAACTCAAAATTGGTGAAATTTTTATTGGGAGTACATGTATATAATGTATATCTAGTGTAAATTTTGGATATTTTGGACAAAATCTGATTTATAAAAAATGTCTAAATATTGGCGATTTTGGCCGTATGAAAAATAGTAAATGAATTTTTAAATTTCGAGAAAAATATATGTTTAATATGAGACTATATTACGCTAAATTCGAGAAAAAGAAATATTTTTGGGATTTGATTTGGTATTTTTTCATGAAAATGAACTAGTTATGAGTAAATAAATTAAATATGTTATGTGAAGTAACAAAATTGGAAAATAGGATTTTATGGCTTGAAAATTCTATATAAGGTATATCTGATTTGTGATGAGAGTTTTGGTTATTGATGATGAAATCTTATGAGTTTGGCATTTTAGGATGATTAAATGCATTAATTAGTAAAGTGTAAACAATTAAAATAAATTGTTTATAAGTTTAAGAAATGATTAAAATATTGTTATAATATTAATGATATTAGATTATGAGATTATTAAGTGATTGATAACATTTGGTTATTATTGAACGCTGGATAAATTGTATTCTAAATGTTTAATATTTATCTTTTATCTCATTTGATTGATTCTTTATATCATTGTCATTATCCCCATGCTTATATTATGATGAAAGTCATTTGTGGCCTGTAGTGCATAGATGGACTTGGTATGATTATGACCAGGGATTATTCGGTATAATCATGATCGTAATGTTACAAATGATGTGGTAAAAGTCCCCATTGGCCCGTAGTGCATTGATGGATAGTTTTTGGTATGATAATGGCCATGGATTCTCTTCGGCCAATGGTGCAAAGATGAATTGTTTTATGGTATGATCATGACTGTTGATGAAAACATAATTATCTTTGGCCCGTAGTGCATAGATAATTTGTGGTTGTGATATTAACGAATATCCTTGGCCTGTAGTGCAGGGATGATTCGATGATGTGGATTAATTATTGAGCTGAGTCTTAACAATGAAATATTAATTCATGGATGTGATAATAATGAATATCCTTGACCCGTAGTGCATGGATAATTCATGGATGTGATATTAACGAATATCATTGGCCGTAGTGCATGGGTGATTCGATGATGTGGATTATTTATTAAGTTGAGTCTCATCGATAAAATATTGATAATAAACTTTTAAATTCGTAGAAGATAGTAGATATCATGCTCTACTTGACTCTTCTAAAATACAGTTGTATGTCTTTGGCCTGTAGTGCAAAGATGAAATTATTAGTATATTTATGAGCAGGAATTATGATTTGGTATAACCATGATTTTTGATGTTTTAGGTGAAGATAGGTGATGAAAATTATCTTCGTCTTGGGTGCAAAGAGGAATTTAGAATCACAATTATGATTACGAGTTATTCATATGATTATGGACAGGAATTGTTTATTGATGTTACAGGGATAAAATATTATTGGTGGACTTTTAACATAGAGAAGATAATAGACTAGATGGTCTATTTGACTCTTCTAATGGATTGCTTTCATTCACGCAACTATGGTTGAAAAGTTTTATCATCTACCATATGTTCTAAATCTCGATTTATTCTTGATGAAGGCTATTGATGATGTAAATTATCTTTAGTCATGATATTCTTTACTGGGTTATTTGTGTTCACTCTTTTGCTTCACAATTCCTTTCAGGTAATAAGAGTGTAGCTGGGTCGAGCAGGGATAATAGGGGAATAGAATGGTGGTCTATAGCTGTTGAGGTTCTCCCTAAATACTATGGAAATAATTTTATTGAGAACTTTATATAAGTGTGTCGATTATTATATCGTCATTTGATATTTAATTTTGGTGAACAAGAATAGGGGGTGAGGTGAACCCAACTTTGGAAGGGTGTTTTGCCACTATCATACAAGATGTCTAATGACATACAACCTCGTGTTATCATAAGACAAGGTTGTGCACATCCACTTGTTGAGTGTATCTACGAGCACTACCTATATGATCTTGGAGTTTATTTGAAATATAATTTACACTTGGAGACAACGGAGTTAATTATATGTCAAGAGAAGACTCACCATTGGAAAGAAGATGATAGTAATCTTCTTGTTTTTCTTTGGGGTCTATTGGGTTAACCAAGGATAATTTTGTGGACATATGATATCTATCATAACCTAGACGCATGGCCTCCCATGTACGAAGGTTTCCTTGAGCACTTCCCAAAGATTTTAATTTCTAAAACAGTTATTGATTGTACCTTTATGTAAGGTGAAATTGTGACATGAGTCAGAGTTGATATATATATTTGTATTGAAATTCACAGTATATGTCATCGTATTTTTCACGAAAGTCGTATAAATGAAATTCCAGGTCATTATGGAAATGCCCATTCTTCAGACAAAGAAGGAAATACGAGGATTTTTGGGAAGGATCAACTTCATTAGCATATTCATCTCCCAACTCACAGCAACCTATGAGCCCATCTTCAAGCTGTTAAGGAAGAACTCCTCCATGAAATGGAATAACAAGTATCAGAAAGCCTTCCTTACAATCAAAGAGCAGCTGGTTAACGCTTATGTTTTGGTACCTCTCAAGGATGGTGTTCCCCTATTCATGTACCTGTCCATCAATGGCAATGATATGGACTGCATGATAGGACAGAAAGACGATAGAGGCCAAGAGCGAGCTATCTACTACCTCAGCAAAAGATTCAACAACAGTGAACATAAGTACACTCTGATTGAGAAGACTTGTTGTGCTTTAGCATGGGCTTCCATGAGGTTACAGCATTACCTCCATGGTCACACAACCCATCTCATATCCCGCGTGGATCCTCTCAAGTATGTGTTCAGTAAACCCATATTGAATTATCGATTGTCCAGATAGAAGTTGATCTTACAGCAATTTGACATCGTCTACGTGACGCAAAAGTCTATCAAAGGTCAAGGAATTGTGGATCAACTGGTCGTCGCACCTTCAGGGGATTCCAAACCCTTGGAAATATACTTCCCCGATGAAGGGGTAATGACAGTCCAACAACACCATCAGTATGATACACATCAATTATGAAAAATGTATTTTGATGGAGCTGTTAATATGGAAGGTTCTGGAGCTGGAGCAGTTCTAGTAGCCATTACAGGGGATCAGTATCTCATCGCCGTCAAATTATAGTTCGTCAACACCAACAACACAGCTGAGTATGAAGGCTATATCATGGGACTCAAACTTGCCCAATCAATGGCATCAGGCGGTTAACTATCTTTGGAGATTCTGAATTGGTGATCAGACAAACCACCGGAATCTATCACACCAAAGAACTACATTTGATGCCTTACCATCGGTAGGTTATCCAGATGGCTTTAGAGTTTGAAGAAATAAACTTCCTCCACATTCCTTGGAATAGGAATGACTTTGCGGATGCGCTAACAACTTTGGCCTCCTTGATCAACATATTTGACAACGAAAACATGCCAAGCATTCCCTTTGCCCTGTAAAAGGCTCCAGCCTATGGGAATTACATTGGAGAAGTATCAGATGAGCTACCTCCCATTCAGTACCCTTGGTATCAGCATATCAAGGAGTATCTATGAGATGGATCAATACCCGCTGAGGCGAGTTCTGCTGAGAAAAAGCGGATCCATCGAATGGCTATAAAATTATACCTGAGTGGAGATGCACTCTACAAACGAGATGCAAGACTAGGTCTCCTTAGATGTCTGGACAAGGACCAAACTCAGAGACTCATGGATGAAATCCATGGTGGAGTATGTGGCCCACACATGAGCGGCCCTCTACTTGTCAAAAAGATCCTCAGAACAGGGAATTATTGTCAAAAAGATGCACTCTACAAAAAGAGCGGCATCTCTCCCAGCAAGATCTATCAACATCAAGGCCCTAGCATGATCTCTCTCAAATGTCATCAAATGAAGACTCCACTCTAAATACTCTATTGAATACGGGGTCACGATGGAGGCACCTTTGGGAGAATCCATCACAAATCTTTGGCAACCCGACCAAAAAAGCTCATCCTCGGTGGGAAAATTAATGTCCTCCACGGGATCTCCACCCTCCAAATTAATGCCCGGCTCTTTGGATATAACCACAGCCAATGCAGTCTCTATCTCCATCCATGCAGAATACTCTAACAAACAACCCGGATGGCTAACAGAAAACTCAGCTAGCTCACGCTGATCCCAACAGGCATACACCCTGGATCTGTCCTTTACTGACAAATGGCGAGAAGCCAAGCGCTGACTTAATGCCCCCTCAAATAGATGGAAGTCCTAAAACTGGTCAAACTATGACATCACAGTCAGTGGGTGGTAAGTCGCCATGCCTCTCAAACCAGCCAGAGGGAGATAATCCATGCCAGGTGCATGAGTAATGAAGCTGTAGGGTGAATTGAGCCATGTACACAGCAAAATGCCAAATGGATCTCCGATCCTTGCCAAAAACACCGACCAGGATGTAGCATTTGTACACTCCGCTGGCTGAAAGGAGTAAGACATGGCTATCTCATGGGTAAAACAGTATCCACGCCGTCGGAAGGTGCCAATCGGTTTCAGGTGTGACATAAACAACACATACAACATGACTGGGCCGCCTATAAATACCCATACGGGATAGGTATGACAGTATGTGGCGAATCTTAATGTCTCTGTCATAATCATCGGCACAATGGTATAACCCTCCCTGAGAGCTCTCACTGCCATGACAATATAGATGTCCAACTCGTCCATATACAGTGGCATGTATACATAAGCCACTACGCACATAACAAGTACATCTACTCTGGTTATGCGCCACTGATCCTCCAGTGTGGTGAAATCCCCCGAGTGTCGTACATAACTGTCCTCTAAGCCAAATCTGTCTATCAAAAAACGCTGAGATATCATATGGCCGGATGTAATCTCATCATGTACTACTCTACGCCTCAACCTGGTGAGGGTCATATAAAGCTATACTTAGGCTCATATCGCCGAGATAGCCATCCGTGCGTAAGTAAGTGCATCTAATGGCATTGCCAACCATGCATACTCCTCCAAGGTGGGAGTCAACTCCTGGATACCAAACCAGAAAACCTGCCTCTCCGATATCCAATGCTCCAGCATACCCTCTACAAAGCCTACGGGAACCTGAAACATCAAGAGGGTCATAGAATACTGTAATAACGGATCTACGGTCACCCTGTCTAGAGGTAACAAACTATCATACCACGACCTCAGACGAGAGGCTACCAACACTGGTGGGGTCTGTTCAATGAGACTAACGATCGAGGAAGACATCTATGTGGGCCGTATCATAAGACCATCTAGGGGTCAATGCTAAATATCTCTGGACATACATACACATGCATAACATAATACATGCATTATAAACAATATATGGCAATATGATGTAGGGAATAACAATATATACATTCCTAAGTACATCATTATCTAATACATAATCTCTATACAGCTAAAAATATAGGGAAATGGGGCACATACGCCCAACAACTAACAGAGGCCTATCAAAAGATATAGCGAGAATGGGGCACAACCACCCAGTATCAAATAGAGGCCTATCAAAAGATATAACGAGAATACACATTAGAAGAAGACAATGGTGTCAATGTCTACATCATCAATCCTTTCCACCTGATGTAACTCCTCCTGAGTCACAAGATCTCCATCAATGGGGATATCAAGCCTATACAACGGAGGATCTGCACCGGCAAAGCCATATGGGTCTCCTGAGGGGCCAGTGCCTGAGCTGGAAGGATCAAAGGTGCGTGCCTCTAAAGGATCTCTGCCAAATGCCGGATAAAGAAATGTGCTCGGTCTAACTGTCGGGTCAAACTGTCAATCTGTGTCAAATGAGTCGGATCTCTAACACAAGCCATCCAATCCGCCATCATCACGGATCCAGAAACCATATCCCCTATAAACCGAAAGTGGCGCAGTGCAGGCTCATGGTAGTGCGAGGGACCACCAATCTTTGGAACATCTCCTGAGTATAAGGACCCTCTAACAGTGTAAAGCCGTCAACACCCATCAATGGGATATCAATGACGGGCGACTATGATATAGGCTAATAATGTCTGGCAGGAGGCAAGATTGGTATACGGATCTCCCCTGTGGTGCTCCTAATAGCATGTTCTCCTAAATAGAGCTCCTATCCTCCATCAGTGAAGAGAGGAATCTTACGGGTGGATATCACGTACTCGACACCAAGTGGGTACCCATCCTCAAACCCAACGGTCAAATGCTCCCCGGAATAGGGAATCCAAGTAATGGCATCAGCTGTCAACAACTCCAACTATAAACGACAATGAGTGAAACCCTCAGCTACAGGAACCTCCGCCAGTATGGAGTGATGCCATCACCATCCTCGTGGATAGGTCTCTAAGTCTAACACACTCACATGACGCAAACATGGGAGCCTCTCATAGGCCCAAAACTGCCAGTACAAAGGCAAACATCTGCTGTCAGTCAACACTCTTAACCTGTACATGGGAAATCACAAGAGAAATACTCACCAGCAGAAATGGGTAAAATCCTAGCCAAGCCTCTGTCAAGCCCTGCGAACGCATGCACATGCCCCTGAGGAAATAGGCGAATGTGTAGGAGCCCCAATCATACTCTCCAATACAGTCCACATCTCATGTGGCGCTGACTAAAACGAAAGATACCATAGAAGAGTTATCTGCTATGAAGCAGACCCTAATGATTATCAGGAACAATCACTGAAGAATGCGATCCCTGACTCTCACATCATCGGGTATGGGCTCACTCAACATCCTGCTCATAGCATCTATGCTCAAAGGACCTATACGAACTGTCCTGCCCTTGAGGGCCTCAACCGAGACTCCTAGCGAGGATATAATGGCAGTCGGGGTAATATCTGCCGTACAAGGCACTGGCGCCCCTCCAAACTCTATAACAGTGATAAACCGCCAATCCATCGGCGTTATCATCACCTCATAGTCTAATAAATGAAGAGACTGAGTCTGGTGAAACCAGCACTCACACAATGCCCTGAGATAACCACAGGGACAACGACGGGGGAGGATGGAAAAGAACGCCTCGAAGCCCCAGCCATGCACAATCGCTCGATAATCAGGATGCAGAGCCTGATATATAGAGTGAATGTTGAACCAGTTCACTCAAGGCTGCGTAAAGCCGAGAACCTGCATCATAAAGCAAGTCAACATTAGAATCCTTACTCCTCATCAATAGGAAAAAAGGAAGATCAAATCCAGCTTTTACCTCGTTTGCATGCAAGTAAACGGAGGGGTGTCAACTCAAAACACCTTGAAGCTCTGGGATCATCACTTGAATGCCTGGAAGATTCCTACGGGGAACATGAGCAGCAGGAGCGGGGTCCACAACTGGTACATCCTCCTCCTCGTCCTCAACATCCGGTACATCAACCCGGATAGGTTGTATCACCGCCTCCACTAAACGACGAGGTTGTCTAACGAAATGGGGTTGAGGCACATCAGAAACCCTCCTCAGCACACCTGAAGTGGTCCTACGGGAACTACTTGGCTGATTTGGATCCATATATTTGGACACAAGTCTCCAAATCACCTCAGAAAGGGTGTGGTAAACTCTAACCTTGAGCTTTTTCAAAATGCATTTTATGACTACACGAATGCATGCATTATTTTAACATACGCCTACAGTAGAGTTAAAATGCATGACTATCCAATGCCTACATTTTGGAAAAATTTTGCCATAGTCTCCCTTGTAAATAGGACTATCCACATGCACATAGGCATGACTAGGTGGCCATTTAGTAGCACACCTACCCACAGTCATAAATATCCTATATGCATTACACTATCAAAGACATAATCCGTAAGGGTAGCTTAATTACAAGGATTACTTTGATTTACCACATTTGCTCATTTGCCCTCAAATAGGATAAGAAATAACATAAAAAAGGTGCCAATCTAACTATTTCAAAAGTCAAATTTTTTCACATCATTATGTTTAGCATGGTTAAATACTAACATTTACTATGTTGAATATTTTTTATTAATTCATATGAGCATGCATATTCACTACTATGTGTTTAGAAGCATTTCATGTGATAACTCATTTTCTAACAGATAAAAATTGGAAAAGAAGACATGCATACGTTACCAGGGTAGTGTAGAACACTTGTACGGTGATAGAATTTGCAGAAAGATGCCCGAACTCAGCAGATCTAAAGAAGAGCTCTCGAATTTTCTATGTGGCGCAATATGAAAATGACTTGTGAAAGCACCAAGCCATTTAAGTCCACCCACGGATGGCCGCAGGTGTACCTGTGGCTCCCCTGGGTGGGGCCCACCCCTTCAGCTCAGTCCAATTTGAGTTGCAAAGAGGGTCTCACAAGTTGAAAAAGTCAAAATAGGAAAAAAGATGCTACGCGATTGAGCGGAAAAGCCTGAAATCCTGGTTTTCAAAGACCAAACTGCGGGTCTACGTGTCACTCATTGGTATTCTCCCAGACATAGGGTTCACTATACTGATGATCACAACAGTTGCAAACTACACTCGACAATGCCTGACGAAGGTCTGAATGCCATCTGTGCGGGGTCAGAACCCCAAAACCTTTCTTCCCCAGCGGAAACTCTATCCAAATCAGCCATTGATGAACATGTCAATGAAGGTCGAGCAACCTTGACGACATTCAGTCGCTGGCAAGTAAATCTAGCGAAGCGTCGAAAACCATCTGATGATCTCATCCGTTGATGCACATGTCAACGAAAGGCAAACAGCCTTGACATTATCCATAGCTGGGATCTCATCCAGATTTGATGTACATTTTCGGTGAAGGTGGACAACCCCGACAACATGGTGTTGGCGATAAGAACTCCGGCAGAGCATTAGAAGGACCTAGCGACACAAACTAGGAAGGACCATCCTCATCGGGGAGGACCGATGATGGAATATGTTATACAAGGTCTCCTTAGACAAAACACATCCCCACAGAGTCTCTTGTACATGAGAGATATATCCTCAGTGTAAAGTATGTACCAAGGATTAAAGACTTTGGTGATAACCCCAATGTCAACATCCTGGAAGTTTTTGAGAACTTTGGATCACACGTTCAAAATAGTTCATTAGGGTTGTCAGTGATGACTTCAACCCCCGGCAGAAGTCATGGGAGCCCGCAGTCGTCACATCCTGTTGGAGAACAATCCAACAAACCACATGAATCATCATGCATATTCATCATACTGCAGTACATTGCATCATGATTATCTTGTCACATTTCAAGTGTCTAGTATTTTTATCCTATCAATGCCATTGCATTGCATAAATATTATAAAGAGGGGCATCTGTAGACACTCAAAATTTTTTGCATTCTTGTTACTAACATTGTAGGAGGGCATAATCGTCTTTCAAAGATAATCCTGGAGGATAGCTCAGCTTAATCCTGGAGATAACCCCGAGATAATCAGTCTCATCCCGGAGATAACCCCGAGAGTTCCAGTTTTAACCTCGGAGATAACCCCGAGGGATGCAGTTCAAGTTCTAAAAATAACACCAGAGAAAGCTCTTTCACCTCAGAGATAACCCTGAGATAATAAGTTTCATTCCGAAAATAACACCGGGAGTTTCAGTTCCAACCTCAAAAACAACACCGAGGAGTGTAGGTGTAGTTCCGGAGATAACCCCAGAAAAGCTACTTTCAACCCTTGCAGTCAGCTTCAACCTCGGAGATAACCCCCGAGGCACTTTCGGTTCAGATCCACGAGACAACCACAGGAGGCTGAGGCACACCTCGAGATAACCACGAGGGGCGTTCAAAGACTTGCAGTTGGAAATTTCAATCTCGAGATAACTCTGAGCAACGACTACTACATCACTCCAAATTGGAGATAATCCCGGTGATGGGCAAAAATGTTATTTTGCCACCTCGATCCTACATTCGCGCCATCTCAACACATTTTAACATATTCTAAATAATTGCGCTGCACTCTTCGGTTAACGCCAATGTCTCGAACTCACCCAATTTCCTCTTTCTCGACAAAACCTCCTTCATAAACTTGGCGTAACTCGGCATTTGTTCCAAGGCTTCGGCAAAGGGGATGTTGATATGCAGTTTTTTGAAAATATCCAAAAATCTTGAAAACTGCTTATCTAACTTGGATTTCTGAAATCTCTGCGGATACGATATGGGAGGCGTTGTCATAGGTGGTTCCGGTGCTTCCTGCTCTACGGTCTCATCTTGACATTTTCCGGTTTCCACCACTCCTTCTATTTCATCTATTGTGTTATCCCTCTTTTCCTTATCCTTAACTAGATCTTGCAAATCCTTTCCACTGCGTAAAGTCACGGCCTTGCAATGCTCATTTTTGCCTGAATTTATCTCTGTATCACTAGGGAGTGTTCCATGTGGACGGTTGTTCAATGCATGTGCTATCAGCCCCAATTTATTTTCCAAATTCTTTATTGACGCACCTTAACTTTTCACATTCATATCTACTTGATTCAATATCTTGTCTTGTTCCTCGATCTTTTTGTCAGTAGCTCTAATGAATTTTTCCAAGGCTTCCTCCCAACCTGGTTTCCTTTCTAGTTGTTGTTGAGTTTGATTTTGAAATCCGGATGTGTTTTGTTGTCTAGGTGCTTGAGCTTGATTGTTACTCCATGAAAATCCCAGATGATTTCTCCAACCCGGATTATATGCGTTTTAATTCAGGTAAGGTTGGGTAAATCGATTATAGCTCCCTACGAATTGAGCTGATTCAGAATTTATGGCACATTGATCTGTAGCATGACCCCCAGCACATAATTCACAAACCATTGCTACCTGCTGTATGGATGGTGGACTCCATGTTTCCATTTTCTTAGCTATTGCGGCCATCCATTGTGGAATTCCATGATGTGGGAATTTCGAAAGCATGTCTTTGAATCTTTCCCATGCCTCATATAACGTTTCGGAGTCGAACTGTGCAAAGGTGTGAATATCGTTCCGTAGTTTTGCTGACTTTGCTGGTGGGAAAAACTTAGCTAGAAATTTTTGAGCTAAGTCATCCCAAGCTGTGATTGAACCAGGAGGTAAAGAGTGTAACCAACTCTGCGCTTTATCTTTCAATGTATACGGGAACATCCTCAACCTCATAGCATCCTCCGATACATTATTGAACTTGAAGGTGTCGCAAACTTCCAAGAAACTCAAGATGTGCTCATTAGGATCATCTATCGAACTACCCCAAAACTGGCATGTATTCTGAAGCATCTAAATTGTTCCCGGTTTTATCTCGAAACTGTTTGCATTGATTGCTCGTCTCCTAATACTCGACTGTATATCCGTGACATTCGGCATGGCATAATCCCTAAGTGATTTTTGATCGTCCCCTGCCATGTTCACTGGAATTTCTTGTTCTGCCAGTTCTTCTTCCACAGGTGACCCCGCACTAGTCAACTGCAATTTCTGGAACTTCCTTTCAATATCGCCTGTATAAGGAAAAAGTTCCTTTTTAGCCCTTGATCTAGTGTGCATACACTCGCAAAGAATTCCTGCAATTACAAGAAGAAAAATAAATAACGTTTAAATTAAGATCGAATTGATTATAACTAATATGGAATTAATATTAATAAAGAAGTCCCCGACAACGGCGCCAAAAAATTATTGATTGATTTCGCAATCAATGAATACGTACAAGTGTACATGGTCAACAAGTAATAAAGTGATAAGATAGAGTGTCGAACCCACAGAGAATTCTAATCAATAAATTCCAACTACTAGCACTATATCAATCCAATTTTATTTAAACAACCATAAATTGTGATTTTTTGAATTGAGAAAACTAAATTAACAATTAAAATAGATTATTCTAAAATAAACCAAATAAATAAAACTAAGATTTTAATGAATGAATTCAGATAAATAAAGACTAAGACTTCAATATCCCCAATTATGAACTATAAATAAATTATCCAATTATCCTAATTATTATGCCTATTGAATTGTTAACAGGAATTCTCAAATGCCAAAAGTCCTTTTCCAAGTGATCAATTGACTTTTATTTAATTTAGATTAATCTTGCTATATTCCTATGCAAAATAATTGAATTAAACTCCTTCAATTCCAATTCCTTATGTGTTACATGCGGTGAACAGATATTTCCATTCAATTCACGAACCTAATTATTCATCATGCAAATAACTAAATCACATGTTATCATGCCCAGTTCTAACCCTAGAATTCTTCTTTCAATTGCTTCTAGAGTAACAAGGTAATTACTGATCAATTAATTAATCAATAAGCTCAAGACAAGATAAACAATTCACTTTGACATAAATAATTGGAATAAATTGAATAACTAATTTATAGACATAAAAGGTTCAATTGAAATCTAAATTAAAGAATTAGTTCATGAAAGAAATTAAAACCAATAATCCTTTAAAAATCATCCTTAAGAAATTACACCAATTGAAAAATAGGAGAAGAGAAAACTCTAGAGCCAATCCTCAATCTTCAAGTAATTCCTTGCTTAATCTTCAATTGTGGTTGAATATCCCCCCTATTTCAATGAAAATAACCTTTATATACTCTTCACATTGCACCACAATCCTAATCCAAATTAATTTCTCAATTAGCCTCCACTTAGCAAATCAAACGGATGGTCAACACGCATACAGTCAATCGGTAATGGGCTTGGCGCCCTTGCATTGTAGAATGTACTAGCTTGAGTTACGGACATGGTTTTTAGAATAATTACCATTATGCCATCATTCGGGAAAAGGAGGACGATAACAGCCCCTTTATCACTGCAGTCCAACATGATTTCACCCTTGACAATTGGAGCAGCACTCCTTGCATTTTGTTAAGGGTAAAAAGGGCGAATCTCCTCCCTTACTGTAGATAGCTATAACTACTTACTTTTCTGTTCAGTAATTAGCAGTTGTTTTGTCATTACAGGCTAACACTTTGTATGATTGAACAATTTCATATATTAAGTGAAAGCATATTTTGTTTCTGGACTCTAAATTTAGATGTGCCTATACTAGCTGATGAGGTGCCTTTTCTCCACAAGGACTGCAACTTTGATGAAAAGTTGGACTCAGACTTAATGAAAATACAAGAGGACTATGAGATACCTCAGGAGATCAAGGAATGGGTCGAGGATAAACCTAAACCAAATCTTGATCAAACCACTTCTTTCAATCTCGGTACCTTAGAAAACCCTAAGCTAATCCAGATTGGTACGATCCTCACTCCAAACCAAAGGAATGACATGGTTACGCTATTAACCCAATTCCAGGATGTGTTTGCATGGTCTCATGAAGACATGATCGGTTTATCCACTGACATTGTCATTCATTATCTTCCCATTAAAGAGGGATTTAAGCCAGTCAGGCAGAAGCTCAGGCGATTAAAACCTGAGTGGAGTTTAAAGGTTAAAGAAGAAATTGTGAAACAATTTTAAGCTACCCTCATCATGGTGACTACATACCTTGAATGGCTATCCAACATAGTCCCCGTACCTAAGCCGGGAGGAAAGGTGCGAGTTTGCGTGGATTACCGGGATCTGAATAAAGCTTACCTTAAGGATAGCTTTCCCGTTCCATTTATCCACATTCTCATTAACAATACTGCTCAATACGACATCCTTTGCTGATTATTTTGCGGGGTACCATCAAATCATGGTTGCTGAAAAGGATCATGAGAAAACTACATTCATCACGTCTTGGGGAACCTTTTGCTATAGATGGTTGTCATTTGGCCTAATCATTGCCGGAGCTACTACCAGCGTGCCATGATGGCTCTTTTCCATGACTTAATGCACAAAGTGATAGAGATCTATGTGGATGACATCATTGTCAAATCTCAAAGGGAAGAAGACCACTTAGACCATCTTAGAAAGCTATTCAACAGGTTATGTGAGATCCCAAAATTATGAAATGAAAGTATTCAATTTTCTTATAATTATTATTTTATTTAGTAAATGGTTAAATTGAGAAAGGGTTAAAGTTAAGGGTGATATGTGAAAATTTTGCAAAGTATGCAAGTTGTTATAAAATATTCGTTTGGTGGGGAATATTAAATGCGGCAAGCATAATCATTGGTGGGCCCCACAATGGAATTATTATCGGATTGAGAAAATGACAAAAATATTTTTATGAAAATAACGGCGGAAGTTTTACCGTTAAAACTGTTGAACTACTCGGTAGTAAAAGTACAATAATACGCGTGGTTGCATAGTAGTACACGGTATTGATTATTGATGCTTACGTGAGAAGTCACTCAGTTTTGTTCAATTATTGCTATAGTAATTGCTGCATAGTATCTCACGTTATTTGATTCAAATATTATCGATTTTTATAAATTATTAAATCAATAATTGAGATGATAAAGTTATTAATATTATTATTTGCAATATTAACGATGTCTAAAAGTTCTGTCAATGAGAGGTTTTGTCACCTAATTGTGCGCCAATAGGGAGAAATCCTTATTGGAAAGCCCCCTCTTTCACAGGAAGCGACGAGTGTCGATTAATAGTGTGAATTATAATAATGATGATGAATTTTATTTTATTATTATTATAAATGTAATAAAACAAAAACTTTTTATATAAAACATAATACTTTTTATAAAGTTTTGTTTTATTTGATTATAAATAGAATATAATATATTTTATTATGTATAGTGTTTGCATAGTGCTGCATAGTGTTTGTATAATAAAATCTTTTTATATAAAACATATTACTTTTATAAAGTTATTTATTTTATTAGATTATAAATAGAATATATTATATTTTATTATGCATAGTATTTGTATAGTGTTTTGCATAATGTTTGCATAGTAAAATCTTTTATATAAAATAGAATACTTTTATAAAGTTATTTGTTTTATTAGATTTTAAATAAAATATATAAATATATAAATATATATATATATATATATATATATATATATATTATAAATAGAATATATTATATTTTATTGCATAGTATCCTTTTCATTCTCCTATAAATAGGATGCTTAGTTAGAATTGAAAACACACCAGAAATTCAGAAAATTCTTCTTCTATAATCTTGAGCGTATTTCTTTAGAGTTTTAAGAAGCTTTGAGCGTAGAAAATAGTATAAGTTTTCTTCAAGAATATCCTCACCCTACCCGTCGGAATACTCTTATTTCTAAGGTAAGGGATATTATTATTATAGTAAGGGGTATTATTCTTTTGTATTCATGAAGAGAGTTATTTTCTTTCAATACTCGTAAGGGTTTTTATTCCATTCTTTATTATTATATTGGAATAACTTATCATGCGAAAATCTGCATACATGGTGAAATTCTTTCATTATTCCATTCTTTATTATTATATTGGAATAACTTTATGCATCGATTATCTATCGCATGCACGATGAATTATGTTGTTATTCCATTCTTTATTATTACATTGGAACATCACGATGCAATGCGGATTACGCATGTCTGGATCCATTCTTTATTATTACTATTGGAACATCACAGTGTATGCGGATTACGTATGACTGGTTCCATTCTTTATTATTCATATTGGAACATCTATCATGCGGATTCTGCATGACACTGGTTCCATTCTTTATTACTACTGTTGGAATAACCTATTATACATGGATTACCGCATGCATGGTGAATGATCATTTGTATTCATTCTTTATTAATTTGTGGAAATGATATATATACGTGGATTCTGGCATGGCAAGCGAAAATCCATTTGCGGTTTCGTAATTTTTACGACCCCTAAAAAAATTATGAAAAAATTTGAAATGATAATTTGATGAGTTTTCTATATTGTGTCCAAAAATGGCGATTTTTGGATGTATATATTAAGAGTTATGAATTTTATGGGAAAAGACTATTTTAAAAATAAACCTTTATAACTCCTTGTGATTAACTCCAAAATTGGTGAAATTTTATTGGAAGTACATGTATATATGTAAGTATCTGAAGTGTAAATTTTGGAATTTTTGGACAAAAGTACGATTTATAAAAATGTCTAAATATTAATGATTTTGGCCATATGAAAAATAGTAAATGAATTTTTAAAATTCTGAGAAAAATATATGTTTAATATGAGACTATATTCTGCTAAATCCCAGAAAAAAATATTTTTGGGACTGATTTGGTATTTTTTATGAAAATGAACTAGTTATGAGTAAATAAATTAAATATGTTATGTGAAGTAACAAAATTGGAAAATAGGATTTTATGGCTTGAAAATCTTATATAAGGTATATGCAGATTTGTGATGAGAGTTTTGGTTATTGATGATGAAATCTTATGAGTTTGGCATTTTAGGATGATTAAATGCATTAATTAGTAAAATGTAAACAATTAAAATAAATTGTTTATAAGTTTAAGAAATGATAAAAATATTGTTATAATATTAATGATATTAGATTATGAGATTATTAAGTGATTGATAACATTTGGTTATTATTGAAGGCTGGATAAATTGTATTCTAAATGTTTAATATTTATCCTTTATCTCATTTGATTGATTCTTTATATCATTGTCATTATCCTCATGCTTATATTATGATGAAAGTCATTTGTGGCCTGTAGTGCATAGATGGACTTGGTATTATTATGACGAGGAGGGATTATTCGGTATAATCATATTAGTAATGTTACAAATGATGTGGTAAAAGTCCTCATTGGCCCGTAGTGCATTGATGAGCGGTTTTTGGTATGATTATGGCCATGGATTCTCTTGACCAAGGGTGCAAAGATGAATTGTTTTATGGTATGATCATGGTAGTTGATGAAAACACGATTATCTTTGGTCCGTAGTGCATAGATAATTCTTGGTCATGATATTAACGAATATCCTTGGCCTGTAATGCAGGGATGATTCGATGAAGTGGATTAATTATTGAGCTGAGTCTCAGCAATGAAATATTAATTCATGGATGTGATAATAATGAATATCCTTGGCCCGTAGTGCATGGATAATTCATGGATGTGATATTAACGAATATCCTTGGCCGTAGTGCAGGGGTGATTCGATGATATGGATTATTTATTAAGCTGAGTCTCATCGATAAAAAATTGATAATAAACTTTTAAATTCGTAGAAGATAGTAGATATCATGCTCTACTTGACTCTTCAAAAATACAGTTGTATGTCTTTGGCTTGTAATGCAAAGATGAATTGTTAATGAATATTTTTGGCCGTAGTGCAAAGATGAAATTATTAGTATGATTATGAGCAGAAATTGTGATTTGGTATAACCATGATTTTTGATGTTTCAGGTGAAGATAGGTGATGAAAATTATCTTCGTCACAGGTGCAAAGAAGAATTTAGAATCACAATTATGATTATGAGTTATTCATATGATTGTGGACAATAATTATTGATTGATGTTCTGAGGATAAAACATTATTGGTGGACTTTTAACATGGAGAAGATAATATACCGGATGGTCTATTTGACTCTTCTAATGGATTGCTCGATTCTGCTTTGTAAACTATGGTTGAAAAGTTTTATCATCTACCATATGTTCTAAATCTACGATTTATTCTTGATGAAGGCTATTGATGATGTAAATTATCTTTAGTCATGATATATTCTTTAATAGGCTATTTGTGCTCACCCTTTTGCTTCACAATTCCTTTCGGTAATAAGAGTGTAGTTGGGTGACGAGGATATGAGGGAATAGAGCGGTGGTCTATAGTATTTGTTGAGGTTCTCCTAAATAGTATGGAAATAATATTATTGAGAACTTTAGATAAGTGTGTCGTATTGTATACGTCATTTGATATTTAATTTTGGTGAACTAAATAGGGTGAGGTTAACCCAATTTTGGAAGGGTGTTTTGCCACTATCATATAAGATGTCTAATGACATACAACCTCGTGTTATCATAAGACAGGGTTGTGCACATCCACTTCTTTGAGTATATCTACGAGCACTACTATATGATCTTGGAGTTTATTTGAAATATAATTTTACACTTGGGGACGGTGGAGATAATTATATGTCAAGAGAAGACTCACCATTGGAAAGAAGATGATAGTAATCTTCTTGTTTTTCTTTGGGATCTATTGGGTCAACCAAGGATAATTTTGTGGACATATGATATCTATCATAACCTAGACACATGGCCTCCCATGTACGAAGGTTTCCTTGAGCACTTCCAAAAGATTTTAATTTCTAAAACAGTTATTGACTGTACCTTTATGTAAGGTGCAATTGTGACATGAGTCAGAGTTGGTATATATATTTGTATTGAAACTCATAGTATACATGTC
The DNA here is from genome assembly GCA_020205605.1 of Panax ginseng. Taxonomy (NCBI): domain Eukaryota; kingdom Viridiplantae; phylum Streptophyta; class Magnoliopsida; order Apiales; family Araliaceae; genus Panax; species Panax ginseng. The sequence goes on along the minus strand of CM035133.1, from coordinate 120,530,519 downwards.
GTCGTATTTTGCATGACAGTTGTATAAATGAAGTTGTCAGTAGTGTATTTTCTAGCGACTCAAGATGGGTGATGTATACCTATTTTGGGGCGTCACATTTGGTATCAGAGCTTAGGGATATGGTCGCTGGCGGAGATATTAGTCTAGAACTAGGAGGGGAGAGATGAGTAATATACTTCTCTAGTGTGTGACTTACCTAAGTGAAAATTTTTACTTGATAAGTTCACAATTTGTGATATGTCAATTGACCTTTGTTTTGAAGATATATTCTAGAATGATATTTGAAATACGAGGAGATGAGCAATGGAAAAATCATGATCTGAGAGGATATAGCAAGGGAAGGTACAATCCAAAAAAGAAAGCAAAGGTATTCTCATCTCTTGAATACAGTGCATACGTAAATTTTGAGGGAAAAATTTCATAAGGAGAGGAGATTGTGAGACCCCAAAAATTATGAAATGAAAGTATTCAATTTTCTTATAATTATTATTTTATTTAGTAAATGGTTAAATTGAGAAAGGGTTAAAGTTAAAGGTGATATTTGAAAATTTTTAAAAGTATGCAAGTTGTTATAAATATTAAGTTTGGAATATTCGAGGAATATTTATGCAAACACAATCATTGGTGGGCCGCATAATGGAATTATTGTCGGATTGAGAAAACAACAAAAAATATTTTTATGAAAATAACGGCGGAAGTTTTACGTTAAAAGCTGTTGAACTACTTTCGGTAGTAAAAAAGTACGATATCTGGCGTGGTTGCATAGTAGCTACGATATTGATTATTGATGCTTACGTGAGAAGTCACTCGGTTTTGTTCAATTATTGCTACATGAAATTCTTTGCATAGTATCTCACGTTATTTGATTCAATTATTATCGATATTTATATATTATTAAATCAATAATTGAGATGACAAAGTTATTAATATTATTATTTTCAATATTAGCGATGTCTAGAAGTTACATCGAGGAGAGGTTTGGTCACCAAATGCGGCTTGATAGGAGAAATCCTTATTGAAAGCCCCCTCTTTCTGAGGAGCGACACAGTCGATTAATAATGTGAATTATAATAATGATGATGAATTTTGTTTTATTATTATTATAAATGCAATAAAAGCAGAAAACTTTTTATATAAAAAACATAATACTTTTTATAAAGTTTTTGTTTTATTTGATTATAAATAGAATATAATATATTTTATTATACATAGTGTTTGTATAAGTGCTGCATAGTGTTTTGCATAGTAAAATATTTTTATATAAAAGCAGAATACTTTTATAAAGTTATTTGTTTTATTAGATTATAAATAGAATATATTATATTTTATTATGCATAGTATTTGCATAGTGCTGCATCAATTGTATTTGCATAGTAAAATCTTTTTATATAAAAATAGAATACTTTTATAAAGTTATTTTTTTTTTAAATTTTAAATAATATATATAAAAATATATATATATATATATATATATATATATATACATATATATTATAAATAGAATATATTTTATTTTATTGCATAGTATCCGTTCCATTCTCCTATAAATAGGATGTTTAGTTAAAATTGAAAACACACCAGAAATTCAGAGAATTCTTCTTCTATAATCTTGAGCGTATTTCTTTAGAGTTTTAAGAAGCTTTGAGTGTAGAAAATAGTATAAGTTTTCCTCAAGAATATCCTCGCCCTACCCATCGGAATACTCTTCTTTCTAAAGTAAGGGATATTATTATTATAGTAAGGGGTATTATTCTTTCGTATTCATGAAGAGAGTTATTTTTTCTCAATACTCGTAAGGGTTGTTATTCCATTCTTTATTATTATGTTGGAATAACCTGTCTATGCGAAGTACCGCATACATGGTAAAATTCTTCTGTTATTCCATTCTTTATTATTACATTGAAATAACACATGCATGCGGATTCTATCGCATGCACAGTGAATTATGTTGTTATTCCATTCTTTATTATTCATTGTTAATATATCATGTATGCATGCGGATTACGCATGACTGATTCCATCCTTTATTATTACGTTGGAACATCCACATGCATGCGGATTATTTGTTGATTGATTTCGCAATCAATGAATACGTGCAAGTGTACACGGTCAACAAGTAATAAAGTGATAAGATAGAGTGTCAAACCCACAGAGAATTCTAGTCAATAAATTCCAACTACTAGCACTATATCAATCCAATTTTATTTAAACAACCATAAATTGTGATTTTTTGAATTAAGAAAACTAAATTAACAATTAAAATAAATTATTCTAAAATAAACCAAATAAAACTAAGATTTTAACGAATGAATTCAGATAAATAAAGACTAAGACATCAATATCCCCAATTATGAACTATAAATCAATTATCTAATTATCCCAATTATTATGCCTACTGAATTGTTAACAGGAATTCTCAAATGCCAAAAGTCCTTTTCCAAGTGATCAATTGACTTCTATTTAATCCAGATTAATCTTGCTATATTCCTATGCAAACCAATTGAATTAAACTCCTTCAATTCCAATTCGTTGTATATTACTTGCGGTGAACAGATATTTCCATTCAATTCACGAACCTAATTATTCGCTATGCAAATAAATAAGTCACATGTTATTATGCCCAGTTCTAACCCTAGAATTCCTCTTTCAATTCCTTCTAGAGTAATAAGGTATTTACTGATCAGATAATTAATCAATAAGCTCAAGACAAGATAAACAATTCACTTTGACATAAATAATTGGAATAAATTGAATAACTAATTTATAGACATAAAAGGTTCAATTGAAATCTTAATTAAAGAATTAGTTCATGAAAGAAATTAAAACCAACAATCCTTTAAAAATCATCCTTAAGAAATTACACCAATTGAAAAATAGGAGAAGAGAAAACTCTAGAGCCAATCCTCAATCTTCAAGAAATTCCTTGCTTAGTCTTCAATTGTGGTTGAATATCCCCCCTACTTCAATGAAAATAACCCTTTATATACTCTTCACATTTTACCACAATCCTAATCCAAATCAATTTCTCAATTAGACTCCACTTAACAAATTAAACGGATGGTCAACACGCGCCCTGGTCAACTGGTGTCGGGCTTCAGCGCCCCGACGCTGTAGAATGTACTAGCTTGAGCGCCCTGGCACTGGTTTTCAGAATAATTACCATTATGCCATTATCAACTTAAAAATCCCATATTGCCCCTACAGCTCCTGAATCTGCAAAATAAAAACTAAACACAGTAAAAATGATTATGAACGACTTAAGAATACAATATTCCAAGCTCGATTATATTCAATTCATGGGTATATTACCCAATCATCAAATACCCCTAAACTTAAATCGTTATTTGTCCTCAAGCAATAAAACACAAGACAACACGAACAAATAAACAAACATGTAAATGCACCTTAAACTAACTATGTCTTCGTAATTCCTGCAATTAAATAGCACACCGTATGTCCATTAGGCCTCAGAAAAATCACAAAAACATGTTAATACATCATATTAAGGCAGATCAATAATATCCCAATAATCAATAAATCTAAATCATTATAAGCGATATCGTGGTGTGTGTGTAAACAACAATAGGTGCTAACCAAATGAAAAACAAAAATATGAAAGATAATAAATTTCTTAGAAGGCATCATACGATTGTAAACATGAGAACCCTTCAAATAAACTAGATTCAACTTTAAAATCAAAGCATCATACCAAAGTCCAAGGGTCAAAATGGAATACTTATGCTTCTTTTTTTTTTCTTTTTTTTTTCTCATGACTATGTATTATCCTATTCTCTTAGGCTTTTCAGTGCTACCTTAACGAGCTTTCGACCAACGACTCCCAAGCCATTAAGACCTTAGGGCGCTAGGTGTAAAGACAATCCCCTCGGCCTTACTTACTCAAGTAACAAAGGCCACAAAACTAGACAAGCATGCCACGGTGTTTATTTATTTATTTATTTTTCAAAGCTTATATACTCCAAATATTTTTCCCCCAAACTTGAGTTTATGTCTAAATTCAGTCTTCACTAGCTATTCAAATTTTTCCTTCATTTCACTAGCATTCATCCTTTAGAAGTCTATTATCTATCCATTTAAACTTCCTTAGCCAACATGGTCATTTTTCAAAATGTGTTATCCTGATAATATCAGTGTCAAATAGATAAAGATTTCAATTATGTCAAGAAAATCATATCACTAACTTAACAATCCTTACTAGACTTGTTCAATCAATTTTAATTTCATCATTGGCCCCAAACATACGTAACTATCAAACAGCTGGAATTAACATGCAATCCTAAAGTGAAACACTTAATCACAATAAAAATCCAAATTATCCTCAAACTACTACAGTCTACTAAAGCAAATAAAAATTACCTACCCCCAAACTTAACAAGATCAATGTCCTCATGCGAAAAATATAGCAATAAACATAAAAGAGGACTTCCCTGACGAGCTTATTCCTCGGGTGGAGCATCATCATCCTCGTTCATCTCTTGATCAAAAGGGGGAAACACAGGCAGAACAGGAGCAGTAGGGAACTGGCTAAGGGTAACACCTGGGTACAATTGAACGTTCATTGCATTCTAGGCGGCAAATTAGTCAACCAAGTACTTATAGATGACATCCTGGCGTTCCGACAGGCGGACATTCTGGGATTCAAGATTGTAAAACCAGCCGTCAATTTCTCGCTGGACAGCTTCAGGAACCACACCACGGTGAGCTGCGGAGGAAGGACCATAATTAGGTGGAGCTTGGGGTGGTGGAGCTTGTGGAGCTTCAACTTGGGGAATTATAAAACCCAATCCCCTAGGGTGGTTCTCCTCACCTGTCCACACTTTATACCTGCTGATCAACTTATGGTCCAGCACGGGCATTGGCAGCTATATCATCTCATCTGACTTCCATTTTACCCCAAACTTAATACATAGAACACAAACAAGAAACGGATGGGGTAATCCTCCTGTAGTCCCTCGTCGTGACACTCGGAGAATGGACTGCTGAATAAGGTGGCCGAGATCAATTTTTAGGCCTTGAATAATTGAATACAGCAATACAGCCCTCTCTTTGGTGACATGGCTCACATGTGTGCATGGCATGAGTTTGACGCAAATAAAGGCATACCACACTTTTCCATATAGACTGAGGTGAGACAGAGGGAAAGTCATGCTACCACGTTCATGTAATGTCCACGTGGTGCCCGGTTGACAAAGTTCTTGAATTATTTTCTCATAGTCTGGACCTTGACTCACAAGACCGGGGTACTCGTCGTTGAGTCCCTCTAATGGCAGTTGATAGCCCCCGTTAATGTCGTCTTCACCAAATTCGACTGTCTTGCCTTTCACATACACCCCATAGTGGTAGTGTTCGGGAACGTTGGCGTAGAACTCTTTGACAACTGCAGTCACGGCTGGATCGGGTTGTTCGGTGAGTGGGAACCAATTCCGTTCAGCTATCATGACCGCTATGTCCCCGTCTTTGGATTGATCGGGCCTTAAACCTCGTTCAGGGATGAGAGAGCGGGTAGCCATCTTGTTGTAGCGTTCCTGTGCTTCGGCGCTGACAAACCTTCGATTATCGAATTTTGGTAGAGCTGAGGCGGTCCCGGAACCTTCACCGCGTTGACGCTTCGATGCCATTTAGATAATTCTGCAAGAAATTGCATACACCTGAATTAGAATTGAGTATAATGCGAATATGGACATATGTAACCCTAACACTACCCCAAACTTTGAAATGACTTCATATTATGTGCAATGATTGGGGGTGTGGGGAAACACATAGTAGCATAGGATCACAAATTTGACCAAGTAGGCCTATTTTACAATCAAAACACCCAATTTGCAAAAGCAACACAAGTTACGCGCAAAAGATGTAACATGCAGTGATAAAAATGTTTGACAGGGGACCTATGGTATTGTGGTGGCAAAACGGCAAGTAAATTCAGTGTGTGGAAATGGTATTGTGCAAATTGAACAAACAATATTGAGTCAGGCAAAATATCGAATACCTTATGGGTAGTTCATATTTTGTTTTCAATCACCACTAGTTTTCCATCAATTCAAATCCCTAGTATTCAATCACCACAAATGCATGATTTCCCAACCAAAAGTGGTGTACAATCAAACGTGATTCACATGTAGGCACTATGAGATAATCAAAATCAAAAGAATGACAATCGGCATAGTAGATATAAGAGAGTGTGAATCAAGATCAATCTGAATTATCATTTTCACAATTCACAGGATTTGGTTCTACCACACTTTGAATGTAATTCAGTACGTACCTTTGCAGTAGAGATGATAGATGAAAATTGCTTTGCAAAAGGAAACCCCGATGTGATATGTGGAGTTATGTTGGGTATTGGGAAGCTATATAAAGGTTTCAAGATTAGTTACCATATGAGTAGTGGAGACGTGTGAGGAAGTTGGAAGGTTGGAGTTGGAAACCGAGTAGTTGAACTGAGATAGGACTCTAATTTGCGACCCCAACACCGGCTACGTGGTTTATTATTTATGGGGAGGCGCGTGGGCGCTGACCTTGATGTCTCGATGTTTGAGCCAGCTGTAGTGGTCTTGAGATAAGGCTTCAAAAGCGCGTCGGGGTATTTGTGATGCGATGTATGTTATGTAGAGGCCGGTGTCGGGCGCTAAAGATAGGCCTTGTTGGGCGCCGAGGCGCTGAGGTGCAGTGCCTTCAAGAAGCTCTAGCGTTGGGGCGCTGTAATTAGGAGTAACTTGAGCGCCGGGGCGCTGGCTTGAATGTTGTTGTTATATTAATTTGTTGAGTTGTACCACAATAAGACATTTGAGGAGAAATTAATCTAATCTATCCTAATAAAAATTCTAAGGAAATCAACTATTGAAAATAAAAATTAACTGAAGTTCACAAAACAAAATAAATCAAACTCATTGGGTTGCTTCCCTATAGCGCTTGGTTTATAGTCGTCAGCTCGACTTTGCTGTTGTGCTCAATTAACTACCGGTTCGGAGAGGTACATGGCCGTAGATTGGCGATCAATTGGTCCACTCCAATAGTGTTTCAGTCGTTGGCCATTAACCTTGAATGTTCGCTTTGAATTTGGTTCCTCAACTTTGATGTTTCCGTGTGGAGCGATAGATATAATTACGAACTGCCCAGACCAATGGGATTTCAATTTACCAGGAAATAAACGTAATTGTGAATTAAAAAGCAAGACTTGTTGGCCCGGTTCGAATCTCTGATCAAGAATTTTCTTATCGTGCCAGGCTTTGACTTTTTGCTTGTAGAGTTTTGCGTTTTTATAGGCATTGAACTAAAATTCGTCCATCTAATTTAATTGAAGTAACCTCTTCTCACCAGCTGCTTGTAGATGGAAATTAAGTTTCCGAATAGCCCAGTGTGCACTATGTTCTAGTTCGACCGGGAGATGACATGCCTTTCCGTAGACCATTCTGTAGGGTGACATGCCGATCGGATTCTTGTACGCTGTTCGATATGCCAATAGGGCATCATCTAGTCGCAAGGACCAATATTTTCATGATGGATTGACCACCTTTTCCAGAATTCTCTTGACCTCTCTATTGGAGACTTCCGCTTGACCATTCGTTTGGGGATGATACGCGACAACAATTTTATGTCGAACCCCATACTTTATAAGCAATTTAGTGAACTGCTTATTACAGAAATGAGTTCCCTCATCACTGATTATCGCCCTCGCCGTCCCAAATCGAGTGAAGATATTTTTCTTCAAAAATCGTAAGACAACTTTGGCATCATTTGTGGGTAAAGCTGAGGCTTCTACCCATTTGGAAACATAATCTACCGCCAACAGAATGTACTGATTATTGAAGGAGGATGAGAAAGGTCCCATAAAGTTGATTCCCCACACGTCGAATAGTTCAACCTCCAAAATTGTGTTGAGTGGCATTTCATTGCGCTTGGAGATATTACCTATGCGTTGGCACCAATCACACTTTAGCACATGGAGGTGAGCATCTTTGAATAGAGAAGGCCAAAAAAATCATGATTGTAACACTTTGGCCGCTGTTCGATCACCGGAATAATGACCTCCGTAGTCTGATGAGTGACAATGACCTAATATGTTGTCCATCTCTTCATGTGGCACACAACGTCTAATCATTTGATCCGCACAAGCCTTAAATAGAAATGGTTCATCCCAATAGTATTGCTTAACATCGTGGAGGAACTTCTTTCGTTGCTGTGAGTTCAAATCCGGGGGTAACACCTTAGCAACCACGTAATTCACGTAATCCGCATACCATGGCAATATTGTTGTAACTCGGAGAAGCTGTTCATCCAGAAACTTCTCATTGATTATGTCGTTGTCTGTTTGCTGAACTTCTGCATTTTCCAACTGGGAAAGATGATCCGCCACCTGATTCTCTGTACCTTTTCTATCCCGGATCTCCAAATCAAATTCTTGTAGCAACAATACCCACCGTATTAACCGCAGTTTGGCATCCTTCTTCTCAATCAGATTTTAATGGCAGAATGATCAGTGTAAACAATTACCTTGGTCTCTTTGAGATATGCTCTGAACTTGTCGAAGGAAAATACTACCGCAAGTAATTCTTTTTCAGTGGTCGTGTAGTTCAACTGAGAATCTGTCAACGTCTTGCTGGAGTAGTAGATTTTGTGGAAAATCTTGTCGTGACGTTGTCCCAACACTGTTCCAACTGCGTAGTCACTAGCGTCCCACATCAATTCAAACGGTAAAGACCAATCGGGCACCACAATAATTGACACTGAGACTAATTTCTTCTTTAATACTTCGAACGCCTCTATACATGACGGATCCATCTTAAAAGGCACGTCTTTCTCCAAAAGGGAACATAAGGGTTTTGAAATTTTGGAAAAATCTTTAATGAAGCGTCTGTAGAAACTCGCATGTCCCAAGAAGCTCCGAATTCCCTTTACAGATGCTGGAGGAGGTAATTTCTCAATTGTTTCAATCTTTGCTTTGTCCACCTCTAAGCCTGCTGCAGAAACTTTATGCCCCAAAATAATCCCCTCTTGCACCATGAAGTGACATTTTTCCCAGTTAAAAACTAGGTTGGTTTCCACACATCGCTTCAGCACTAAGACCAGATTATTTATGCATAAATCGAAGGTATCACCGAACACGAAGAAGCCATCCATGAATACTTCCAAATTCTGTTCTACCATATCGGAGAAGATCGCCATCATGCAGCGTTGAAAGGTTGCTGGCGCATTACATAACCCAAAAGACATATCTGTAGGAATGCAAGCGTCTGGTATGGGCATGTGAATGTAGTTTTCTCTTGATCCTCGGGGCTATGGCAATTTGATTATATCCGGAATATCCATCAAGAGACAATTGAGGCGATGTCCGCTAACCTATCAACATCGATCAATGAGCAGCAAGGGAAGTGATCCTTGCGTGTGGCTTTATTCGACTGCGATAGTCCATACATACTCTCCATCCATAATTGGTTCTAGTAGGGATGAGCTCATTAACCGTTCTTCACCTTTATTATACCCCCTTTCTTTGGTATGCCTTTATGCAGGACTTACCCATGAAGCGTCCAAGATTGGGTAAATAATGTCGGCATCCAACCATTTTATGATCTCCTTTTCACCACATCCTTCATAATGGGGTTTAGCCTTCTTTCTTTGCTTTCAATGGTTGGTTTTTCCCCTCTTCCATTAAAATCTTATGCATCTGAGAATGATGGACTAATTCCTCGAATATCCGCTATAGTCCACCCAATTGCTGTTTTGAACTCTCGCAAGACCCGTAGCAGTTTCTCCTTTTGCGTGTCAGTTAACTCTGTCGAAATAATGACTGGTAGGGTATCATTTTTTCCCAAGTAGGCATACTACAGATGAGATGGTAGCGATTTTAATTCCAACACCAATGGCTCTTTTATCGAGGGTTTACACTTTTTACCTTCTATTTCGGGCCTATCAAGCGTGTCGAATGGTTGATTGCTTTTTCAGAAGAAAGGTGATGTATCTAGCCATTTGACATACTCAATGTTATCTTCAATACCATAGTCGTACATCCCGAGCAAAATGGATTCTAGCGAGTCCTCTGAATAATTTTCGTGGAACTTGTGATTAACTAATTCATCCATGATATCCACTAGCATACATTCACCTTTTTCTTTCGGATAAGACATTGACTTAAATAATTAAAGGTGACCTGTTGATCTTCAACTCGCATTGTCAATTCACCTTTTTGCACATCAATCAAAGTTCTCCCCGTTGTTAAGAATGGTCGCCCAAGAATAATTGGGATTTCGCTATCTACTTCACAATCCAAAATAAAGAAATCCGCGGGGAAGATGAACTTATCCACTTTTACTAACACGTCTTCAACTATACCTCGTGGATATATAACAGACCGATCTGCCAACTACAAACTGACATTCGTCGATTTTGGTGCTTGGAGTCCAAATTGACTGTAGACGGATAGTGGCATCAAGTTTATACTAGCCCCCAAATCACATAGTGCTCGTCCCAAAAACTAATTTCCAATTTCACAAGGAATAGTAAAACTACCTGGATCCTTGAGCTTCGGCAGTAACTTATTCTGAATAATTGCGCTGCACTCTTCGGTTAAAGCCATTGTCTCGAACTCACCCAATTTCCTCTTTCTCGACAAAACCTCCTTCATAAACTTGGCGTAACTCGGCATTTGTTCCAAGTCTTCGGCAAAGGGGATGTTGATATGCAGTTTTTTGAAAATATCCAAAAATCTTGAAAACTGCTTATCTAACTTGGATTTCTGAAATCTCTGCGGATACGGTATGGGAGGCATTGTCATAGGTGGTTCGGTGCTTTTTTGCTCTCTGGTCTCATCTTGACATTTTCCGGTTTCCACCACTCCTTCTATTTCATCTATTGTGTTGTCCCTCTTTTCCTTATCCTTAACTGGCTCTTGCAAATCCTTTCCACTACGTAAAGTCACGGCCTTGCAATGCTCATTTCTGCCCGGATTTATCTCTGTATCACAGGGGAGTGTTCCATGTGGACGGTTGTTCAATGCATGTGTTATCTGCCCCAATTGATTTTCCAAATTCTTTATCGACGCACCTTGACTTTTCACATTCATATCTACTTGATTCAATATCTTATCTTGTTCCTCGATCTTTTTGTCAGTAGCTCTAATGAATTTTTCCAAGGCTTCCTCCCAACCTAGTTTCCTTTCTAATTGTTGTTGAGTTTGATTTTGAAATCCGGATGTGTTTTGTTGTCTAGGTGTTTGAGCTTGATTGTTATTCCATGAAAATCCCGGATGATTTCTCCAACCCGAATTATATGCGTTTTGATTTGGTTAAGGTTAGGTAGATAGATTATAGCTCCCTATAAATTGAGCTGATTTAGAATTTATGGCACATTGATCTGTAGCATGACCCCCAGCACATAATTCACAAACCATTGCTACCTGCTGTGTGGATGGTGGACTCCATGTTTCCATTTTCTTAGCTATTGCATTTTTGTCTTGATAATCTTTGTCATAGGATCCACTTCAAACTTTCCGGTGTTTTCGGAGGGTTAGACTTAGTCATGGGCCACTGATAGTTATTATTTCCCATCGTCTCTAATAGCTGATATGCCTCATCAAAATTCTTAGACATGATTTCTCCTCCTGCTGCGGCATCAATACTCGCTCTTGTGGATGCATGCAATCCATCACAGAATATCCCAACCTGCATCCATTATGGAATTCCATGATGTGGGCATTTCCGAAGCATGTCTTTGAATCTTTCCCACGCCTCATATAACGTTTTGGAGTCGAACTGTGCAAAGGTGTGAATATCGTTCCGTAGTTTTGCCGACTTTGCTGGTGGGAAAACTTAGCTAGAAATTTTTGAGCTAAGTCATCCCAAGCTGTGATTGAACCAGGAGGCAAAGAGTGTAACCAACTCCGCTCTTTATCTTTCTATGTAAACGGGAACATCCTCAACCTTATAGCATCCTCCGATACATTATTGAACTTGAAGGTGTCGCAAACTTCCAAGAAACTCAAGATGTGCCCATTAGGATCATCTATCGAACTACCCCAAAACTGGCATGTATTCTAAAAGCATACGAATTGTTCGGTTTTATCTCTAAAGCTGTTTGCATTGATTGCTTGTCTCCTAATACTCATTGTATACTCGTGACATTCGGACATGGCATAATCCCTAAGTGATTTTTGTTAATCCCCCTAAGTGAATTTTTGATCGATCAGTTTTCTTCGCACGGTGACCTTCACTAGAATTTTGGAACTTCCTTTTCTGCGTATAAGGAAAAAGTTCCTTTTTAGCCCTTGATCTAGTGTGCATACACACTCATGAAATTTCTGCAATTACAAGAAGAAAAATAAATAACGTTTAAATTAAGACCGAATTGATTTTAACTAATATGGAATTAATATTAATAAAGAAGTCCCCGACAACGGCGCCAAAAACTTGTTGATTGATTTCGCAATCAATGAATACGTGCAAGTGTACACGGTCAATAAGTAATAAAGTGATAAGATAGAGTGTCGAACCCATAGAGATTTCTAATCAATAAATTCCAACTACTAGCACTATATCAATCCAATTTTATTTAAACAACCATAAATTATGATTTTTTGAATTGAGAAAACTAAATTAACAATTAAAATAGATTATTATAAAATAAACCAAATAAATAAAACTAAGATTTTAACGAATGAATCAGATAAATAAAGACTAAGACTTCAATATCCCCAATTATGAACTATAAATCAATTATCCAATTATCCCAATTATTATGCCTACTGAATTGTTAACAGGAATTCTCAAATGCCAAAAGTCCTTTTCCAAGTGATCAATTGACTTCTATTTAATCCAGATTAATCTTGCTATATTCCTATGCAAAATAATTGAATTAAACTCCTTCAATTCCAATTCCTTATGTGTTACATGCGGTGAACAGATATTTCCATTCAATTCACGAACCTAATTATTCGCCATGCAAATAACTAAGTCACATGTTATCATACCCAGTTTTAACCCTAGAATTCCTCTTTCAATTCCTTCTAGAGTAACAAGGTAATTACTGATCAGATAATTAATCAATAAGCTCAAGACAAGATAAACAATTCACTTTGACATAAATAATTAGAATAAATTGAATAACTAATTTATAGACGTAAAACGTTCAACTAAAATCTTAATTAAAGAATTAGTTCATGAAAGAAATTAAAACCAACAATCCTTTAAAAATCATCCTTAAGAAATTACACCAATTGAAAAATAGGAGAAGAGAAAACTCTAGAGCCAATCCTCAATCTTCAAGTAATTCCTTGCTTAGTCTTCAATTGTGGTTGAATATCCCCCCTACTTCAATGAAAATAACCTTTATATACTCTTCACATTGCACCACAATCCTAATCCAAATCAATTTCTCAATTAGCCTCCACTTAGCAAATCAAGCTTTTTGGTCAACACGCGCCTGGTCAATCGTCGCGGGGATTCAATTACTTTTGTGTAGAATGTACTAGCTTGAGCGCCCCGGCGTTGGTTTTCAGAATAATTACCATTATTCCATTATCAGCTTGAAAATCCCATATTGCCCCTACAGCTCCCGAATCTGCACAATAAAAACTAAACACAGTAAAAATGATTCTAATCGACTTGAGAATACAATATTCTAAGCTCGATTATATTCAATTCATGGGTATATTACCCAATCATTAATTACACATGACCTAGTTCCATTCTTTATTATTCTATTGGAACATCCTGTCTGTGCGGATTACGCATGACCTGATTCCATTCTTTATTATTCTGTTGGAATATCATGTCTGTGCGGATTAAGCATGACCTGGTTTCATTCTTTATTACTCTGTTGGAATAACCTGTCTATGTGGATTACCGCATGCATGGTGAATGATCCTTTGTATTCATTCCTTATTAATTTGTGGAAATGATCTGTCTACATGGATTACCGCATGGCGGGCGAAAATTCATTTGCAGTTTCGTAATTTTTCTGATCCTCAAAAATTCTGGAAGAATTTGAAATGATAATTTGATGAGTTTTCTATATTGTGTCCAAAAATGCCGATTTTTGGATGTATAGATTAAGAGTTATGAATTTTATGGGAAAAGACTATTTTAAAAATAAACCTTTATAACTCCTTGTGGTTAACTCCAAAATTGGTGAAATTTTTATTGGAAGTACATGTGTATAAGCAATATCTATAGTGTAAATTTGGAATTTTTGGACAAAAGTACAGATTTATAAAAAATGTCTAAATATTCGCGAGTTTGGCCATATGAAAAATAGTAAATGAATTTTTAAAATTTCGAGAAAATATATGTTTAATATGAGACTATATTACGCTAAATCCGAGAAAAAAAATATTTTTGGAATTTGATTTGGTATTTTTATGAAAATGAACTAGTTATGAGTAAATGAATTAAATATGTTATGTGAAGTAACAAAATTGGAAAATAGGATTTTATGGCTTGAAAATCCTATATAAGGTATATGCAGATTTGTGATGAGAGTTTTGGTTATTGATGATGAAATCTTATGAGTTTGGCATTTTAGGATGATTAAATGCATTAATTAGTAAAGTGTAAACAATTAAAATAAATTGTTTATAAGTTTAAGAAATGATAAAAATATTGTTATAATATTAATGATATTAGATTATGAGATTATTAAGTGATTGATAACATTTGGTTATTATTGAAGGCTGGATAAATTGTATTCTAAATGTTTAATATTTATCTTTTATCTCATTTGATTGATTCTTTATATCATTGTCATTATCCTCATGCTTATATTATGATGAAAGTCATTTGTGGCCTGTAGTGCATAGATGGACTTGGTATTATTATGACCAGGGATTATTCGGCATAATCATGACCGTAATGTTACAAATGATGTGGTAAAAGTCCTCATTGGCCCGTAGTGCATTGATAGACAGTTTTTGGTATGATTATGGCCATGGATTCTCTTCGGCCAAGGGTGCAAAGATGAATTGTTTTATGGTATGATCATGACCGTTGAAAACACGATTATATTTGGCCCGTAGTGCATAGATAATTCTTGGTCATGATATTAACGAATATCCTTGGCCTGTAATGCAGGGATGATTCGATGAAGTGGATTAATTATTGAGCTGAGTCTCAGCAATGAAATATTAATTCATGGATGTGATAATAATGAATATCCTTGGCCCGTAGTGCATGGATAATTCATGGATGTGATATTAATGAATATCCTTGGCCGTAGTGCAGGGGTGATTCGATGATATGGATTATTTATTAAGCTGAGTCTCATCGATAAAATATTGATAATAAACTTTTAAATTCGTAGAAGATAGTAGATATCATGCTCTACTTGACTCTTCAAAAATACAGTTGTATGTCTTTGGCCTGTAATGCAAAGATGAATTGTTAATGAATATCTTTGGCCATAGTGCAAAGATGAAATTATTAGTATGTTTATGAGCAGGAATTGTGATTTGGTATAACCATGATTTTTGATGTTTCAGGTGAAGATAGGTGATGAAAATTATCTTCGTCCTGGGTGCAAAGAGGAATTTAGAATCACAATTATGATTATGAGTTATTCATATGAATGTGGACAATAATTATTTATTGATGTTACAGGGACAAAACATTATTGGTGGACTTTTAACATAGAGAAGATAATATACCAGATGGTCTATTTGACTCTTCTAATGGATTGCTCGTTCTGCTGCAACTATGGTTGAAAAGTTTTATAATCTACCATATGTTCTAAATCTCTGATTTATTACTGATGAAGGCTATTGATGATGTAAATTATCTTTAGTCATAATATATTCTTTAATAGGCTATTTGTGCTCACCCTTTTGCTTCACAATTCCTTTCAGGTAATAAGAGTGTAGGTGGAATTGAGCGAGGATAACGAGGGAATAGAGCGATTGGTCTATAGTTTGTTGAGGTTCTCCTAAATAGTATGGAAATAATTTTATTGAGAACTTTAGATAAGTGTGTGTCGTATTGTATCGTCATTTGATATTTAATTTTGGTGAACTAAATAGGGTGAGGTTAACCCAATTTTGGAAGGGTGTTTTGCCACTATCATATAAGATGTCTAATGACATACAACCTCGTGTTATCATAAGGCGAGGTGTGCACATCCCTTCTTTGAGTATATCTCACGAGCACTACCTATATGATCTTGGAGTTTATTTGAAATATAATTTACACTTGGGGACAACAGAGATAATTATATGTCAAGAGAAGACTCACCATTGGAAAGAAGATGATAGTAATCTTCTTGTTTTTCTTTGGGGTCTATTGGGTCAACCAAGGATAATTTTGTGGACATATGATATCTATCATAACCTAGACACATGGCCTCCCATGTACGAAGGTTTCCTTGAGCACTTCCAAAAGATTTTAATTTCTAAAACAATTATTGACTGTACCTTTATGTAAGGTGCAATTGTGACATGAGTCGGAGTTGGTATATATATTTGTATTGAAACTTACAGTATATATGTTGTCGTATTTTGCACGATAGTTGTATAAATGAAGTTGTTAGTAGTGTATTTTCTGGCGACTCAAGATGGGTGATGTATACCTATTTTGGGGGCGTCACATTTGGTATCAGAGCTTAGGGATATGGTCGCTGGCGGAGATATTAGTCTAGAACTAGGAGGGGAGAGATGAGTAATATACTTCTCTAGGGTGTGACTTACCTAAGCCGAAATTTTTACTTGATAAGTTCACAATTTGTGATATGTCAATTGACCTTTGTTTTGAAGATATATTCTAGAATGATATCTGAAATACAGGAGATGAGCAATGAAAAAATCATGATACAGAGGATATAACCGGGAAGGTACAATACGAAAAGAAAGCAAGGTATTCTCATCTCTTCGAATACCAGGTACATACATAAATTTTGAGGGAAAAATTTCATAAGGAGGGGAGATTGTGAGATCCCGAAATTATGAAATGAAAGTATTCAATTTTCTTATAATTATTATTTTATTTAGTAAATGGTTAAATTGAGAAAGGGTTAAAGTTAAAGGTGATATGTGAAAATTTTGTAAAGTATGCAAGTTGTTATAAAATATTCGTTAGGTCAAGGAATATTTGTACGACGACACAATCATTGGTGGGCCCCACAACGGAATTATTGTCGGATTGAGAAAACAACAAAAATATTTTTATGAAAATAACGGCGGAAGTTTTACCGTTAAAACTGTTGAACTACTCGGTAGTAAAAAATGCTGATGTCTGGCGTGGTTGCATAGTAGCACACGGTATTGATTATTGATCTTACGTGAGAAGTCACTCGATTTTGTTCAATTATTGCTCACGATAATTGTTGCATAGTATCTCACGTTATTTGATTCAATTATTGTCGATATTTATATATTATTAAATCAATAATTGAGATGACAAAGTTATTAATATTATTATTTTCAATATTAGCGATGTCTAGAAGTTACATCGAGGAGAGGTTTGGTCACCTAATTGCTTGGCATGATAGGGAGAAATCCTTATTGGAAAGCCCCTCTTTCACAGGGAGCGACACAGTCGATTAATAGTGTGAATTATAATAATGATGATGAATTTTGTTTTATTATTATTATAAATGTAATAAAAGCAAAAAACTTTTTATATAAAACATAATACTTTTTTATAAAGTTTTATTTTATTTGATTATAAATAGAATATAATATATTTTATTACATATAGTGTTTGCATAGTGCCTACATAGTGTTTGCATAGTAAAATCTTTTTATATAAAATAGAATACTTTTATAAAGTTATTTGTTTTATTAGATTATAAATAATAATATATATATATTATATTTTATTATGCATAGTATTTTGCATAGTAAAATCTTTTTATATAAAAGCAGAATACTTTTATAAAGTTATTTGTTTTATTAGATTTTAAATAAAATATATAAATATATATATATATATATATATATATTATAAATAGAATATATTATATTTTATTGTATAGTATCCTTTCCATTCTCCTATAAATAGGATCTTAGTTAGAATTGAAAACACACGAAATTTAGAGAATTCTTCTTCTATAATCTTGGCGTATTTCTTTAGAGTTTTAAGAAGCTTTGAGCATAGAAAAGCAGTATAAGTTTTCTTCAAGAATATCCTCGCCCTACTAAGGTTGAATAATCTCTTCTTTCTAAGGTAAGGAATATTATTATTATAGTAAGGGGTATTATTCTTTCGTATTCATGAAGAGAGTTATTTTCTTTTAATACTCGTAAGGGTTTTATTCCATTCTTTATTATTATGTTGGAATAACTTTGTATATAATGGAAATCTAGTATACATGGTGAAATTCTTACATTATTCCATTCTTTATTATTATGTTGGAATAACACATGCATGCGATCTACATCGCATGCTTGGTGAATTATGTTGTTATTCCATTCTTTATTATTTTGTTAGAATAATATCATTCTTGCATTGATTTCATTCTTTATTGGATTCCATCATTCTTTATTATTACATTTGGAACATCACATGCATGCGGATTCTGGCATGACTGGTTCCATTCTTTATTATTCATTGGAACATCACATGCATGCGGATTACGCATGACTGGTTCCATTCTTTATTACATTCTTTATTATTACATTTGGAATAACTCGCCATGTGGATTATCGCATGCATGGTGAATGATCATTTATTATTCATTCCTTATTAATTTGTGAAAATGATGCATCTACGTGGATTATCGCATGGTAATGAAAATCCATTTGCGGTTTCGTAATTTTTTCGACCCTCAAAAATTTGGAAAAATTTGAAATGATAATTTGATGAGTTTTCTATATTGTGTCCAAAAATGGCGATTTTTGGATGTATAGATTAAGAGTTATGAATTTTATAGGAAAAGACTATTTTAAAAGTAAACCCTTATAACTCCTTGTGGTTAACTCCAAAATTGGTGAAATTTTTATTGGGAGTACATGTATATATAGAAGTATATAGTGTAAATTTGAAATTTTTGGACAAAAGTCTGATTTATAAAAAATGTCTAAATATTGGTAGTTTTGGCATATGAAAAATAGTAAATGAATTTTTAAAATTAGAGAAAAATATATGTTTAATATGAGACTATATTCTACTAAATCCGAGAAAAAGAAATATTTTTGGGGATTTGATTTGGTATTTTTCATGAAAATGAACTAGTTATGAGTAAATGAATTAAATATGTTATGTGAAGTAACAAAATTGGAAAATAGGATTTTATGGCTTGAAAATCCTATATAAGGTATATCTTGATTTGTGATGAGAGTTTTGGTTATTGATGATGAAATCTTATGAGTTTGGCATTTTAGGATGATTAAATGCATTAATTAGTAAAGTGTAAATAATTAAAATAAATTGTTTATAAGTTTAAGAAATGATTAAAATATTGTTATAATATTAATGATATTAGATTATGAGATTATTAAGTGATTGATAACATTTGGTTATTATTGAGCTATTTGGATAAATTGTATTATAAATGTTTAATATTTATCTTTTATCTCATTTGATTGATTCTTTATATCATTGTCATTATCCTCATGCTTATATTATGATGAAAGTCATCATGGCCTATAGTGCATAGATGGACTTGGTATGATTATGACCGAGGGATTATTCGGTATAATCATGGCCAGTAATGTTACAAATGATGTGGTAAAAGTCCCTCGTTGGCGTAAGTGCATTGATGGGCGATTTTTGGTATGATTATGGCCATGGATTCTCTTGACCAAGGGGTGCAAAGATGAATTGTTTTATGGTATGATCATGACCATTAGTTGATGAAAACACACGATTATCTTTGGGCGTAGTGCATAGATAATTCATGGTCGTGATATTAATGAATATCCTTGGCTTTTGTAGTGCGGGGGATGATTCGATGATGTGGATTAATTATTGGTGAGTGAGTCTCAAATGATGAAATATTAATTCATGGATGTGATAATAATGAATATCCTTGGCCCGTAGTGCATGGATAATTCATGGATGTGATATTAACGAATATCATTGGCCATAGTGCAGGGGTGATTCGATGATGTGGATTATTTATTAAGCTGAGTCTCATCGATAAAATATTGATAATAAACTTTAAATTCGTAGAAGATAGTAGATATCATGCTCTACTTGACTCTTCTAAAATACAGTTGTATGTCTTTGGCCTGTAGTGCAATGATGAATTGTTAATGAATATCTTTGGCCGTAGTGCAAAGATGAAATTATTAGTATGTTTATGAGCAGGAATTGTGATTTGGTATAACCGTGATTTTTGATGTTTCAGGTGAAGATAGGTGATGAAAATTATCTTCATCCTGGGTGCAAAGAGGAATTTAGAATCACAATTATGATTACGAGTTATTCATATGATTGTGGATAAGAATTGTTTATTGTTGTTACAAGGATAAAACATTATTGGTGGACTTTTAACATAGAGAAGATAATAGACCAGATGGTCTATTTGACTCTTTTAATGGATTGCTCGTTCCGCTGCAACTATGGTTGAAAAGTTTTATCATCTACCATATGTTCTAAATCTACGATTTATTCTTGATGAAGGCTATTGATGATGTAAATTATCTTTAGTCATGATATTCTTCTTTGGGCTATTTGTGCTCACCCTTTTTGCTTCACAATTCCTTTCGGGTAATAAGAGTGTAGTTGAATCGGCGAGGGATAACGGGGGAATAGAGCGATTGGTCTATAATTTGTTGAGGTTCTCCCTAAATAGTATGGAAATAATTTTATTGAGAACTTTAGATAAGTGTGTCGTATTGTATCGTCATTTGATATTTAATTTTGGTGAACCAGAATAGGGTGAGGTGAACCCAACTTTGGAAAGGTGTTTTGCCACTATCATACAAGATGTCTAATGACATACAACCTCGTGTTATCATAAGACTGGGTTGTGCACATCCACTTCTTTGAGTATATCTACGAGAACTACTATATGATCTTTGGAGTTTATTTGAAATATAATTTACACTTGGAGACAATGGAGATAATTATATGTCAAGAGAAGACTCACCATTGGAAAGAAGATGATAGTAATCTTCTTGTTTTTCTTTGGGATCTATTGGGTCAACCAAGGATAATTTGTGGACATATGATATCTATCATAACTATGACACATGGCCTACATAAGTACACTCTGATTAAGAAGACTTGTTGTGCTTTAGCATGGGCTTCCATGAGGTTACAACATTACCTCCATGGTCACACAACCCATCTCATATCCCGCGTGGATCCTCTCAAGTACGTGTTCAGTAAACCCATATTGAATTGTCGATTGTCCAGATAGAAGTTGATCCTACAGCAATTTGACATCGTCTACTTGACGTAAAAGTCTATCAAAGGTCAAGGAATTGTGGATCAACTAGTCGCCGCACCTTCAGGGGATTTAAAACCCTTGGAAATATACTTCCCCGATGAAGGGGTAATGACAGTCCAGCAACACCATCAGTATGATACACATCAATTATGAAAAATGTATTTTCATGGAGTTATATAATATGGAAGGTTACGGAGTGGGAAGCTTCTAGTAGCCATTCTGAGGGAGCGGTATCCGTTGTTGGTCAAATTATAGTTCATCAACACCAACAACACAGCTTAGTATGAAGGCTGTATCATGGGACTCAAACTTGCCCAATCAATGGCATCAGGCGGTTAACTATCTTTGGAGATTCTGAATTGGTGATCAGACAAACCACCGGAATCTATCACACCAAAGAACTACATTTGATGCCTTAGCATCGGTAGGTTATCCAGATGGCTTTGAAGTTTGAAGAAATAAACTTCCTCCACATTCCTTGGAATATGAATGACTTTGTGGATGCGCTAGCAACTTTGGCCTCCTTGATCAACATATTTGACAACGAAAACATGCCAAACATTCCCTTTGCCCTGCAAAAGGCTCCAGCCTATGGGAATTACATTGGAGAAGTATCAGATGAGCTACCTCCCATTCAGCACCCTTGGTATCAGCATATCAAGGAGTATCTACGAGATGGATCTATACCCGCTGAGGCGAGTTCTGCTGAGAAAAAGCGGATCCATCGAATGGCTATAAAATTATACCTGAGCGGAGATGCACTCTGCAAACGAGATGCAAGACTAGGTCTCCTTAGATGTCTGGACAAGGACCAAGCTCAGAGACTCATGGATGAAATCCATGGTGGAGTATGTGGCCCACACATGAGCGGCCCTCTACTTGTCAAAAAGATCCTCAGAACAGGGAATTATTGTCAAAAAGATGCACTCTACAAAAAGAGCGGCATCTCTCCCAGCAAGAGCTATCAACATCAAGGCCCTAGCCTGATCTCTCTCAAATGTCATCAAATTAAGACTTCGCTCTAAATACTCTGCTGAATACGGGGTCACAGTAGCCGACACACTGGGAGAATCCATCACAGCTGCTGGCAACCTAGCAAAAAGCTCATCCTCGGTGGGAAAATTAATGTACTCCACGGGATCTCCACCCTCCAAATCAATGCCCGGCCCTTTGGATACAACCACAGCCGATGCAGACTCTGTCTCCATCCATGCAGAATACTCTAACAAATAACCCAGATGGCTAACAGAAAACTCAGCTAGCTCATGGCCGATCTCAACAGCATACACCACAGCTCATCTCTCTCATCGACAAATGGCAAGAAGCTAAGTGCTGACCTAATGCCCCCTCAAAAGGATGGAAGTCCCAAAACTGGTCAAACTGTGACATCACAGTCAGTGGGTGGTAAGTCGTCATGCCTCTCAAACCAGCCAGAGGGAGATAATCCATGCCAGGTGCATGAGTAATGAAGTTGTAGGGTGAATTGAGCCATGTACACGGCAAAATGCCAAATGGATCTCCGATCCCTGCCAAAAACACCGACCAGAATGTAGCATTTGTACACTCCGCTGGATAAAAGGAGTAAGATATGGCTATCAAATGGGTAAAACAGTATCCATGCCGTCGAAAGGTGCCAATCGATTTCAGGTGTGACATAAACCACACATACAACATGACTGGGCTGCCTATAAATACCCATGCGGGATAGGTATGACAGTATGTGGCGGATCTCAATGTCTCTGTCATAATCGTCGGCACAATGGTATAACCCTCCCTGAGAGCTCTCACTGCTATGACAACACAGATGTCCAACTCGTCCATATACAGTGGCATATATACATAAGCCACTACGCACATAACAAGTACATCTACTCTGGTTATGCGCCACTGATCCTCCAGTGTGGTGAAATCCCCCGAGTACCGTACATAACTGTCCTCTAAGCCACATCTGTCTATCAGAAAATGCTGAGATATCACATGGTCGGATGTAATCTCATCATGTACTACTCTACGCCTCAACCTGGTGAGGGTCATAAACTGCTGGCTCATATCGCCGATAGCCATCCGCGCGTAAGGTCTGTCTAATGGCAGTGCTGTCAACCATGCATACTCCTCCAAGGTGGGAGTCAACTCCTGGATACCAAACCAGAAAACCTGCCTCTCTGGTATCCAATGCTCCAGCATACCCTCTACAAAGCCTACGGGAACCTGAAACATCAAGAGGGTCATAGAATACTGTAATAACTGATCTACGGTCACCCTGTCTAGAGGTAACAAACTATCATACCACGACCTCAGACGGGAGGCTACCAACACTGGTGGGGTCTGTTCAATGCGACTAACAATCGAGGAAGACATCTGTGTGGGCCGTATCATAAGAACATCCAGGGGTCAATGCTAAATATCTCTGGACATACATACACATACATAACATAATACATGCATTATAAATAATATATGGCAATATGATGTAGGGAATAACAATACATACATTCCTAAGTACATCATTATCTAATACATAATCTCTATACAGCTAAAAAAATAGTGAAATGGGGCACATACGCCCAACAACTAATAGAGGCCTATCAAAAGATATAGCGAGAATGGGGCACAACCACCCAGTATCTAATAGAGGCCTATCAAAAGATATAACGAGAATACACATCAGAAGAAGACAATGGTGTCAATGTCTACATCATTAATCCTTTCCACCTGATGTAACTCCTTCTGAGTCACTGGATCTCCATCAATGGGGAATTAGGCCTATACAACGGAGGATCTGCACTGGCAAAGCCATATGGGTCTCCTAAGGGGCCAGTGCCTGAGCTGGAAGGATCAAAGGTATGTGCCTCTAAAGGATCTCTGCCCAAATGCCGAATAAAGAAATGTGCTCGGTCCAACTGTCGGGTCAAACTGTCAATCTGTGTTAAATGAGTCGGATCTCTAACATAAGCCATCCAATCCGCCATCATCACGGATCCAGAAACCATATCCCCCATAAATTGAGTGGCGCGGGTCTGGGCTCCGATGGTACAAGGGGACCACCAATGCTGGAACATCTCGTGAGTATAAGGACCCTCTGACAGTGTAAAGCCGTTAACAGCCATCAATGGGATATCAATGACGGGCAACTATGATACAGGCCAATAATGCCTGGTAGGAGGCAAGATTGGTATACAGATCTCCCCTGTGGTGCTCCTAATAGCATGTTCTCCTAAATAGAGCTCCCATCCTCTATCAGTGAAGAGAGGAATCTTACGGGTGGATATCACGTACTCGACACCAAGCGGGTACCCATCCTCAAACCCAACGGTCAAATGCTCCCCGGAATAGGGAATCCAAGTAATGGCATCAGCTGTCAACAACTCCAACTATAAACGACAATGAGTGAAACCCTCAGCTATAGGAATCTCCGCCAGTATGGAGTGATGCCATCGCCATCCTCGTGGATAGGTCTCCAAGTCTAACACACTCACATGACGCAAACATGGGAGCCTCTCATAGGCCCAAAACTTCCAGTACAAAGGCAAACATCTGCTGTCAGTCAACACTCTTAACCTGTACATGGGAAATCACAAGAGAAATACTCACCAGCAGAAATGGGTAAAATCCTTGCCAAGCCTCTGTCAAGCCCTGCGAACGCATTCATATGCCCCTGAGGAAATAAGCGAATGTGTAGGAGCCCCAATCATACTCTCCAATACGGTCCACATCTCATGTGGCGCTGACTAAAGCGAAAGATACCATGGAAGAGTTATCTGCTATGAAGCAGCCCCTAATGATTATCAGGAACAATCACCGAAGAATGAGATCCCTGACTCTCACATCATCGGGTATGGGCTCACTCAACAGCCCACTCATAGCATCTACGCTCAAAGGACCTGTACGAACTGTCCTGCCCTTGAGGGCCTCAACCAAGACTCCCAGTAAGGATCTAATGGCAGTCAGGATAATATCTGCCATTATCGCTCGATAATCAGGATGCAGAGCCTGATATATAGAGTGAATGTTGAACCAGTTCACTCGAGGCTGCGTAAAGCCGAGAACCTGCATCATAAAGCAATTCAACATTAGAATCCTTACTCCTCGTCAATAGGAAAAAAGGAAGATCAAATCCAGCTTTTACCTCGTTTGCATACAAGTAAACGGAGGGGTGTCGACTCAAATCACCCAGAAGCTCTAGGATCATCACCTGAATGCCTGGAAGATCCCTACGGGGAATATGAGCAGCAGGAGCGGGGTCCGCAACTGGTACATCCTCCTCCTTGTCCTCAACATCTGGTACATCAACCCGGATAGGACGTATCACCGCCTCCACCAAACGACGAGGTTGTCTAATGAAATGGGGTTGAGGCACATCATAATCCCTCCTCAACACACCTGAAGTGGTCCTACGGGAACTACTCGGCTGATTTGGATCCATATATCTGGACACAAGTCTCCAAATCACCTCAGAAAGGGTGTGGTAAACTCTAACCTGGAGCTTTTTCAAAATGCATTTTATGACTACACGAATGCATGCATTATTTTAACATATGCCTACAGTAGAGTTAAAAATGCATGACTATCCAATGCCTATATTTTGGAAAAATTTTGCCATAGTCTCCCTTGTAAATAGGACTATCCACATGCACATAGGCATAACTAGGTGGCCATTTAGTAGCACACCTACCTATAGTCATAAACATCATATATGCATTACACTATCAAAGACATAATCCATAAGGGTAGCTTAATTACAAGGATTACTTTGCTTTACCACATTTGCTCATTTGTCCTCAAATAGGATAAGAAATAGCATAAAAAAGGTGCCAATCTGACTGTTTTAAAAGTCAAAATTTTTCACATTATTATGTTTAGCATGGTTAAATACTAACAGTTACTATGTTGAATATTTTTTATCAAGTCATATGAGCATGCATATTCACTACTATGTGTTTAGAAGCATTTCATGTGATAACTCATTTTCTAACAAATAAAAATTGGAAAAGAAGACATGCATACGTTACCAGGGTAGTGTAGAACACTTGTACGGTGATAGAATTTACAGAAAGATGCCCGAACTCAGCAGATCTAAAGAAGAGCTCTCGAATTTTCTGTGTGGCGCAATATGAAAATGACTTGTGAAAGCACCAAGCCATTTAAGTCCACCCACGGATGGCCGCAGGTGTACCTGTGGCTCCCCTGGGTGGGGCCCACCCCTTCAGCTCAGTCCAATTTGAGTTGCAAAGAGGGTCTCACAAGTTGAAAAAGTCAAAATAGGAAAAAAGATGCTACGCGATTGAGCGGAAGAGGCTGAAATCCTGGTTTTCAAAGACCAAACTGCGGGTCTACATGTCACTCATTGGTATTCTCCCAGACATAGGGTTCACTATACCGATGATCACAACAGTTGCAAACTACACTCAACAATGCCTGACGAAGGTTTGAATGCCATCTGTGTGGGGTCAGAACCCCAAAACCTTTCTTCCCCAGCGGAAACTCTATCCAAATCAGCCATTGATGAACATGTCAATGAAGGTCAAGCAACCTTGACGGCATTCAGTCGCTGGCAAGTAAATCTAGCGAAGCGTCGAAAACCATCCGATGATCTCATCCGTTGATGCACATGTCAACGAAAGGCAAGCAGCCTTGACATTATCCATAGCTGGGATCTCATCCGTTGATGTACATTTCAGCGAAGGTCAGACAACCCTGACAACACAGACTGTTGGCAGTAACTCCGGCAGAGCATTAGAAGGACCTGGCAACACAAACTAGGAAGGACCATCCTCATCGGGGAGGACCGATGATGGAATATGTTATATAAGGTCTCGTTAGACAAAACACATCCCCACAGAGTCTCTTGTACATGAGAGATATATCCTCAGTGTAAAGTATGTACCAAGGATTAAGGACTTTGGTGATAACCCCAATGTCAACATCTTGGAAGTTCTTGAGAACTTTGGATCACACGTTCAAAATAGTTCATCAGGGTTGTCAGTGATGACTTCAATCCCCGGCAGAAGTCGTGGGAGCCCGCAGTCATCACATCCTGTTGGAGAATAATCCAACAAACCACATGCATCATGCATATTCATCATACTGCAGTACATTACATCATGATTATCTTGTCACATTTCAAGTGTCTAGTATTTTTATCCTATCCATGCTATTGCATTGCATAAATATGATAAAGAGGGGCATCTGTAGACACTCGAAATTTTTTGCACTCTTGTTACTAACATTGCAAGAGGGAAAAATCGTCTTTCAAAGATAACCACGGAGGACAATTTCACTCAATCTCGGAGATAACCGAGATAATCGGGCCTCATCCAAGAGATAACCCCGGGAGTTCCAGTTTCAACCTTGGAGATAATCCCGAGGGATGCAGTTCAAGTTCTGGAAATAACACCGGAGAAAGCTCTTTCATCTCAGAGATAACCTTGAGATAATAAGTTTCATCCCGGAAATAACACCGGGAGTTTCAGTTCCAACCTCAGAAACAACACCGAGGAGTGCAGGTGCAGTTCTGGAGATAACCCCGAAAAAGTTCCTTTCAACCCTTGCAATCAGCTTCAACCTCGGAGATAACCCCGAGGCACTCAATTCCAGTCCCAGAGATAACCCCGGGAGGTCAGGCACACCTCAGAGATAACCCTGAGGACGTTCAGCACTTGTAGCAGCCCAATCTCAGAGATAACCCTGAGCAACGACTACTATATCAGCCCAAACCGGAGATAACCCAAGTGAGGGGCAAAAACATCATTTTGCCACCTCGATCCTACATTCGCGCCATCTCAACACATTTTAATATGCATTCTACACATCAGTGTCCTATAAGAACCAAATAGCTCTAATCTCGAGTGACTACTACATAGGACAGCACACCGGATAGAATTTGAAGACTTGAAGACCAAGGGCATGGTCCCATCTTCCTGACTTCGCATAACCTCTAATCCCATGTCATTGTGTAGCTCTCGACAACAACACTCTGAAAAAGGTCTTATACACCTCGATCAGATGCCCGGATTGAAGTTCTAAAAGTTTGAGCGGACATCACGTTGCATGCATGTACGTACTTTGAGATGGGGGACCATGAGCCCGAGGCACCCCAGGCGTGCAGCGAGTTCACTGTGGCTACATGAGTACACTGCGGCTCCCCTCTATAGATAGAGGGCTTGGGGTGGCCATTTTGTAAGAGAAAACAACATGGAAGCCCTGTCCAATTTGCTCCGTACACACTATAAATTGAGCGCTTTCTCATTTTAAACACTTATGAGCTCATATTTTGCTACTTTTTACCGGTGGGAACCGAGTGTTCATCTATTTAAAGCTATTGAAGTCTTCTTTAGCAGTCCACTGTAAGCCTTCGTACCTTTCTTAAAGCCTTTTCTCCACTACTGTGCACACACAATTCTTCACATTGAGAGTCATGTAGAATGTGTATGCCCGGACTTCGGTCCGTGGTTTTTTTTTCTTTTGTATATATACTTATATATATATATATATATTTGTACTAACATTATCGAGTTATGCCTCGATTGAGCCACAGACTCACGTTAAGACGTTTATTGCTTTTTATATATATATATATATATATATATATATATATATATATAATTGTTGTTGAACTCTATTCGATGAGCACGGATTCACATCCAAAGCATTTATTGCTTATATATATATATATATATATATATATATATATATATATATATATATATATATATATATTTATATATAAACTATTGTCGAACTACATTCGATGAGCCTAGATTTACATTGGTGCGTTCATCGCTTTTTATATATATATATATATATATATACATTTATTAGGCACAGAGTTTACTTCGTGGTCTTTTTTCGCTTTATTTACATTTCATCACTTTGGACTTTACTTAGTGGCGGTTGATCATTTTCTTGCTTTATTTATATTTCGTCCACTTTGGAGTTTACTTTTGTGGCGGTTGATAAATCTTTTATTGCTTTATTTACATTTACGAACCCCATGGAGGTGCTTCATCGTGGTTGATTGTGTCTCTCTCTATATATTTATTACTTTTATATATTTACATTTCAGGTCCCCATGGAGGTGCTTACGTGGTGGTTAATGATGCAATATATATATATATATATATATATATATATATATATATATATATAGCTTTTATATATATATATTTCTGATTTCATACAAATTGCTACATCATGTTAGCCTAGAAACATGTGATCACTGATTAGATTTCTGAATCTAGATTCGATTCCGTGATGGACATTTTTAATTTGTAATAAACATGTACATTATTCACGGTGTTCGAGTTTCCTTAGATGGCTCTCATGCCCACAAGGAGTTCGGCACTGCTATGTATATTATTTTCTTGAAGATGCTTCGTATCTCGAAAATAAAAGCAATCAAGCTGAACATATAATAAAATGGAAGTATCAAAGGCCTCAATTACTATTGAGCATAAGGGTTTGAAAAACCTCTTTTACAAAACATCACTGCTATATTATGTAAAAATTGAATTTTTATACAAAAATTCAAACCCTTTATATATAGGTGCGAACGAGGCATAGCACTACTTCCAAATAATTGTACATTGATCCACACACATACACACACATTCATATAACAATTTAATTGAAAAGTGACGGTCACCGTGGTAACACGGATGTCGGGGGGGGGGGGGGGTGCCTAACACCTTCCCTCCACATAATCAAGTCCCCGGACCCTAACGAATCTCGATTTCACAGACCTATTACACAGTGTCACATCACTAAGTCAATGTGCAAACCTTTTCTCAGTTGAGTTGGTGCAACCATTTAAAAATACCAACTGGCGACTCTTACAGTCCAATCGTCGACATATACATGTCGGACCTTTTCACAACTTTTTTTTTCAAATAAATCTCACCTAACATGAGAACACCAAAAGACAAGAACAGAAAAGGGACAGTAAAAATCCCGACGTCGACAATACCCTTAAAGATTTGAGCTTCCTCATGTACAAGTTCACCTCCAAATCCTTTTCGCGTTCAACTTGAATCCACCGGGTTTGATTCCTTCCTTTGATCAATGTTAACCACCCAAGTGTTTGGCCTCTAGAGGTGATCTACCAAGGAAGAAGAAAGATTTAAGAAGATGGGTGTTTGGCAAAACCCTAGTTTTTCTATCTCTCATAGAAAAAGGGCGTACTCTCCAACAATTGGAATCACATGTATTATGAAAGCGTCAACAACCTTCACCCATAATAAGACTCCTCTAATTTATAGATGTAGGCAACCCTCCTTAACAATTAAGGAATTGGGTTTTATTTTAATTAATTAAACTCCTTTAATTAATTAGGCTCCTAATCATAGTAGGAATGATTAATTAAACTCTTTTAATTAATTAGCCTCCTAATACTATTAGCAATATATGAGAGTAACATTATTAATTAATTCCCAAACTCCTTTAGGAATTAAAAAATAATAAGACTGGTCTTATTAATTTATATTTAATATTTCTAAAATATTAAATAATAAATATTAAGCTATTTAATTTATTCTATCACCATAGATTAATTTAAATATACTTAACTTATTATTACGATTATGTCATTAACTTCTTAAATAATTATTCTTCCTTTTATGGTATGACCCTTTAGGTTCTCTATATTAAACCGGTTGTGAATAAATCAATTAGAACAATTCTAATCTTATTTAAATAAATAAATTAAACTATTAATTTATTTAAATAAATAATATTTATTCTACAATAGGGATAAGTCTCCCTAACGATTAACGACTTTCCAGATAATATAGATTTCAACATTAATCATAAAAGAACCTTTGAGTAAATAGTTACCGTACAATTCAATCATTCCACCATACAATGTCCCAATTAAATATAAGACATGGATTTACCATCAAGTCTTATTTTATTTAATTATATTTATTTTGATTCTTAAATGCACAACTCCAAATAATGCAAATTAGAAACTCCTTTCTAATTTCATTTTACTTTGGCCAAGGACTACTGGTTTATCATTTATTGAATCACATAGGATATTTCTCTTCTTTTACTAGAAGCGGTAGATTCTTTATTGATCATACATTATCTTCATGTACAACTTATTATACCCAAGTATACCCTTTGATATACCATAAGGGTCTTAAGGAATAAGTCAAAGTATAATTCACTGTCGACGTCGAGATTTTTATTTGTCCCTTTTCTGTTCTTGTTCTTTGGTGTTCTTATGTTAGGTGAGATTTGTTTGAAAAAACAAGTGAAAAAGGTCTGACATGTATATGTCGACGATTTGACTGTAAGAGTCGCCAGTTGGTATTTTTAACTGGTTACACCAATGCAACCTAGAAAAGTTGTGCACATTGACCCAGTGATGTGACACTGCTTAAACGGGTGTGTGAAATCGAGATTTATTTGGGTTCGGGGGCTTGATTATGCGGAGGGAAGGTGTTAGGCACCCCCCGACATCCGTGTTACCACGGTGACCGCCACTTTTCAAGAAACTGTTATATGAATATGTGTGTGTGTGTGTGTGTGTGGGTCAATGTGCTGTTATTTGGAAGTAGTGCTATGTCTCGTTCGAACGTATATACACAGGGTTTGAATTTATACAAAAATTCAGTTTTAAACAAGATATATCAATGAGGTTTTGTAAAAGAGGTTTTTCAAATCCTGTGCTCAAAAGTAATTAAGGCCTTTGGTACTTCTATTTTATTATTAAATGTTCGGCTTGGTTGCTTTTATTTTCGAGATGCGAAGCATCTTCAAGAAAATAATATATAGTAGTGTCGAACTCCTCATGGGCATGAAAGCCATCTAAGGAAATTCAAACACCGTGAATAATTTACAAGCTGCTTACAGCTAAAAATGTCCATCACGGGAACCGAATCTAAATTCAGTAGACTAAATTTGTGATCACATGATTCCTAGGCTCACATGATGTCGCAGTTTATATGAAAAGCAGTAAGCAGTTATATATATATAAGTTGTAAATATATATATATATAGACATGATCAACCACCACGAAGCACCTCTATGGGGGATCGGAAATGTAAATATATAAAAGCGGTAAATATATATATATATATATATATAGAGACATGATCAACCACCACGAAGCACCTCCATGGGGGATCAGAAATGTAAATAAAGTAATAAATGCGATCAACCGCCACGAAGTAAACTCCAGGCGGGACAAAATGTAAATAAAGCAGTAAAAACGATCAACCGCCATGAAGTAAACTCCAGGCGAGACGAAATGTAAATAAAGCAGTAAAAGACCACGAAGTAAACTCCAGGCCTAATAGAAATGTATATATATATATATATAAGTATATATATACAAACAGAAATGAAAACCACGGACCGAAGTCCGGGCATACACACACAACACGACTCTCAATGTAAAGAAGAGTGTGTGCAAAGATGAAGAGAAAGGCTTTAAAATGTGTAAGAAGTCATACAGTGGACTGCCAAAGAAGACTTTTATATCTTTAAGTGGATGAACACTCGGCTCCCGCCGGTAAAAATATAGTTATATGTGAGCTCACAAGTGTTTAAAATGAGAAAGCACTCAATATAGGGTGTGTACAGAGCAAATTGGACAGGACTTCCTCGCCTTTTTTCTCTTACAAGTATAGTCACTGCAAGCTCTCTATTTATAGAGGGGGGGGAGCCGTAGGTGTACCTACGGTGGTAGCAGGTGTACTTGCGATAGCAATGTAGAGATGTACATTTGCCTTGGTGCCCCGGGTAATGTGGGTCTCTCTTTGTCTCGGCATGCGTGTACTCGAACAACTCGTTGTTCGCTCGAAACTTCATAACTTTCAATCCGAGAGTCCAATGGAAGCGTGCCATACCATTCCAGAAAACTCTTTTCGAGAGCTATGCAATGACATAGGATTTGCCCTTTTTGATTCCAGAAAGATTGGTCCATGACCGAAATGGCATTTCTGGGTTTCTGTCAAGCAGTCCGTTGAGGCGATTTGCATAGTTTGCGCTAAGAAGTTAAGATATCATTCTTGTGGGACTTCTTTTGAAGAAGTTTGAGTTGAAGTTGAGTTGGCAAAATGACCATTTTGCCCCTCCTGTGGTTATCTCCGGCTTTGGCGCAATTGTAGTAGTCTTTTCTCAGGGTTATCTCTGAGATTGGCCTACTGTTAACTCTGAATGTCCTCAGGGTTATCTCTGAGGTTGGATTGACCTCCCGGGGTTGACTCCGGGCTTTGCACTTGATCTCCCGGGGTTATTTCCAGGGTTAGAACTGACTTTCTTGGGGTTATTTCTAGGGTTGGCAACTGATTTTCCGAGGTTATCTCCGGGGTTGGAAAATTGATTTCCCGGGATATCTCCGGGGTTAGAATTAATGTTGTGGTCTTCCAAGGTTATCTCTGGAGTGTGAAAAAGATGCTTTTATCCTCCTGCATAGTTAGTAACAGGAAAACAAAATTTCGAGTGTCTACAGATGCCCCTCTTTATCATGTTCATGCAATGCAATGAAATGGACATGATAAAGATTACTAGACACTTAAAATATAACAAGGTATTTTGAATGATGCAAATCGTAATGTAATGAATGTTAAAATGCTTTCGCAAATCGCATTTCGCATTTCACACTTTGCATTTGGCCAATCGCACTTTGCAATTCGCACATCGCATTTCGCACATCGCATATTACAAATCGCATTTCGCACATCGCAAATCGTTTTACCTTTACCGGTTATTGTTGATGCCTATGCTGGTGTTGACTACAACGGTTTGGCTTTTTATCGGTGTTGCTGATGCTTCTTTGATGAAGATAAATTGAGATATTTTCTACATCTATGTTGGGGATGAAGTTCTGAAATCATCGGACCTTCCCGATGTATATGCTAGTAGTTTACAACGGTGCCTATCCTGCTGGTAGTTTTCTACGCTGACATCGTCAAACTGTTTTGGTTCCAACTCGAACGATGGTATACAAAGATTTTATCGCTGAAATGGCTCGATGTTATGCAGAATTGATGCCAATGGTTTAGAATACCGGTTCTTCCGATACCTTCACTGAAGTTATATTCAACGGCTTAATTCACCAGACTCCGCCTGATGTTGCGCTGGATTGATGACAATCAACTGATGTCTACAACGGAATTTTTCTCTAATCTAGACATTTAATGTGTGACGCCCCCAAAATAGGTATACATCACCCATTCTGAGTTGTCAATACATGGTACAGAAACAACTACAACTTTATTATTACAACAGTAAAACTGTGAGTTTGAATACAAATATTATCTTCTAGACAATATCTATACCCAAATAAATCCTCATCACATTTATTGATACATTATTTTACAAAAATGGTGAGGACTACTAAACAACTCTCTCTATAACCATCATTAGTACCCAAACTGCGTACTTTTTACATTCTCGCCTCTAAGAAGAAAAATGGAACAAAAAAGGAAAAGGGTGAGCTCGACTAGCCCAATAAAGAATATTATGACTAAGATAATATACAACAAAATTACCGTTAGTCTTCAACAGGGAAAAATCTAATAGAATATAATAGACAACAAGTTTTAAATCAATATTCGCAGCAGAAATAATAATTCATTAGAAGAGTTAAGTAGAGAATGCAAACTACTATCTTACATGTATGAATTTTAAAGTTCATAAATCTATCTTTTATCCTGTAACATCAATCAATATATATACGGAATCAAATATTCATCTTTGCACTATAGGCCAAAGATATTCATCGATTGGTCATGTTCATCTAAACACTGTTCATCTTTGCACTACTGGCCAAAGATATTCATCGAGAAATCATTAATCTTTGCACTCTGAGCCAAAGATATTTCATAATATCATCATTTAAGACCGAGGATGATGAAAATATTTTAAAGAAATGAATCCAAAGTGAAACAAAATGACAAGGATTAAGGATTAAGGATTCGTACTTTGTTTTATCCACGTCCAAAAATACCTCAAAAATAATCATAGTGGTGTAAAATTCAAGAATGATCAAAACATGGATACAATCAAAGTTAGTATTCGTAATAGATATTTTGGAATTAAAAGAAAATTTTTTTTTTTTGATGAATAGTCTTAGTATTCATGAATAGATCAGATATCGTGAATAGTGCCGTATACATGAATAGTAACCCCGACACTAAAAGTTCCAAAACTTCAGATCAATATTTCAAAGATAATGATATTGAAGAAATAATATCATTCTGAAGAAATAATATCCCTTACCTCGAAAGATTTATACTTCTAGCTGAAACACCGGATATAGGCTATGACTTGAACTTGCACCGTATAGCAATACTCAAAGTATACTCAAAATACTCACAAGAATATGCTCGATAATATAGAGAGAGAAAACTTGAGCCGTGTAATTTTCAATTCTAACCTAAGCACCCTATTTATAGGAAAATGCTTAGAACACCAAAGCAGAAAATTTAATATAATAATAATATATATATAACAAATTCTCTACGCACACTTTCTAGATTTTGAATTCAGTATTTACATCACATGCTAGGCTGCCCACAAACAAAAAAAACATTTTTCATTCTTTAAATATTTTAAACTTCCAAAAATCAATTATTTCGGAACTCTGAAACTTCAATAATTCATGATAAATAGCTCTTTTGTCAGAAAATTCGAATCTCTCGAGTTTTTATAGGAAATTCAATTCTTTACAACTTTGCAGAAGAAAGTTTTTCCAAATTCCAAACAGAAATTGACCGAAATCCACAAACGGGTGATTTTAGAGGCTATAATCAAATTTGATCAATAAATGGGGTCCCAGAGCATGTTTAACATGTTTTAAACATTTATTGGAACAAAAATACTCTTCCTCCTCGTGATACTCATATATCCTACATTCGTTGTAAAAATATCACCATTATTATATTATTAAAATATAATAATATATATATTTAAATGAATTATTTTATCGAGAAAAAGATAAAATTTCAATTTTCAACAATTGTCACATTAAAATTTTTCTCCATCTATATCCACATAAAATCAATATTTTCCTCATCATATGAATCAATAATTAATTATTCACAAATAATATTACAAAATCACAATATTGACAACGAGCAGGTTCCGAGGAAAGAGGGGCTTTCAATAAGAATTTCTCCTTCTTTGGCAAGCAATTAGGTGACCAAACCTCTCCTTGAAGCGAGAACTTTCTAGGCGTTGCCAATAATGTTATCTAATAATATTATTGAGATAATATGAATTATTGCTTCGATAATGAAAAATATTGTGTAATGACAATTATTCAAAAACAAAGAATATAAAATATCAACGCTTGACAATTATTAAATCAATAAAATAAAATCTTCGAGCAAGAATTATCGTAACCATTATTGAGTAGTGCTTATGCTTTACGTAAGAATCAATAATTGGTGCAATCTGCAGTATCTTCTTGTGTTTTAACCAAAGTATTTTAACAATATTAATGGTAACAACTACTGGTGAGTTATTTTTAAACAACTTATATTTGTCATTTTTTCATCCAATCACTTTTTCGTTATGGGGCCCACACATGGTCACTAGTCTTACGAATATTCCCGAAGCAGATCTGAATATTCCCAAACAAACCAATTATTCCCGACAACAATGAATATTTTATAACCACTTGCTTATTTTGAAATATTTGCGTATTTTACCCATAACTATCCACATTAATCACATCAACACTTACTATTTCAAAATAATAATTAGAGGAAATTAAATTTCATTTATTAATTATTTGGGGTCTTACATAATGTGTGCGCATATTTAAATCTATAGGAGATGCATGCTAAATGTTGATGGAGATGTACTCTGATGTAGCGCGTTTGCACATGTGCAGATAATGTGATGACCTAGATTTGTCTTTAGGAGTCTATTGTCCTAGGTTGATGCACATTCTAAAGTGTTTGGAGTAGAAACTTACCTCACCCTTTCTGAGGTGATTTGGAGTTTCTTTTCACTGTTGGGGTGCTCGTGCCCCATTCCCTTGAGCTTTTGATTCGCAATCTGGCTAAACTGATGATCTGAATGCTGCTGACATCCCTAGAGGGTACAGCTCGTTCTTTCGCTGCCTAGATTTGAACTTCGGTGTAAAGGTCTCGACTCGTAAGGACTTGACGCAGGTTGACACATTTGATGGTGAGGATTTCATTCGCTAGACCTTTCGTCATTGGCCTTCTGCTCTTGAGTTAAGGACTTTTTTTGAAAAATTTCCCCTTCTTTTGTAGGGGCAAGCTTACGTCACCATGATTTCCTTTAGAAGTTCTCTTCTTTCTTTTAATGAGAATCTTGATCTCGCCTTAAACTACTTCCATTTCTTGGAATTGGAAAATGCCCCAGTCCTTTCACATATTGTCAGGGATTCATATGGGAAACTCTCTTTGTTGACCAAGTCGCGAGTGAGTAATATCCTGCACATCAAAAGAGCAAAATGTATGAAAAGCTTGACAGATTGGTCGTTAGGATTAGTATACTCTTGTGAATAAGGCATTGAAAGTACAAATTATGAAATGGAATGAGTTATGAAATTGTAAGGAAATTTGTAAACATCCATGGTCATTATTCATGGGTAGGATTTAGATTTTAAAAGACTTATCTCCCTTTATCAAAAAAACTTCATCTTCACTCTAAACGTTATTCTTCGCAGAATTGACTTCATATGACACACGCACTATGAGTGACGCAACTCTTAGCAGGGGCTTTACTTTTATGCCTTAGCAAATTTTTCTTTTTTCTCGCCTAATCTTGTCTCGTTTTCTTAGGCTATTCAGAATTACCCATGTAACGAGTTTTATACCAATGACTCCCAAACTGGAGGACTTTAGGGCACCAGGTGTTAAGATACCCCTTCGGGTTTACTGGCTCGAGTAATAAAGGCCACGCTTCAAGATGA
Organism: Panax ginseng; assembly: GCA_020205605.1. Taxonomy (NCBI): domain Eukaryota; kingdom Viridiplantae; phylum Streptophyta; class Magnoliopsida; order Apiales; family Araliaceae; genus Panax; species Panax ginseng. The sequence goes on along the minus strand of CM035133.1, from coordinate 120,492,291 downwards.
GTCAGGCGATCACTCTATTCGCTTCTTTGCATGAGTTTAACACGTCCATTTTCTTAGGCTCTAAGTCACCCAATGTAACGAGCGTTAGGCCGATGACTCCCAAACCAGAGGGCTTTATGGCACCAGGTGTAAAGACACCCCTCGGGCTTAATTACTCGAGTAACCTACGCCACGATTCGTATCTACCCAGGTTTTGCCTTTTACAATGCTCATTTTCTTAGGCGCTAAGTTACCCAATGTAACGAGCGTTAGGCCGATGACTCCTAAACCAGATGGCTTTAGGGCACCAAGTGTAAAGACACCCCTCAGACTTAATAACTCGAGCAACCTAGGCCACGATTTGAGACATTAGGCTGGCGACTTATCTTTTATCTTTTCATTATTTGCCATTATTTTTGCTATACCTTCATACCCCACAACTAAGAGTCAGGGCAATCGCAAAGTGCAGACATGCCATATGAGGTTAAGTTTGTTCCAAAAAGTGCTTTGAACTGGGATGTCGTGCCCAATCAAAAGGTTGAATAGTCTTAAATCTCTAATCGTTCCCGTGATTCTCGCCCCATGGACACTTATGAAAATTAATTTCATTCATAACAAGTTAAGAAAAATCCTCTTCTAAGAATACTTAACATGTATATTATCGCTAATGCATGTAAATGGAGACTAAAAGCTCATAAAGGGATGAAAGAGTCATACCTCACATGTGGATTATTAATTCTGAGAACAGTATGATTGGAAAAGACTAAATGATCATACCGAATCGCTAGTGAGACGATATGAGGGAAGCTCTGATGATGATGTACCATGTTGATGGTGCTAACTGGTGCATTTTCATCTTTAGGATTATTGATAAATGCCCCAGTGTTGAGTTGTCACTATTTCCGAGATTGCCTCGGTCTGGTTGTAAGGATCGCAACATCGGGTTGTCGCTGATTTTGAAATTACCCCAGCCTTGCTTGTTGTCTGGGATATTTGCTTTGAAAGATGGGCTGATAAGATGCCGAGGTCGCAAGAGCCTTTTACCTCTATGCCATATGGTGAGCAGGAAGTAGATTTGGGCTTTGGATTCCCTCAATCATTATTCCTGACTTGTTCTCGCAATAAGCCTTGATGGTTTTCTTCTGATTTGATGAAGACTTGTGATTAAGGGTGTCGGCTCTTTGAAGGTCCTCGTTGCTGGTTGTCTTGGTGTATCGTTGTTTCTTTCTTTCTAGGACTTGTGTCAGATTTGATGACATTGAAGTGTTTGTTTGTTTTTTTGGATTATTGTTTGATTTAACCGCACCATAAATGGCTGCCTACGTACTCCCATTGATGAGGAGATCAGGTCTTTCGTAGTTCAGGCCTGGTGTAAGAGGTTCAATGCTGAATGGTGTAAGGGTAGAAAGATGTAAAAATGTTTTTTTTGTTTTTGTTTGTAGAGAAGGGAGTAAAAATGTTTTTGTTGTTTTTGTTTTATTGCAACCAGGCCATATAAAATGGTTGCCTACGTACTCCAGGGTATCAGGGAGATCAGGTCGACGTAGTTCACCCCATGAGCTGAAACCTAACTGAGTTAATTTTTGATTTTTGACTCTTTTTTTTTGATTTTTTGATTTTTTCAATATTTACATGCATGGAAAATAAAAGGCATACTGCGAAGAAAGTGATACCGTCCCAACATCTTCTAGAACTCACAACTTTAACCCCTGGATCTACATCTTCTTGGCTAGTTGAGGCCTGATACTCCAGTTGTCAGTGGTGATGTTGCCTTCAAGGATCGCAATAAAGGTTACCTCTTGATTCTGAATATCTTCGCTTATGGCCATAACTTGATCGCCCCCTGATGCAGTACATTCCTCATGGACGCTTGAACTGGACCCATCACAAAAAGGGATGAACTCCGGATTCTTCAATGGGTTGGCTTCCCCGATAATCTCACCACCTTTCTTTCATCTTTTCCTTCGCATTTTTCCTGGGCTTGAGAGGATTCGACCATGAAATCTCCCTCGAATTGTGGTTGCATTTCTTGCAAGGAATTTTCCTTTTTGGCTTTTCCTTCCTTGGACAGGATTAGTATTTCCTCCTCATTATCCAAGGTGATAAAATCAGGAATGTGGTTGCTATCTTTGGACCAGAAGATGTTTGATGTTGGTGGAGGAATATCCTTTGGGGATTCCCGTCTCTCCTCTGTCATTCGATGCATTAGGATTAATCCATCTTGTGTTCTGCCAGGATTGGTGCTCATGGCCTTTACCTCCTCTGAACTGCCTTTCTCGAGTGGACATATTAAGCTTTTTATTTTCTTTTCGCCTTTTCTGGTCATGAGAAATTCTATCTTCAGCTCTTCATTTTCAATGAGATCTTGGATTTTATGTCACAAAGACCAACATTCCTCAGTCGTATGTCCGAATGAGTTAGAATGGTAGAAACACATCTTGGTGGAATCATAACTCTTTATCTTAGGATTTATAGGAGGCAGCAACTCAGTAATCCATCCTTCGCTTATCAGAAAGTATAGCATTTCTTCATTTGATTTGCTCAAAAGGGTAAATTGTTGGGTTGGTTGTTTGATCTTTCTTCTTTGAGAATTCGCATTCCCCCGATCGATTTTTCCGCTGGCGAGATCTTTTTTATCAATCCCCTTTTCTTCTCCTTTTAGCCTGCTTTGATCTTCTTTATTTAGCTGGCTCATCATGGGGAGATATGGGTTTGCATTATGGTTGACCTCTTTTTTCTCTTGGCTTTCTAATAGTTGAGTGAAAAACTACCTTGTATTTTGATGTTGTCGCACTATCAGCTTAGCAAGAAGATTTACTTGATTCTGGATCGTCTCTAATTTTTGCATTACTATCATACCCTCCTCCGAGTTTTCCACTTTAGGACATTTGATCTGTGACTTTGGGGGTATTCCTCTATCCTTCGTATATACTTACAATTTGGATACATTTCAGTGCTTCCTAACCTGATCATATTTACTTCCTCCGTATCATGCTGCAACGGAAGGTTGGTGTTGACATTTTGTTGGTCAGGTTGTTGGACCACAATACTGCAACTTTCGATTAGATTTTGAATTTTATGCTTTAAGGACCAACAATCTTGTGTATCGTGTCCTGGAGACCCTAAGTGGTAAGCACATCTCTGGCTTGGATTGTATCTTTTACTCCCTGGTTCCAGAGGTGGAGCCAGTTCGGTAATTTTCTTATGATCCATCAATATCGCCAATACATTTTCAAGAGAATCGCCTAGTGGAGTGAACACCCGATTTTCCGTTCTCTCAAATTTTCTTTTACTGTCTTGGAATTGGTTAAATGCAGCATGTTGTTGAAATGGCAGATTATCTCACTTTTTCCAAATAGGGGGACTGTAAGTTGGTCTACTAGTTTGCCCATGTACAAAAAGGGATACATCTTCAGTGCCTTTATCGGGTACCCCCTTGGGATCGCTCGCATACTTGCCAGTCTGTATATGCTTAGCGACTGCTTCTAAGGAAGTGAAGTCTTTAATCTTGCCTGCCTTTAGACCTATCTCTGCCATTTAGTCGTGTTTAATCATTTTCGAGAATGGCTTTCCTATGCCTGCTAGGATCCTCTCATAGTAAAGAGCCTCTTGGATATCAATAAACATCATTACCATCTCAGTTTCTGTCATTGATGGAATGACTTGCGTTGCTAGATGTCTCCACCTTTGGGCATATTCTCGGAAAGATTCAGTACTTTGCTTTTAGACTTTAGTCACTTGGTATCGATCTGGTGCCATTTGTGACTGAAAACTGTATTGATTTAGAAAGGCGTGGGCCAATTCTTCCTAGTTGTGGATTTTGACATTGTCAAGTCAGGCATATCAGGCTTTAGCCTCTCCAGTGAGACTTTTTTGGAAAAGTTGCATTCTGAGGCTTTCATCTTCAGCATAAGACCCTAGCTCGCCAATATATACTTTTAGGTGCGTATAGGGATCGCCTGACCCATTATACTTTTCAAACTCTGAGACTTTGAATTTATCAGGATATCGAGCCCCTGGGAATATACAGAGATTTGAATAGGTGACACTACCATAATTTCCAGTCCCTTTGATTGACCGGATGGTTTCCTCCATTTGTTGGACTTTCTTTCTTATATCCCCAGTTTCTCGATCATCCTTGAGTTTTGTGATTTCATGGGTTTTGTTGGTTCTTTTATTGGAATGAGGTTCAGGTATCTGGGTTTCCATCTTTTTGCCAACACCCTGACTGCCCCCTGTTGTGAATAACTCTGTTTGAGTAGGCATTGTTTGGCCCTGGGTTTCTCCATGTGCAGAGGATTCTATGTGGATGGGTATTTGTGGACCCTGAGTAGATTGGTGTAGTTCTTTGAGCATAACAACCAACTCTGTAATTTGATATCTTAATCTTTTGAACTCCTCGCGAGAGACAGGAGTAGGATCAGGCTAAGTATTTTTAGCCATATTTGGTTGTGGGCTTAATGCCTTTCTGGACTTTGAACGAGAAACAGGACCAATTGCTTCCCTACAAAAACTTATGTAGTTTAGTCTCAGGGAATGTATAAATGTTTACATGCTATCATAATGTGTCCATTTTAGGAGTATTATCCTGTAAAACGGGTGTCATTTGATAGCATGTCAAGCCTTAATATGCATGTACACATATTCTTCATATTTTCCATTACATAGAGATGAACATGGAATAAAATTACAAGTAATTATCTTTACAAGTAATTTGAAAAATGGAAAGCATGAAGAGACTTCCCTCTGCGTTTGGTTTATCAGAGGCTGACCTATCTTAGGTTACTCTCGCGGCTTTTTGGCATGAAGGTTCCCGGATCATCGCATAATCTACTCGACGGAAGTTAATCGGTCTTTCAATTTGGAGCAAATCTGGGTGGTGCCTTTCCGAGCCTCATTGGAATTAGTCTTCCCACGAGTCCAAGAATCAAACAAGACAGGATAGCCTCTCGGTGGAGGAACCACACAACATACATTTACATACAACGTGTCTCACCGTTTATGAAAATGATGACATGTCTTGAAGCACTAATATCTGAGATAGATATATTACAAATGCGATAAGTAAAATGCATTCGTACACATTCATCAAAAAATGTAAATGCAACATTCACATACAAGTATATAACAGTTTTGAAAATCTTGTAGTAGCGGCTTAAGCCCTCTTACTGGAATCCCCAGCAGAGTCGCCACCTGTCGACGTCGGGATTTTTATTTGTCCCTTTTCTGTTCTTGTTCTTTGGTGTTCTCATGTTAGGTGAGATTTGTTTGAAAAAACAAGTGAAAAAGGTCCGACATGTATATGTCGACGATTTGATTGTAAGAGTCGCCAGTTGGTGTTTTTAAATGATTGCACCAACGCAACCGAGAAAAGATTTGCACATTGACCCAGTGATGTGACACACGCTTAAAACAGTCTGTGGAAACCGAGATTCATTTGGGTTCGGGGCTTGATTATGCGAGAGGAAGGTGTTAGGAACCCCGACATTTGTGTTATCACAAAGGATGTGACCACTTTTCAAGAATCAAGTTATATGAATGTGTGTGGGGGGGGGGGGGGGGAGTCAATGTGTTGTTATTTGGAAGTAGTGTTATGCCTCGTTCGAACCTATATACACATGGTTTGAATTTATACAAAAATTCAGTTTTGAACAAGATATAACAATGAGGTTTTGTAAAAGAGGTTTTTCAAACCATGTGCTCAATAGCAATTGAGGCCTTTGATACTTCCATTTTATTATTAAATGTTCGGCTTGGTTGCTTTTATTTTCAAGATGCGAAGCATCTTCGAGAAAATAATATATAGTAGTGCCAAACTCCTCATGGGCATGAAAGCCATCTAAGGAAATTCAAACACCGTGAACAAGTTGCTTACAGCTGAAAATGTCCATCACAGAAACCTAATCTAGATTCAGTAAACTGAATTTGTGATTACATGATTCCTAGGCTCACATGATGCTGCATGATTTATATGAAAAGCGAAAGCAGTATATATATATATATATATATATATATATATATATATATATATATATATATATATATATATATATATAAGTTGTAAATATATATATACTGACATGATCAACCACCACGAAGCACCTCCATGGGGATCAAAATGTAAATATATAAAAGCAAAGAATATATATAGAGAGACATGATCAACCACCACGAAGCACCTCCATGGGGATCGAAATGTAAATAAAGCAATAATGCGATCAACCATACGTAAGTAAACTCAAAGCGGGACGGAATGTAAATAAAGATCAACCGCCATTAAGTAAACTCAAAGGGACGGAATGTAAATAAAAGCGGTAAAAGGCCACGAAAGTAAACTCCGTGGCTCGATGAAATGTAAATATATATATATAAGGTGGTAAACGCATGTGATGTATATCGATCCCGGCTCAGTTTATCATTTCAGTGATTTGTCGCTATATATATAAAGGCAGTAAAAGCACTGGATATAAAATCTATGCTCATCGAACAGAGTCCGACAACAGTTTATATATGAATATATATATATATAAACGAAGAACGCCCTTCGGATGTAAAATCCGGCTCATCGAACAAAGTTCAACAACAGTTCATATATAATATATATATATATATATATATATATATATATATATATATATATATATATATATAAGCAAATAAACATTTCGGGACGTGAGTCTGCACTCAATCGAGGCATAACTCGATAATGTTAGTCCATATATATATATATATATATATATATATATATATATATATATATACACACAAACAGGAATGAAAACCACGGACCGAAGTCCGGGCATACACACACAACACGACTCTCAATGTAAAGAAGAGTGTGTGCAAAGATGAAGAGAAATGCTTTAAAGTGTGTAAGAAGGCTTACAGTGGACTGCCAAAGAAGACTTCTATAGCTTTAAGTGGATGAACACTCGACTCCCGCCGGTAAAACTATAGCTATATGTGAGCTCACAAGTGTTTAAAATGAGAAAGCACTCAATATAGGGTGTGTACAGAGCAAATTGGACAGAGCTTCCTCGCCTTTTTTCTCTTACAAATATGGCCACCCCAAGCCCTCTATTTATAGAGGGGAAGCCATGCAGTGTACTTTTGCAGCGATAGCAGTGTACTGCTGCGGCAGACAGTGTACTGCGATTTGCCGGGGTGCCCCGGGCAATGTGGGTCCTGCCATCTCGAAGTACGTGCACTCGGACAACGCATTGTTCGCTCGAACCTTCATAACTTTCGATCCGGGAGTCCGATGGAAGCGTGTCATACCATTCCGGAAAGCTCTTTCTGATTTCTATGCAATGACATGGGATTTGCCCTTATTTAGATTCCAGGAAGATGGGTCCATAACCAAAATGACATTTTTGGATTTCTGTCAGGCAGTCCGTTGAGCCGTTTTGCGTAGTTTGCGCTCAAAAGTTAAGATATGGTTCTTGTGGGACTTCTTTTGAAGAAGTTTGAGTTGAAATGAGTTTATGTGATTTGAGTTGAAGTTGAGTTGGCAAAATGACCATTTTGCCACTCCCGGGGTTATCTCCGATTTTAGCGCAGTTGTAGCAGTCTTTTCTCAGGGTTATCTCTAAGATTGGCCTATTGTTGACTCTGAATGTCCTCAGGGTTATCTTTGAGGTTGGCTTGACCTCCCGGGGTTGACTCTGGGCTTTGCACTTGATCTCCACACAAATGATCATGAGATCAATCATCCTCATCCAATGAGCAAGCAACATATGTACCAATCTATCCGAATTCACTAATCCCCGATTTAGTAATCCAATGATTGGAAACTATTTTAGTTTTAAGCTTTCTAAGAATTTAGATCTCGTTAGAATGGTCATCATCATTATTCTAAAAGCATTGCTTAAAACTATGGGTTTATCAAATATTATAAAGCAACATCATGTAGATAATTAAAAACCTTTAATAAATTAATACTTTTTATTAATAAATGAATAATATTGTTACACAGTATATGTTTTATCATCAAACATGATTGGCTTGTGTGCATACTACTTTCAGGAAGATCTGAGAGATAGATTTGAAATGAAGAAGATTTGGAAAAAGTAATAGTAGTCATTTGAAGGGGGGTTTTATAGTAAAGTTGCACGAATCCCTAGGGAGGCTAATTATGGCAGGTGGGGCCCAGTTCTGGGAGAACGTGTGTCATTTCAAAAAACGAAGAAAAAACGGTTGGTTTCCCCATATGCTCTTTATGTCTTTACACGTATCACTTCAAGTCTCTAATTATAAATACATTATAACAAGAGACTGGGGGCAATGTTCGGGAGTAATTTACCGACCATTAGGTGGGCTGAAGGCCTAGGCGAAGAAGGGGATGTTGAGCCCATTGGGCCGAAGACATTAGGGGGATTGGAGGTGTTCGGGTTCGGGTATTCGAGTCTTCTGGGCCGGAGTCTTGTTCTGATTGATGATGTTCGGGGTCGGGCATCCGAGTCCCTTGGGCCGGAGCCTAGGCCCGTTTTTGGGGGTTCAGTTGAATTGGGCCCACGCAGGAGGTTGACCCTTGTATGGAGTCCGGAGTGATAAGAAGTTTACATGGTTAAGGATTCTAGTCCTAACAGTATTTAAATAAATAACTCCTAAAGTAGTATTTGGATCATATCCAATTTGCACCTTTTAAGGAGATTGTGTTGGACCCGAATATGGTAACTGCCATAGTTAGGAGTCCTAGTCCGAATCGAAAGTGGACTCTAAGGTGACGAGAGTGGCTATAAATACAAGACTTGACTTCAATTAACAGGTAATACATTATTGAGCACTAAATATTAAAGCCTCCATTGTTAAACTTTGTACCAGCCTGTATTCATTCTCACACCGGAGCTATCTTCCGGCGGCACAAGTCATCAAGCTTCTTGTGTGATCTGTTATTGTGCAGGTTTAAGCGCGTGGATTCGATAATTGTACGCGCCGACGAAACTTGGTGTTAACAACATCCGTCCGAAAGAAGAAAAAAAGAGAACTACTGTTATATGAGTGAAAGGCTAAAAATTTTATTGGTACTCCTCGCATGCATATATACAATTAATTGATAGTAGATGAACACTTAAATACAAGATATTATTAATATACATTTTGTTCAATATATATTTTGTTTTGTTTATTATTTTATAATATATTTTAGTCCAACCATCCCCTAAAAAATTTATTAAATTTTGCAACTTCTAAGGTATTGTTAGACAAAAAATATACTTGTCTATAAGTAAATATAAATATACACACTTATGACTTGGCCATAAATATAGAACCCTACATTCACTATTAAGTGACATTTTCCAAATATATAGAACCTTACAGTCACCATATATAGATATATATAATCCCAACTGATAACAACCAAGCCCTCGGGTGGTATCCAACTCGTGGGGCCTCACTCGCTCGACCTGCACAAAATGTTCACACTTTGGTTTACGATTGAGCCGTTGTGGGACGCCTCCGATGTGTATAGTCATTGAACATGATCAAGAGATAAGTTTTCATTAGTATGTAAGTTTCAAGTTTAAAATTATATCTAACCTTTTCTTACCCTCTTAGACTTTCTTTAATAGTTCATGTGCCCTCGGTCCTTTACATGGGCAAGAGTTTTGGTGGGAGGCGTCCCATTGCCTGACACCCGCATTGCTCGAGGAGTGACCGTGTAGGTCCCTCGATCAGAGAATGTACTCGTAGCTTACTCAGGTCTGGCTTTTGCGCTTGGACCTATATCTTAACTTAAATAAACAAAGAATATTTCTACGGGGATAGGGAGTTCCGAGCGGGACAGTGATCGGTCAAATTTTTTATTTTTTTTTATTATTAAATAATTAATATAATTTATTAAAATTAAAAAATTTATAAAATACAGTGATTTAAGTATCATTTGGATATATGTAAAAAATAATGTTGCACAAATTGTATAATTCTATTTTTTACATGTATCTAAATGACACATAAATCACTGTAATTTATAAAAAATTCAGTTATAATAAATCACATTAATTATTTAGTAGTCAAAAACAAAAATAAAAATAAAAAAAATCCGATTGGTCACTATCCCGATCGGAACCTGCCGGTGGCTGTAGACTTACTTATAAACAAAAGTGAAAAGTTATAAAAATACATCATGTTACTCACTCAGTTTTACTTCTACTTCTGCCCATGAAAAAATATTACTCCCTCCGTCCCAAGCTAAAAATTCTGGTGGATTTTTTACACATATTAAGAAGAGAATTGAAATGACAAAATTATCCATAATAATATGTCATTAATCATTTTCAATGTAGGTGAAAAAATGACTTTATAGCTTTTCAATTCAAAATATTTTCACCACATAACTAATTATTCTTATTAAATATGGAGAGAGAATTAGAATAAAAAAAATATGAGATATTTAATGTTAATGGTATAATAGGAAATTTTTTGTAAAAGTTTGGTTATTAAAGGAAAGTAGACATTTAATCTGGGACTACCCAAAATAGTAATAAAGACTTTTATCTTGAGACGGGTGGAGTAATATCCAATATAAAATATTTTATATGCTAAAGAATTAGTAATATACAATATAAAAATCATATATTTTACAAAGCATAATGTTTTCAAAAATATTTAAAATATATTTTGAAACTCACCTGTTTATTTCATTAAATATTTACATAGCCGCCGAGAAATTAAACAAAAATCTGTTTGATTATTAATCTTTGTTATTCTAGGTTTTTATTTTCATATTATGGATCCTTGTTTGTCATGGAGTATATTTAATATCTTCATTTATATATGCCAGTGGATGTAATTACAATGCATATAAGTGACAAGATGAGAAAAGAGATAAAAGCGCAATTCTGCTACTCTTACACTATGTTTGGATTTTATAAACCTGTGAAAACGAAATGAATTATTCTTTTGAAATAATTTTTTTTTAAAAAAAATTGTGTTTAGTTATTCCATTAAAATGAAATGATATTTGTAAATTTTATTCAAGAAAATATATAAAATGGATCATTCCACTCCCTCTATTCCTTTCTCTATTTTATTTATTCACCAATTTTCATTCCTCCAATCCAAAAGCAACATTAGCTCAACTGATTTCTGGATGAATAGGTAACTTTCTTTTTGTCTTGCCGACCTTATTTTTGTTGCTCTTACATTATCTAATATGCACAAAAAATTTCTTCAGACTTTGTTTCCATATAGTACCTTGCAAAAATTTTCCCAAATGCTCACAAACTTTGCAGGTGAAAGGTTAACTACACAACTAAGTTAGTATCAACAAAAAAATTGAAGGATTAAAAATTTTTCAAGTAAAAATTCATCCTTCAAGTGTCCTTACCCTAAAACTTTTAACAATAGCATACCTGGTACAACCTTCACCCTACAAATGAAGCCAAAAGCAACAAAAGGTAGCTCTACTAACATAATAGTAATATGTTTCTTATATGTACTTAATTAGTCCAACCAAGAACTAACCTCCTATATAGATTGAGTTGTCCACTGTCTCCTGTACAAGGAAGAAACAACCAACTTCATGACAATCACAATAAATTCATTGCTAAAGTCTTGCCCATCCCTTGGAACTAAAACTCTCCGTCTCTCATATATCCGTTCGGACACAAGATCAATCATATATCTGTTCGGACACAAGATCACGATCATCTTTCAACTTTTTCAATAATGCTTCCATCTCGGTAATCTGCTTGCTTAAATTCCCATGTGTGGTGATGTCTTTGGCATGCTCACCCAAAGAGATTGCCAGATTATACCTTTCCTTCAACCATGCAACATTAAATTTTGATAATTCCAAGTCTTTAAGGCTGTTTTGAATGAATGAATGATCTTGTGCACCAAGTGACTGTCCTGTATGATGCTGAAATAGTTCGATTATATGAATGACAGACTCCATGAGTACCGTCTTAATGCCAGGCATGTTGAATTTACAATCTGATGAAATATCACCGTACTTGGCAAATATTTGCTCAGTTATTGGTGCATGATCCTTCAATACCCATAATCCATGGACATTTACAAGCTGACATCCTTGCTGAGCAATGGTTGTCGAGATAATTGGAGGCATTGCGCAATCTCCTCGAGGAGGGTTCTGCCCTTCCGCATTATCTAACACAGGAGCCAGATTTTCCTCAGAAGCGATCATTTGGCCTCCACTGCCGTGTGTTTCCAGAACCAGTGATTGTGTCCTATCCAGAACCAGTGATCGTGCCCTATCAGTAGCATTCAGAATTTTATCAAAAAATTTTCTCAGACATTCTGATTTTTCTTGGTTTTTTTACAGGCAAAGGCGTATGCCCATCTATACTTGGTGTCAAATTTACCCTTTCCCTTGCCAGCTTCACACTTTTTGCAGCAATTAACACACTGCCTCAAAACAAAAGAGTGTTCATCACACCATAACCATCTAATCCCCCTTCTTCAAACTCAAGAAATTGTATCTACATTATGTTAAAATCAGGAATCCATGCTACTACAACATTTTAGCCCCTCTTACGAAAAATCCAAGTATCTACATCATAACAAAATTAAACAAGAAAATAGCATTCAAAAATAAGTTAGGAACGAGAACTAAAGGGTAAACATCTGAAAGTAAAAATCCATGAGCACTTCATCCCTCAGAAGTCAGAAATGCCTAGTATCCACCTGGCATGAAATTTATCATGGTTCCTCTACCGCTGCAATAACTAGCAGAAGGAGCACCAATCTCACAAATTTCATACAAAAATTCAGATTACTAAATAATTCATCAGTGGGAGATTAAAACTTTACGCTCTGTTTCTGAGTTTTAAAATGGACGGAAAATAAAAGAAATGGACGGAAAAATTAAGTTTTCTTTCCAATTCTTATGTTTCTCAGTTTTTTAATAAACGGAAAAGAAAATAAATGGATAGAAAACTTAGCCACTTTTCCTGCCAAAATTTTCCGTTCAAAATTGACCTGATTTGGACGCAAAAGAAATTAGAATAAGTAATATTTTTATAATTCTCATATTATCCTCAACTTTTAATATAATAAATTTTAAATTATAACTCATGTCCTCAATTTTAAATTTTCTATTATTTTCTATTAAAAACTCAAAAATAACACAAAGAAAAACTTCAAGTTTTCTATTCTTTTCTTTTCTAATTTAAGTTTTCTATTATTCTTTTCTTTTATATTCAAAACTCATAAACGAGTGTTAAAAGGTAATTTAGAACATCAAATAAATTCTAAACGGAAAGAATCCGTCCATTTTATTTTTTGTTGATAAGTAGGGAAAGAATACTTTTTCATAATCAAAAATCCCTTCGGAGTATTTAATCCACAAAAAATGACCAAAATTGCCGAGAGATATATCATCAGAAACTAGAACACTCGGTATCATCACAGCTCTCTAGACTAGAGTCTAGACCAAACATTATAAATTCTGGGTCATATTTTTAGCATATAAAACCTTTAAAATGGAGAAAAGTAAAAACTATGGGTTTTATTCTGTACTCCCAAATAACAATGGCTCGTAGACTTTGAATCAAAGTGAAGCTTTCATTGACCAGATACTCCTCTTTCCTCCCAAAACAATAACTTATAATACTAAATCAAAAAACCCAGAGATAACTTCTTATTACAAAGAAAAGCCCTTACAATGCACAACAAAAAATACATTGATTCGAAATATCAAAAGTTTTTTCAGCAAATGTGAGTGTGTATTAAAAGAGATGTAAAATGCAGACTATGCGTGTGTGGTGAGATAGAGGAGAGAGAAAGTACGGACTGCATTTCTGCTCAACCATTTGGCGGGGATTTGCTATCAAAATACAGATCGATTTTGGAGATGGTGGTTTCTCGCTAGGTTCTAGGGTTTTGGTTTGGGGTTTGGGGTTTGGTTTTATAGTACTCCAGTACTTCAAAAACGACAATGGTGTAGATTTATTACCATATTTTACCCCCTTCATTTCTTTTTATTTGTCTTATTTAAAATTTTTTTTTTTTTGTTTTTTTTAGTTTGTAGATTGAAAAATTAATTACTCAAGTTTATCATATTATTCCCAATTTAAATATTAATTTATTTATATTTCACCTTTTCAAATAAATTCTTAGGAACACTTGAGAATCAGACAGATTAATAATATTATCGAGTTTATGTGTTTACTCCTAAATTATCAATTGAAAAACCCATAAAAACCACCCTGCCCAAAATTACAAAATTGAAAATTAATGAGTTGTGTGGTTAAATAGCTTTGTCTTGTGATAGTAGACCTTCTTATCTTGAGTTATTTAAATTTTATGACATGCCAAAAATACATCTCCCTTTATTGCTTTGTCTCATTGTGTATCTCATTTCATATATGCTATATGCTTAATATTTTTAAAAACAGAGATCACAAATACAGTATGTTTTTTAAGTGTGTTGCTAGTAATGGGCTAAATCGTTTCGAAGGAATTATGTCTGTGGAATGCTCAATCATACATATAGATATGGTAAAAAAGAAAAAAGCGAAGGAAAAAAAAAACAGCATACACAAGCAAACCATTAAATGCACACCATTTTCCAAACAACAAAAACATCAGACCAAATTGGGAGAAGACAACTCAAACAGAAGATCAAAACACTGCAGCCAAGAAACAACATTGAGTTGGAAAAGGAAAATCATGTTCTCAAACAATTATGTCTTCACACAACAGAAATCTTTTCACGGTTCTGAACATTTGAGTTTCCAAATTCATAAACACAAGTTTCCAAAATGGTGACTTGATAACTTCTCCTAATTCACAGAAGGGTAAGGAATTGGAACGTATGACTGAAGTCAGCAAGAGGCCCGGCATATAATCTCCCTTCCTTACCTTCAACCCAACAGAACACAAGTAACAGCCAAGAATGAATTGCCTGAGAGCATCCACACGGTCCGAAAGCAGAACGGTCAAAAGCACCCTTCATGAAACACCTTAACCGGATGCAGAAAAGTAACTGAAAAGTAAGTTACGAACATGAGATAGCACTGGAATGACCCCATCCACCTCGTGAGCGAGATACCTTCTCACTTGATGGGTTTGGCCCCATATGGGGCCTGGTTTACCAGCATACTCCCCCTCTGATGATTAAAGTTGTCCGGTCCTTCACTGTCAGTGGACCGGAAATTGTACATTGACGACAGGCCATGACCATTACTATTTCCATTCAAGAAAGCTTCTCCAAACATTGACCTATTTTTGTCTTTCTGATCTGAATTTCCATCACACACGGTAGACAACTGCTCAGAACCTGATGAGTTGACAGATCTGCCAAAATTGGACTCCTCTGATCTGGGATCTGTAGCATTACTGTCGAGTTTCTTTGTATTAAGAAAACGACCTCCACAACCCCTTGCCCTTCTCATAGCATGCTGGTGTCGAGATTCATGAAGATATGGCTGGAAGGATAAAGCACACAAGTTGAAAATCTAAACTAGAACACGCTTTAACATGTGCAAAGAAGATAAATGACAATCGGATAGAAAAATCGAGTATCAGTAAACATTATATAAGCTCTATCCCATGGACAAAGATTAAAAAATAATGTTTATAAGTGCAAGCCCTACCCATGCAAAAGATCAAAACTTTGAACTATTTATAAAGTAAAGATTCCACAACTTTTGATGGACAAGAAAAAGTAAAGATGGTATACAAGGTTAACAAGTAGCAATCCAGCACATATAAGCGTCCACCATCCTAAGCAGACCATGTTAGCTCTCTACTCATGCATCAGCACAGGTAGAGAGTACAAATTGCTAGCGAGGCATCAATGCTTTTCTTCCATGCTACAAAAGATGCTTCTCTTAAAAAGTTCACAAAGGTGGTGGAATATTATTAAATTTTTAGCATGCATGCCATAGAAAGATCGAAAAATTACCTCCTCAGGAGGTGGTATCCAAACTTACAGCCTCAAGAAAAGGTAACTTGACTTTTATATGTAATTATTCCAGTCTGTCAAGTATCAAAACATCTGAACATCTCCTAAATACCAAACCCTTCTAATTTTCTTCATTATCGTAAAGCCCTTTTGTCCTGGCATTCCCTCCAGCCTTCAATATGTATATGAACACAGTAACCATATTTACTGTTTTCTTGATATGTATAAACAATCTGGCCATTATTTTGGACATTCCAATACTTTAATGATGTAACTAAATAGTATTTTTAGTCTCCTCTACTGTTAGAAACAACTAGCTAAGGATTAAAATCACAAGTCTCTCCGCAAAAAAATGCTATGTATCCCATTACTCTAACCCTCTGTTTCAAACTTGGATAATGTGAGTATATAAAGGGAGAATAAAATAGATTTTAAATTCAAATTCAAATTTACTTCAATGAACACAAGTAAAATTATATAGAACTTAGTGTGATGGAGTGATAGAGAAAGGTCCTACATTTTAACTATATACTCCCTGCATTCTACAATAAATAGTCTCATCGCAAAATAAAAATATTGAGGATGTATACTTACCCATATTTACCCTAAAATAATACGTTGTTAGTTTAATAGTGATAGCATATAATGAAATTATGTACAAACTTGAAGACACTATGTCATTTTATACTACTAACAATAAAAGATAAATCTTTTCATGAAACAAAAAAATTGGCAAATGGAACTCTTTTTTGTGTCATAGATGGAGTGTCGTTCTCCTTTCTTTCCCCTAATTTTTTTTATTTTTATTTTCAGAATACCAAATGAAACTTGCATGAATTTAACAGTTGTATCAAAAATACTTCAATTCCCCGTTTTTACAATTTGTATAATTACTCCAGGGATGATATAAGAGATGAATTTCATAATATATTATGAGATGTTGCTTTTTCCAAACTAGTGTCACTCAATGAAGATTCCCCATCAAAGGAGAGTACGAACAAAGGTGGCAGATGAGATTTTAAATGTTTCTTATACATAATATTGCCTAATTTCCCAATAACTACGATATATACCTAGATTACTAACATTACTATCTAAATCACACTCCATATTACACCTTGATGTATGTTTCCAAAAACAGTATATCTCATTTTTATAGTTCTTGTACTGAATTTTCTATCCTTGGTTACTAGAAAACATTAACATTGATAACAAATTCTGCTTTGATACAAACGTTCTAAAACATGGCACACTTTTGTTTCAAAACACTAAATTTAACGATCCAAATTTTTGTATCCTATTTACTTTAATTCTATTACACAAGAATGATTACAACTTTATATTATGGTTTATTAATGAGGGGCATCCTCTTATATAGCCCTTGGGCCATACAACCAATGGCTAGGATCAAATATAATGAAGGGATAGACAACTATCTAAAATCATTCACTAAAATATTATCAGGCATAATTTTATCACATTGGTCAATCTAGAACACTATTAGAAACGTACAAGAAATTCTAGGGAATACCAACTACCATAGCCAAATGTGCCTTATGGGGGTTTAGTAAGAGATGACATGGTGTAGCCTCCTTGAAAATTGTAACATTACACTTAGAAATAACTCAACCAGTTTAATTATTTCTCAACTAATTTTAACTATAGTGTTTAAGAAAGCTATTTCTGGCATATTAAGTT
This sequence comes from Panax ginseng, assembly GCA_020205605.1. Taxonomy (NCBI): domain Eukaryota; kingdom Viridiplantae; phylum Streptophyta; class Magnoliopsida; order Apiales; family Araliaceae; genus Panax; species Panax ginseng. The sequence continues at coordinate 120,474,743 of CM035133.1, read as the reverse complement.
CTGAAAACATATTTCATACCAACTAAGCAATTAGAGGAAACCTACCCCTACTTTGTAGTCTGTACTACACAAAGTTACGTTTTACATTCCCATTTTCAATCGACAATCGTATCGATCCATGCAACATTGTTTCTACCTAATACGTGTTATTACTATCTTCGATTTAGAGAAGCAAAATGTTGCACCCTTCATCCAGTATGTAACCTTGTACATAGAACCTTTGTCACTCTTTACAAGTGTTTTTCTTGTCGGAAAAAAATAGAACTTCAATTCAAATAGGCTTTGGAGAAACAAATATCTTGTGCGGTCTAGTTCTGATCTCATGAACAATATCCTCCAACATCCTGTCTATCAAACTGTAGGTTCAAGATAAATCAATTACCCTTGGGCATCTTTTTCAGAGCATATTTTTTATGTTGGGAGGCAAGATAAAGGAAGATTCGTAATTATGATAAGTATGTTATCAATGCCAGGGTATTTATTTAAGCCCAAATAATAATTTAGGACTTTATTTGTGTTATGTAGGACTGCGGTTATTTCTTATATTCGACCCAAGTATCTTGGTTGCCTAAAAGGATGAATCGAATTATTAATACAATCTCTCTCTAAAGTCTTTGTTCTCTTTCCCTATTCTTCCTCTCTCAACACTTTTTTTCCTTCTTAACCTCATTCTCTCTCTTTATATTTTTCGACACTTTCCATCTACTTTATTTTATGCTCCAATGCTATACATAGTTGTTAAGGTGTCGCCTAGCGTCCAGTCGCTCCGAGGAACAAGGCAAGGCATCTTGGAGACTTGGTGGATGTTTGCAAGTTGAGTGCCTAGGAAAGGAAGTTGTCTCCTTACACGACTTGTCCATGACTTGTTGCCTGAGCAAGCAATTTGGTCACTGTGGTTATGGATTGACTCAAAGGGTTAAAAATAACGCAAAACGACGTCGCTCCGAGGAAGAAAAAATGGCCCTAGGTTGTGATTCAGAGTAGAAGACTGGGGGAGAGCAAGTGAGAGTGAGAGTGAGAGAGAGAGAGAGACACTACGAAGTGAAGCCTGACCAGCAACGACTATTAACTATTCTGATCGCTACTTTCTTTGTAGCCTACTCCGATCGGCGCGACTCCGAAGTTCAACAACGACACTACTTTTTTCTTTGCTTTTTTCTTTACAGGTATTCTTTCTCTTCTTTCTTCTTCTCTGGTCGCAACGCTGCTTCCTTCTTCTTTTTTTCTTCCCCTTTTATTTTTTGTTTTGCTACGAGTCTGAACTCTGGAACCTCTTCTCTCTTTTTTTATTCTTAAGAAATTCTTCAGTGCTTCATATCTCTTTTCTGGACAGTGGACACTTGTTGTTTGGTTGGACACTTGGACCTTTTTACTTGGACATGCAGGACACTATCCACTATCCCATGTGTTGTATCCCACTATCCACTATCCCATGTACTGAATTAATATATTATATTCAAAGGACATTGTGTTGAGAGAATTTGATGTATCCCACTATCCACTGTCCCATGTGTTGTATTAAATATTAATGAATTTTTGTCATTTTGTAAACTCCATGTAACAAAGATTATTTTGGACCACTTGATTTAATTTAATTATACTACTACTCCATGTTGGAGCCTAATATTTATTTAATAGTTAGTACTTACAAAATTAATAACACATTAAAAATTAAAAATGATAATATGTTGATATGTTAATTTGATGAATAATTTCTTTTTTGAATCAATTGTTGAAATAAATTCAATACTAACTACTAATATTTATTTCATAATAAGTACTTACTAAATTAGTAATACACTAAAAAATAAAAATAAGTAATACTTTAATATTTTAATTTGATGAATTATTTCTTATTTGGATCAATTGTTTAAATAAATTCAATAGTAATTTTCTGTGAATGTTTTTTAATGATATTTCATAATGTTATATTTTGGGTTTTAATGTATATGAAATTTTATTGTCAATATACTTGTGAAATAAAATAAATAATATATTAATTGTATCGTTATGAACGACTTTGTCGTCAGATCAGACGCCATGGTGGTCGCCTTGCCGCTTAGGCGCCCCTCGGCTACCACCATGCCTCACCGTGGCGCTGTGACAACTATGGTCCTATATCACCAACTTATAAGATATAAGCCTATATCTTCCTTTAAATGAATTTATTGTTTCAATACTCAAGTTTATTTTTCCAACTCTATAAAACTCGAGAGATTGCAAGTTTATACCGCGATACATGTATAAAACAGAAGTACAAATGAACTTTGAATAGAAACAGACATTGAACTGATAAAACTATTCTTTTGTTCGTCAACTTAACATGCAACAAGATTTATACGGGTTGACACACATTGTGTTGCACATGCTCTTTGTTGAACCATATATATTAACCGTATATAGGGCAGAATATGTAGAAGATAACCTTTTCTGGAAGGGCGTATGGAGCAAGCAGTGGATCCATTTATAAAGAAACAGTACAAGCTGTATTATTACCTTTCTAGATTTGATCACTTTCTTTTCCAGCTCAGCCTTAGCCCGTGACTGTCTGCGCCTTAAAATTCCATGATATTGCTTTGCATTGACATAAACAGGCTCCTCTTCCATTTCAAGGGGCAAAAGCATTCTAGACTGATGGATTCCAAGCAAGTGAGGATGTACCTGCTACATGCTCCAAAAAGGTTAACAAAAATGCAGATATATTATACACCAATATAAACTTGCTAAGAGAAAATTTGCAGATTAACAAGATCAAGATGTGTCCAAGAAGTGAAGCTTCAATGATATAGTAAAATCACCACAACACGCACAAAAAAAGTATTGATAAACATATAAAAATAATTGGTTGAACTTAATACATTCCTCACTGCAAATGTTGAAAAAGAAAGATTAAAGATAACACAGCTAAAGAAAATGACACTGTTGCTTTATCAAATACAACATTTTTTCTCATAGCTTTCTCTAAACCAACGTTTTTTGCCCCACATATTTAACACACAACGCATTGACGATATTCATATCTAACCAGTCATAAGACGACTGCAAGAGGGCAGGACTGCATCTGCTCTGTAATCCATCACATTGCTTGTTCTACTCCCACTAGAAGTTCTTAGAATTACTACCATCTCATTGCAACATAAAAAAGAAAGGAAAGTAGAACGAAAATACATAGAGGTGACAAGATGGAAATCCCATTTCCAGAAAGGTAATATTGCCGTGTAAATGTAAAGTAAGGAATTGTAAAAGCATGCAGAAGCCCAAAAAACTCATGAAGAGAAAAGACAAAGAAGAGGGAGAGAGAGAGAGAGAGATCAGGCTGCATACTTACCTGCGGCTCGTAAGTCATTACTCCCCCATAATGTGGATCCTGATACGGATATGATGTCAACATCTGCAGAAAGAAGTGAACAATAATGCTCATCAGCATATACCTGGAATAAGGAACCACAAATCCATAGGTTCATACAGAATGTGAATAGTATCTTCAAGAAATACTCCTTGTGCAGTCTTACAATTGAGTGACCAACAAGCTCCATTTGGGAATTTGTTTCCAGGTGTTCGCTACTGACTGGAGGTGTTGACGATGCACTGAGTTTGATATTTTGCTGTTCTTGAACATTATTTCCATTTCCACCTGTAAATATCATATTCGTGAATATCATTACAAACCTACATATTTATATGAAATCAAATACCTCAGCACTAAACTAATTGACATAATTTCATCTTAAGAAAAATGACTACTACTATACATGACATCAGTGGAAACAAACTGAATCACAAGAAAAACTATTTTAAACTTTCAAATAATGAATTAAGACATCAACGCGCCTTCTCACTAATCTAATGGGCATAAATGTCATCTTTCTTATACATGACCTCAGATGTGAAGAGCAATTGAATCACAAGAAAAACTATTGTCAAGGTAACATCTAGCTCAGTACTACATCGGGTATTTGTTAGACAGATTGGGGAGTCCACAACGAAGGCCTTAATATAATTGTTGAACCTAACTTGACCCAATAGCTGAAGCCGATAGGTCTTGGGCCAACCTTACCTTATATATTAAGGTATGTGGGACTGAGCCAACTCACATGTTACCTTAACAAATCTCCCCATTCATATTCGAGTCCTAACACAATCCAACTGCTTTCCTTTTAGTGTGAAGTCAAACTCTCAACACAGAAGGCCTGTGAATTACTTGAGACTCTGTCAGGATCTTTGGATTGTGGCTTTGATACCAATTCAGTAGGGAGCCTGGGGAATCCAGAATGAAGGCCTTAATATAATTGTTGAACCAACTTGACCCAAAGGCTTACCACTTAAGATGATAGGTCTTAGCCTAACCTTGTATATTAAGCCTTCAACTTCACACTCGAACACCAGATGTGGGACTAAGCCAAATCACATGTTACCTTAACAATTATGCTAAGCTTTCAATTAATGAATTAAGACACTGATTTTTTATGCACGTAATTAATCTTTTATTACATCGTATGCTGCTTCCACGAACTCATGAAGCTACAGCGCAGTTTGATAGTAACTGGACTTTTTTGTATTAATTTCACATGTTAGCGGTATTAGAGTATATTATTATTACTTGGTCACCAAGTATGTGTGGGCACCAAGCATAATTGGTGACCAAGTAATAATAATATACTCTAATAAATAGGTTAGGGCATAACTCAACAAATTATATAAATATACACACACACAAACACGTCATACGTATAGATATAGTAATCCATTTTCAATTCTGATCTGGAAAATCTGTCCCTAAAAAAGGTGAAAACAATGTCCATACTATAAGGAGGCATCAGAAGTCAAACAAGTGTTACAAAACAGTTGTAAAGACGAGAGCTGATCATTAGATATCTGACTAAGAGGGCATTCCATTCTTATCTCAACACTGTCCCATCTCTTTTAGCCACAAATATCCAACAAAACCAACCATTAACAAGCCAATCTTCCTACTGTCAAAGATTAATTTTGGCACAAAACAAGTAAAATTGAACTTGTACTAAACGGAGAACATACTGATCATATGAAAGAAGTAATTGAGTTGGCCAACATCGTCCTTGCGTTAGATGTGCTGACATGCAACAGATTTTGTAGTGACAAACAAATGAAGTTGGAGAATGTCCAACAAATGCTTGCCTCTTTTATTATAATTTTCATTACTTATCAGAAAAATAAAAACAAAAAATCCAACATATACTCCATATCTTACCATAATTATTTGTAAACTCTCTGTCTCTAGTGCAAATAATCGTATTAAGATTTTTTAGGGACTTCAGTCCTTATGAAAGCCTTGATCCTAGAGCAAACCTTAGCTTTCTAAATACACTTTGAAAGAGGGAATGAAAAGGTATCTAACAATGAATGAGAAAAATAAAATAGGACTTGGAGAAACATGTTCCTATGGAATCTAAATACCAAAGTCGCCTATCTAGGATGTTAGACAAGGAACATGAAGAGCGGAGGAAGGGAGAGAGAGGAGAGTGGAAACATCCTCAGCCTCTAAATCATTACGATTCCGGAAGAAATAATTTTCCAAGAGTTTAGTGAAAAATCCATTACTCTACAGTAACATATCTTTAATTGTAATATTATATTGTCAATGTGATTTATGAAACGTCGCATAGACTTCAAAATAGAGGACACAGGATATAGATCCATATAAACACCTTTCGACTGTTGAGAGAAGGTTTCCCAAATATTACTTAAGAAGTAGAGTATTAAGTATTTCAATACCAACAGACTATAAAGTTTTTTTATCCAACAATGGATGGAAATACTACTAACGTTCCCTAAATAAAGCAACACATACAGAAGAACCTTATTCAATATGAAGTACATGATATATAATAATTTATGACCATTTTCATAGCATCCATAAATGGAATAAATACCAGATTCTGGGGCTGTGGTGACATGTGTTTCTTTGATAGGACCATCACCACTATCTTGTGATTGGGCTCCAGTGATGGCAAAACCATTTATATGTTTGGCAGGAGAAGACATCACACTGTTTCTAACACTATGCCACCAAGGTTGTGAGTAGACTGTCGATGGTGAAATGCTTGGTGGTCCATGTTCTACCGGTCGATCATCATTTTTTGATTTTGTGGGCATTATTCTCAACTTCCTCTGAAATTAATCAACAGCCAAGGCTTGTAAACTAAGTTTTATGTAACAACCAACCGCCAAAAGAAGAAGAACAGAATGTAATATACTAATAATTATACTAGACAAAAATATCATCAGCTAACAAAATTTGGGGGGGGTGGATAACTACGAAATTGAACAACTGGAAATATTAATCAGTATCTCTGTCCATTGCTTACTTCTATATAATGTCACATGTATAGTGCAAGAAGCAAATGTAGTAGCACAATAGCTTTACATAGGAATAGTAATCTGTAGTAATTGCAAATCTCAACACCCTGAGCATCCAGCAAGTAAAATTAGGTGAAACCATCTTTTATCAACGTCAGACAACCAACTGACATATCAAGAAAAGAAGTAAAATCTTTCTCTACCAACACCAACTCTTTGACCAAACCAAGAAAAAACTGCATTCATGTTATAAATTCTATCACTACCCGATATCCAAATAACAACACTTTTCTTAATCTCTTAAATTTTTATCTGAATGAAATGAAATTAGTAAAATAATCAGCTGCAGTGAAAACTTAACCACCAAAACAAAAGGCCCATTAACAAATAAAATTGAAATAGCCCATAATTCACATCAAAGACTTTCTAAGGCATCAAAAGCAATTACAGATCAAACCTTCCTCAATCCTCAGTAACTGCATAAAGCAACTGAATTCTAAACAGTTTTCACCAATCCCCAATCACCAATCACAAATCAAGCTAAAAAACTTGATACCCACACTAATAAGACCAATCACAAACCCAAAAAAGTAAATAAAACCAAATATTTCATTCAATTCTGTTATTTAATACAATTCTAAACTAAAGAATTTCAACAGCCCCCTATTTTCTTCAACATTTAGTTTAAAATCCAAAACCCATATTTTGTTCTTTTTTTTCATTTATTGTATAGCAACAGTTTCTGAGCAGTAAATCAGAGCTTAGATACAAGATTTTCTCAAGAAAATAGCATAACAATAGGGGAAATCACAGACAAACAAGAAACCCTAACTGGGTATTTGAATAAATTTTAGAAAAAGGAAAGAGAGAAATTGAGACTAACCTTCCTTTCTTTTATTTATGGTAAATTGAAGAGTGGATTGGATGAGAATCTAATACAAAAGCTCTTTAATTTCTGAAATCAGACCCATCAATCCATTTTTGTCTCTGCAAACATAGTACTTGATGACATAGATACATACAGATATATATTGTATATATGTGTATTTATAGAGAGATTGAAGAAATTGTTTTAAGATAGATATTGTGTATATATTTTTTATTTTGTTTTTTTGTTTTTGTTTATTTATATTTCACGGCAAGGTCGTTCTCCATGTCTCTGTTAAGGAAAAATTAAGTTGGAGTATTTAAATAGGGAAATATAATTTTTTGTTAAAATAATAGTGGGGTATTTGAGTGGTCGAACTTAACCTCGGTACTTTCACAAAATGACAATGATATCCTATATATTCTTTTTTCCGGCATTTCTCTTTTGTTCAAAAAACAAAACTTTGGTTGAAAACTTTACTGGTGATTTTCTCACAAAAGTGAGTGAATTTATTGATATATAATTGAAAATTACTAATTATTTACGTTGATTATTAAATTTATATATACTTATAATGATATTTCTTCTTATTGCTAGGGTTTAAAAAAATTATATATATCATTATTATACTGATTTTTTTTATCATATTTGAATGTAATAAATGTCAATGATATTAATTTTTTATTGAAAATATTAATTTTTAATATAATATATGTAAATTTTAAGCAATTATGTATGTATATTTAATACAACAAAAATAAAAAATTTATTTCGAACTCTCAGTATTGTTCCTCTCAGGAGGAAAATGTTGGCGTAAGATTTTAAACGTATTAGATATTGTATTTATTTATGAATTTTTTGATATTTAATAATTGTAAGAAAAAAATCAAAACGAAAGTAATTTATTTTTCTTATAATTTTATATTCAACAAAGTCATGTTAGAGATAGTTAACAACAATTAACATTATACTTGTTAATTCCTACTCATTCATAAATTTTTATCCTAAAAATTACTTTTTATGCTATATAAAATTAATTCAATCTCTTTTAAATTATTTGTTAATTCTAAAGTCGTATGTTTGTGTTATTTTCTCATTTTGTAAGATTTAAATAATTGAAAAAATATAATAAATAAATATTAAAAAATATATAATGGGTTGTGGGAAAAAAAATATGAGAGTAACAAAAAATAAGATTTGTTAAAACTTTCATGGTATTTGTGAGTTAGTTTTTCACCTTTTGTAGTGGAAACTTAGGTCAAGGGCAAAATTGTCATACCAAAAATTAGATTATTTTAATCACGTTGAAACTTTGGCCACCTATGGCACAAGTACTAATAGGCCATACGTGTTAGGTCACAGTGAGTTACTTTTGCGAGGTTCACATTTGTTGCTCGCCACGTGGCGTCAACGTAAACAAAACAGTTGTGGTAGATACAATAACATCTGAATTCTGAACAGCAAACTGACGGCGGCTTGCTTCGTCCTAGGTAGCAAAAAAATACCATAATTGTATTATAAAAATTACACATTAATATTTTATAATTTTATCTATTTATATTTTTACCCCTAATTCGTATAGAGTTTTTCAGCCAAAAAAAATTTGCGTTTTTATTTTAACTCCTAAGCAAAAATGATATTCCCTACAGTTCTAATTATAAAATTAATATTAACTTTTTAAAATTAATTTAAAATATTTTAAATTTAAAATTAACATAACTTATTTAAATTTTAAAAATAAACAATTACATATTATAGTACATTTATGAAAGTAATTACAAAAATCATACACTAATAAAATAATTATAAAAATATGACATTTCATCATATATATTTACAATACTAATATAATTAAGAGTCCTTAATTTAAGGGATAAATATTAATTAATCGATATGGCAAAAAGTTTTTTTTTTTTGAATCGCTGATAACCGCTTTATCATTCAGACGGACTCTACAGCTACTAAACCTTTTGCACATGTCAAACCCCTTTTTCTCTCCGTCGCGACTAAACGAATCTGAGTTAAAAACTCTTGTTTCGGTGATTGTTGTTCATCCGTGTTCGTGTGTTCTTCATCTCTATCATATTTGTTTAGTTGTTTCAAGATACTCGCTGAGTTGTTCGTCATTGTCGTTGTTACTCGCTACTCGTCTCGGGTTCATTGTCGTTGTCGTTGTTACTATCTCGTCCCGTTCATTGTCGTTGTTACTCGTTATTCTTCTCCATCGATCGACTCGTGTTTATTATCGCTTCAAGTGAGTATTTTCTTATTAAGTTTAATGTATTATATATTAAAGTAGTTTACTAATGTAATGGAGTATTCATTGTTTTGGTTCAGGTTGTTTTTATGTTTTGATGTAATGGTCGATACAAGGAATGATACAAGTAAAGTAAGGACGGAAAGAGGAAAAGGATCGTGGAGGGTGATTCTATTAAGAACTCAAGAAGTTTGTCGTGGAGAAAAGAAAAAGGAAAGGAAAGGAAAGGGAAGGATGTAGTAATAAATCGAAAAGAATGATAGTAGTTTGGTGATACATAGTGATATCAAACATTCAAGTGCAATTAGATTCTCGATTTTGATGTCCCTCATAAGAATGAAGCTCAAGTGCTTATCCGTAAGATAATTCCAACTCAACTAATTTTAAAGGTGTGTTAATTTAAATATTGTTATTGTTTATCGATAATGCTTAATTGGTTATCAGATAATGCTTAATTGGTTATCGATAATATTAATGATTAATGCTTGGTAATCATATGATGGTAATTCAATGCATTAGATAATAACCACCACGTTGTATTAAGGTAACCAAACCGATTTGGGTACCGCCCTTTACGATGTCTTCGTTATCGCCTAATGATGTCTTCGTTATCGCGCTTTATGAGTGTCTTGTTATCATTAATCTCAATCTTGGTTATCGCTTAATGATGTCTTCGTTATCGCCTAATGATGTCTTCGTTATCGCCTTTACGATGTCTTTGTTATCGCCTAATGATGTCTTCGTTATCGCCTTTATGATGTCTTCGTTATCGCCTTTATGATGTTTTGGTTATCGCCTAATGCCGCTTTGTTATCGAGATTATGCGTGTCTTGTTTATCGCCTAATGATGTCTTCGTTCGCCTTATGATGTCTTCGTTATCGCCTAATGATGTTTTTGTTATCGCTTCAACCAATATATTGTCTAAAGTCAGATTGTTATCGCGGCAACATTGTATCGTTATCGATAATGCCGAATGGGTTATCGACTAATGTCGCTTTTGGTTATCGATAATATTTTCGACTAATGATTGGTAAAGACATGGTTGGTAATCAATGTATTAGATAAAGAATCAAAGATGTTCAGATGAAGGTAACCAAGACAAGATATTAATAAGTAACCAATTTATATCGTTACCTTCTCGCAACATGTCGCTTATATCAGATAATGTCAGATTCGTTATCGCCTAATGATTTATCGTTGTGCCTAACTATTATATTGTGTAATGTCGTCTTTGTTATCAGACATGTGTCTTGTTTATCGCCTAATGATGTCTTCGTTATCGCCTTAATGATGTCTTCGTTATCGCCTAATGATGTTTTGTTATCGCCTAACCAATATATTGTCTAAAGTCAGATTGTTATCGGCAAACATGTATCAAGTTATCGATAATGCCGAACGGGTTATCGACTAATGTTGTTTTGTTGGTTATCGATAATATTTTCGACTAATGATTGTAAAAAGACATGGTTGGTAATCAATGTATTAGATAAAGAATCAAAGATGTCAGTCAGATGAAGATAACCAAGACAACATTAATAAAGAATCAGCTTTATATCGTTACCTTTTTCGCAAATGTTGTTTATCGATAATGTCGTCTTTGCATCGCCTAATGATTTATTATCGTTGTCGTCTAACTATTATATGTGTAATGTGTCTTTCGTTACCGCCTAACGTCGATTGGTTATCGATTAACGATGTTTTGTTTAATGACTAAAGCTATATTGGTTACTTGTCTATGTTGTTTTCGTTACTATCATATGATTGGTTGGTTAACTTTGTAACCGATTTTGTTTACTTGCAGCTATGGGATCTTTATTACGAGGAACGGAAATGTAAAATTCATTTAAAAGTGATATATTGGTGCGTATATGGAAGTCCCCAAAGATTCATTGCAAATAAATTGAATAAGAGTCACCGGATAAATTTAAGGCAACATGTTTTGGGAATTTTCGAGTTTGGTGAGAAGACCAAATGTATTCCTGCATTATTCACCACGCTCATGGAGGAGGTTCACCAGAGGGACGACGGTGAAATGTGGTTTTTGTTCTATATAAAAGGGTCGTGTTCTTGCTTTGCATTCGAAGTTTTGTATGATATCCGGTCGAGATGGAAAGGTGAGGATGATATAACCCATATAAAGGTATGGAGAATATGCTTATTGGTAGTTTTTTGGTGATTTAAGTTTGACACGTAGTAAAGATAGGTAGGATATATAGGAAGGCGCTTTTTGATGATGATGACGAGGCTATTAAGATGTCTATGATATTTTTGGTCTTTAATTTCATTATGTGCACATTTTCCAAAATTACGCTGATGGGGCAATGGTTAATTTTTTTGTGTTACTACGATGTTAGTAGTTTTCCTCGGGGGAAAAGTTGTTTTTGAGATGACAAAGTACTTTTTGTCTAATGCTTCAAGGGCGTTATAGAAAGGAAAGAATGGTGTTTCAACATACAATTTTTATATGGATCATTACACCAAACCGCATAAGTTGAATGGGCTTTCGATGTATTCCAAGTTTTTATGTTCAAAACTATTCGACATTCAAAAGTTGTGGGTATATATGAATGACGAAAGCATCCGCTTGATGTCCGCTTATTCGTATGGAAGGAGTTAATGAAGCCGCTTTCTTAATGACAAGTTGAATGAATTAGTTTTTTGTTCCTATATGTATGTTGTTTTACCTTTAGTTATATACTTGATAAATGAAAATATTATGTGAAGTTTACTATCAACAAAGTAGTTAGTTACCTTTATATACACGCTTGTTACCGATTATTTTATATGCATGTTAATAATAATAATGTTTTTGGTTACTTGAATATTCAAATACTAACATCGATTAGATTACATTCAAAGTTACTAATGACATTGTTGTTGGTTACCCTAATATACACATTTGGTTACATTTATACATTTAGTTGGTTACTACTTATTATACATTCGTTACCTCAGATATATGTATTTGGTTACCGATTATGTTTTATGATTCTTTATTTATCGCTTATTTCAATGTAATCAGACATTGTTTGTTAGATGATATACTAAAGTATACTTATTATTTTTCAAACCGAGGATAAATAGCTTTGATTCTACTACTACGAGAGTAAGGATCTATTGATTTGGGGCGGTTTTACTTTTTTTAATGGGAAGGATGGTGACAAGAAAGTAGAAAAAAAAAGTGAAGGCCGACAACATTGGTGTTGATGTATCCGCAGAAAGAGCAAATCGATGTACTGGCCTAAGTCATTGGAGAAGAAAGTGTCCGAATCAAGAAAGAAGTTTCAATCAAGAAAGAATTTGGAAAGTCATGAATCGATATTAAAGATGAAATGCAGCCTTTTATATGTCCAGCTATGCAGGACCTTAGTCCATTATTAGAGATGAGTTACGGTTATCAAAGACGGGGACAAAAAGCTTGATGGTGATTCGAGATGACGATTCGACAATGTCATGATGATGATGATGATGATGATGATGATGATGATGATGATGATGATGATGATGATGATGAAGGATGAAGGAAGCGGGAAGGTGGTGAAGGAAGGTGAAGGTGATGAAGTGATGATGATGATGCCGTCATGACGCTGTTGACGAGGATGTTGATGTCATGGTGGAGGAGGTCCATGTTGATGAGGATGTTGATTATGGTTCAAAAGTGAATAAGAATAATGATGGTGATGATGTGTTGGATGAAGTCGAGAAGTTAAGGGTGGGAATGAAATTGAATTGGGTAATGAAGTTGGTGATGATGTGTCAATATTCGTGGGAGTAAGAATGATGTGAATGTAATTGAGATTGCTAATGAAGTTGAACGGTCATATGGTCAAGAACCCGGCGAAAAAAAAAATAATGATGATGAAGAAGATGTCAAGGTTGTATATATTTGTTTGTTTTGTTATGTGATATATGTCTTTTGTTTTAATTATTAAATGGTTCTTTATTTTCGCGCAGATCGACAATAATAATGACATGCCGCCTTTTGACATATTAAGCCAATGTAATCGGGAAAGAGATTGTCAGGTATGATGTCGATAAGGTTAGTGTTATAATTACGGGCCATCATTTATTTAAATGTTATTTATGTTTTGTTACCATTATATAGTTGAATCGTTACTATGATATTGTGGTTTTGTTACCATTATATTGTGATTTCGCTACTATTATATTATGATTTGGTTACTAGTTTATGTTATTCAGATTACTAATATAACATGTTCATTTTAGTTTTTGTTGGTCAGTCAGATACCATTGGTTACTAGTTTATGTTATTCAAAGTTACTAATCAGATATATTACCTTTTTATGTCAATCTAAAAAAGGGAAGAAAGGTGAGGCAAGCAAAGTATGCTCTTGATTTTATGGTTCTCACCACATGTGATATAGCTAAGTGTGATGAGTCGAGAAGAGTGTCCACAAAGTTTGGGTGGTAGACCAGACGTGAACCCGCAAAGAGTGCCATTTTACTTGGCTCCATATACAAAGCAGTTGTTTCTCGGATCTACCGGTTCATCATTCATCAGAAGTGGGTGCCGCTAGTCAAACACTTCAGACGCTTAAGTTGCATTCCCCAAATCACGCATGGAGATGCCTCAAAATTCAAGAGGCATTGTTTCAAGAATGGTTCAAAATTGGAATAAACAATGTAAAAAGGGTTTTTTTTGTTGTTAATAATGCTATAGTTTTTTATGAAACAAATAAGTTTGTATTATCAGAAGAATATATGGTTAATATTAAATAAATGTTATGGTTACTATTATTTTATATATTCGTTACTATTAGATTATGTTTTGTTACCTAGTAGTTATGTTTTGCCATTATGTGATTATGGTTCGTTACCGATTAATGTTTAAAATTAAGTTGTTGATTAGTTTATCGATTTTGGTATGTTGCTTTGTTATCGCCTAATGATGTATCGTTATCATCGTTTAATGTTGTATTGGTTATCGTGGTAACATTACATCGTTATCGATAATACTTAATTGGTTACCGATTAATGTCGCTTTTGGTTATCGTGATAATATTAAATATTTAATAAATGTTAATATTAAATAAATGGTGTGGTTACTATTAAATAAATGTTATGGTTACTATTACTTTATATTTCGTTAATATTAGTTTATGTTTTGTTACCTATTAGTTATGTATTAGTTACTATTTGATTATGGTTATGATTTTAATATTTGTTGTTTACAGGTAATCGCTTAAAATTAAGTTGGTTGATTAGTATGTTAATTATGTAAACGCAAGTTTGATTTTGTAGTAAGGTGTATATTAATACAGAATTGTTAATGTTAGTGTGTATACTAATATTATGTTATTATATCAAGGATTGACAAATTTCTCGGAAAGAACTATATTATCATGCCTTCTTTTGTATTTCGATCCATCGCAATATCATCAAGATGTGGTTCTATAAATTAAAGACGCTCGGGCAAAGGGTTGACGATTTATTTATGTGAGTATTTTTTTAAAAATTATGTTTTTGTAGTTATGTTTACATTATTTAGTTACATTAATCACATACTTGCATTTTCCAACAACCGTTAATATCCTATTAATTTTTTTTGGCTCAAAGACATCAATATTGCCTCAGATTATTTCCAGAAATGGCAAGACATTCCAAAGTGTTCCTATAGTGGTAACGACCACGGATTGTTGGTTTCACAAAGAAGATCACCGCTCTTTTCGAGGAGTATACAAAAAAAATTGTGACAAAATTGTTCGTCTGGGGAGGGGTGATGTTGTGAATACATACACGGGTCAAGTTTATGGATGTCAACACACCATGGAGGAACGCTGACTATGTGTTGTTCCCAATTCATATGTCATCACCGACCATTGGTTGTTGTTGTTGTCTTTGATGTGCATCGAGGTGTCTAATGCTTACAATTTTCTACAACCAAAAAGGAAATCCATGCAAACTAAAATATCCGATGTTCAGGAGTCAGACATCTTCATTCTTCCCATACCATCACAAGCAAGTCCGGTTTTGGAAGGATAGTCCGACATCGACTTCAAAGAAAGGACCCAGACGCAAATGCGACGTAAGATTTATATAATCGAGTTGGAATTTACCGAGATTTGCCTCCTAACAAGTAGAGGGGTGCGGTTAAATTGTGTACATTTTTTAATTATTACATATATAGGTTGATTTTATTTTTGATTTTTTGTTATATGTTGTTTGTTGTTATGTTGATCGTGGGATGTTCACAATTTGTTTTCACGAAAGCATGTCATTCATCGTAAGTTCGATCGATTCCTATTCCTTTCCCCATCACAAGTATCTAAAAAGTTATGCACAAACCTATATACGCATGCTAGAACAAGCAAATGAGGGCTATGATACATCGACAGAGAATTTTCGTGAAGATTTGTTCCAGATTTTGATTAGTTCGGATTTTGTTGTTTTGTCTTTATTAATTTTGTTGAGTTTTTTTTTTTAAGTTTTGGTGTTATACACAACATTTGTGTATGGTTTATGATTTTTTGATGTTCATCGATCTTATGTAGATGGGATTACATATTTGATTATATTAGCATTAATGAAAGAGATATTGTTTGTTGGTTGGTATTTTGTTTCTTTTTAAGTCAGGTTTGTTGAATTTTTTTGAAATATACAATGGTAACCAATCATGTATAAAGGGTAACCAGATAATGATTCGATAAGAACTGAGAGTTACAAGATCAGTATCAGACATATATCATATGTTAAGTGTATATGTGTTATGTATATAATGGGTTTCATAAACTTAAATACCCTTTTAATTACTGTGTCACGAATATACAAAAGTTGTTTATGTTCAGGGTTACCATTATAAACCGGGTTTGGTTATCAAGTATGAAATTAGGTGGTTATTGTGATGGTTATCGTTATGTAATTATTTGGGTACCATTAAACATTGTTATGGTTATCAAGTTATGTAATTATTTGGTTTACATTAAAAATCGGTATGGGTTATCAAGTATATGGTTATCATCATGTATAAAATGGTAACCAATTATAATTTTGTAATATACAACTTGGTAACCAATCATGTATAAATAGTAACTCAGATAATGATTCGATAAGAACCAGAGAGTTACAATATCAGATCGTGACATACGTCATATGTTAAGTGGACATATGTGAGATATATATGGGTTTCATAAACTTTAATACCCTTTTAATTATATGTCATTGGATATATGTGTTGTTTATGTTGTGGTTACCATTATAAAATGGTATTGTTATCAAGTTATGAAATTAGGTGGTTACCGTGATGGTTATCAAGTATGTAATTATTTGGGTATCATTAAACATTGTTATGGTTATCAAGTTATGTAATTATTTGTTAAAAATCGTATGGTTATCAAGTATGTTATTAGTCGGTAAATCATATGGTTATCGTTATGTAAATATGTGGTTACCATTAAAAATCGTTATGTATATTTATTTGATTATTATTATATTGTTAATGTTTCATTGAAATCGTAAATCAATATATAAATGAATAACAATTTTGTTTACTATACACAATCAAAAATTTTACAAACCAATCGCTTAATGGTTACTCAAAGTAAACAATAATACATTCATGTATTTACACTCTTAATTTAATCGCACTATATCGCATCTTTTTAGTGATCTTAAAACCGGGATTATCGTGATGTTTTTCTCGTCAGTCCTTTTTTCGCACCGCCGATTTGTTTTGAATTTTGATTTCAGATCCGTGGTTTCAGACTCTCCCTTTTTTGGTCTTCCCGCCGGCCTTCTTGTGTTGGGTGGTTTTATACATATGTTTTTACTTCTTCCGATACATCCCGCTTTTGTCATCTAATGGCATGATGGAAGTTTAATATGTCTTCGACCAAAGTTGCTTTTAGTGTAATTTCTCGAGCAAAAATCATAATATTTCAAATTTCTTCGCTTCATAATAAAGAAGAAGCAAATGCAGGGCAAAGGCATCTCATGGTAATCAAATTTACTAAGATGTGCATGTCTTTTGTTCGATGTCCATAATATATCGCTTAGAGACATCGAAATAAAGTGAAAATCACTAAGTTTGATGTCTCAACCTACAACACCCAATGTATACAATCGATTAATAACAGATGCCAAATATACAAAGAACTAATTAACTAAGACACAATGTTAGTCAACAAGAACCACCAATATAAAAGAAACAATTATAAATCTCAAGAATATTATAATGTTACATAAGAATTAAGTCAAGATTGATCAAGAATCAAAGATAATGTTACACAAGAACTAAATAAGCATTATACAAAGAACCATTATATAATTACACAAGAAGTTAATTAAGTAAGAAGTTAAGAAATCAATATAATGTCGCATATTAAGTAAGTCAACAATAAGATGTGAACCAAGTCAAGATTAGTCAAGAATATTATGCAATAAAGATTATAATTTTATCCAAGAACCAAGTTTCAGAATAAGATAATGTTACACAAGAACTAACTCAAAGAATACCAATGACCATTATATGGTTACACAAGAACTCAAGTCAAGAATAACAAGAACCATTATATGATTAAGAGTCAGATCCCAAATATACAAAGAACCAATTAACTAAGACACAATATTAGTCAATAAGAACCACCAATATAAAAGAAACAATTATAAATCTCAAAGAATATTATAATGTTATATAAGAACTAAGTCAAGATTGATCAAGAATCAATATAATGTTACACAAGAACCAAATAAGCATTATATAAGAACCAAAGATATAAAGACACAAAGAAGCAATTCAAGAAGAATAAGAATCAATATAATGTCGCACATTAAGTAAGTTAAGATTAATCAGAATCAATAAAGATTATAATTTTATCCAAGAACCAAGTTATCGTTAGTCAAGATAATGTTACACAAGAACTAACTCAAAGAATAGCCAACAAAACCATTATATGGTTACACAAGAACCAATTCAAAGAATAACAAGAATCAATTTAATGTCAGACAAGAACTAAGTTAAGATTAAGAAGAACCAAGTTAGTAATAGTCAAGAGATTGCAAATGCAAATTAGATGCAATAATTTAAATCGAGTATTAATTACCTTAAGATCTTTGATTTAAAGATATTAGATTGCAACTTTCTCTCAAACCGTGTGGAAAGTGTTGTGAATGTTGATACGGCCGCATTGTTTGTTTGGAAATACCATCTTTGAACCGCATAACGAGGCATTCAATCATTGTCGTAAATCGGAAGATCCCCGATAAACTTGATTGCATTGTTAATAGATTCTGGCGGTGTTTCAAGTCATTGTTGAGTACCGCCATAAACCCCATAGAGCCTCGGTGCACCTATCCAACTCGACCTCTTCCTCCAGATATGTCCTTATTCGAGGATCAATGGCATCAAGTTCAAACCATGTGTTTGTTGAATTGTTCAATGTTGTAAGCTCTACAAACCCCGCCAGAAGCCTCGCTTAACTTCTTCCTTTCTTTTGAATCTGCTTTTTTATATTTTTCAAGATATGATATATGCAGCAGAACCATGCATGATATCCTAAAACACACAATTCAAATCCTCAGATAATGGCTTCACGTCCCGTTCAAACAATACATCGACCTTCCCTAACTCCACAAGCAATTCTCAAATTTATTTAAAAACCATTTCCAAGACAATTCATTTTCATTCACAACAATCGAAAAAGCAATCTAATAATGTTTTGGCCAGATCTTCAGGTGCTTGCTATCAAGAATGTCCCCGTAAGTTGATTGTATGAATGTGCCATCGATTACAATGATTGGAAAACAATGGTGCCATGCTTGAATGGATGCTCCAATGGCAAAGAATAGATATTGAAACGCACCATTTGTTTTCAACTCAAGGGTCGTGGATTTTAACCCGATATAAAACATCAAGACTATCATTAGAATTACAAGTAAGATAATCGATCCAAATCACTAGTAATTCCAGAATCGCTCATGTGGTTAATGGTATACAAATTGTATATTACATTTAAGAACTAAACACGCGATTAAGGTAACCAAACATGTATAATAACCGCATACAAATGGTCTAATATACTAATAATAACTAAACACGATACGCCTAAAGGTGTATCGTTATATCGGTAATAGTTTATTGTTTATCGATAATGCTTAATTGGTTATCGACTAATGCTATTTTGGTTATCAATAATATTATCGACTAATGCTTGGTAACCACATGTTTGGTAACCAATGCATTATACAAGAATCAAAGATGTTGTATTTAAGGTAACCAATACAATATTAATCAAGAACAATTTATATGGTAAACAATCTATCGTCGTAATGATATCTTCGTTATCGTGGAACATCATATGGTTATCAGATAATGTCAGAAACCAATAAATGTTTTTAAGGTGTTACCGGATTTGTTTTCTTCAAAGATGTGTAAACCACGATGGGACGAAGTGAGAGTGTGGTGGATTTCCTCTCACCTTTTCCAACGCTTTCTCCTTCGATCTCCATGCTTTTTGGTAAAGAGATGTATACATTATATTCTCGACATCATGTCTTCCACAATAATATCATTGGTGTGTATATTTTCTTCAAATTTGTTATTTTTTGCAGATTATGCATTCACCGACCAACTCACTATTTGCTCTCGTCGTCTGTGGTCTCCCAACAATACATCAATCGTAACAAGTGTGGATATCATCAATTTCTCTAACCTGAACATACCGGTTTTTTCAAACTTGATGCTCTCATCTTCCATTTGCAATTTTCATCGATATACACACACTAAAGACAAAGTCTCTATAACTTGTTCGCTGGACTTTGGTTCGTCTCGCTTTTTTCCGATCGAACGCAAATTTCACAAAACCAGGAGAGGATTTTTTTTGTCGCAGTAGTTTGATGTAATTTTACTTCACGCTCATTCGGATCCGATATTATATCATCATATCGCTCTTCGCGCGATGATTTGTCATGTTGTCGCTCCTCGTTGTTGTTCAATAATTTCCATTGCAAGTCGATCAAAGATATCAAGGCTCCAAATCGGCATGATCGGGCTTGCTAGTGGAACTAGTGTCAATTCCTCAGGTTGATCCGATTGGCATTACATCGTGAATTGTAGATTCTTCTACATTTGTCAAGTTATGCAAGATCGTCGTAGCGTCCCATTCTCAGGTTCAATATCCACAATCGCGGGAATTTACCTTGTTCATCGATTTTCTACTCATTTCCGTAAAGAATTGTAAGGTCGCTTCATCCGATATAATCGACGGTGGAATGTCGCTTCTAATCAAATTTGATCGACAATGTTGTCAAGGCTTTGTGTTCAGCCGTAATGCAATCGTGATATTTTGGTTAAGATTTTTCGAACTAAATTGTTGATGGAACTAATATGCCAAGAATTTCAAATTTGGTGTATCGTTACTATCACCCCACGTGCCATTGAAATAAAGTACAACCGAATCATCTCCATTGTTCGTCAATGTAATAAGTAATGTAAAGAATAAAATCAATGTTATCCCAGAACCAATATAATGTTAAACAAAGAATCAAGTCAAGATTAACAAGAATCAAGTCTTCATCAAGAATTCATTATAATGTTACACAAGAATAAAGTAATTATTAGTTAAGAACCAATGCAATGGAACACAAGAACTCAAATCATTATTAGTCAAGAATATATACATAGTCGACAAAGAACCAATGTAATGTTAAGCAAAGAATTAAGTCAAGATTAGTCAAGAATCAAGTCTTTATTAAGAATTCATTATAATGTTACACAAGAATAAAGTCATTATTAGTCAAGAATCAATGCAATGGTACACAAGAGCCAATTAATTATTAGTCAATAACCTATGTTAAATTCTCAGAACCAATATAATGTTAAACAAAGAACCAAGTCATCATTAACAAGAATCAAGTCTTCATCAAGAATTCATTATAATGTTACACAAGAATAAAGTCATTATTAGTCAAGAACAATGCAATGGTACACACAAAGAACCAAATCAAGATTAGTCAAGAATATGTATATAGTCGACAAAGAACCAATGTAATGTTAACAAAGAATTAAGTCAAGATTAACAAGAATCAAGTCTTCATTAAGAACCATTATAATGTTACACAAAGAATAAAGTCATTATTAGTCAAGAATCAATGCAATGGTACACAAGAGCCAATTCATTATTAGTCAATAATCAATGTAATGGTACACAAGAACCAAATCATTATTAGTCAAGAACCAATGCAACATTAGTTAAGACCATTACGCATTAACCAATCCAAAGATTAAAACAAAGAATATGTATATAGTCGACAAGAACTAATGTAATGTTAAGAAAGAATCAAGTCAAGATTAACAAGAATCAAGTAATAATCAAGAATTCATTATAATGTTACACAAGAATAAAGTCATTATTAGTCAAGAATCAAAGCAATGGTACACAATATCCAATTCATTATTAACAAGAACAATGTAATGGACATAAAGAACTCAAATCATTATTAACAAAGAACCAATGCAACATTAGTTAGCACCATTATGCATTAACCAATCCAAAGATTAAACAAAAGAATATGTATATAGTTAGACAAAGAACCAATGTAATGTTAGTTAAAGAATCAATTGCATTTTTACATGCAATTGCAATCAAAACATTCATATTGCAATCAAAACATTCATTATTCTTACCGTGTGACCATTTTAAGTGCAAAAAACTTAAGAAAGGTAACCAATATAGTAATTCAGAAGAATAATAGGTAACTATATGATTATAAATTTTAAACTCACATACCTCAAAGATTTTTTGATCGGGTTGATGTTGATCTTCAGATTCAACAATCACCGCAGATTTGGTTACCGATCTCAAGGCGTTGTTGATTTTGTATGCTATTTTCGATCTTAGAGATGCGTCATGACAACCGCTTCGCCTTTCTCCGACACGAAGTTTAGTCGCGACATGACAGAGGCTTTTAAGATTTTTGTCTTCTCCGTTGTTGATCCGTTGTTCCGATTTCAAAGTCGCATGATTTTAGGGACTATTTTGATTTTAATTTCAAATATGAAATCGATAATCGAATTTTTATTAGGATAATGACACGTGATTTTAGGCGCCATTATATTGCTTATGTTTTATTTTTGTAATTATGTTGTAGTATGTTTTATTTTGTCCGGTTATAGCGACGATTTTTTCCGTCATTATAACATAAAAACTCTGCTTTTTATGCTATATATGACAGAAAAAATCGTCGCTATAGCCAGTTCGTTCTTAGTTCACTCCCTCTAGTTCACTGGAAAAGCGGACTATATATATATATATATATATATATATATATATATATATATAAAGGATAAAGGGCATACCTATTGGTGTAAATCTAGTTACACACAACACGTAAGTATACGTGGTCAACAAGTAATAAAATGATGAGTTGAGTTGAGTATCGTTCCCACAGAGAAAATAATTGAACTATATCCTAACAATTACCAATTTTATATGAAATCAATTTTATTAAACTAATGATTAAGTGATGATATTTATGAAAAAAAACTACCAATTAAATAGTAACTACTAATTATTAAAAGATTAAATTAAGATTTTGAAGAATTAAGCTTACAACTTCACTTAATGCTTCACTCAGAATGACACACTTCCTTTTAATTCAACTCAACTATTCCAGTTCATTAATCAAGAACACAACAATAGATATAACCATCTCTCAATGCATTATACTCATATCAACTTAAATTCATAGATGATAGAATTAAGTAGAACACCATAATTCACTAATTCACTATATCTCTATCTGAATTATAATTAAAGAAGGTTTAATCACAAGTTTTTATAAGATTACGTGCGATGTATAGGTATATCTCTATCCTAGACATAAATTATGAATCCCATCAATATGCAGAAATCACAATCACACGTCACTATGATTAGTAGGGGTGCTCAAAAAATTCAGTTTTTTCGGTTTTTAAAACCAGGTTGAAATCGATCTTAGGTTTTTTCGGTTTTGGTTTTTTGATCATCGATTTTTGGTTTTTTATACTTTTCGATACCGGTAATGAAAATTTTGAATTCGGTAAATACTGAAAAACTGAAAAGTTGTAAAAAACTAAAAAAACTGAAAAGTTGAAAACTGAAGTAGATATAAGAGTTAATCAGAGATAGGAGATAAAGAAAAGATTCATGCAATCATGACTCCACAAATATTATTCCAAGAGATATCTAATTAATTTCCAAGATTTACACGGTAACAAACATGGTTCGAGATGCCAAGATTTTAGCACTTTGAATATTTAAATTGATTTGCAGAAGATTTACATGACATGATTTTAGGCATTACCCAATATCTCATTATTTAATCAATTAGCTTGTTTTATCGGACTTATTAACAACCACATCAATTAAGAAATTTCAAACTGCAATTACTATTTACTACAACTATGAAAGTTAAATACTCTTAGAGTAACAATTGTAATTAGTATTTATAAGAATATAATTTATTAGTCTCATTTCTTAGTTTTTAAAAAGTTGTTAATATATAAAAAAATTATTAATTTTTTGCGGTATAACCGAAAATTGAACTAAAAAAATTGATACCGATTTTGTACCGAACCGGTACCGAAACTGATTATTCGGTAGTATCGGTTCTTGATTTTCTGGGTTTTTTGATTCGGTACCGGTTCGATTTTTTCGGTACCGATTCGGTTTTTTACCGATGAGCACCCCTAATGATTAGGTCTAAACCCATATTCCGTCTCTCGAGTTCATATGGGTTCACAAGGAATTGGTGATCAAACAATTCATTAATAAAGCATAAACCATAATAGATAAATATAAAAATAGTCTCAATAAATTATTATAGAAGCATGTCACCCTTCGTTACACAAAAAGATTCATTGTAGACTTAAAAAGTAAATTAGTTCATGATGAATGGATAAAAAACAGAAATCCACAAAGATATTAGCATTCTGAATATAAAGATGAATATGAAGAATTAAAACTGTAAATAGAATCGCTGCTCTTCTTCAATCCCCTTCGTATTCTTCGTACTCCAAATCGTTGCTTCAATCCTCCTAATCGTGATCCAAAAGTTAGGATTTTGTTAATGATGATCCTCTCCGCCCTCCCTGCCCCTGTATATGCCTTTAATACTCTCCTAATCGCGTCCTGAATTCACCAGCGAAAGATCTCTAGAGTCATAATCAAACCAGGACACTTCAAAGTGACAAAATTACAACAGAATTTAAACGAGAACTTTGTAATTAATTTAAATATTTATCGAATTAAATAAATATTTTTAATTAATTTATTTATTGAGATAAATAAATAATTGATGAAATTGTGGTGTAATAATTTAGTTAAAATGTGTTATAATAATTAAATTAATGAATGGTAATTTTATGATTTGAAGATTTAATTTATTGAGATAATTAAATTAAATGAATAATTAAATAATTATAATATTGTTCTAATTTAATTTAATAATTAAATTAGAGATTTATTAGTTTATGGAATAAAATTATAATTTATAATAGAAATTGTAACAATTCAAGATTTTATTTGTAATTTAAAATATTTATTAAATTGAATAAATATTTTATTGATGTAATAGTTGTTAAGTAGATAATTATGAATTAAATTTATTAGATAATACTCTAATTTAATTTATTAGTTAGAGAGTGGGTAAAGATAACATGAAATGCTATATTCTTTGTTTTAATTTAATAATTTAAAATAGTATGTTAATTTATTAAAAAAATTATAATGAGATTATAATTTTGTGATATTTGGATTAAGTGGAAAATTTATTTAGTATGTTGTTATTAGTTTATTTAACTAATGTTGGATATGGAGATCCAAATAAATAATATGAGATTATAAACTATAGTGTAAAGGATTTATTAAAATAAATTAAAGTAGTTTTAAAATTGATTTAACCAAACAAGGCTTAAATACATTAAGTCTTTATTTTAAAAGTGTGTTTGCCAAACAAAGCAGTATGACTTTTGAATTTTGAATTTGAATTATAATAAATAATATAAATAAAATAATAAAAAAAATATGTTTATAACTGATATACGTTTAATTTTTTTTGTAACTATTAATTGGTGACTTATTATAATGGCCATCAGTTTTTTTTCTCTTTACGCATAAGGGGTTAGTTAGTTTTACGTGAGAAGAAAGTTGGCCTATACTGAGAAAGGAAGAAGAGAATTACATAGAGAAATTGAGAGAGTTTGAGAGAGACTTGAGAGATTTCTGTGTTTCTGAGTAATTCTTTGTGTTTTAGCAAGGATTTTCAAGTAAAAGAAGGTATATTTTCATAACCTTAATATTATATATATATGTATGTTTTACGTCATGTATTTCTATTATCTGTGAATCCAATTTTTCTTGAGTTGTTGTTATAAAATGAATAATTGTATTTATGAGTAATTGTATTTACGCAAGAATTAGTGTGCTAATCACGTTAAAAAGAAAGAAAATTGTTTATAGTACATGTTTTTATATATGGCTTGTGAAAGTATCAAATTTGGTGGTTAATTTATAAACTAATCTGTAAATTGAGCCTTGAATATGCTAGTCCATTAAGAAACGAAGAGAACGTAGTTTGAATGAGTTAATTTGGACAAAAATTGTGATCACAATGATAATTTTTGTGAAGGATATCAAAAATAGAGTTTTTGGTATAAAACATGGAATTTAACGAATTTAAATTGATTGTAGTGTTGTTTAATTGTTCTAAGTTGGTGAATATGTGAGGAATCATGTTTATATAAGTTCTATATCAATTGGATATGTTAAATTTACTGTTTTGTGGATGAAATTCTTGTTAGTTGGGCTAACAGAGTGCTGGAAAATAGACTGCGTAGTTTTTTCACAAGACCAAATAGCAATATTTGGTGTCAAATTGAAGCAAGACATTGCCTTAGGTCCAGGAGCTTATGTATATGCGCAATTACACCATACCTACGATCCGAGGCGTTGATGCCTATTATTTATACAGGCCTTGAAGACCTATTGTAACTTAGTATAATGATATGTTAGTGTGACAAACATATAATGAAGAGATTAAAATAGAATTGTATCATGTCATTAATAATTTCAAAGTTATAAAAAGATTAGTAAGTTATGAAAGCGATATGTTAGGATTTAAGGTACTCAATGAATAGTGAATAAGTGTTGTAAAGTTAACACTTGGGATTTCTGAAATACATGTGGTGTAAAGTAAAACTTGTACTAAAGTAACAAGTTTATCTAAAAGAGAGTTTTATTTTGGGAAAGTGGATATTAGTTTATCTAATAGATATTGTGATTCTAATACTATGTGTAGGTGGACGTGAGTTGTAATTTATAGCTTACGCACGAGGCAAGTTCCTTACGCTAAACTTTTATTGAGCAAGTTCTTTTATCGTTAAAATTTATTTGAACAAGTTTTAATCCTAACTTTATTCGAGCAAGTTTTGATTTTTAATCATTGTTGAATTATTCTAACTTGTTTATAGTTAAACAAGTTTCTTTAGTTTCATTCTTTTATAGTGAATGCAATTTCTTGAACTCTAATTTCTAATATTGAGCTACCATATTTTATTTACTTTGCATATGTTATTATCATGTTGAGCAAGCTTTGTTTCCAGCTTGTTATCAGTTAATGTATGTTTAGTAATTCAATTCTTTATTTGACAAGATCATAGCCTTAGCTTATTATTGTCCAAGCAAAGTTTGTTGTTCTATTCAATGCTTATGCTTTTTAGTTATTTCTAAGCATGAGTTTTGTGAGACCCCAAATTTTATGAATAAAAATTTAATTTTCTCAAAATATTTTTTTTATATTATGGTGTGGATTTGAGATAATGTTATAGTTGTGAGTAATATTTATAAATTTTGAAAAGTAAGCAAGTGGTTATAAAATATTCGATTGGTCGGGGAATATTCTTTTTGTCGGGGAATATCCGTACGATGACACAATCATTGGTGGACCCCACAATGAAATTATTATCGGAATGAGAAAATGACAGAAATATCTTTTATAAAAAATAAATGGAAGTTTTCTGTTAAATTGTTGAACTATCGGTAATAAAAGTACGATGAATACGTGGTTGCATAGTAGCGCACAGTATTGATTATTGATGCTTACGTGAGAAGTCACTCGCTTTTGTTCAATTATTGCTACAGTAATTGCTGCATAGTATCTCACGTTATTTGATTCAATTATTGTCAATATTTTATATATTATTAAATCAATAATTGAGATAGCAAGTTATTCATATTATTATTTACAATATTGATGATGTCTAGAAGTTCTGTCAAGGAGAGGTTTGGTCACCTAATTGCGCGTCAATAGGGAGAAATTCTTATTGGAAAGCCCCCTCTTTCCTAGGAACGACCTGGTTGTTAAATATTGCGAATTATAATAATGATGATAAATGTTATTAAAAATATTGAGGAGATTTTTATGAAGTATTTATTATAATTTTTGGCGTATTTTATGGACCCCTATTTACCCATTTTTTAAAATAATCAGAAAAATATTTAATATAATAAAGGTGGGGCCCATATATGTTGAAAATATGAATTTGGAAATGGGGGGGGGGTGTTGTTACGTAAAATGGGGGAAAAGTATATATATATATATATATATATATATATATATATATATATATATATATATGATAATGACAAGTGAGGCCCATGAGGAAGAAATGAAAATGGTGGGGAAGGAAGCCTGATGAAATATTATCACGTATGGTGTTAGTTTTCAAAAGAACATGTGATAATTTATATATATATATATATATATATATATATATTATATAATAAGTTTTGTTTTTTTTATGAAAAATAGAATATATTATATTTTATTGATTATTATACTATTAAGTATAAAAATAAGAAGAAGAAGAAGCGTCAGAAAATTTCGCCTGTGATTTGCAAAATAATTCGTCCGAATTCCTACTGTGCATCCGTGAATAAATTCTAAATAGTATCCTTTCCATTATCCTATAAATAGGATGCTTATTTAGAATTGAAAATTACACCAGAATCAGAGAATTCTTCTTCTATAATATTGAGTGTATTTCTTTCGAGTTTAAGAAAGTTTTGAGCGTAGAAAACAATAAAAATTTTCTTCAAGAATATCCCCGCTATACCAGTTGGAATACTCTTCTTTTCAAGGTAAGGGGTATTATTTATTTCACATTCTGAAGAGATATTATTTTTCATATTCGTATGAATATTATTTTCGTTCAATATTCATAAGAAATTTTATTTTGTTCAATATTCACAAGAAATATTATATTCGTTTAATATTAGTAATGAATTTTATTTTCGTTTAATATTCGTAAGGGATGTTATTTTTGTTCAATATTCGCTTGAAATAATATTTTCTTCCATACTCTGTAGTATGTAAGTAATATTATTTCGTTTCAGATTTCGAATTCTATACTCATTTGGTTAAAGTTTTGGCTTCTATACTCCATGAAATTAGTAGAATATCCTTGATATTTGCACTTCATTCAGTATCTTTTCATGAAAATATTATTCTAAGTATTCTTGATAAGTTTTAACTTTTTCATGCGGAGTACTATTCACGAGTTACTATTCACAAAGTACTATTCATGGGGTACTATTCACTCGAGTACTATTCATGCGGGGTACTATTCATGATAAAAATTAATTCGTTTTTGGTCCCAATCATTTTTGGTACAATATTATTCTTGAATTTTACCCCACAAAGCAGTATCATGTTGACAATTTGAACGTTATTGAATTCTGGATAAATTAAATTGTTAAAGTCTTTAAAATTTATCCTTGAACTTATTTTATTGAATTATTATGTCATTGTCATCATCCTCATGCTTATATTGTTATAAAAGTCATCTTTGGCCCGTAGTGCATAAATGGACTTGGTATGATTATGACCAGGGATTATTCGATATAATCATGACCGTAATGTTACAAATGATGTGGTAAAAGTCCTCATTGGCCCGTAGTGCATTGATGGAAAGGTTTTGGTATGATTATGACCATGGATTCTCTTCGGCCAAGGGTGCAAAGATGAATTATTTTATGGCATGATCATGATCGTTGATGAAAACACGATTATCTTTGGCCCGTAGTGCATGGATAATTCGTGGTCGTGATACTAAAGAATATCCTCGCGTGTAGTGCGGGGATGACTTGATGATGTGGATTATTTATTGTCGAGTCTCGTGATAAAATTGATGATAAACTTTTTAAATCATAGAAGATAGTAGATATTATGCTCTACTTGACTCTTTCTAATGGATTGCTTATTCCACCGCAGATTGTTGATCTAAAACTTGTTGTCTATTGTATTCTATCGGTTGTTATACCGTTGAAGGCTAACAATAATTTATTCTCGCATTATCTTAGTCATAATATTTCATTGGGCTAGTTGAGCTCACCCTTTCTTTCAATGTTCTCTTCAGAAATGAGAATATACCGGGACTAGTCGGGGAATGAAATGACAGTGATGAGATGATTACATTAGTAGTCCTCACTATTCTGTGAAATAGTGTGATAATAAATGTATTGAGGACTTATTTTGAGTTTGAATACTGTCTAGAAGACAATATTTGTATTAAAACTCACAACTCATGTTGTATATTTAAGTTTGTATTTGTATTCTGTACCATGTATTTTGGCGACTCAGAATGGGTGATGTATACCTATTTTGGGGGCGTCACAGTTGGTATCAAAGCTTAGGGATATGATCCCTGGCTGAGATGTGAGACAAGAACTAGGTGGGGAGAGATGGGGAATTCCTTCGCTAGTATGACCTACCTAAGTTTAATTGTTATTTAATTGGTCGGTTAAGATATAGGGATAATATGTTGCATGTGAATTAACCCTTATTTTGTGACAATATTTGAAAATGACATCCGAGAATGTTGAGAATAACAATGGAGCACAGGAGACCGTTGAGTCACCACAAATCAATAATTATGATAATGTGCACCAGGAAGACAGTAATCCTCCTGTAAACAACAACACTAATCAAATGACGAATGACAGTACGTTTAAGAGCTTTTTAGAATTCATGCAAACGAGAGAGACTCCTGTTCATAAAGCAGGTGGAAACAATGGCAACCCATGGTTGGTCACCGCTAAGCAGTTCAAGGAGCTGGGACACCCGGTTTTTTCGGTAAAGCCAGAACCACTTAAGGCAGAGATGTGGATAAAGCAGATCACCAAGATATTTGATGTCTTGGAATGCTCAGAGATGTGGATATATATATATATATATATATATATATATATATATGATAATGATAAGTGGGGCCCACAAGGGAAGAAATAAAAATGGTGGGGAAGGAAACCTGATGAAATATTGTCACGTATGGTGTTAGTTTTCAAAAGAACATGTGATAATTTATATATATATATATATATATATATATATATATATTATAATAAGTTTTGTTTTTTATGAAAAATAGAATATATTATATTTTATTGATTATTATATTATTAAGTTGAAAAATAAGAAGAAGAAGAAGCGTCAGAAAATTTCGCCTGTGATTTGCAAAATAATTCGTCCGAATTCCTACTGTGCGTCCGTGAATAAATTCTAAATAGTATCCTTTCCATTCTCCTATAAATAAGATGCTTATTTAGAATTGAAAATCATACCAGAATCAGAGAATTCTTCTTCTATAATATTGAGCGTATTTCTTTCGAGTTTAAGAAAGCTTTGAGCGTAGAAAACAATGAAAATTTTCTTCAAGAATATCCCCGCTATACCAGTTGGAATACTCTTCTTTTTAAGGTAAGGAGTATTATTTATTTCACATTCTTAAGAGATATTATTTTTCGTATTCGTATGAATATTATTTTCGTTCAATATTCATAAGAAATTTTATTTCGTTCAATATTCGCAAGAAATATTATTTTCGTTTAATATTTGAAAGGGATGTTATTTTTGTTCAATATTCGCTTGAAATAATATTTTCTTCCATACTCTGTAGTATGTAAGTAATATTATTTCATTTCAGATTTCGAATTCTATACTCATTTGGTTAAAGTTTTGGCTTCTATACTCCATGAAATTAGTAGAATATCCTTGATATTTGGCGCTTCATCCAAAGATCTTTTATGGAAATATTATTCGAGCATTCTTGATAAGTTTTAACTTTTTCATAGTACTATTCACGGGTTACTATTCATGAAGTACTATTCACTCGAGTACTATTCATGATAAAAATTAATTCATTTTCGGTCCAAATCATTTTTGGTACAATATTATTCTTGAATTTTACTCCACAAAGCAGTATCATGTTGACAATTTGAACGTTATTGAATTCTGGATAAATTAAATTGTTAAAGTCTTTAAAATTTATCCTTGAACTTGTTTTATTGAATTATTATGTCATTGTCATCATCCTCATGCTTATATTATTATGAAAGTCATCTTTGGCCCGTAGTGCATAGATGGACTTGGTATGATTATGACCAGGGATTATTCAGTATAATCATGATCGTAATGTTACAAATGATGTGGTAAAAGTCCTCTTCGGCCAAGGGTGCAAAGATGAATTGTTTTATAGCATGATCATGACCGTTGATGAAAACACAATTATTTTTGGCCCGTAGTGCATGGATAATTTGTGGTCGTGATACTAAAGAATATCATTGGCCCGTAGTGCAGGGATGACTCGATGATGTGGATTATTTATTAAGCTAAGTCTCAGCGATAAAATTGATGATAAACTTTTTAAATCATAGAAGATAGTAGATATTATGCTCTACTTGACTATTCTAATGGATTGCTTATTTCGCTGTAGTTGTTGTTCTAAAACTTGCTGTCTATTGTATTCTATCAGTTATTATACTGTTGAAGGCTAACGATAATTTATTCTGCATTATCGTAGTCATAATATTTCTTACAGGGCTAGTTGAGCTCACCCTTTCTTTCAATGTTCTCTTCAGGAAATGAGAATATAGCTGGGACTAGTCGGGGAATGAAATGACGGTCCAGATGATTGCATTAGTAGTCCTCACTATTCTGTGAAATAGTGTGATAATAAATATATTGAGGACTTATTTTGAGTTTGAATACTGTCTAAAAGATAATATTTGTATTAAAACTCACAGCTCATGTTGTATATTTAAGTTTGTATTTGTATCCTGTACCATGTATTTTGGCGACTCAGAATGGGTGATGTATACCTATTTTGGGGGCGTCAAAAGTTTAATGTATAGTTGGTTCACCTATGCTTCTTAATCATTTTACATTAAATTATTATTGATCACTTGTAGTGCTGTTAAGACTTATTGATTCAACTAATCCCTTAGTTGATGATCGTGAAACTCCAAATTACCCTTGAAGCTTATCCAAACCAAACCTTCTTTGGTGCAGACTTGTACTTTAAAACTGAGATGAACAAGCCTATAACATGGGATTATTTTAGAGCTACGTAATGGAATTAAAATGTTTGCGCAATACATAGTACAAAGGGATGATTACCTGGAGTACGAGATGATGGTCCACATAGTCATTTAGACTGTTAAAGGTTACAGTAGAAACACTTGTTAACCTAGGACATATATGATGATTATGGTCTTTTAGACTGTTAAAGGTTAAAGAAGAAATACTTGACAACCTAAAGCATAGTTCGTGGTCTTGTGACCCTCAGTTACATTTTGTATGTTGATATCAGTTTTTTTATTATCATTGACAGAGTATTATTCAATTCTGATGAGTTTATTCATTGGCATTTATTATGCTATTATTATTCATTGCTATTTTCAGTGAGCATTTATTTTGCTCACTCTTGCATATATATACTCATTGCAGCTAAAGTTGAGAAGGTTGATGAACCTACCACTAGCAAGGGAAAAGAGAAAGTGAACAAGTGATGAAGACTTGTAATTTATTTATTGTTATGATGATAGACTTTATATTTAATGATATGATGTAATTATTTTATTTCCGCATTTGATTTATGTTAAAGGTTAGATAACCTGGGAGACTTTTGAATTAATGGTGTAACCCTTTTAATGGGAGGATTTATGGTTTAATTTTATTATAATTGGGTAGTTAGATATGAATGAATGGAAAATGAACACCAAATCTTGTGGGAAAGAAGTACCCAGATTTGGGGGTGTCACAGAAATTATGATTATATGAAAAATGTTAATTTGAATTATGAATTTAATTAAATTAGTTATATAATGGGTGTGACATACGAACTGTAGTATAAGGAAAATATAAAAATAAATTAAAGGTGAGAGTTTTAGTGTGTAACCAAACATGGCCTTATGGTCTTTGACATATTATAACTGATAAGCCTATTTGTTTTTTTAATTGATGAACATGGGAGAGGTTATATACTTCAGTTTTTGGTTCTGCGTATTATTTTTCCAAGAGGCTTAGAAGAACAGAGAAATACAAAGGAATAGAGAGTAGGCTAGGGAGAGAAATTGAGAAGTTGGAGAAGAGGAGTCTTTGGGAAAAGCTTGCTATCATCTTTGTTAGTGTAAATAAGGGATTAAAGGTATAATCTATTTCTAATTCCAAGTTTTGGTTTTGCAATATATATTCTCTGTAATTGAGTTTTGTTGGATTGTTGTTTAAAGTGTTGATTATATGAGTATATAATCTGATAGTTATCATATATAAGCAATCTTTAGTGATCAAATTCATGAAATTTGTTTTGAAGAAGAAAATTTTGTTTATAGTGTTGTATACATATGAAAGTGGCTTATTTGAGGCCAAAATTGGTGTTTAATTTTTTTGGTATAATCTGTAAATTGATTGTGAATTATGTTAAGATGTCAAGAAATGAAAACAATGCAATTGAAATGATTTAATTTGGTTAAGAAACGAGGATTTGGTATTTAATTCACTAAATGTGTTGAAAATAGAGAAACTAGTAAAAATATGGTTTTTAATCCTCTAAATTTGCTTGTTTATGTTATTTTAGGTGTTAAAATTATTGATTGTATATATTATGTGGTTTTGGTTAGGTTTATAATGTAAGGGTTTATCTATGTTGCTGTAGAATTGGGAAGTTGGAGTTTTTGGCTTGTAATGTTGTCAAGTCTGTAGCTTTTTTTATCTGCATCTTTGTGCAATGTTGTTGGTACCAAAAGGCGAAATGGCGCAATTGCCGCTTATTGAAGTTCTGGGATCGATCACCAAACAGTAGTTAAGGTCGAAGTTAAGACTTGAAGCGTATAAATTCTGGCCCCCCAATAGAGGCGCTTTTTTTAGTATCGGTCCATAAATGCATGATAAGGAGTTAAACATGTAATGAAGTTCCATAACAGATTGTGATAATGTATTTGGTGATTTTTAGATGGAAAAGTTAAAGACTTAGAAAACTTTAACTTGTTAATTGATTAAGACTTGAGATGTTATTTAAGGCGTGACGATGCCTTATTAGGTTGGTGATTTCAGACCTGTAAATGGTGTCAAAGATTGGAATATGAGATAGGCTAATGCGAGTAATTTGAATGAGAGTTAAACCTATAGGGTTAATGTTAGTTTAACTAATCGGTATTGCGATTTCAATGTTATATGTAGGGTATTTGGCGAACATTTGTTATACTTGTGTAGCTTACGCACGAGGCAAGTTCTCTAACCCCAATTTTTTATTATGCAAGTTCTTCTATTCTAATTCTTTTACATTGAGAAAGTTTCATATTCCTAACTTGATATCGTTATGCAAGTTCCTAAAACTTTAATCTTTTACTGAACAAGTTTCTAACTTTTGTTTCTTGCCATTCCAAAGCATAAATTGTCCAAGTTCATTGTTCCAAATGAGATTTTCCAACTCTTTTGGATGTAATACTATGGATATACAATGTTTTATTCAATTGTATATTGTTGATATTCAAACTTTGATTTAAATATCGTTGTTTAATCTTATATTATTCATATTGAACCTTCGAATGGCTAATAAACCTTTATTGATTCGACTAGTCTATAATTGATGAGCATTCTAAAATTCTAGAATCACTGTTAAGCTAATCCAAACTAAACTTTCTTTAGTGCGAAAATCCTAAAGTCAAATTGAGATGAACAACTATAATATAGGGGATTATGTACGCGTTAGCGTTTAGATGTTTGTGCACAATACATGGTATGAAGGGCTGATCCCCCTAAGTACGAAAGAAAAGGTCTGTATAGTCTAATGATTGTTAAAGGTTAAGGTAGAAATACTTAATAACCTTGGGACATAGTTTATGGTCTTAATACCCTCAGATATAAATCTTGAACTTGTTTCTTAATTTTGATTCGAAGAACAAGTTCTTAATTATTCATTATTCATTGCTTACTCCTATGTTATTGCTATTGTCATCATTATATTAGTGAGCAATTGTTTGCTCACTCTTGCATTTAACACTGCAGCTAAAGTTGAGAAAGTTGATGAGCCGTCTTCTAGCAAAGGCAAGGGCAAGATGTCCAAGTGATGAAGACTTATTTGAATTTACTTAACTGAATCTATGTTAAAAGACTTATTTTATTTTGTGATGTATTCCGCAGACTTATGTAATAGTTTAAGGTCAGATTACATGGGTTTTGTTTTACGTTGATTAACCCTATAATGGGGAGGATTATTATTTAAGTTGTTTAATTTATATATTTATCCTTGATTATGGGTAGTTAGAAGTAATTGTTTTGGATAGTGAGCACCAAATCCTGTGGGAATGAAGTACCTAGATTTGGGGGTGTCACAGGTTGGTATCAGAGCCTTAGGTGGGGGAAACCTTAGGAATTAACCTTTAAGGAGACAGAAAACATAGTGGTGATAAACTCTTATCGAGTCCTAAGGAATGAATTGAGAGAATTCATTAAAGATAAACAATAAAAGACTTTATGTGCCACATGTTAATAACTTATGTGCTCATGAGTATCGAAGAGTGTCACATAATAAATAAAACTTAAAAGTATTTTGTTGTCAGGATGTCTAACGTTGAAGGATTTAGTCAAGCTAGGGAAGTGAAACCTCAGGTACCTAGAGATGAGGAACCTTGAGATGTCCATGTTGTTCGGGAGCAGTTGATCCATAAGGAGCCTTCTCTGTTGGTCTCTAAGGAAGGACAGGAGAATGAGCCTGTGTCTGATCCTGAGGAGGAGGAGGACTCTGAGGAGATTGAGGTGGGGGATGAGGAAGAGGATGTTGTGGAGTTTCCACCAAACTTTATATTAGCTGAGATGTATGATGAGCTGTATGTGTGATGCCCCCAAAACAGGTATACATCACCCATCTTGAGTCACCAAATACATGGTACAAAATTCAAATACAACTTAATTATATAACAGTTGTGTAAAATACGACAAAACATAATCTAATAGTTTTAATAAGAATATTGTCATCTAGACAATATCCACACTCAATGGAGTCCTCATTACAATTATTATCACACTATTCCATAGAATAGTGAGGACTACTAAAGCCACGCATGTGCATGCGATGTAATCACAGACGGAGTTATTCCAATGTAATAATAAATAATGGAACCGGTCATGCGTAAACACACGTGACGTGATATTCGATAGAATAATAAAGAATGGAACTAGGTCTAAGCGTAATCCGCATGCAGCATGGATATTCCAAATGAATAATAAAGAATGGAATAATGGAAGAATTTACCTACATGCATACGATGATCAGCATGCAGAACGAGTTATTCCAATGTAATAATAAAGAATGAAACCAGGTCTAGCGTAATCCGCATAGACAGGATATTCCAATAGAATAATAAAGAATGGAATAACAGAAGAATTCACCATACATGCGATAGACCGCAGAGACAGGTTATTCCAACAGAATAATAAAGAATGGAACCAGGTCTAGCGTAATCCGCACAGACAGGATATTCTAACAAAATAATAAAGAATGGAATAACAGAAGAATTTCACCATATATGCGGTACTTTGCATAGACAGGTTATTCCAACAGAATAATAAAGAATGAAATAACAATAGCTCTCTTCATGAATACGAAAGAAATAATATCCTTTACCTCAAAAGAAGACTAGATACTGGAATAGTGAGGTAGCAAACTTCTCTTCTTCTTTCTCTCTATAATTTCTCTCTATAATAATTGCTCTATAGCTTTAGTGAATTGGTGAAGAATAATGAAGGAATGAGCTTCTATTTATAGGAAAATATAATTTCGATAATTGCACATTTTGGGGCTCGTAATATTACAGTACAATACCGTCAACTTTTCTTTCATTCTTAATTTAGTCCTGCAAGTATTATCAAACTTGCACCATCTCCCCTAATAGTAAATAATGTGAATCAATAGTTCAATCATGTGAATCAATAGTTATAATCATGTGAAAATACGAATTATAGTGTAGTACCTCCATCTATACCTCCATTTTTAACTTAGTCATGCAAGTATTATCAATCTTGCACCAACTCCCCTAATAGTATAAGAATGTGATTCAATAGCACACACATGTGAACAAATAGTTATATAAGCATGTGAATTAGTAGGAATTAATTGCTCATTTATCCGATTAATTACCCGATTTATCAATATAACCCCCAGACATCAATTATCATCGGAATAAATGTCGATTTTCACTAACACTAATAATTCCAACACAATGGAACTATCAATTTCATCTTTAATCAACACAATCTTATTCATCATTAATATTATAATTCACAATATTTAACAAACTGTGTCGTTCCGTGAAAGAGGGACTTTCCGATAAGGATTTCTCCTTATTGGCGCCAATAATTAGGTGACCAAACCTCTCCTCGATGTAACTTCTAGACATTGTCAATATCGTAAATAATAATATGAATAACTTTCTTAGTCTCAATTATTAATTTAATAATATAACATATTATGCGGATGATATCGTGACAATAATTGAATCAATAATATGAGAGATATGATGCAAGCAATTATCGTAGCAATAATTGAGTATAACTGTGTGACTTCTTACGCAAGCATCAATAATCAATTCCGTGTGCTACTATGCAACCACGCCAGACATCGTATTTTTTACCGGGTAGTTCAATAGTTTTAATGGTAACACTTTCGCCGTTAATTTTATAAAAAGATAATTCTGTCGTTTTCTAACTATGACAATACTTCCGTTGTGGGGTTCACCAATGATTGTGCCGTCGTACGGATATTCCCTGTTAAAACGAATATTCCTCGACCAATCGAATAATTTATAACAACTTGCTTACTTTGCAAAATTTATAAATATTACCCACAACTATAACATTATATCAAATCTACACCATAATATTCAAAAAAATATTTTGAGAAATTTAAATCTTTATTCATAAAATTTGGGGTCTCACAATCTCCCCTCCTTATGAAATTTCGCCCTTGAAATTTACATACGTACCTGGTATGTCGAATAGGTGAGGATACCTTGACTTCATTTCAAATTCTAACTCTTGAGGTATAACCTTTGAGTGTCGAATATGATCCTTCTTATCCAAGATTTTAACACGTATCTCCTCATACGTTAAATCTTCTGCTATCTCGTCTAGTTCTAATTTAATAATATGGTTCGGGTCGTCCACATATTTATGTAACATCGATACGTGAAAAACGTTATGAACACGCAACATACTTGGCGGTAAAACAAGTCTATAGGCCACAGTTCCTACTCGATGAAGGATTTCAAATAGACCAACAAAATCAAGGGTTGAGATTTCCTCTCTTCGTGGATTCTTGCTTCTAGAATAACGCCATCTTGAACCTTCTTCTTCACATTCATCAGCTCTGAGTATGTAGCTTGCACGGCTTTAACTTTATCGATTAAAGTTGATTCTACTCGTATATTCGTTATCTTCACCTGGGTCCCTAGAGTATTTAACTCTATCTTCATCATTTGTAAGTTATACGAAACGGGTCTTTGTGTTAACAACATTGCACTTGTAAACACATACGATCTTCTACTCAACGCGTCAGCTACCACATTCGCTCTTCCACGATGATATTGAATGGTTGTAACCTTCAACAGCTCGAGCCATTGTCTTTGGCACATTATACGTTCGTTTTGGGTGAAGAAATATTTAAGGGTTGAAGAAATGAGTTTTGTACTGGGGTCAATACAAAATTCGATTTCACGTTTTGGGGTAGGCTAAAAAGTCTTCAAGAATACGTCAGGAAATTTATTAACAATAGAAATATCATTCAAAACTGTGACTCTCATCCAAGACTTGGATAGCACATGTAATGAAGGTTTCTCCTAACAGAGTTTCAATATATAAGTCAAAGTCTAACTTCTCTGGAGTTAAATTTAAACGTTGAACGCAAGAAAGAGAGATAAAAGAATGGGTAGAACTGGTATCTAATAAGGTATAGACTTCGCAAAAATTTATAATTAACTAACCCGTGCTAACTTTGTTCTGGTTACTCGCTTTTTGAGAAGTCATGAAAAATGCTCTTCCTGAAACCACCGACTTTGTTTTGTCCGTATCCGCCTTTGGTGCCACCGTCCCAACTGGACTTGACTTCACTATACGACAAAATTGAGCTAAATGACCTTCTCTTCTTAAAATTTCCACTTCTATTATCTTGGCCATGATTACCACCGAAGTGGTTACCATTCTTGGCATGATAATTTCCCCCACGATGGTCATCATTGTTCCGATGGCCATTGCCACCAGTACGATTATTATCGTCTTGTTGGTCATTACCTTTTGGTTGAGCTGACTCAACGATCTCATGTGCTTCATTGCTTATCTCAACATTTTCAGATACCATTCTCAAACACTGTAACAAAACAAGGGTTAATTGACATATCACATATTATCCATATACTCTGACCGACCAATTAAATACCAAATAAACTTAGGTAGGTCATACTAGTGAAGGAATTCTCCGTCTCTCCCCTCCTAGTTCTTGTCTCACATCTCAGCCAGGGATCATATCCCTAAGCTTTGATACCAACTGTGACGCCCCCAAAACAGGTATACATCACCCATCTTGGGTTACCACTTACATGTACAAAATTCAAATACAACTTAATTATACAACAGTCGTGTAAAATACGACAAAACATAATCTAATAGTTTTAATAAGAATATTGTCATCTAGACAATATCCACACTCAATGGAGTCCTCATTACAATTATTATCACACTATTCCATAGAATAGTGAGGACTACTAAAGCCACTTATCCTGGAGCATCACTCCAGTCCCAGACTCATCCCAACTATATTCTCATTTCCTGAAGAGAACAATGAAAGAAAAGGGTGAGCTCAACTAGCCCAGTAAGAAATATTATGACTAAGATAATGCAGAATAAATTATCCTTATCCTTCAATAGTATAACAACTGATAGAATACAATAGACAACAAGTTTTAGATCAACAACTACAGCGGAATAAGCAATCCATTAGAAGAGTCAAGTAGAGCATGATATCTACTATCTTTTATGATTTTAAAAAAAGTTTTTCATCAACTTTATTGCTGAGACTCAGCTTAATAAATAAACCACATCATCGAATCATCCCTGCACTACGGGCCAAGGATATTCATGTATATAATAATGTGAATCAACAGTTCCTCCTTGCCACAAAGGCTTAATAGAATGTTTACTCAAAATTCTTACCCCAAAGGCTAAAGATATTCAAATGTAATAACAATGATCATACCAATCAGTTGTCTATCTTTGCACTACTGGCCAAAGATATTCAACTATAAAACCAATGGTCATGATCATACCAATCAATTGCACTGTCGATTGCACTACTACCAAAGACATTCAAGCTGTTAACTAATGGTCATGATCCCCGCCAATCACATCATCGAAATATCCCTACACTACGATTACGGATATTCATTAGTATCACAAGTGGTCATGATCATGTCATACACCGTCCATCTTTTTTACTACGGACCAAAGCTATCAATTAACAGATTCATCTTTGCACTACGACCAAAGATATCAATCAACGATTCATCCTAGCACGTAAGCAAAGATATACTCTTGTAAAATCAATAATCAACAGTCAATCTTTGCACGTAAGCCAAAGATATACAACTGTAAAACCAACAATCAACAGTCCATCTATGCATGTAAGCCAAAGATATACAACTATAAAACCAATAATCAACAGTCCATCTATGCACGTAAACTAAAGATGACTTTCATCATAATATAAGCATGAGGATGATGACAATGATATAAACATTAATCAAACGAAATCAAGGATAAATATTAAAGACTTTAAATTTATCCGAGTTTAAAAATATCCAAATTATCAATATGATCTTTGTTTTTGAGTAAAATTCAAGAATAATATTTACGTATCAAAAATAATTTGGATGAGAAAAAAATATATTTTTTGAATTGAATAGTACCCCGTGAATAGTACTTCTTGTGAATAGTACCCCGACATAAAAAGTACCCCAAATACCCGAGTGAATAATATTCGGGTGAATAGTAATTTGGATGAATAGTAACCCATGAATAGTAGTTCGACACGAAAATTGCCCCGAATACTCGAGTGAATAATACTAGAGTGAATAGTAATTTGGGTGAATAGTAACCCGTGAATAGTAACTCATGAATAGTACCCCGACACGAAAAGTGCCTCGAATACCCGAGTATAATAGAATATACGAAACTACAAATGGATTTTCACCCGCCATACGGTAATCCACGTAGACAGATCATTTCCATAATTTAATAAAGAATGAATACGAAGGATCATTCACCATGCATGTGGTAATCCACATAGATAGGTTATTCCAATAGAATAATAAAGAATGGAATAACAGAAGAATTCATCATGCATGCGATAAACCGCACAGACAGGTTATTCTCAACAGAATAATAAAGAATGGAACCAGGTCATGCATAATTCGCACAGACAGGATATTCCAACTGAATAATAAAGAATGGAATAACAACAGAAATCACCAGGTATGCGATAGACCACACGCATAAAGTTATTCCAGCAGAATAATAATAAATAATGGAACCAAGTCGTGCGTAAGCGCACGTACAAGATATTATTCCGGCTGAATAATAAAAGAATGGAACCAGTCTAGCGTAATCGCATGCATGACGGGATATTTCAAAGAATAATAAAGAATGTAATAACGAGAAGAATTCACCATGCATGCGATAGACCGCATGACGGAGTTATTCCAACAGAATAATAAAGAATGGAACCGGTCTAGCGTAATCAGACAAACAGGATATTCAGCGAGAATAATAAAGAATGGAATAATGAAGAATTCACCATGCATGCGATAGACGCCGCAGACGAGTTATTCTAATAGAATAATAAAGAATGGAACCCGTGTCTAGTGTAATCTATCTACACGAGGATATTCCAATGTAATAATAAAGAATGGAATAACGAAGAATTCACCATGCGATGCGATGAAACCGCATATGCATGAGTTATTCTAATAGAATAATAAAGAATGGAACCATGTCTAGCGTAATCTGCACAGAAAGGATATTCCAACAGA
Organism: Panax ginseng; assembly: GCA_020205605.1. Taxonomy (NCBI): domain Eukaryota; kingdom Viridiplantae; phylum Streptophyta; class Magnoliopsida; order Apiales; family Araliaceae; genus Panax; species Panax ginseng. The sequence continues at coordinate 120,431,871 of CM035133.1, read as the reverse complement.
ATAATAAAGAATGGAATAACAGAAGAATTTCACCATGTATTGAGGAGCTGAAGGAGCTGACTGATATACATCAGGCTACTATAGAGCAGAATGATGTGTAGATTCAGGAACTCGACTCACGACTTGGGAACATGGAATGGAACCTAGTTCACACAGAGGGACATCAAGAGGAGCTATTAGATGAAAATAAAAAGATGAAGACCGAAGTTGAGAAGCTAAAAGATTACTTGAAGAAGGAGTCAGCTAAGCGTGCGAGAGCAGAAGACGCTTGGATGAAGGCTACTCAGCGTGCAGATCGTTCTAAAGCTAAGGCTTAAATGAAGAAGGCTAAGATGAATGAAATGGATTATGCTTTTCATTCTGCGATTAATAGGGCCCATGACCGAGTCTTTTATTACCCAGCTCAATTTGAAGACTACCATGGTACATGATGGATCGTAGGATGATGTATCATATTATGGAAGAAGAGCATAAAGAAGCCTCTTAACATCTTAATATGCCAAGATAGGAAGAGTAATAAGTTATGTGGTTAAGTATGTGTTAAATAAATTCTAAATCCCTTATTTTGAGATAAATAATGGGGTAAGATGATTATGTAATCCTGAAACTTTTCAAGTTCAGGGAAGTTGATGTAGATAGCCGAGATGCTATCTTTTAGTTCCTAGAGGCACAATAATTATCTAGAAGGGGGGGGGGGGGTTGAATAGATATTTTAAAATTTCTTTTATAAAAATACTTGTCAGATTTATTAATGAACTGATCACAACAAAATTTAGATTTTGTTTGTTTTCTCTTCAAGATAAAACAAGTTGATGAAAGATAAGCAGTTATGACAGATATAGCAGTTATGACAGGAATATAAGAGACACAGTGTTTTTAAGTGGTTCAGAGCACTCAAGGCTCCTAGTCCACTCTTCTACTCTTCGAGTAGGAAATCCACTAAGGATACCTTTACAATATTTGAATCTCACAGATTCCTTCAAGACCAGCAATCTTATAACTTCTTAGTTCACTTTAGAACTCTTCAAGTCCAGCAGACTTGGTACTTCTCAGTTCACTTAGAACTCTTCAAGTCCTTCTGACTTGGAACTTCTTACTTCACTTAAGATAGTTGAGTTGTTGAATGATGCTACTCAGTTGCCGTTAAGCTTGTGTTCGAAAGAACTGAGTAGCTAAGCAAGCCTTTTTTTAGATCGTAGAGTTGAGCTTTTTTGGTTCTTCAGCGTTTTTTGTATGCTTGCTTATCTCTTGCATCAACTTCTGTTTTGCATATAAGGTGCCTTTGAAATGTATCCATTTGAAGACATTCATTGAAGCATTAATTGTATTTGACATTTACGAAATCGATGGTGACTTTTCTGGAAGTCTTCTAGCCAATGTAAATCGGCCATCGACACAAATGAGATCTGCTATCTCACCTAACACCTGAAAAAGTGTTTTCAGCTGACATGTAGTGTGACGCCCCTAAATCTGGGTCCCTTTGAGCCTCAGATTCGGTCCGCCACGATACTACTATCTTCAAACTATTTATATCTTTTATATCATAACATAATGAATATAACTTTACTTATTATAATTTAGAATATAAATTCTTTCCATTTCCAGGATCTATACAATGACCCCAAACTTTTAAAAGTTTCAAATCCTGGTCATTTACCATCTATGTCTTACATCATATTCGATGTTATATAAATATGCGAAATAATTTAAACTTTTTTCAATCTCCTTTAAAAATAAATCTTTTATTGATGTCTTAACTTGAATCAATTACATATCCTTGAATCAAATTATGTTATGATTTAGTCTATTCGAATTACTGTATAAATTTTTACATCGCGATTCGAATTCTCTATGTATCTCATAGTACAACTTAACATGTATTACACATCATAAACTACTATTATGTACATTTCCTAGAACCTAAACATGGTTCAAGAGTATATATTTAAATAAATGAATCAATATCCTTTGATACTATTGAACTCTATCAATCAAGTAGCACGTAATCTTTTACCATGAGTCTTTAACCTGCAAAAGTGGTTATTTGTAAGGGTGAGCTCGACAGCCCAACAATTCTAACAGTTTTCATGCAGCACATAACATATAATAACATATTCAGTTCATGCATTCATAATCAATTAATATTTATTACGCATGTTACTTCTCACATAACAGGCATATAGGTTTCTTTCATAAACATATCATCAAAGATCAACTTTCACATTTCATACATATCTCATATGCATTTCATATATATCAACATTTGCATAGCATAATATAGCTCAACTAATAGTTATAGAATTCATATATCAAATAGGAACTGAAAGACTTGCCTGATTCGTAGTTTATCAACTACGACTTAAGTGTTTAAAGCTTATCTGCACTGCGTGTATTCCTACACAGTTATATAATCATGGATTCATACCCATCAGTCATACATTCATTTATTCTCAATGAAATAATAAATTTTACATCGTTCTAGTTCACTTCTTCGGTATACTTTTAGGATAGCTATGTTGCTAGTCCATTTTACTCTCATACTTATTCTTTTGAAACAATCCTATTTCGTCTTTTACGGTCTTTAAGTATATATATATATATATATATAGGCATGCTCTAAATTCTAGACAGTTAACAAACTGTTCTTGACTACTCAGCAACACGGCGCGACCTATAAGCTTAGGAGTGGCGCGGTCGCGCTACTCCCTGCCAGAACCAGAACTAAAATTTTCAAAAGTCTAGTTCTCTTATTAGCACCTTAACATCTTTGAACAATATAAACACATAAAGACAAGGTTTAGGACACATTGGGTTTCCCAAACTCGTTAACATTGAGGCTAACTTCTAAAACTTTTAGTTTTCTTTTGAACTCATATGTTCAACTAGGACTTACATGTTCAATAGCCTATTGGCCAAGTTGCACACCTCCTCATAAATCTAAAACAAACTTTTATGATAAAACTCAAATCAAGCTTACAACTTCCTTTTTCAAAACTCTTTAATCGAGACTAAAAAGGTTTATTCAACAAGGGACTCGCTACGTTAACCATTAAGTCATATAACGATACTAAACCATCCTTATTACGCATGCTTATGTGTATTTATATGATTAGCATGGTTTATCACTTGAAAACTTACTTTAAGACATGCATAGTTCATATTACATCTATCAAGTTGTGTGCACGTATCATTCATATTCAAAGGCATAAATGTCCTATCATGTTTGCACATATAGGCAATCTTTAAAGACCCAAAAATTACTAGTATGTCATCCTACAAGTTTAGAAGTTTAGACAACACAATGCTCATGAATAATGTTTTCAAAATGTCTAAGTTTCTTTTCTTCAAATCCATGTCATGACAACCTAATCATGCAAGGCAACTTCAAATTATATGTCACATTTGTACATGTTTCTCTCTATGTCAAAATATAACCACTTCATGCTTTAATACTTAGTTTACAAAAGATAATGGAGTTTGCCTTTGAAATCATTTTATCATGAATGATGTAGTATAGCACATATAAGACAACATTAAAACTCTTATCATTAGAAACTAAGTCATGTTAACATCTTCTCAAGTTCAGAACCTACCTCATGTAGCATTCATGCGCCTTAGTTCTAATATATCAAGTTTTTCTTGAAAACTTCTCTAATACAAGGTCTAACAATTTTGATCATAAACAAGGACACTATAAACATCATATCATGCTCATTTATATTTGAACTCAATCATGTATATAAAACACTAAGTTCAGAACTTGTAGAACATAAGTTCCCACAAGGTTTGTTTTCAAAATCTTTAAGTCTCTTTTCAAAACAAATATTAAGTCATGCTAATGCTTTCTATTATGAACAAGGAAATCTTATATGTCATATCTATTATCATGCATTTTTATGTTATATCACTTAGAATAACATATTCCATCATCGGGAGCACTATACTTGCGTACGTGCTCGTTTGACGCCCTCCGATCGCCTCCGAATACGTAATAGTCATAAAGATGACCATTTTAACCCTTCCTAACGACCTCAAATTGAAACACTTGAAGCAAAAAAGTTGTAGGTCTATTCGTCCTCGTTTCGGATCATCTTGAATCATCTCAATCGGAGTTCATATGAAAAAGTTATGGCCGTTTTACCAAAATAGGTCAAAGTAGTCACAGTCAGCACACATGGGGCGTAGCTGTGCCCCTTTTCCTCATCATTACAGTGCACTCACACCATTTCCTAGCCCATTTACTTGGCGCTTCTCACAAGACGATGGCCGCCGTAAGCTGGCTTCGCACATATAATAGTTTCAGACATAACTTTCTCATTTTAAGTCCGAATTAGTTGGTTTTCGATTCGTTGGACTCGTTAAACTCTTAGCTACCCATCTATCGAGTAATTATAAAACTTCAAAATCATTAAATAACCCAAAGATTAATCCAAAACTCATATTCATACTAAATTTTCATGTTTTAACAAATTTAGTGAATTCATTCACTACGAATTCGTTTCTAAACCAAATTGATTCGTTTAACTTTCGTTGTTTTCGCATTGAACTATATTAACAACATCTAACAATAATTCATGGATTACATTAACACTTAGCCATCAAATTTGTGACTCAAAAATGACTTTTTCTTGACATTTCTAAGAATTTGCAAGACTTAGGATTTAGAATACATATAACAGTAGTGTTACCTTCTTTGAAGCTAGAATGATCATTTGCTTCCAATCTCAGATTATTCACTCAATTCCAAGACCTCAGCCTCTATATGGAATTTATCAGACAAGTTCAACCAACGTGAAAATGAATACATAGCTCCTATTTATATAGAGAAAACTTGGACTCGATATTGGCATTACACTAAGGTTGGATTCATGAGGTAATGGAACAATACATTGGTTAATTGAGAGTTGGCCAACCACCCAAAGGCTTAGCCATCATCACCTAAGTCTAGCCTTTTGGAAAAATACGTAAGTTAGCTTCATGTTACTATTCGTTGTACTAGGAAGGTCACTCATTTTGGGACAAGATATAAATCTTAGTAACTTGCTCAACTAAGGCTTTGTTTGGTCCTTTTAATTCCCATAATGTAATATTAAGGTACAATTGCTACCATGTTAGGAATTTAAAGATAAACTTTATACTCATATAATATAATCCATGTACATTAAATACATGTAATGAAATATCGCAGTCAGGTATTATTATCTGAGTAGTTCCATAATTATTTCTACTACTCACATAACCACATTATAACCTTATTTAATATTAATGTTTATTCAAACATTTAATTTCCTTCCCAGCTTCTAGAATACACATATATTTAATCATTTCTGTATTAAAATCATTTATGATTTTATTGTACCACTTGATACCTTATATTATTAGTCCCAATTAAACGTCACACTTCATGTAATCTTAAGCCATAGGTATTATATATTACTACTACACACATTTTCCATATTACACATAATAACATGAAATGCTATTTAATGATAATGTCCACATTAATATTTTAATTTGGCTAAATATCATTCAGTTGGGTACTTTCAATCCATTAATTCATATCACCCAAAAATATTATAATGATAATTATTAATCATTAATTCTCTTTTAATAATTTCAGTTAAATCTTCAGTCTGGCTTAACATTAATATTTAGGCCATACAAGGCTCATCTATCTCATTTACTGGAGTTATATTTAACTCAAGCTCATTATTTCTTTAATAAAACATTAGGGTCTAGGTCACGTTTGGCTTTTCCCCAATTCCACATTAATATAAAGTTTAGGTCACACTTTATCAGAATGCTAATTTATTTAGCTTACTTAAATAATTACATACTTTACACTTAGAATAATTAATATTTACTCTATTATTTAAATTATATACTATACATATAATTATTTGATTGTCCCAAGCGAACTTCTTCAACCATTACATTTAGCCACATCTCAAATATTATTCTAATATACAAATCTCTAACCAATATTTACTTATATATATATATATATATATATATATATATATATATTAGTTTTCTTCTATCGTCATCAATGTACATATATACAAGTCTAAACCTAGCACGCATCGAGTCTTTAATAGTATTCAATATAGTACACTGAGTGGTTTCCCACAAACAACTAACAAATTAGTTTTTATCTCGTCTACACTATTTTCACAGTGAGTTAGATCCGTTACTAATTCGTATATACCTCCGCTCTCTGAAGGAATTGTTTAGCCCATCTTCTATACATCCACCATTAAAGGGTATGATTGCACTGCCTTAGACTTGATACTTACTCGTACACATACTCAAGAAATTGGTGATTATCAAAGATATTTTAATGTCACCAACTTACTATAATAAAATTATTTCACATAAATTATTTAATCATTAATAGATAAATTTTATCCATCTTCTTACTAATTCCTCTCTACAATATATAATAATAAATATATAATAATGATATATATTTATTAAACACAACATCACTTATTACATAGCTCATATTACCCCATGTAACACAATACCACATTCCTCGTAACACATTTATATATTCTTTTTTGAACCCATCTCATGCTTTAAGAATTTAATTTACTAAATTCTTATTTTAATGTTTTCTAAAAATTCAGGTTCTTACATGTAGTACTTTTGTTAGCTTTTTCAATATATTTTTTTGTTCTATACTAAGGATGAGCATTGTGTCATTGGGATTCCCGATAGTTTCAACGTATATAATTCATTCCACATTTGTTAACTTTTATTCTTAAACAAATTAACAAGGCTCGATGCTTCTGATGCAGACAGATGATGCTCTACGATCATGATCGTGGTGTCTTGCTACCTTGGTGCTTGATCTGGTGCTGATGGATGAGGACACTATGATTTCTCTTAAATACTGGTACACTACAATCTTCATTTGCTTGACTTGCAGATTCTACGCTTCCGAGAGCACTCTACGATTCTTGAGTTTTACTCGGCAGGCATTTGGACCACTCTACCATTCCAGGAGAGGCCCTCCAAAGCAGACATACTATGATTCTTGATACTCTACGGTTTTGCCTTGGCTTCTGCAATCCTTTGATCAGCTTGATAGACTACGATTCTGTTTACGCCTGTCTATTACATCTCAAGTCATAGATCAGCCTAACAGCTTTGATCTTTTCTTCTATACATTCTTTTACAGAATGATAAATATTAAAGCTCAGATCAACCTAACAAGTTTGATCTACCACTAAGTCCTTGTATATGTATTCCTTGAAGGACTTAATTATAATCATGAATATTTACTTTTAACATCAAATTTAAATATGCAATCTCCCAATAATCTCCCCCTATTTGATGTTGACATAACCAAGGAGATTTGTATCATGATTATCAATCTCTAGATGCAGTTGCTAGAAAGTAAATATGACTTAGTGTTTCAGTGAACAACTAAAATCTCTAGAGAATAAGCATGGATTTATTGATGTTTTTAAAGACAAATTTTATAATAAAGCTTAGTTTCATCAATAAGAAGTGAGTTCCAACTTATCTCTATTTCTTCTGCCTTTGTTCCTTGGAGGATTGACATATTCTACAGCTCTCCTTCTCCAGCTGGCTTCGTTTCTCCATGCTATATCTTCCAGCTCACTTTGACTTAGTCGTTCCCAATGATCGTGTCTATTCATGAATGCAGGATCTCTAATTGGCATGTTTAGGCCTGTAGTGGTTACACTCTGTGAGCTGGGAGAAGGCCCTTGACTCCTTAGCGGTTGCGCCATAATAATTTGTTGTTGTTGAGGTCGTGGAGTCTGATGACGAGGCTATTTTGAAGGAGAGCTCCTTGAAGATTGAGCAATGAATTTGCCTTTGCCTTTCTCTTCTTCCCCTTTATTCTCATCTTTATGTCAGAATCAAGGGTTCGAATGTCTTCAGACAGTCGATTCATGCCTTGGACGAGTTCGTAGAGCTGATTTTTGGAGTTAGCGATGTCTTCACGATTTTCTTGGACCAAAGACTCAGTTCAAGATTCTTTCTTTTGAAGAATGGCCAAGACAATTTCTGTTTGTTGAATTTAACCCATGGAGAATGCTTGGAATTCTTTCATTTGGATTTGTAAACTTGTGAGACTCTCTATTATAAGCTTATTTTGAGATTCCCGAGTCTTTTGCAGAAGGAGAACTACTTCTTTGTGCTTCTTGGCAGCCTGAAAATGAATTTGATCACATTCATTGATACTTTGGATCATTTCCTTGATGATCTCCCTAAGCTTCTTTATAAGCTCAGTACATAGGTTACTTGGGAGGGTGTTGGCAACATCGATCAAATGAGTCAGCCTCAGATGAACAAGGTCTGAGTGAACTTCAAGATCTTCTTGAATGTCCTTGGTCACCTTCTGAGATGCTTTAGACAACTCCGTTTTGGTAGGAAGATCAGATATCAGCTCAAGGAGTTACTAAGTATTTGGAGGAGAGGCTTTAGTATATTGATCTTGCAAATTGTAGAGCGCAAGATCAAGATCAAAATAGTTATGGGTTGATGAGGAAGGAATTTCTGATGGAGGAGCAGGTGTGTGAGGTTGAGTCGCAGGAGGAGGTGACTCTACGATTTGAGTAGGTGACTCTATGATTTGATTTGGATCAATAATCGTGGAGTGAGAAATGGTAGGAGACTGGATTAGTACAAAATTAGGCATATTTGGTTCATCAGTTACAAAATATTAGGATTTTGTAACTGGAAATTGATTTAGTGGATGTAGTATTACTTCCAACCATCTTGGAAATTCATAGAATTGATTGAAGGTTGATGGTGGACAGTGACTAACCTTGAAAGATATGGGAATAGATTGTACCTCACGCCCATTTTCTGAAGAGGGACCATTAGTAATCAGCTTCCGGGTAAAAGTGAGGTTGCCTGGGAATCCATGAGCTAGCACAGAGATTGCTGGATAAGTTTTGAAGGTCCAGAACATGTGATCCCATGAGTTGAGGATTTAGGCTTTGTGAAAGGGCATCATAGGTAAATAGAAGAACAGTTGATTGTAGTTGGCTCTCCTATATCCGTCCCAACCCACTGCTATAATCTTAACTTTGTCATCCTCTTCTTCTTCCCTATCTTTATTTGAGGTTTCCACTACATCAATCATCTTTACTTCTCTTCTTTGTTCTTCTGCATTCTCCACCTCCATAGCTTCAACCCTTTCCATTTCTTTAGTTTCAGTAGCTAAGACCTCTTGAGGAGCTGAGGGAGATTCATGATAATCTTTTTGTAATCGTGGCCATGATAATAGGAGAGGTGAGTCAAGTGGAAATTTCAGAAAGAGGAGATTCAACAATGTCGGGGAAGACATCGGTGAAGACCGGCACCAACAACAAATTCTAGGGAGGAGAAACGGCCTTGATTAGATGTTACAAATGCGGGAAAGAGGGACATATCAGCCCAAACTGCCGACAACAATCCAAGGTATGTTATAACTGTGGAAAGGAGGGCCATATAGCTCGGGATTGTTCTATAGCAAAACCAAGTTCAGTAGGGATGGTGACTCAAGGGTCATCCGGATAAGTCGAAAATGTTGTTCTGGAAGAGCATTTGTTGTGACTGACCAAAACGCGAGAAACCCGAATGAGGTGATCACGGGTAAGCTAATATTGAATTCTTGCGAAGTTTATACCTTACTAGATACCGGTTCTACCCATTCTTTCATCTCTCCTGCTTGTGCTCAACGTTTAAACTTGACTCCGGAGAATTAGACTTTAACTTATCTATTGAAACTCCGTTGGGTGAAACCTTTGTTACATATACAGTTTATAAATCTTGCTTGATCCAAGTTGGCACTATCACATTACCTGTTGATCTTATCTCTTTAAAGATACTTGCTTTTGATGTGATTTATGGAATTGATTGGTTAACCACTCATCATGCCAAATTGATTGTTTTCGTAAGGTTGTTAGTTTTCATATTCCTAACCAACCTGTTATGTGAATTCAAACAACTAAACCACTAAAATCAGTCACTGTCATATCAAGCCACAAAGCTATTCGTTTATTGAAAAACAGATGTCAAGCTTTCTTAGCCCATGTTATGGATTTGAACAGAGACAAGTCAGATTTGGATAATATTCTGTTGTTAGAGAATTTCCTGATGTATTTCCTGAAGAACTTCCCGGTCTACCCCTAGAACGTGATGTTGAATTCTTTATTGACCTTGAATCGGGTACAAAACCCATTTCTAAAACCCCATATTGAATGGCTCCTATTGAACTTCAGGAGCTAAAAGTCCAACTATAGAAGTTATTAGACATCAGTTTCATTCGTCCTAGTACATCTCCTTGGGGTGCTCCTGTTTTATTCGTAAAGAAGAAAGATGGGAGTATGCGACTTTGTATTGACTACCAAGAATTAAACCATGTCACCATCAAGAATAGGTATCCGTTACCTCGCATTGATGACTTGTTTGACCAGTTGCAAGGAGCATAATTCTTTTCAAAGATCGATCTTAGATTACGGATATCATCAATTTGAAGATTAAAAGCGAGGATATTCAAAGAGCGCCTTCGTAACTTCGGTATGGGTATTATGAATTCTTAGTCATGTCTTTTGGTTGACTAATCCTGCTTGCTTGCTTTCATGGATATGATGAACCGTGTATTCAAGGAATATTTGGATCGATTCGTTGTTGTCTTTATTGATGACATCCTCATCTATTCCAAAAGCCGTGAAGATCATGAGCACCATTTGAAGCTAATACTTGAAAGGCTTCGTGAAAACAAGCTATATGCTGTGAAGAAATCGAGTTACGGCAGGAAGTTGCATTCCTTGGGCACGATGGTGTCAAAACATGGAGTATCTGTTGACGGTGAAGATTGAAGCAATACAAAGTTAGAACAACAAAGTCGGTGGCCAAAGTCGCGTAGCTTTCTTGGCTTATTTGGTTATTATCGGAGATTCGTGGAAGAATTTTCTCGAATCGCTACTCAGCTAACTTTCGATTGACTCAAAAGGATACAAAATTTGTATGGACCGAGGAATGCGAGAAGAGTTTGTAAGAGCTCAAGAGGAGACTCATTTCGGCACCTGTTCTGGCAATATCATCTGGTTCGGATGGATTTGTTATCTATAGTGATGCTTCAGGCAAAGGGTTAGGATGTGTTCTCATGCAACATGGGAAAGTCATAGCCTATGCCTCGCGACAACTCAAAGAATATGAGAGGAATTATCCTACTCATGATCCGGAGTTAGCGGTGATCGTTCGCCAGCGGATAAATATTAAAGACTTTAAATTTATCCGAGTTTAAAAATATCAAATTGTCAACATGATCTTTGCTTTGTGGAGTAAAATTCAAGAATAATATTCATGTACCAAAAATAATTTGGATGAGAAAAAAAATATTTTTTGGGTAAATAGTACCCATGATAGTACCCTATGAATAGTACTTGAGAATAGTACCTCGTGAATAGTAGTACCCAAGCATGAAAAGAGAATAGAGTGAATAATATTATGGGTGAATAGTAATTTGGGTGAATAGTACCGTGAAAAGTAACTCATGAAATACGAAAGTGCCGAATACTAGAGTGAATAATACTAGAGTGAATAGTAACGGGTGAAGTAACCCGTGAATAGTAACTCGTAAAAAATACCAAAGAAAATGATATTCCATGGCGAGTACAAAAGAAATGATATCTCATACGAGTATAATAGAATATCTGAAACTGCAAATGGATTTTCACCCGCCGTGCGGTAATCCGTGAGCAGATCATTTCCACAATTTAATAAAGAATGAATCTGAAGGATCATTCACCATGCATCACGGTAATCCACATAGGCAGAGTTATTCAATAGAATAATAAAGAATGGAATAACGAAGAATTCACCGAATCGATAGGCCACGCTTGACGAGGTTATTCAAGAGAATAATAAAGAATGGAATAACATGCGTAAGAATTCACGGGATATGCGATAATAAAGAAGGCCATGCGAGACGAGTTATTCAACGAATAATAATAAAGAATGGAACCGGTCATGCGTATCCGCGCACAGACAGGATATTCAACGAGAATAATAAAGAATGGAACGAAGGTCATGCGTAATAAAGCGCGCAGACGAGGATATTTCAACAAGAATAATAAAGAATGGAATAACAACGAAGAATTCACGGGCATGCGATAGAAGCCTTGCAGACGGAGTTATTCAACGAGAATAATAAAGAATGGAATAACGAGAAGAATTTCACCATGTATATGCGGTACTTCGCATGAGCGAGTTATTCAACATAATAATAAAGAATGGAATAACAACCCTTACAGTATTAAAGAAAATAACTCTCTTCATGAATCTGAAAGAATAATACCCCTTACTATAATAATAATATCCCTTACCTTATAGAAGAAAAGCTGGATCTTTGGAATAGTGAGGTAGCGAGACTTCTCTCTCTCTCTTTCTCTCTCTATAATTTCTCTCTATAATAATTGCTCTATAGCTTTAGTGAATTGGTGAAAAATAATGAAGGAATGAGCTTTATTTATAGGAAAATATAGTTTCGATAATTACACGTTTTGGGGCTCGAAATATTACGGTATAATACCTTCATCTTTTCCTTCATTTTTAATTTAGTCATGCAAGTATTATCAAAACTTGCACACTCCCCTAATAGTAAATCATGTGAATCAATAGTAAATCATGTGACTCGATAGTTCTAAACATGTGAAAAATTAATTATAGTATAGTACCTTCATCTATATATACTCCATTTTAACTTAGTCATGCAAGTATTATCAATCTTGCACAACTCCCTAATAGTAAATGAATGTGAATCAATAGTACACACATGTGAACAAATAGTTATAATCATGTGAATTAATAGCAATTAATTGCTCATTTATCAGATTAATTGGACGATTGGTCGATATAACCTCCGGACATCAATTATTATCGAAATAAATGTCGATTTTCACTAACACTAATAATTCCACCACAATGGAACTATCAATTTCATCTTTAATCAACACGAACTTATTCATCATTAATATTATAATTCACAATATTTAACAACGGTCGTTTCCGAGAAAGAGGCTTTTCAGATAAAGATTTCTCTTATTGGCGCATGATTAGGTGACAAACCTCTCCTTGTGAACTTCTAGACATTGTCGATATTGCAAATAATAATATGAATAACTTTGTCGTCTCAATTATTGATTTAATAATATAACATATTATTACGGATGATCTTGTGTGATAATAATTGAATCAATAATATGAGAGATATGATGATCGACAATTCTTTTGTAGCAATAATTGAGTATAATTGAGTGACTTCTTACGTAAGCATCGATAATCAATACAGTGTCTTCTTATGCGACCACGCGTATTCTTTGTACTTTTACTACTAGGGTAGTTCAGCGGTTTTAACGGTAACACTTTCGTAGTTATTTTTTATAAAAGATAATTATGTCGTTTTTTACTACTACGACAATACTTTACGTTGTGGGGTCCATGATGATTGTGTCGTCGTCGACGAATATTCCTATTAAAATGAATATTCCCGACCAATCGAATATTTCAACAACAACGAATATTTTATAACAACTTGCTTACTGAAAAATTTTCAAATATCACCCTTAACTTTAACCTTTTATCAATTTAACCATTTACTAAATAAATAATAATTATAAGAAAATTGAATACTTTCATTTCATAAAATTTGGGGTCTCACAATCTCCCTCCTTATGAAATTTTGCCCTCGAAATTTACGTCGTACACACAGATATCCCTAGCTACGATACCATTTTGGCGCCCCCAAAATAGGTCCACACGACCCATTCTTGAGTGCCGGATATCATACTATAAAAATCAAATACAAACTTCATTTATACAAATTTGTTGAGCGTAAATGCGAGAATCGACCCACAGTTAAGCTGTGAGTTTTAATACAAAAATATATGTAACTCTCATGGTGCCTCGACCACAACCTTACAATGGTACTTTACATAAAAATACAGTCAAAAACTATTTTAGAAATTAAAATCTTTGGGAAGTGCTCAAAGAAAACAACCGTACATGGGAGGCCGTGCGTCAGGTTATGATAGATATCATATGTCCACAGAATTATCCTTGGTTGACCCAATAGACCCCAAGAAAAAAATGAGAAGATTACTATCATCTTCTTTTCAATGGTGAGTCTTCTCTTGACATATAATATCTCCGTTTTCTCGCAATTGAAAATTATATTTCAAACAAACTCAAGATCATATAGGTAGTGCTCGTAGATATACTCGGCAAGTGGATGTACCTGACCACATCTTATGATAACACGAGGTTGTATGTCATTAGACATCTTGTATGATAGTGGCAAAAACACCCTTCAAAGTTGGGTTCACCTCACCTATTCGGTTCACCAAAATTAAATATCAAATGGCGTATACAATCGACACACTTATCTAAAGTTCTCAATAAAATTATTTCCATACTATTTAGGAGAACCTCATGACTATAGACCCAGATTCTATTCTCCTGTTACCCCAGCTCGACCCAGCTACACTCTTATTACCTGAAAAGAATTGTGAAGCAAAAAGGGTGAGCACAACTAGCCCAGTAAAGAATATCATGACTAAAGATAATTTACATCATCAATAGCCTTCATCAGTAATAAATCAGAGATTTAGAACATATGGTAGATGATAAAACTTTTCAACCATAGTTGTACGTGGAGCGAGCGATCCATTAGAAGAGTCGAATAGACCATCGGTCTATTATCTTCTCCATGTTAAAAGTCCACTGATAATGTTTTATCCTGTAACATCAATCAACAATTCACATCACAATCATATGAATAACTCATAATCATAATTGTGATTCTAAATTCCTCTTCGCCGGGGCGAAGATAATTTTCATCACCTATCTTCACTGAAACATCAAAAATCATGGTTATACCAAATCACAATTCACTGCTCATAATCATACTAATAAATTCATCTTTGCACTGACGAAGATATTCATTAACAATTCATCTTTTTTACTCTGGGCCGAAGCATACAATTTATATTTTAGAAGAGTCGAGTAGAGCATGATATCTACTATCTTTTACTGAATTAAAAGTGTATAATCAATATTTTATCATTTGAGACTCGACAATAAATAATCCACATCATCGAATCATCCACACTTTTCTGACGAGGATATTCATGTAATAATCATCGATGGTCATGATTATTATAGAATAATCCTGGTTATAATCATACCAATAAGCATCATCCATCGATACCACTACGGGACGATGAGGACTTTTACCACATCATCTATAACATTACGGGTCATGATTATACGAATGATCCACTGGTCATAATCATACCAATAAGCAGTTCATCTATGCACATAAGCAAAGATACTCATCAATCAATAGTTCATCTTTGCACGTAAGCAAAAGATATCGTAAAAAATAATCAGTCCATCTTTGCGTAAGCAAAATATACAATGTAAATCAATAATCAAGTCCAGTCCATCTTTGCACGTAAGCAAAATATACAATTTGTAAAACCAATAATCAACAGTCCATCTTTGCGTAAGCCAAAAGATACAAATTTATAAAACCAATAATCAGCGGTCCATCTTTGCACGTAAGCGAAGATGACTTTCATCATAATATAAGCATGAGGATGATGATGATGATATAAGCATTAATCAAAGCGAAATCAAGGATAAATATTAAAGACTTTAAATTTATCGAGTAAAAAAATATCAAATTATCAACATAATCTTTGCTTTGTGGAGTAAAATTCAAGAATAATATTCATGTACCAAAAATAATTTGGATGAGAAAAAAATATATTTTTTGGGTAAATAGTACCCATGAATAGTACCCTATGAATAGTACTTGGGAATAGTACCTCGTGAATAGTACCCCGGCATGAAAAGTACCCCAAATACTAGAGTGAATAATATTTGGGTGAATAGTAATTTGGGTGAATAGTAAGTAACGTGAATAGTAACTTCGTGAATAGTACTCGTGAAAACACGAAAAGTGCCCCGAATACTAGAGAGTGAATAATACTAGAGTGAATAGTGCTTGGGTGAATAGTAACTTGAATGAATAGTAACTAAAAAAAAAAAAAATAAAAAAGAAAATGATATTCCATAGCGAGTACAAAAGAAATGATATCTCATATGAGTATAATAGAATATCTGAAGCGCAAATGGATTTTCACCGCCATACGGTAATCACGTAGGCGAGATCATTTCCACAATTTAATAAAGAATGAATCTGAAGGATCATTCACCATGCATGCGGTAATCCACATAGGCGAGTTATTCAACGAGAATAATAAAAGAATGGAATAACGAGAAGAATTCACCATGCATGCGATGAGCCTATGCAGACGAGTTATTTCAAGCAGAATAATAAAGAATGGAAAATAAGAGTAACAGGTCATGCGATAATCACTTGCAGACGAGGATATTCAATAGAATAATAAAGAATGGAATGGAACCGGTCATGCGTAATAATCCGCTTTGCGAGACGAGGATATTCAACAGAATAAGAATAATAAAGAATGGAACCGGTCGTGCATGCGTCGCGCAGACGAGGATATTCGAGAATAATAAAGAATGGAATGGAAAGAAAAGAAATTCACCGGGCATGCGATAGGAATCACCAGCGATACGCGGGTTATTCAGCGAGAATAATAAAGAAGAATGGAATAAACGAAGAATTTCACCAATAATGCGATACAGCACGCGAACGAGGTTATTCAATAATAATAAGAATGGAATAACGAGAAGAATTTCACCATGTATGCGGTACTTAGCATAGACGAGTTATTCAACATAATAATAAAGAATGGAATAACAACCCTTACGAGTATTGAAAGAAAATAACTCTCTTCATGAATCTGAAAGAATAATACCCCTTACTATAATAATAATATCCCTTACCTTAGAAGAAAAGCTGGATCTTTGGAATAGTGAGGTAGCGAGAGACTTCTTCTTTCTCTCTTCTCTCTATAATTTCTCTCTATAATAATTGCTCTATAGCTTTAGTGAATTGGTGAAAAATAATGAAGGAATGAGCTTTATTTATAGGAAAATATAGTTTCGATAATTGCACACATTTTGGGGCTCGAAATATTATAGTATAATACCTTCATCTTTTCTTCATTTTTTTAATTTAGTCATGCAAGTATTATCAAACTTGCACCACCTCCCCTAAATAGTAAATCATGTGAATCAATAGTAAATCATGTGATTTCAATAGTTCTAAACATGTGAAAAAAATTAATTATAGTATAGTACCTTCATACTATACCTCCATTTTTAACTTAGTCATGCAAGTATTATCAATCTTGCACCAACTCCCCTAATAGTAAATGAATGTGAATCAATAGTACACACATGTGAACAAATAGTTATAATCATGTGAATTAATAGCAATTAATTGCTCATTTATCAGATTAATTACCCGATTGGTCGATATAACCTCCAGGACATCAATTATTATCGAAATAAATGTCGATTTCCACTAACACTAATAATTCACACAATGGAACTATCAATTTCATCTTTAATCAACACGAACTTATTCATCATTAATATTATAATTCACAATATTTAACAACGGTCGTTTCCCGGGAAGAGGGGCTTTAGAGATAAAGATTTCTCCTTATTTGGCGTATGATTAGGTGACAAACCTCTCCTTGTGAGAACTTCTAGACATTGTCGATATTGCAAATAATAATATGAATAACTTTGTCGTCTCAATTATTGATTTAATAATATAACATATTATCGAGATGATCTTTGTGACAATAATTGAATCGATAATATGAGAGATATGATCGACAATTCTTGTGTAGCAATAATTGAGTATAATTGAGTGACTTCTTACGTAAGCATCAATAATCAATCTGGTGTGTGCTCTTATGCGACCACAGCGTATTCTTTGTACTTTTACTCTAGGGTAGTTCAGCGGTTTTAACGGTAACACTTTTAGTTATTTTTTTATAAAAAGATAATTATGTTTTTTTTCTACTACGACAATACTTCCGTTGTAGGGTCCACCTGATGATTATTGTCGTAAATACGAATATTCCTGTTAAAGCGAATATTCCCGACCGAGAAATCCGACGAATATTTTATAACAACTTGCTTACTTTGAAAAAATTTTCACATATCACCCTTAACTTTAACCTTTTATCAATTTAACCATTTACTAAAATAGAATAATTATAAGAAAATTGAATACTTTCATTTCATAAAATTTGGGGTCTCACAATCTCCCTCCTTATGAAATTTTGCCCTCGAAATTTACGTACGTACACAGTATTAGAAGAGATGAGAATACCTTGCTTTTCTTTTGGATTGTACCTTCCGGTTATTTCCTCTGTATCATGATTTTCCATTGCTCATCTCTGTATTTGGATATCATTCTAGAATATATCTTCAAAACAAAGGTTAATTGACATATCACAATTTGTCGACTTATCAAGTAAAAAATTTTTGACTTAGGTAAGTCACACTTTAGCGAAGTATATTACTCGTCTCTCCCTCCTCTAGTTCTAGACTCATATCTCGCTTGTGACCATATCCTAAGCTACGATACCATTTGTGGCGCCCCCAAAATAGGTCCACACGACCCATTACGAGTGCTTGAGATATCACACTATAAAAATCAAATACAAACTTCATTTATACAATTTGTTGAAGCGTAAATGCGAGAATCGACCACAGTTAAAGCTGTGAGTTTTAATACAAATGTATGTAACTCTCATGGTGCCTCGACCACAACCTTACAATGGTACTTTACATAAAAATACAGTCAAAACTATTTTAGAAATTAAAATCTTTGGGAAGTGCTCGAGAAACCAACCGTACATGGGAGGCCGTGCGTACAGGTTATGATAGATATCATATGTCCACGAAATTATCCTTGGTTGACCCAATAGACCCCAAAAAAAAAAAAAAGAAGATTACTATCATCTTCTTTCCAATGGTGAGTCTTCTCTTGACATATAACTATCTCCTTTTTCTCCAATTGAAAATTATATTTCAAACAAACTCAAGATCATATAGGTAGTGCTTTCGTAGATATACTCGGCAAGTGGATGTGCACAACCTGTCTTATGATAACACGAGGTTGTATGTCATTAGACATCTTGTATGATAGTGGCAAAACACCCTTCAAAGTTGGGTTCACCTCACCTATTCGGTTCACCAAAATTAAATATCAAATAGCGTATACAATCGACACACTTATCTAAAGTTCTCAATAAAATTATTTCCATACTATTTAGGGAGAACCTCGATGACTATAGACCAGATTCTATTCTCCTGTACCCCAGCTTTCGACCCGACTACACTCTTATTACACGAAAGGAATTGTGAAGCAAAAAGGGTGAGCACAACTAGCCCGATAAAGAATATCATGACTAAAGATAATTTACATCATCAATAGCCTTCATCGGTAATAAATGGGAGATTTAGAACATATGGTAGATGATAAAACTTTTCAACCATAGTTGCGGTGACGAAGCGATCCATTAGAAGAGTCGAATAGACCATCGGTCTATTATCTTCTCCATGTTAAAAGTCCACCAATAATGTTTTATCCTGTAACATCAATCAACAATTCACATCCCACAATCATATGAATAACTCATAATCATAATTGTGATTCTAAATTCCTCTTACGCACCGGGGCGAAGATAATTTTCATCACCTATCTTCACGAAACATCAAAAATCATGGTTATACCAAATCACAATTCTGCTCATAATCATACTAATAAAATTCATCTTTGCACTTTCTGACCGAAGATATTCATTAACAATTCATCTTTGCACTTCTGGGCAAAGACATACAATTTGTATTTTAGAAGAGTCGAGTAGAGCATGATATCTACTATCTTTTCTGAATTAAAAGTGTATAATCAATATTTTATCATTTGAGACTCGACAATAAATAATCCACATCATCGAATCATCCACACTTTTCGGACGAGGATATTCATGTAATCATCGATAGTCATGATTATCTTAGAATAATCCTGGTTATAATCATACCAATAGCTTGTCCATCGATGCACTCTACGGCCGATGAGGACTTTTACCACATCATCTATAACATTACGGGTCATGATTATACCGAATGATCCTGGTCATAATGGTCATAATCATACCAATAAGCAGTTCATCTATGCACATAAGCGAAATACTCATCAATCAATAGTTCATCTTTGCGTAAGCGAAGATATACTATTTGTAAAACCAATAAAGTCCATCTTTGCACGTAAAGCAAAGATATACAATTTGTAAAACCAATAATCAACAGTCCATCTTTGCACGTAAGCAAAGATAGATATATAAAACCAATAAAACCAATATATCCATCTTTGCGCGTAAGCCAAAATATACAATTTATAAAACCAATAATCAGCAGTCCATCTTTGCGTAAGCGAAGATGACTTTCATCATAATATAAGCATGAGGATGATGACAATGATATAAGCATTAATCAAAAGCGAAATCAAGGATAAATATTAAAGACTTTAAATTTATCGAGTTTAAAAATATCAAATTATCAACATAATCTTTGCTTTGTGGAGTAAAATTCAAGAATAATATTCATGTACCAAAAATAATTTGGACAGAAAAGAAATATATTTTTTGGGTAAATAGTACCCCATGAATAGTACCCTATGAATAGTACTTCAGGGAATAGTACCTCGTGAATAGTACCCCGACATGAAAAGTACCCCAAATACCGAGTGAATAATATTTGGGTGAATAGTAATTTGGGTGAATAGTAACCGTGAATATAGTAACTGAATGAATAGTACTACGACACGAAAATGCCCCCCGAATACAGAGTGAATAATACTAGAGTGAATAGTAGCTTGGGTGAATAGTAACCCGTGAATAGTAACTCGTAAAAAAAATACCAAAAGAAAATGATATTCCATGGTGAGTACAAAAGAAATGATATCTCATACGAGTATAATAGAATATCTGAAAGCGCAAATGGATTTTCACCGCCAATGCGGTAATCACGTAAGCAGATCATTTCCACAATTTAATAAAGAATGAAATCTGAAGGATCATTCACCATGCATGCGGTAATCCATAGGCGAGGTTATTCAACGAGAATAATAAAGAATGGAATAACGGAAGAATTCACCATGCATGCGATAGCCCGCGCAGACGAGGTTATTCAATCCATAAAGAATGGGAATAATAAATAATGGAACGAGACGGGATATTCATGCGAATAATCCGAATGGAACAGACGTAATATTTATTCGAGGATATTCAGAATAATAAAAAGAATGGAATTCCGGTCATGCGTAATCCGCACGGAACGAGGATATTCAGAAGAATAAAAGAAAGAATAATAAAGAATGGAACGGTCATGCGTAATCCGCGCACAGGCAGGATATTCAACAGAATAATAAAGAATGGAATAACAACGAAGAATTTCACGGGCATGCGATAGGCAGCGCAGACGGAGTTATTCAACGAGAATAATAAAGAATGGAAATGGAATTCACCGGGCATGCGATAGACCGAACGAGTTATTCACGAGATAATAAAGAATGGAATACAGGAAGAATTTCACCATGTATGCGGTACTTAGCATAAGCGGAGTTATTCAACATAATAATAAAGAATGGAATAACAACCCTTACAGTATTGAAAGAAAATAACTCTCTTCATGAATCTGAAAGAATAATACCCTTACCTAATAATACTATAATAATAATATCCCTTAGAAGAAGCTGGATCTTTGGAATAGTGAGGTAGTGAGACTTCTCTTCTCTCTTTCTCTCTATAATTTTCTCTATAATAATTGCTCTATAGCTTTAGTGAATTGGTGAAAAATAATGAAGGAATGAGCTTTATTTATAGGAAAATATAGTTTCGATAATTGCACATTTTGGGGCTCGAAATATTACAGTATAATACCTTCATCTTTTCCTTCATTTTTAATTTAGTCATGCAAGTATTATCAAACTTGCACCACCTCCCCTAATAGTAAATCATGTGAATCAATAGTAAATCATGTGACTCGATAGTTCTAAACATGTGAAAAAAAATTAATTATAGTATAGTACCTCATACTATACCTCCATTTTTAACTTAGTCATACAAGTATTATCAATCTTGCACCAACTCCCCTAATAGTAAATGAATGTGAATCAATAGTACACACATGTGAACAAATAGTTATAATCATGTGAATTAATAGCAATTAATTGCTCATTTATCCGATTAATTACCCGATTGGTCGATATAACCTCCAGACATCAATTATTATCGAAATAAATGTCGATTTTCACTAACACTAATAATTCCAACACAATGGAACTATCAATTTCATCTTTAATCAACACGAACTTATTCATCATTAATATTATAATTCACAATATTTAACAACGGTCGTTCAGGAAGAAGGGGGCTTTTAGATAAGGATTTCTCCTTATTGGCGCATGATTAGGTGACCGAACCTCTCCTTTGCAGAGAACTTCTAGACATTGTCGATATTGCAAATAATAATATGAATAACTTTGTCGTCTCAATTATTGATTTAATAATATAACATATTATACGAGATGATCTTTGTGACAATAATTGAATCGATAATATGAGAGATATGATGCGACAATTTCTTTGTAGCAATAATTGAGTATAATTGGTGACTTCTTACGTAAGCATCAATAATCAATCTGGTGTGCTCTCTTATGCAACCACAGCGTATTCTTTGTACTTTTACTACTAGGGTAGTTCAGCGGTTTTAACGGTAACACTTTCGTAGTTATTTTTTATAAAAGATAATTACATCGTTTTTTAACTACGACAATACTTCCGTTGTGGGGGTCCCATGATGATTGTGAATATAATATTTCTATTAAAAGCGAATATTCCCGACCAAAAAGAATATTCCCGAGCCAAGCGAATATTTTATAACAACTTGCTTACTTTGAAAAAATTTTCAAATATCACCCTTAACTTTAACCTTTTATCAATTTAACCATTTACTAAATAAATAATAATTATAAGAAAATTGAATACTTTCATTTCATAAAATTTCCATATCAATCTCCATGTAATGGGAAATATGAAGAAATATATGCACATACATAAATAAACATGTTGTGAATAAACTGACTTCCGTTTTGCAGGGTGATATTCCTAAAACGGATACATTACATAACATGTAAACTTTTATACATTCCCTAGGACTAAACTATACAAGTCTTTTGTAGGGAAACAATTGGGCTTGTTACCTGCTCAAAATCCAAAAAGGCCATGAGCCTACAACCAATCATGTCTTCATCTGACCAGTCTAATCTTAATCCTATTACTTGTGAAGAATTTGACGGATTAAGCAAACAAATTACAGAGTTGGCTGTTTTGCTTAAAGAATTACATCAGTCTACTCAGAGTTCTCGAATACTCGTACATACAGATTCCTCTGCACAGGGAGGAACACAAGGTTCGGATAAAACAATTCTAGAACTTCAGTTGGATACGACCAACAAAATTCTTGAAAACACCCATCTCAAAGAAGATCCAGACACCGTTGATATCAGGAAGAAAGTCCTTTAACTGGAGAAAACCATCTGTTCTATCAAAGGAATTGGAGCACACGAGAGTGTTTTATATGTTGACCTTTGTATATTCCCTGGTGTTCATTATCCAGAGACGTTCAAAACTCCTAACTTTGAAAAGTATGATGGGTTAGGGGATCCTACATACATTTGAAGGTGTTCATTGGAGAACTTGGATCTTATGCAGAGGACGAGAAACTCGAGAATCATTTGTTACAGAAGAGTCTGATCGAGAAAAACCGGACGTGGTATACCAGATTAGACAACTCAAAGATCCATAGCTGAGAAGAACTAGCTCATGCCTTCCTCACTCGATCTGACTTGCAATCTCGGATGGCTCTAACCCACAGTTACAAGGTCAAAAAATAGTCTAATGAGTCTTTCAGAGAATATGCTCAAAGGTGGAGGCGCCTTGCTGCTCAAGTCATTCCTTCCATGACGGAATCAGAAATGGTCATGACCTTCATAGACATACAAGAAGCTCCTTTCTATGAAAGAGTCTTAGTTGGCATTGGTAAGCTAAGATGGGATTTTTTGAAATGATTAAAAAATGTTTGATCATTTTTTGAAATGATCAAACACAAAGAGATGGCTGAGATGGGATTGAAATTAGGAAAGATTCAAGACCTAGCCGCTCTTAAAGCAGTTGCTAAGCACATCCAGTCTGGAACTTATGGAAACAACCCCTAGAGGATCCATAAAAAGAAAGAGAAAGATGTTTCCTTGATACTACAAGGTCAAAAAGGTAGTCAAAATATGTCTATCCAGAGGAGAAACTACTCCACTTTGCAAGCATAGTCTTCAAACCCTTTATTGCCTAAAGGTGGAGAAGTTAGACGCCCTTGAGTGTTCACACCCTTAGGGGATTAACTCAAGAATATCCTTACTCTTCTGACTACTCAGAAGAAAATTACGCATCTTCTTCCACCAACCAACCCAAATGGGAAGGGTTTCAATGCTACTCGAAAGTGTGCTTATCATGCCAGGGCACCATGACATGACACTCGGGATTGCTGGGCCTTGAAACACAAGATCCAGGACTTAATCGACAATGGGGAGATTGTCGTAACTAAACCCGACCAACCTCATGTGCAAGACAATCCTTTTCCTCAACACAAAGAAGAAGAGGTCAATATGATTAATTGGAGCAGTGGACAGAGTTCCAATTACGTTGTTGAACCTTTCCAGACCATCAAAGATGGTGCTGACAGATGGGATTATGCGCAGTTCCAGTTTATGATGGAGCGAAAGCTTAAGGCTTTTTGCAAGCAAGTAGATCAATTGGTAGAATTGGTGATTCATCAACACCAAATCATACGCAATTAGTTAGTCAGGAGCATGCTAGTCTCCTTCCTTTGGTCATAAATATTCCATCCTCGCCTTTAGAAAGTGAAACACTGGAGGATAAAGTTACGAAAAGAGCAAGTGCCAAAGCCCGTTGGGATTTTGCCAACAAATGGGAATTTACATATTTTGGCCAACCTATGGAGGAAATATTTCAGATGTTGATCAATGAAGGAAGGATTACATCCCTTCTACCTCCAATTAATCCCCGTTCTAGAAGATTCAATTCTGAGGGAGTATGCCAATATCACTCCCACTCTCGCGGTCACAACATAGAAGAATGCTGGGCACTCTGCCACCTCATTCAAAATTTAATTGACAACGGTGTCCTGCAGATGGCAGACGACGACACTTTGTTACACGAGAGTGGGAATACATATCCTACAAAGTGTAAAGATGGAGTATTATCAGTTATATCCGTTGAGGCTGATGATGCTTCCAAACCACTTATCATATAATCAATCCAACTCAAAGGTATTGGCAATCCTTTAAAAGTGGCTGTACCAGAGCCAATTAGCTTACCATTTAGACCACAGTATCATGTTGTCAACCTTCAAAAAGTGCCATAGAATTATGGAGATGCTGAAGGATTCTCATCTCCTACAACTGCTGCAGTGTTGAAGGAGAATCCACTATATCTTCCCCAACGGGTAATGATGCCTTCCATAAAAGCAAAGGGAAAAATTCCCGTAGAGAAGATTGAAGAGTTCCTCCGTATTATGGGCCATAATGAATCCAAGGTGGTTTTAAGCTTAAGGGAAGTTCCACAACAAATTTCCATACTGGACTTGGTTTTATCTTCCAAAGATCAAAGAAAAGTCTTACTTAAGGTCTTGGAAGAAGTCCATTTGCCGAAATTAGTGGATGTGAAAAAATTCCAACATCTAGTTGATCACATTTTTAACAACAATGTGATATCTTTCACTGATGACAACATACCTTGCAAGGAAATCGATTTGGCTATTACTAAGCCGTTTGCACATAGCGATATTATCCTCCATATATATGGTGGGCGGAGTCTTGATAGATGGAGGGTTGTCTTTGAATATCTGTCCTCATGCCACTTTGGTGAAGATGAACATCAATCTCAAACGGATTCAAAGTAGATATACGGTTATTAAAGCTTTTAATGGATTCTGACGAAATTTTGTCGGAGAGATTGAACTGCCAATTGAGATTGGTCCCCATACATTCTGCGTATCTTTTTCACATGCTTAAGATAGATTTAGGATACAACCTGCTATGTGGAAGACCGTGGAATCATATGGTTGGGGCCGTCCCCTCCACTCTTCACCAATAACTCAAGTATATGATTAACGACAGCCTAGTCACTGTTAATGCTGAGCTGGAATGTGCTAAACAAGGTGGCATACCACTAATCAGCTTCAATTCAGAAGTTGAGCTAATCAGCTTTCATACTTTGGAAGTGAGAAACACTCACTACCATTCCCTTGGGATACCATCTTTCATACCCAAGATTGCTGCTGAAGTAATGTCGGCTACTCAAGAAATGATGTCATTGGGTCATCAACCTGGACAAGGGTTAGGCAATGATCATCAGGGTATTAAGCACCTAATTCACGTGCCCAGTCAATCTGGGACAGCTGGACTTGGCTATTCTGCCAATCCAAGTCATAGGAATCCTCATAAGCACAAACAGATTCCTTCAACTTCAGCCACACGGTGATTATCTTCACCTACAAATCCTGAGCTTATACAATCTCTGGTAAAGGTGCCAGCCCATGTCATGGCTATGCTATTTCCCAAGCCAATACTGGTCAAGGGAAAAGAGGTCCTACTTCCTGATCCTAGAATGGAAGAAGAGGAATGGAGACGTAAACAAGACATCTCCAAGATGATGTCAAACATATGCATCATTTTCCATGATGAACATACAAACAAATACACCCCAGATGATGATTACCCAGATGTCATGGTCATCATTAGGGAAAAGGAGGATGATGATAGCCCCTCCATCACTGCAGTCCATCAGGACTTTACCCTCGACAATTGGAGCGGCACTCCATGCATTGGTCGACGAGGGTAAAATGGGTAGAAATTTCATCTGCCCTATAGATAACTTTAACTGCTTACTTTTCTATACAGTATTAGCAGTTGTTTTATCAGTACATGCTAATAGTTTTGTATGATTGAACATGTTCATATATTAAGTGAAAGCATATTTTGTTTCAGGACTCTGAATTTAGATGTGCCTGTACTTGCTGATGACGTGCCTTTTCTCCACAAGGACTATAACTTTGATGAAAAGTTGGACTCAGACTTGATGGAAATACAAGAGGACATTGAGATACCTCAGGAGATTAAGGATTGGGTCGAAGATAAACCTAAACCTAACCTTGATCAAACCACCTCTTTCAATCTCGGAACCTTAGAAAACCCTAAGCTAATCCAGATTGGTTCAGACCTCACTCCAAACCAAAGGAATGACATGGGTGATTTACTAACCCAATTCTAGGATGTGTTTGCATGGTCTCATGAAGACATGGTGGGTTTGTCCATTGACATTGTCCTTCATCGCCTTCCCATTAAAGATGTATTCAAGCCAGTCAGGAAGAAGCTCGTGCGATTGAAACCTGAGTGGAGTTTAAAGGTTAAAGAAGAAATTATGAAACAATTTTAAGCGGGCATCATCATGGTGTCTACATACCCTATATGGCTATCAAACATAGTCCCCGTGCCTAAACCGGGAGGAAAGGTGCGAGTTTGCGTGGATTACCAGGATTTGAACAAGGCTTGCCTTAAAGATAGCTTTCCCATGCCATTTATCCACATTCTCATTGACAATACTGCTCAATACGACATATACTCCTTTGCGGATTGCTTTGCGGGTATCATCAGATTATGGTTGCTGAGGAGGACCGTGAGAAAACTGCTTTCATTACACCTTGGGGAACCTTTTGTTATAGACGGTTGTCATTTGGCCTTATCAATGCAGGAACAACCTATCAGTGAGCTATTATGACTCTTTTCCACGATTTAATACACAAAGAAATAGAGATCTACATAGATGACATCATTGTTAAGTCTCGAAGGGAGGAAGACCACTTAGACCATGTGTGAGACCAGAAATTTTATGAATAAAGATTTAAAATTCTACAAATATTTTTTTGAATATTATGGTGTGGATTTGATATAATGTCATAGTTGTGGGTAATATTTATAAATTTTGCAAAGTATGGAAGTTGTTATAAAATATTCGATTGGTCGGGCAATATTCATTTTAACAGGGAATATTCGTACGACGACACAATCATTGGTGGACCCCACAACGAAAGTATTGTTGTAAAATGACAGAATTATCTTTTTATAAAAATAACGACAGAAGTGTTACCGTTAAAACTGTTGAACAACTCAGTAGTAAAAGTACAGTAATACATATGGTTGCATAGTAGCACACGGTATTGATTATTTATGCTTACGTAAAAAGTCACTCAGTTATACTCAATTATTGCTACAGTAATTTATGCATCATATCTCTCATATTATTGATTCAATTATTTTCACAGTATCATCTGTATAATATGTTATATTATTATATCAATAATTGAGATGGCAAAGTTATTCATATTATTAAATTGCAATATTTACAATGTCTAGAAGTTCTGTCAAGGAGAGGTTTGGTCACCTAATTGCGCGCCAATAGGGAGAAATCCTTATTGGAAAGCCCCCTCTTTCCTGGGAACGACCTGGTTGTTAAATATTGTGAGTTATAATATTAATGATGAATAAGTTCGTGTTGATTAAAGATGAATTTGATAGTTCCATTGTGTTAGAATTATTAGTGTTAGTGAAAATCGACATTTATTTCGATAATAATTGATGTTTGGAGGTTATATTGTTCAATCGGGTATTCGGGGCACTTTTTGTGTCAGAGTACTATTTATGGGTTACTATTAACGAGTTACTATTCACCCGATTACTATTCATTCTAGTATTATTCACTCGGGTATTTGGGACACTTTTCATGTTGGAGTACTATTCACGGGTTACTATTCATGAGTTACTATTTACCCGGTTACTATTCACTCTAGCATTGTTCACTCGGGTATTTGGGACACTTTTTGTGTTGGGGTACTATTCACGGGGTACTATTCACCCAAAAAATATATTTCTTTTCGGTCCAAATCATTTTTGGGTACAATATTATTCCATGAGGAGATGTGCTAATTTTTCAGACCGTTGGTTGAAATTATAATAGTAAATTAATATGGATCGTTGGTTTAAAGTTTTAATAGTGAATCAATATGGATCGTTGGTTTAAAGTTTTAATAGTGAATCAGTATGGATCGTTGGTTTAAGTTTAATAGTAAATCAATATGGACCATCCGTTTAAAAGTATATCAATCTGGACCGTTCATGAATTAGTTACTATTCAGTCCATTCTCCTATAAATAGAAGCTCACTCCTTCATTATTTCTTACGAATTCACTGAAACTTTAGAGAGAGAAATTATAGAGAGAAAGAAGAAGAGAAGTCTGCTACCTCACTTTTCCAATATCTAGGTTCTTCTAAGGTAAGGGATATTATTTCTTTCGTATTCATGAAGAGAGCTATTGTTATTCGATTCCTTATAATTCTGTTGGAATAATCTATATTCGCGGACTACCGTATACATGGTGAAATTCTTCTGTTATTCCATTCTTTATTATTATGTTGAAATAACCTATCTATGCGAAGTACCGCATACATGGTAAAATTCTGTTGTTATTCCATTCTTTATTATTCTGCTGAAATAACCTGTCTATGCGAAGTACCGCATACATGGTGAAATTCTTCTATTATTTCATTCTTTATTATTCATAGTAATATCACTGTTTGTGCTTTCTTTACGCTTGACTGGTTCCATTATTTATTATTACATTGGAATAACTTTGCATGCGGTCTATCGCATCGCATGGTGAATGGTGAATTTGTTATTCCATTATTTATTATTACATTTGGAATATTCTATCGGTCTGCGGATTACACTTTGACACAGTTCCGTTCTTTATTTTTCTGTTGGAATATCCTGTCGTTGCGGATTACGCTTGACCTGGTTCCGTTCTTTATTATTCTGTTGAGAATAACCTGTCTGTGCGGTCTAGCACATGCATGGTGAATTCTTCTATTATTCCATTCTTTATTATTCTGTTAGAATAACCTATATATGTGGATTACCACATGCATGGTGAATGATCCTTTATATTCATTTCTTATTAAATTATGGAAATGATGTATTTACGTGGATTATGATGAAAGTCATAATATAAGCATTGGACTGTTGATTATGATGAAAGTCATAACAAAAGATTTGGTCTGATGAAAATCATGGGTATATGTAGTATTAGTAAGTTTTATGATGAGTTATGTTGGTTATTATGTGAAAATATGAAAGTTTCTTAGAAATCACAAAGGGTTGAAAATCAGATTTTGGTGAAAATGGAACATGAAATTCAATTGACCATATCTCTTATTATAAATTGAATTTTTGACTGTGGTCAAGTTCTAGAGTTAGATCTTCGAGTTTTCTAACTTATCCAAGTGGAATCACTGAAAAAAGTGTTGTAGATTTTCGTGTGGACTGATTTTAGCAAAAGAGTCAAAAACTCCAAAGTACCAAAAAGCTACTGCCCACAATTTTGTAAGGGCTGTTTCGGATACTTAATTTATGAGAAAAATTCTGGCCTTTTGGGACATGGAAATATATGGTATAAAGTACCTCCTGTCCAAAAATGAGCTCATTCCGACTTAAAATGAGCAAGTTATGACTATTTCAATATTTAAGTTTTTCCGACGAAAAATACTATAACCGGAGTTCTATGACTCCGATGACCATGAAATTTAAACTGGAAGCTCACGTTAACATGTGTAAAATCCTGCCAAGATTTGGGAATTTCTGGAGTTAAACTTGAGGTAGCTAATTTCTTAAGGAATTAATTAGAAATTGATTTTTGAAAAATACTTAAGGGAGTTGAAAAAAATTATAAAAAAAATACTTGTTGTGTATGAAATATATGTATATATGTTTGGACAAAGGATAGAAAAATAATAAGTTGATTTGGTAATTTTTCATGAAAACGGTTTAGTTACAAACATATGAGTTAAATATGTTATGTGAAGTTAAAGAATTGATAAATATGTTATTTAAGTGTAAATAATTAAATTAAATTATTTATAAGTTTAAAAAGTGATTAAAATATTGTTATAATATTAACAAAATTAGATTATGAGTTATTTAGGTGATGGATAATATTTGGATAAATTTAAAGTCTTTAATATTTATCCTTGTTTTCGTTTGATTAATACTTATATTATTGTCATCATCCTCATGTTTATATTGTGATGAAAGTTATCTTTGGCTTACGTGCAGAGATGGACTTGGTATGATTATGACAAGGGATTATTCGGTATAATCATGACCGTAATGTAATGAATGATGTGGTAAAAGTTCTCATTGGCCTGTAATTCATTGGTGGACAGTTATTGGTATGATTATGACCAGGGATTATTCATTATAATCATGACCATTAATGATTACTTGAATATCCTTGGCCGTGGTGCAGGGATGATTTGGTTTATTTATTAAGCTGAGTCTCAGCGATAAAGTTGATGAAAATCTTTTTAAATCATAGAAGATAGTAGATTTTATGCTCTACTTGACTCTTCCAATGGATTGCTTATTCCGCTGTAGTTAAACTTGATGTCTATTGTATTTTATCAGTTTAACATTGTTAAAGACTAATGATAATTTATTCTGCATTATCTTAGTCATAATATTTCTTACTGGGCTAGTTGAGCTCACCCTTTCTTTCACTGTTCTCTTCAGGAAATGAGAATATAGCTGGGATGAGTCGGGGAACGGAATGATGGTCTAGATGATAGCATTAGTAGTCATCACTATTCTGTTAAATAGTGTGATAATAAATGTAATGAGGACTCCGTTGAGTGTGGATATTGTCTAGATGACAATATTTTTATGAAAACTCTCAGTTTATGTTTTATCGTATTTCACACGACTGTTGTATAATTAGTTTATATTTGTATTCAGTACCTTGTATCTGACGACCCAAAATGGGTGATGTATACCTATTTTGGGGGCATCAAAGTTGGTATCAAAGCTTAGGGATATGATCCCTGGCTGAGATGTGAGACAAGAACTAGGAGGGGAGGGACGGGGAATTCCTTCGCTAGTATGACCTACCTAAGTTTATTTGGTATTTAATTGGTCGGTCAGAGTATAGGGATAATATGTGATATGTCAATTAACCCTTGTTTTGTGATAGTGTTTGAAAATGGCATCTGAAAATGTTGAGATAAGCAATGGAGCAAAATAATATGACCCTATCGCAGTACGAGGCTAAGTTTGCAGAGTTATCCCGGTTTGCATCCCATTTGGTCGATAATGAGGAGCGAATGACACGAATGTTTCTAAGAGGTTTGAAATCCGATATACGTCAATACCTCATTTTTCATAAAATTTGTTTATATTAGGATGTTGTGAATAGGGCTCGATTATTGGGAGCGATAATGAGTTAGCACAACCAAAAGGTAACGACCAACAACACGATAATAATCGTACCGGTGGCAACAACCATCGGAATAATGATGATCATCGTGAGGAAATTATCATGCCAAGAATGGTAACCACTTCAGTGGTAATCATGGCCAAGATAATAGAAGTGGAAATTTCAAGAAGAGGAGGTCATTTAGCTCGATTTTTTCGTACAGTGAAGTCAAGTCCAGCTGGGACGGTGACACCAAAGGCGAATATGGACAAAACAAAGTCGGTGGTTTCAAGAAGTGTTTTTCGTGACTTCTCAAAAAGCGAGTAACCCGAACGAAGTTAGCACGGGTTAGTTAATTATAAATTTTTGCGAAGTCTATACCTTATTAGATACCGGTTCTACCCATTCTTTTATCTCTCTTTCTTACGTTCAACGTTTAAATTTGACTGCGGAGAAGTTAGACTTTGACTTATT
Source organism: Panax ginseng (assembly GCA_020205605.1). Lineage (NCBI taxonomy): Eukaryota > Viridiplantae > Streptophyta > Magnoliopsida > Apiales > Araliaceae > Panax > Panax ginseng. The sequence continues at coordinate 120,398,979 of CM035133.1, read as the reverse complement.
TGTTGAAACTCCGTTAGGAGAAACCTTCATTACATGTGCTATCCAAGTCTTGGATGAGAGTCACAGTTTTCAATGATATTTCTATTGTTAATAAATTTCCCGACGTATTCTTGAAGACTTCTTAGCCTACCCAGAACGTGAAATCGAATTTTGTATTGACCCCAGTACAAAACCCATTTCTTCAACCCTTAAATATTTTTTCACCCAAAACGAACGTATAATGCGCCAAAGACGATGGCTCGAGCTGTTGAAGGTTATGACCATTCAATATCATCGTGGAAGAGCGAACGTGGTAGGTGACGCGTTGAGTAGAAGACCAAGTATATGCGTTCTGAGTGCGATGTTGTTAACACAAAGACCCATTTTGTATAACTTACAAATGATGAAGATAGAGTTAAATACTATAGGGACCCATGTGAAGATAACGAATATACGAGTAGAATCGACTTTAATCGATAAAGTTAAAGCCGCTCAAGCTACACACCAGAATCTGATGAATGTGAAGAAGAAGGTTCAAGAAGGTGTTATCTCAACCCTCGATTTAATTGGCCCATTTGAAATCCTCGATGGAGTAGGAACTGAGGCCTATAGACTCGTTTTACCACTAAGTATGTCGCATGTTTATAACGTTTTTCACGTATCGATGTTACGTAAATATGTGGACGACCCGAACCATATTATTAAATTAGAACTAGACGAGATAGTAGATATGAGGAGGTACGTGTTAAAATCTTTGATAAGAAAGATCGTATTCAACACTCAAAAGTTATACCTCAGAGTTAGAATCTAAAATGAAGTCAAGGTATCCTCATCTCTTCGGCATACAAGGTACGTACGTAAATTTCGAGGGCGAAATTTCATAAGGAGGGGAGATTGTGAGACCCCAAATTTTATGAATAAAGATTTAAAATTCTCGAAATATTTTTTTGAATATTATGGTGTGGATTTGATATAATGTTATAGTTGAGGGTAATATTTATAAATTTTACAAAGTATGGAAGTAGTTATAAAATATTCGATTGGTCTGGGAATATTCGTTTTAACAGGAATATTCGATGATACCTGATAACACAATCATTAGTGGACCCCTACAGCGGAAGTATTGTCGTAAAATAATAGAATTATCTTTTATAAAAAAATAACTTGGAAGTGTTACAAGTTAAAACTATTGAACTACTCAAGTAGTAAAAAGTACGATGTCTGGCGTAGTTGCATAGTAGTAACACCGGTATTGATTATTGATGCTTACGTAAAAGTCACTCGGTTATACTCAATTATTGCTACAAATAATTTCACGCATTATATCTCATATATTTGATTCGATTATTGTTACGGTATCATCTCGTATAATATGTTATATTATTAAATCAATAATTGAGGCGGCAAAATTATTCATATTATTAAATTACAATATTTACAATGTCTAGAAGTTACATCGAGGAGAGGTTTGGTCACCTAATTGCGCTGGCTGATAGGGAGAAATCCTTATTGGAAAGCCCCCCCTCTTTCCTAGGGCGACACTGTTGTTAAATATTGTGAGTTATAATATTAATGATGAATAAGTTCGTGTTGATTAAAGATGAATTTGATAGTTCCATTGTGTTGGAATTATTAGTGTTAGTGAAAATCGACATTTATTTCGATAATAATTGATGTCTGGAGGTTATATTGTTCAATCGGGTATTTGGGGCACTTTTCGTGTCAGAGTACTATTCACGGGTTACTATTTATGAGTTACTATTCACCTGATTACTATTCACTCAGGTATTTAGGACACTTTTCGTGTCAGAGTACTATTCATGGGTTACTATTCATGAGTTACTATTCACCCAGTTACTATTCACTCTAGCATTGTTCACTCGTGTATTTGGAACACTTTTTGTGTCGGGGTACTATTCACGGGGTACTATTCCCGAAGTACTATTCACGGGGTATTATTCTCCCGAAAAATATATTTCTTTTCGGTCCAAATCATTTTTGGGTACAATATTATTCCATGAGGAGATGTGCTAATTTTTCAGACCGTTGGTTGAAATTATAATAGTAAATCAATATGGACCGTTGGTTTAAAGTTTTAATAGTGAATCAATATGGATCGTTGGTTTAAAGTTTTAATAGTGAATCAGTATGGACTGTTGCTTTAAGTTTTAATAGAAAATCAATATGGACCGTCCGTTTAAAAGTAAATCAATCTGGACCATTCATGAATTAGTTACTATTTTGTCCATTCTCCTATAAATAGAAGCTCATTACTTCATTATTTCTTACGAATTCACTGAAACTCTAGAAAGAGAAATTATAGAGAGAAAGAAGAAAAGAAGTCTGCTACCTCACTTTTCCAATATCCAGTTTCTTCTAAGGTAAGGGGTATTATTTCTTTCGTATTCATGAAGAGAGCTATTGTTATTCGATTCCTTATAATTCTGTTGGAATAATCTGTATACGCGGACTACCGTATACATGGTGAAATTCTTATGTTATTCCATTCTTTATTATTATGTTGGAATAACATGTCTATGCGAAGTACCGCATACATAGTGAAATTCTGTTGTTATTCCATTCTTTATTATTCTACTGGAATAACCTGTCTATGCGAGATATCGCATACATGGTGAAATTCTTCTATTATTTCATTCTTTATTATTCTGTCGGAATATCCTGTTTGTGCGTTTACGCATGACCTAGTTCCATTATTTATTATTCTGTTGGAATAACCTGTTTGTACGGTCTATCTCATGCATGGTGAATTCTGTTGTTAATCCATTATTTATTATTCTGTTGGAATATCCTGTCGGTGCGGATTACGTCTGACCTGGTTCCGTTCTTTATTATTTTGTTGAGAATAACCTGTCTGTGTGGTCTATTGTATGAATGGTGAATTCTTCTGTTATTCCATTCTTTATTATTCTGTTGGAATAACCTGTATATGTGGATTACCACATGCATGGTGAATGATCCTTTATATTCATTTCTTATTAAATTGTGGAAATGATATGTTTACGTGGATTATGATGAAAGTCATAATATAAACATTGGACTGTTGATTATGATGAAAGTCATAACAAAAGCATTGGTCTGATGAAAATCATGGGTATATGTAGTATTAGTAAGTTTTATTGTGACGACCCCAAATCCAGGTACTTGAAACCCGAACTCGGTTCTCCACGATACCATTTTTTTAAGCTGAATAATACTAAATAATAATACATTCGAACTTAATTTACATACATCAAAGTTTACTTCCCCAGGTGCGTGACCTTCAAATACATTCCTTACAATACTTGAATAGATACCAATACAACTATAACCATTAACTCATAATATACACTTATTCGATCGACTTTCCTTTTTCCTTTGTTCGTGCTCGAGCCTTCAAAGTTGCTCATACATGCTTGAAAACATTTAATTTAAGCAAGGATGAGCATTTAAGTGCCCCAAACAAGTAATAGCAATTATATATAAAGTTTGAAAGAATATAAGTATTCTCTTTACATAACACTTCTACAACGAATTGAAAGTTGTGAAGTAATCTCATCTTGATAAAAATTCACATAACAACTCTCTTTCAAATTCTTTAAATTTGGCTCGGCTCTACCCTTGAATAGGGTTTAAGAAACATACTATGAACATTCTTTTCATTTTCGAAAAGGTTTAGCGGAATTCTATCCTCAAACCGTCATAACTTACGAGCACGGAGGGTGATCGGCCCGTTGTACCTGATTGATCAATACTACATAACTTGAGCGAAATTCATCGCTCACTCTATCCGACTTGCATAAAAATCTTCCCATATAGGGATGTTCATACATGCTTGGTTCCAAACCTAGAAGGTTTTAATCTTGCTCAACAATAATATGTAATTCAACATATATATACGGGTAATTGACAAAGGTGTATCAACATGTGAAAAAATGCCATGATTATCCAAGTGGGGACACTTGTATAACCATTTATAGAAATCAATGAAGCAGAATATATATCCGAGCTAACATGTCGATAATCAAAGAGTACATAATCATGCGATGGGGATAGAATAATTACGAAACTTCTTACTCATGTCCATTGCATAAAGGAAATGCAAAGGTAAGATACTTTTCGATTCAACGATTACAAATCTCAACTTAGGTTTTATCTCTTTATCACAACCTATCAATAATCGGATCATTCGTTCGATTAGAACAATATATCTTAACACATAGTAATCTTTATCTATTACAACAAAGACATAGTCCAATCACATAATCACAATGATCATACTTTTAGTTCCTATTCTATACTTGAAATATTTTTATACATTTTCAAATATCTCATCCATGCTCTTACGGTAGTCTTTTTTTCTTTCTTTTATAAGGTCTGACATTTGTCGGCGTGCCGACAGCTTTATCGGGTAAATACTGAGTCTAAGACTCTTATTCTATACCTCAACATCTGTAAATATCAGACATCTTATTTTTAATCATTTTCGCAATTTCGAAATTGAAAAATTTAAAATAATTCAAATCTATCACTAAAGGGCCTATAGTGATATAATCTATTACTTATAGGTGTTCTTCTTCAAATTCGAACTTCATAATCGGTTCTCAAGTCAAACTAGTTTGGTAAATTATAACTTTCAAATATCGGAATCATAATTAAATGATTTAAACATTAAACAATTCCATTATCATTAATAGTTTAATTAATACTAAACTATTAATGAAACCATTGCCAAAATATAAAAGTTATTTATAATAACTCAAACTATTTTTAAAACATTTATATTACCCAAATAATTACCATTAATATTTAAATATTAATGTACTATTTATCAAATATTAAAAGTCATTAATTATAACTTAAAATATTTTTAAATCCTTAATATCCTCTTTAAATGGTTTTTAAATAAGTAAAACCATTTTTAAACTATTTATTTAATATTAATCATTAAATAAACTAAATATCATTAATATTATCTTAATATCATTAATATTTAATTATTAATGAAATTATCATTTAAATATTAAAAGTTATATTTTATAACTTAAAATATTTTTAAATACCTTATTTTCATCTAAAATGATTTTTATAATATTAAAATTATTTTTAAACTAAATTATTTAATATAATCATTAAATAACTTTAATATCATTAATAATTATTAATTAATGAAATTCATCACAAAATATTAAAAGTCATCACAAATAAGTCATTTACATAATCAATTACAAGCCAAAATAAACATAGTAAACTAACTAGTTTATTAACAACACGAACTAAACTTCAAAAATTCAAACTTTAACTAACAATTAAAAATAATAACATTACAAAAATTAAATAAGAAACATCCTAAAAAATACTGAATTCCACAAATTTGAATACGCACTTCCACGCCAAAATTTAACTAAGGAGATCTTTATAAAAAGTTCTCCCACAACAAAGCCTTTCTCAAAAATTGGAGGCCTTATTGTTGGTGAATGAAACAAAGGCCAAGCCCTTCTATTTATAGGTTTAGAAAATGGTGAAGTTCTCAATTTAGTCGATGTGAGACTTGGTTTATACTAATTTTTCAATAGCTCACTTTGCGATTTTTTAACGCATTGCTCATAACTCCGATTAATCTGATTTTTGGATATGTTATACATGGTATGTAAGACTATTTTTAAAAAATACGAATTACCCAATTCGGGTTCATTAGGTAGCCCAAACAAGTCGTCCAAAAAGTGGGGCGTTCATAATGCTTTTCAATCTCATTTCAGCTTTACCCTCTTTTCGCTAAAACAGTCATAACTCTTTTATTTTAAAACATTTTTTGAGCGATTCTTGAGCACACGCGAAGATAACTTCTGGGCTACAACTTTTATTCTTTGACCATTTCCAAATTCCGAACACATCAGCCTGAAATTCCGTTCAAATGGGGCGGCACCACACTTGTTGGGAAGTTTTGACACTACTACTTTGAAATATCATAACTCTCTCCTCCGATATCGGATTTAGTCCGCTTTGAGTCTATGGAAACTTATTCGGTGTACTATAACATACCAAAAGCCCAGAAGATTTTGGAAACATTAACTGATCGAAACAGTGTCCCAAATAGCACATCCCGTCTTTGACTTTCTTTTTTGAGAAATTTGACACATTTCCTTCCAATCACTGTAATTCCCTCATCCGAGGTCGGAATGAGGTCATTCCAAAGCCTATGGCTTCCTAACTCAGTGCACTACAACATATCAAAAGCCCAGAACTTTTAAAGCACAAAAGTGGACGAGAATGCCCCCATTACTGATCGCCTAAAAAAAGCAGTTTATCATGATCCATCAACCATGTTTGACCATCTATAACTTCTAATCTATACATGATATGGACTTGATTCTTTTGCAGATTAAAGACCACATATCAAGGCTACACATAACAACTTTTGAACAACAAAACACATGATCGAGCAAAGAGTTATGGCCTCTCGGCATTTGGTAAAAAATAACGAAATTCGGGTTTTTCCAACTTGCTTAAATCTTCAAATTCGTGCACTTTGATGTTATGGGTCTTTGATTTATCAACCCATATCATCAATTAACATTCTATTACACAACTTTAAACAATCAATTGCATCAAATAACATCGAATCAAAGGATTTCTAGGTTTAGTGTTCTTATACCCTTTTTGCTAAAAATTCTTGATTCTTGCTTCTGATTTGTTATGGGTGATGGTTGGGCTTTGTTTAAGAGTGTATGGGTAATCTTGTATAAGACAATTAAATATAATATTTAATCACTAGATTAAATAATATTTATCCTAATCATTGCGGTTATTAGTCTCAGGTATTCCTACCTAAGCTTCATAACCAACAGCTTTGATACCAACCTGTGACGACCCCAAATCCAGGTACTTGAACCCCGAACTCGGTTCTCCACGATACCATTTCTTTAAGCTGAATAATACTAAATAATAATACATTCGAACTTAATTTACATACATCAAAGTTTACTTCCCCAGGTGTGTGACCTTCAAATACATTCCTTACAATACTTGAATAGATATCAATACAACTATAACCATTAACTCATAATACACACTTATTCGATCACCTTTCCTTTTCCTTTGTTCGTGTTCGAGCCTTCAAAGGTTGCTCATACATAATGAAAACATTTAATTTAAGCAAGGATGAGCATTTAAGTGCCCAAAGAAGTAATAGCAATTATATATGTTTGTGAAAGAATATAAGTATTCTCTTTACATAACACTTCTACAACTAATTAAAAGTTGTGAAGTAATCATCTTGATAAAAATTCACATAACAACTCTCTTTCAAATTCTTTAAATTTGGCTCTGGCTCTACCCTTGAATAGGGTTTAAGAAACATACTATGAACATTCTTTTCATTTTCGAAAAGGTTTAGCGAAATTCTATCCTCAAACCGTCATAACTTACGGGCACGGAGGGTGATCAGCCCTGTTGTACCATGTATTGATCAATACTACATAACTTGAACGAAATTCATCGCTCACTCTATCCGACTTGCGCAAAAATTTTCCCATATAGGGATGTTCATACATGCCTGGTTCCAAACCCGAAGGTTTTTAATCTTGCTCAACAATAATATGTAATTCAACATATATATACGGGTAATTGACAAAGGTGTATCAACATGTGAACAAATGCCATGATTATCCAAGTGGGGACACTTGTATAACCATTTATAGAAATCAATGAACAGAATATATATCTGAGCTAACATGTCGATAATCAAAGAGTACATAATACAGGGATAGAATAATTCTGAAACTTCTTACTCATGTCCATTGCATAAAGGAAATGCAAAGGTAAGATACTTGCCTGATTCGCTGATTACAAATCTCAACTTAGGTTTTATCTCTTTATCACAACCTATCAATAATCAGATCATTCGTTCGATTAGAACAATATATCTTAACACATAGTACTGTCTATTACAGTCAGCACATAGTCCAATCACATAATCACAGTGATCATACTTTTAGTTCCTATTCTATACTTGAAATATTTTTATACATTTTCAAATATCTCATCCATGCTCTTTACAAGTAGTCTTTTCTTTCTTTTATAAGGTCCGACATTGTTTGGCGTGATCGACGACTTTATCGGGTAAATAATTTGAGTCTAAGACTCTTATTCTATACCTCAACATCTCGTGGAATATCGGACATCTTATTTTTAATCATTTTCGCAATTTCGAAATTGAAAAATTTAAAATAATTCAAATCTGTCACTAAAGGGCCTATAGTGATATAATGTTACTATAGGTGTTCTTCTTCAAATTGAGAACTTCATAATCGGTTCTCGCCTAGTTCTAGTTTGGTTTAATTTATAACTTTCAAATATCGGAATCATAATTAAATGATTTAAACATTAAACAATTCCATTATCATTAATAGTTTAATTAATACTAAACTATTAATGAAACCATCGCTAAAATATAAAAGTTATTTATAATAACTCAAACTATTTTAAAACATTTATATTACCCAAATAATTACCATTAATATTTAAATATTAATGTACTATTTATCCAAATATTAAAAGTCATTAATTATAACTTAAAATATTTTAAATCCTTAATATCCTCTTTAAATGGTTTTAAATAAGTAAAACCATTTTTAAACTATTTATTTAATATTAATCATTAAATAAACTAAATATCATTAATATTATCTTAATATCATTAATATTTAATTATTATTGAAATTATCATTTAAATATTAAAAGTTATATTTTATAACTTAAAATATTTTAAATACCTTATTTTCATTTAAAATGATTTTTATAATATTAAAATCATTTTTAAACTAAATTATTTAATATAATCATTAAATAACTTTAATATCATTAATAATTATTAATTAATAAAATTCATCACAAAATATTAAAAGTCATCACAAATAAGTCATTTACATAATCAATTCCAAGCCAAAATAAACATAGTAAACTAACTAGTTTATTAACAACACTAACTAAACTTTAAAAATTCAAACTTTAACTAACAATTAAAAATAATAACATTACAAAAATTAAATAAGAAATATACCCAAAATACTTAATTCCATGATGAATACGACTTCCACGCCAAAATTTAACTAAGGAGATCTTTATAAAAGTTCTCCCACAACAAAGCCTTTCTCAAAAATTGGAGGCCTTATTGTTGGTGAATGAAACAAAGGCCAAGCCCTTCTATTTATAGGTTTAGAAAATGGTGAAGTTCTCAATTTAGTCGATGTGGGACTTGGTTTATACTAATTTTCAATAGCTCACTTTTTGCATTTTCTAACGCATTGCTCATAACCGATTAATCTGATTTTTGGATATGTTATACATGGTATGTAAGACTATTTTTAAAAATACGAATTACCCAATTCGGGTTCATTAGGTAGCCCAAACAAGGCCAAAAGTGGACGCTCATAACACGCTTTTTCAATCTCGTTTCAGCTTTACCCTCTTTCGCTAAAACAATCATAACTCTTTCATTTTAAAACATTTTTGAGAAGCGAATCGTGAGCCCATGAAGCTAACTTTCTGGGGCTACAACTTTTATTCTTTGACCATTTCCAAATTCGAAAACATCAGCCCAGAAATTCCGTTCAAATGGACTGCACGCAATTGTTGGGAAGTTTTGACACTACTACTTTGAAATGTCATAACTCTCTCCTCCGATATCGGATTTAGTCCGTTTCGGAGTTATGGAAAGCTTATTCGGTGTACTATAACATACCAAAAGCCTAGAAGATTTTGGAAACATTAACTGATTAAAAGCAGTGTCTCAAATAGCACATCCATTCTTGACTTTCAGCTTTTGAGAAATTTGACACATTTCCTTCCAATCACCGTATTTCCCTCATCCGAGGTCGTAATGAGGTCATTCCAAAGCCTATGGCTTCCTAACTCAAAGATGCACTACAAGATATCAAAAGCCCAGACCTTTTAAAGAATAAAAAGTGGACGAGAATGCCCCATTACTGATCGCCTAAAAGCGAGTTTATCATGATCGATCAACCATGTTTGACCATCTATAACTTCTAATCTATACATGATATGGACTTGATTCTTTTTGCAGATTAAAGACCACATATCAGGCTACACATAAAAACATTTGAAGAACAAAACACATGATCGAGCAAAGAGTTATGGCCTCCGGCATTTGGTAAAAAAATAACAGAATTCGGTTTTTCCAACTTTCTTAAATCTTCAAATTCGTGCACTTTGATGTTATGGGTCTTTGATTTATCAACCAATATCATCAATTAACATTCTATTACACAACTTTAAACAATTAATTGCATCAAATAACATCGAATCAAAGGATTTCTAGGTTTAGTGTTCTTATACCCTTTTTGCCAAAAATTCTTGATTCTTGCTTCTGATTTGTTATGGGTGATGGTTGGGCTTTGTTTAAGAGTGTATGGGCAATCTTGTACAAGGAAATTAAATGTAATATTTAATCACTAGATTTAATTCTTATAATTTACCAATTAACTTCTATCCTTTGGTAAATTAAAAACACTTATACAATAACATCGAAATTAAAACCATTAATTAAAATTAGGGTTTCTCAACGTCATCAATTCGGGTTTCTAATTGACCATTAGTGGTTCTTTAATCATCATGTATGTTACTAACACGTCAATTCACGGTTTCTAATTTCAATCGGTTAGGGTTATAATAATTAGGGTTTGTCCTAATTATCAACGCATCAACGATAATTAGGGTTTCTTCTAATTACCGATATTATTATTCACGATAACTTCATATACACAAATCACTACTCGTAAATATCCCATAACTGAGTTTAATAATTAGGGTTTCACAGCACGGTAATATGCTATGACCTAATTGACCGTCATTGCTCAATATTATCTGTCCGCACATTCCCAGTACATAATTATGGTACTGTAAAATAATATAATATTATTATTCTCATCTCTTGATCACAATCCGAATCCGTGGTTTGGATCTCATATCCGACTTATTCTTCATTACACAACATCAATAATCAAGTTAAAATAATTAACTTAAATATTCTCGAAATTTTCATATAATAAAATATTTATTATATAAATCTAATTATCACATCATATATTATTTCCAATCATGTTTTCATGGAAAATAATTAATAAAAACATTTCAGCTTACAGAAATTTATTACCATATAATTTGTGGTAATTAATAATTCCAAAATTATTTCTAATTTTTCAAGTAATAAATGTATTCGCATTTATCGTTCACTTTACTTGACACTTAGTCTAAATCATTAAATAAAAAAAATTTATATCATAAAATTTCTTATTTATTTTATATAGAAAATCTCAAGTTATTACATTTCACCTCCCTTATAAGGATTCCGCCCCGGAATCACGGCTTTTAAAAACTCATATGCGAGGAAGGGTACATAGCATATAATCATCAGACGTAGATCTCGATCATACTTGATCGAATCGATCTTTAATTATTCATCATAACACTTGTCATCCGATTAAAGCGAAATATAAGATATATAAGTTATTCAAATAAGACTGGAGTTACATTTTCGGTAAATGCCAAGTATCTGGACCCGTCATGTTGTAAACCCTCGGAGTTACTTTCGTTTGAGTTCTTTGGTTGAGTTTAGTCCTGAAATTACTAAGGTCCCCTGCTTCTCCCGTGGTTCGTTCCTCGCCTCCATTCCCCTATGTGGACAGTTCCTCACCTTATGCTCGACCGATCCACATATGAAGCATCCTTTGATCATCCTTGAGTTGGGGCAATTGGGAGAGATATGACCCTCTTGCTTCACTTGTAGCATACAAACTTGCCCTTGAGACACTGCCAGAGTGATTCTTCCCATGATTCTTGCCTTTGCACTACACCGCTTCTTTATACCTTCCTGCTTTACTTGCATTTTCTCAGAAAAATTTCTCATTCTTTTCTCACCCCTATTCCCACTACTACTTTCTATCTTTACTGTTCCTCCTGACTTGCTTTTGTTCTTCTTCTCCTTATGGTAGAGGCTCATGGCCTCACTTCCCTGTTCAGCAATGATAGCCTTCTCCATGAGTTCTGCAAAAGTATTGATTTGCAGTACTGACACCTTATTGTAGAGCCAGGGTTTTAAGCCCAGCTCAAATCCCCTTGCCTTCCTAGCCTCTGTATCCACTTGATGTGGAGCAAACCTAGCCAACTCATTAAATTTTGTGGCATACTCCGCAACAGTCATGTTATCCTGCTTTAACTCCAGGAATCTCACCTCCATTCTAGACTGCATACTAACAGAGAGATAGTTTTTGAAAAATAAATCCTTAAACTTATCCCAAGTAATTTCTTCTTCTCCTGCCCGAGTCTTATTTGCCTCCCACCAAAAGTTAGCTTCCCCTTTCATCATATAAGTGGCAAAAGCGGTCTTTTGTCCCTCATCTACTTTAGCGATTATGAACGCCTTCTCTATCTCGTTCACCCAAGTCCAAAGGCTTCTATAGGTCGGTGATCCTCTCAATTCGGTGGTCCTACGGCTTTGAAGTCTTTGAATTTTGCCAAGCGATTATTCCTGGTGGTTTCCAGAATTGGTGTTCCTCACATGCCTTTGAGCTACCATGTTTGCAAAGTTTTGCATTAGTTAAATTTGTCGTTCCCTCAAACATTAGTAGATTCTTCTATCCTTTGGTTTCGAGTTTGACGTCTTGCCGGCATTATCACGGTTAAATAAAACCATAAATTATACCTTACATTTTAAACCTTATTGCATAAGATTAATGTATTAAACTCATTTCATTTCTCAAACTTAGATTCATATTCATTTATCGAATATTTACACAAGACATCTGCTTTAATCAACAAACTATCCTTTTGTGACTACGTAAAGTCTGGATTTAAAATCTTAACCAAAGATAAAAGTTAAAAATAGTTCATTACTTATCACACATATTACATACATAACCCATACTACTTATTTACCAAGACTTTTCTCGGACATTCATTCGCTCGATGTCCTTCCATCCCACAATTAAAACATCCACCTTTCTTATAGTCGGGGCAATGAGGAGAGGTGTGTCCTTCACGGATGTGTCGCTTGAGGCTCCATTTGGTCAATTTGGATTTTGAGCTTATCCCGCTCTTCCATTGTTTCCATTAACTTTGACGCATCAACTTTTCTATCTCCCACAACCTTTCCAATGAAGAAACCTTGTTCTCCAAATCTCGCACCTCCGTTGATGCTTGAGCGACTTCAACTTTAGTGTACGAATCACTATCTCATCAAATCCAACATTTTCGGATCTCATGCTACGTTTTTCCACGATAGCCACCTCGTCCAGGATTTGGGTTCCTAGTGAGCTTCTATTTCATCTGTTGGCCTCGATATTAGCTCGGGGTGTGAATATGATCCTCCTTATTCCACATATCTTTCTCACCGGACATCTACATACATAAGTTACCACGATTAACATATAGTATATATACACAACAATCAAGAGTTCTATATCGTTGTCTCTTATTTTGATTGACGATAAATTTATTCAATTCTCATCAACGCCGCCTATCTCTCTGTAGAAAGGTGACTCCATACACTCTGTATTGAATCGCATGAAGGTGATGACTAAAGCACTGCCAAGGTATATATACGGTGTCTTTGGCTTCTATTTCAACCTTCATTTGTCTTATCTGAATATCTCCTCTGCTCCAACCTCCTCATAACTCGGCTTAACTCTATCTCAGGCTTACAACATTCACACATATCATCACATGCTACCCAATACACCTCTCACAAGAGTAAAAGTTTTCAAATTGTCTTTGAGGGTCATATAGACTATGAACACATAGTTTTAGCAGTATTCATACCATAAAACAAAACATTACTGGTATGTTTACAATCACAAAGAAGGTAAACTACCATTAATAGTACTTTAGGTGATTAGCCTATTGTACCTCACGCCATGCATAATGTATTAATCATACCTAGCATAATATTTACGCCATTAGATTGGATCATTTATCCAAACAACATTGTTCACCTCGGTCTTATCATAGGATTCCACACCAAACAATTTGGTTGGGAAATTTCTTTCAATGAACACTTAGAGTTTTCATAAACATTAGTCTAGGTGATTCAAATAGCATAGACTCATATCAATAATTCAATTCAATCGAATTATTTAGATGTAGCCAAACCAGTTGGCAAATTAAACTTTTGAAAACATTTTCGAGAATGACGTCATGATGATGCGTCTTTGTATTAACAATCCATTGAGGATGCTTATTTATAACTTTCAAATATCGGAATCATAATTAAATGATTTAAACATTAAACAATTCCATTATCATTAATAGTTTAATTAATACTAAACTATTAATGAAACCATTCGCTAAAATATAAAAGTTATTTATAATAACTAAAACTATTTTTAAAACATTTATATTACCCAAATAATTAACATTAATATTTAAATATTAATGTACTATTTATCCAAATATTAAAAGTCATTAATTATAACTTAAAATATTTTTAAATCCTTAATATTCTCTTTAAATGGTTTTTAAATAAGTAAAACCATTTTAAACTATTTATTTAATATTAATCATTAAATAAACTAAATATCATTAATATTATCTTAATATCATTAATATTTAATTATTAATGAAATTATCATTTAAATATTAAAAGTTATATTTTATAACTTAAAATATTTTTAAATACCTTATTTTCATTTAAAATGATTTTTATAATATTAAAATCATTTTTAAACTAAATTATTTAATATAATCATTAAATAACTTTAATATCATTAATAATTATTAATTAATGAAATTCATCACAAAATATTAAAAGTCATCACAAATAAGTCATTTACATAATCAATTCCAAGCCAAAATAAACATAGTAAACTAACTAGTTTATTAACAACACTAACTAAACTTCAAAAATTCAAACTTTAACTAACAATTAAAAATAATAACATTACAAAAATTAAATAAGAAACATACCCTAAATCTGAATTCCATGATCGCATCGCACGCACTTCCACGCCAAAATTTAACTAAGGAGATCTTTATAAAAAGTTATCACACAACAAAGCCTTTCTCAAAAATTGGAGGCCTTATTGTTGGTGAATGAAACAAAGGCCAAGCCCTTCTATTTATAGGTTTAGAAAATGGTGAAGTTCTCAATTTAGTCGATGTGGGACTTGGTTTATACTAATTTTTCAATAGCTCACTGCGATTTTCTAACGCATTGCTCATAACTCCGATTAATCTGATTTTTGGATATGTTATACATGGTATGTAAGACTATTTTTAAAAATACGAATTACCCAATTCGGGTTCATTAGGTAGCCCAAGCAGTGCGTCAAAAGTGGGACGTTCATAATGAGTTTTCAATCTCGTTTCAGCTTTTACCCTCTTTCGCTAAAACAGTCATAACTCTTTCATTTTAAAATATTTTTGAGCGATTCTTGAGCCACTTGAAGCTAACTTCTAGGGCTACAACTTTTATTCTTTGACCATTTCCAAATTCCGAACACATCAGCCCAGAAATTCCGTTCAAATGGACTGCACTGCACTTGTTGGGAAGTTTTGACACTACTACTTTGAAATGTCATAACTCTCTCCTCCGATATCGGATTTAGTCCGTTTCGGAGTCTATGGAAAGCTTATTTGGTGTACTATAACATACCAAAAGCCCAGAAGATTTTGGAAATATTAACTGATCAAAACAGTGTACCAAATAGTATATCCCGCTGCTGACTTTCAGTTTTGAGAAATTTGACACATTTCCTTCCAATCACCGTAATTCCCTCATCCGAGGTCGGAATGAGGTCATTCCAAAGCCTATGGCTTCCTAACTCAGTGCACTACAACATATCAAAAGCCCAAACCTTTTAAAGCACAAAAAGTGGATGAGAATGCCCCCATTACAGACTGCCCAAAAACAATTTATCATGATCGGTCAACCATGTTTGACCATCTATAACTTCTAATCTATACATGATATGGACTTGATTCTTTTTGCAGATTAAAGACCACATATCAGGCTACACATAACAACTTTTGAAGAACAAAACTCATGATCGAGCAAAGAGTTATGGCCTCGACATTTGGTGAAAAAATAATGTAATTGATTTTTCCAACTTGCTTAAATCTTCAAATTATTGCACTTTGATGTTATGGGTCTTTGATTTATCAAACCATATCATCAATTAACATTATATTACACAACTTTAAACAATCAATTGCATCAAATAACATTGAATCAAAGGATTTCTAGGTTTAGTGTTCTTATACCCTTTTGCCAAAATTCTTGATTCTTGCTTACGATTTGTTATGGGTGATGGTTGGGCTTTGTTTAAGAGTGTATGGGCAATCTTGTACAAGGCAATTAAATGTAATATTTAATCACTAGATTTAATTCTTATAATTTACCAATTAACTTCTATCCTTTGGTAAATTAAAAGACTTATACAATAACATCGAAATTAAACCCGGTAATTAAAATTAGGGTTTCTCAACGTCATCATTAGGGTTTCTAATTGACCATTAGTGGTTCTTTAATTATCTGTGTATGTTACTAACACAGTCGTTACAGTTTCTAATTTCAACCGGTTAGGCTTATAATAATTAGGGTTTGTCCTAATTATCAACGTACAACAGTAATTAGGGTTTCTTCTAATTACCGATATTCTTATTCACGGTAACTTCATATATACACTCACTACTCGAAATATCCCATAAGCGAAGTTTAATAATTAGGGTTTCACAAAGACGGTAATATGCTATGACCTAATTGACCGTCATTGCTCAATATTATCATCTGCGCACATTCCCGATACATAATTATGGTAATCGTAAAATAATATAATATTATTATTCTCATCTCTTGATCACAATCCGAATCCGGGGTTTGGATCTCATATCCGACTTATTCTTCGTACACAACATCAATAATCAAGTTAAAATAATTAACTTAAATATTCGAACAATTCATATAATAAAATATTTATTATATAAATCTAATTATCACATCATATATTATTTCCAATCATGTTTTCATGGAAAATAATTAATAAAAACATTTCGGCTTACAGAAATTTATTACCATATAATTTGTGGTAATTAATAATTCTAAAATTATTTCTAATTTTTCAAGTAATAAATGTATTCGCATTTATCGTTCACTTTACTTGACACTTAGTCTCGTCATTAAATAAAAAAAAATTTATACGCAAAATTTCTTATTTATTTTATATAGAAAATCTCGGGTTATTACAGTTATGATGAGTTATGTTGGTTATTATGTGAAAACATGAAAGTTTCTTAGAGATCACAAAGGGTTGAAAATCAGATTTTGGTGAAAATGGAACATGAAATTCAATTGACCATATCTCCTATTATAATTCAAATTTTTAAGTGTGGTTAAGTTTTAGAGTTAGATCTAGGACTTTTCTAACTTATCCAAGTCGAATCACTGGAAAAGGTGTTGTAGATTTTCGTGTGGACTGATTTTAGCAAAGGAGTCAAAAACTACAAAGTACCAAAAAGCTACTGCCCACAATTTTGTAAGTGCTGTTTCGACCACTTAATTTGTGAGAAAAATTTCGGCCTTTTGGGACATGGAAATATATGGTATAAAGTACCTCTTGTCCAAAAATGAGCTCATTCTGACTTAAAATGAGCAAGTTATGACTATTTCAATATTTAGGTTTTTCTGACGAAAAATGCTATAACCGGAGTTCTATAACTCCGATGACCATGAAATTTAAACTGGAAGCTCACGTTTACATGTGTAATATCTTGCCAAGATTTGGGAATTTCTGGAGTTAAACTTGAGGTAGCTAATTTCTTAAGGAATTAATTAGAAATTAATTTTTGAAAAATACTTAAGGGAGTTGAAAAAAATTATAAAAAAATACTTGTTGTGTATGAAATATATGTATATATGTTTGGACAATGGATAGAAAAATAATAAGTTGATTTGGTAATTTTTCATGAAAATAGTTTAGTTAAAAACATATGAGTTAAATATGTTATGTGAAGTTGAAGAATTGGTAAATAGGATTTTAGAGTTTGAAAATCCTATATAAGGTATATGCATATTTTTGATGAGTGATTTGATCATTGGTGATGAAATCTTATGAGTATGGCATTTTTGAATGATTAAATGCATTATTTGGTAAAGTGTAAACAATTAAATTAAATTGTTTATAAGTTTAAGAAGTGATTAAAATATTGTTATAATATTAACAAAATTAGATTTTGAGTAATTTAGGTGATGGATAATATTTGGATAAATTTAAAGTCTTTAATATTTATCCTTGTTTTCGTTTGATTAATACTTATATTATTGTCATCATCCTCATGCTTATATTGTGATGAAAGTTATCTTTGGCTTACGTGTAGAGATGTACTTGGTATGATTATGACCAGGGATTATTCGGTATAATCATGACCGTAATGTAACAAATGATGTGGTAAAAGACCATTATATTTTAGTTACACTTGATGTCTATTGTATTTTATCAGTTTAACATTGTTAAAGACTAATGATAATTTATTCTGCATTATCTTAGTCATAATATTTCTTACTGGGCTAGTTGAGCTCACCCTTTCTTTCACTGTTCTCCTCAGAAAATGAGAATATAGCTGGGACGAATCGGGGAACGGAGTGATGGTCCAGATGATAGCATTAGTAGTCCTCACTATTCAGGTAAATAGCGTGACAATAAATGTAATGAGGACTCCATTGAGTGTGGATATTGTCTAGATGACAATATTTTTATTAAAACTCTAAGTTTATGTTTTGTCGTATTTTACACGACAGTTGTATTATTAAGTTGTATTTGTATTTTTGTACCATGTATTTGGCGACTCAAGATGGGTGATGTATACCTATTTTGGGGGCGTCACACCATGTCAGAAAGCTGTTCAACAGGTTGCGTAAGTACAACTTGAAGTTGAATTCAGCCAAGTGCGCCTTTGGCGTTAAGTCAGGCAAGTTACTAGGTTTCCTAGTAAGCCACAAAGGGATTTAACTGGATCCCACCAAAATCAAGGCCATCAAGGAAATGCCCATTCCTCAGACAGAGAAAGAAATACAGGGATTTTTGGGAAGAATCAATTTCATTAGCCGGTTCATCTCTCAACTCTCCGCAACTTGTGAGCCCATCTTCAAGCTGTTAAGGAAGAACTCCTTCATGAAATGGAATGATGAGTGTCAGAAAGCCTTCCTTACAATCAAAGAGTAGTTGGTTAACGCTCCCATTTTAGTACCTCCCAGGGATGATGTTCCCCTATTTATGTACCTTTCCATCAACGACAATGCTATGGGTTGCATGCTGGGACAGAAAGACGATAGAGGCCAAGAGCGAGCTATCTATTACCTAAGCAAAAGATTCAGCAGCAGTGAATACAAGTACACTCTGATTGAGAAGAGTTGTTGCGCTTTAGCATGGGCTTCCATGAGGTTACAACATTACCTTCATGGTCACACAACCCATCTCATATCCCGCGTGGATCCTCTCAAATATGTGTTCAGTAAGCCCATACTGAATTGTCGGCTGTCCAGATGGTAGTTGATTCTGCAATAATTCGACATTGTCTACGTGACGCAAAAGTCCATTAAAGGTCAAAGAATTGCGGATCAACCGGCCGCCTCACCTGCAGGGGATTATAAACCCTTAGAAACATACTTCCCCGATGAAGGGATCATGGCAATTCAGCAACACCATCAATACGATGCATGCCACATGTGGAAAATGTATTTTGATGGAGCTGTTAACACAGAAGGTTCTGAAGCTGGAGAAGTTCTAGTGTCCGATGTGACACCCCCAAAACAGGTATACATCACCCATCTTGAGTCGCCAGATACATGGTACATAAATTCAAATACAACTTAATTATACAACAGTCGTGTAAAATACGACAAAACATAACTGAGAGTTTAAACAAGAATATTGTCATCTAGACAATATCCACACTCAATGGTGTCCTCATTACAATTATTATCACATTATTCCATAGATAGTGAGGACTACTAAAGCCATTTATCCTGGACCATCACTCCATTCCCCGACTCGTCCCAGCTATATTCTCATTTTCTGAAGAGAACAATGAAAGAAAGGGTGAGCTCAACTAGCCCAGTAAGAAATATTATGACTAAGATAATGCAGAATAAATTATCCTTAGCCTTCAATAGTATAACAACTGATAGAATACAATAGACAACAAGTTTTAGATCAACAACTGCAGTGGAAATAAGCAATCCATTAGAAGAGTCAAGTAGAGCATAAAATCTACTATCTTCTATGATTTTAAAAAGTTTTTCATCAACTTTATCGCCGAGACTCAGCTTAATAAATAAAATCGAATCATCCCTGCACCACGGCCAAGGATATTCATGTAATCATTAATGGTCATGATTATACCGAATAATCCATGGTCATAATCATACCAACAACTGTCCATCAATGAACTACAGGCCAATGAGGACTTTTACCAAATCATTCGTCACATTACGGTCATGATTATACCAAATAATCCCTGGTCATAATCATACCAAGTCCATCTATGCACGTAAGCCAAAGTGACTTTCATCACAATATAAGCATGAGGATGATGACAATGACATAATAATTCAATAAAACAAGTTCAAGGATAAATTTTAAATATTTATCACCCGCTATGCGGTAATCCACGTAGACAGATCATTTTCATAATTTAATAAAGAATGAATACGAAGGATCATTTACCATGCATGTGGTAATCCACATAGACAGGTTATTCTAATAGAATAATAATGAATAGAACCAGGTCATGCGTAATCCACACAGACAGGATATTCCAACAGAATAATAAAGAATCGAACCGGTCATGCGTAATCATGATGCACAGGATATTCCAATGAATAATAAAGAATGGAACGGGTCATGCATAATCCACCACAGACGGAGATTCAAGCGGAATAATAAAGAACGGAATAACAACAGAATTCACGAGGGCGCGATGATAGGCCTGATGCACAAAACGGGTTATTCCAATAGAATAAGAAAGAATGGAATAATAGAAGAATTTCACCATGTATGCGGTACTTCACATAGACAGGTTATTCCAACATAATAATAAAGAATGGAATAACAATAGCTCTCTTCATGAATACGAAAGAATAATACCCCTTACCTTAGAAGAAAACTGGATACTAGAATAGTGATGTATCATACTTCTCTTCTTCTTTCTCTCTATAATTTCTCTCTATAATAATTACTCTATAGCTTTAGTGAATTGGTGAAAAATAATGAAGGAATGAGCTTCTATTTATAGGAAAATATTGTTTCAATAATTGCACATTTTGGGGCTCAAAATATTACAATATAATACCTTCATCTTTTCCTTCATTTTTAATTTAGTCCTGCAAGTATTATCAAACTTGCACCATCTCCCCTAATAGTAAATCATGTGAATCAATAGTAAATCATGTGACTCAATAGTTCTAGACATGTGAAAATATGAATTACTGTATAGTACCTCCATCTATACCTCCATTTTTAACTTAGTCATGCAAGTATTATCAATCTTGCACCAACTCCCCTAATAGTAAATGAATGTGAATCAATAGTACACACATGTGAACAAATAGTTAAAAGTATGTGAATTAATAGTAATTAATTGCTCATTTATCCGGTTAATTATCCGATTGGTCAATATAACCTCCAGATATCAATTATTATCGAAATAAATGTCGTTTTCACTAACACTAATAATTCCCACACAATGGAACTATCAATTTCAACTTTAATCAATACGAACTTATTCATCATTAATATTATAACTCTCAATATTTAACAACCAGGTCGTTCCCAGGAAAGAGGGGGCTTTCCGATAAGGATTTCTTCTTATTGGCGCGCAATTAGGTGACCAAACCCCTCCTTGATAGAACTTCTAGACATTGTCAATATTGCAAATAATAATATGAATAACTTTTTTGTCTCAATTATTGATTTAATAATATAACATATTATGCAGATGATACTGTGACAATAATTGAATCAATAACATGAGAGATATGATTCAGCAATTACTGTAGCAATAATTGAGTATAACTGAGTGATTTCTCACGTAAGCATCAATAATCAATACCGTGTGCTACTATGCAACCACGCGTATTACCGTACTTTTACTACCGGTTATTTTATGAAAACTTTCTTACTTTGAAAATTTTTCAAATATCACCCTTAACTTTAAACTTTTATCAATATAACTGTTTACCAAAATAGAAAAATTGATTACTTTTATTTCATAAAATTTGGGATCTCACATCCGATACGGGGGAGCAGTATCCCGTCGTCGTCAAATTGCAGTTTGTTAGCACCAATAACACAGCCGAGTATGAAGGCTGTATCATGGGGATAAAACTTGCTCAGTCAATGGGCATCAGACGATTAACTGTCTTTGGGGATTCGGAGCTGGTAATCAAACAAACCACGAGAATCTATCAAACGAAGGAACTACATTTGCTGCCTTACCATCGGCAAGTTTTACAGATGGCTTCAGAATTTGAAGAAGTAACCTTCCTCCACATTCCTCGAAATAGGAATGAATTTTCAGATACACTAGCAACTTTGGCCTCCTTGATTCACATATCTGACAAGGAAAGCATGCCAAGCTTCACATTTGCCCTGCAAAAGTCTCCATCCTATGGGAACTATGTTGGAGAAGTATCGGATGAGCTACCTCCCATCTAACACCCTTGGTATCAACACATCAAGGAGTATCTGCGAGATGGATCTACACCCGTTGAGGCGAGCCCGACTGAAAAAAGGCAGATCCATTGATTGGCTATAAAATTCTACCTGAGCAGAGATGCACTCTATAAAAGAGATATGAGATTAGGTCTCCTTAGATGTCTGGACAAGGACCAAGCTCAGAGGCTCATGGATGAAATCCATGGTGGAGTATGTGGCCCACACATGAGCGGCCCCCTACTTGTTAAGAAGATCCTCAGAACAGGGCATTACTGGCTTACTCTCAAGGCTGACTGTGATGATCACGCCAAGAGGTGCTACCAATGCCAAATTCATGGAAATGCTATCCACGCCCCTCCGAGGGAACTCCATAATGAGTTCGCCCTGGCCCTTCTCAATGTGGAGAATGGACATGATCGGACCCATCGAGCCTAAAACTAGTAATGGGCATCAGTTTATCTTCACCATGATCGATTACTTCACCAAGTGGGTAGAAGCAACCTCTTTTCCTAGGGTTACCAAAGAAGTCATCATTTCTTTCATCAGAAACAATGTCATTTATCGATATGGACAACCAGAAGTCATTATGTCAGACAATACTAAGAACCTCAACAACAAAATGATGGAAGAGTTATGCAGTAAATTCCACATCAAACACCTTAACTCCGTCATCTACCATCCAAAGATGAATGGTTCTGTTGAAGTGGCTAATAAAAACATCAAGAAAATCATGCAAAAAATGTCCGCCAACCACAAAGGATGGCCTGACTTGTTGCCTCTAACTTTATTAGCCTACAGAACTTTAATGCGTATTTCTACTGGGGCAACCCCCTACTCATTAGCCTATGGGATGGAAGCAGTGCTCCCCATAGAAGTAGAAATGGAATCCCTCAGAGTGTTGATAGACGCTCAGCTGGATGAAGACCAATGGGTACAAGACAGATATCACCAATTATCTCTAATAGATGAAAGGCGAACCGCGACTATCTTCCATGGTCAGTTATATCAACAAAGGATCGCCAGATCCTACAACAGAAAAGTCCAGCTACGGCAGTTTAAATAACATGAC
Organism: Panax ginseng; assembly: GCA_020205605.1. Taxonomy (NCBI): domain Eukaryota; kingdom Viridiplantae; phylum Streptophyta; class Magnoliopsida; order Apiales; family Araliaceae; genus Panax; species Panax ginseng. Next base: position 120,375,210 of record CM035133.1, on the reverse strand, counting down.
TTGATTTTGAAGAAGATCATTGACAACCAAGGTCAATCTAAGGGAAAATTCGCTCCAAGCTGGGAAGGCCCGTTTGTTGTCAAGGAGGTATGGACAGGAGGCACTCTCAGACTATAGGAAATGGACAGCGATGAATTTCCACAACTCATCAACTCGGACACCATGAAACGGTACTATGTCTGAAGTTACCATCAAGTAAACATCCTGGTTTTGGATCATCAGATCACCATTTATTCAGGTTTTCTAACCCTTTCTTACATACAAAATCTTCTTTGTACTCTTTTACCCCATCAGGGAAACATACTCTTCAAGCCAGCAACCCGATTTCACTTATTTCAAACCTTTCATACAATTTCAGTTATCCCACCAGGGATTGAACCTTTCACACCTGCAGTTTGTCCTGAACATAGGATCAAACGTTTTCACACTTGCAGTTTATCCTGAACATAGGTTCAAACTTTTTCACACCTACAGTTTGTCCCAAATATGGGATCAAACTTTCTTTCCCCCGTAATTTAGCCTGCACATGGGATCAAACTTTTCGTCGACTATAAATCATCCTGAGGGGAGAACTACATCGACCTGATCTCCCTGATACCCGGGAGTACGTAGGAAACCATATTCTATATGGCCCGGTCGCAATAAAAAATAAAAATAACAAAAACATTTCTGCCCTTTCTCTACATAAACAAAAACAACAAAAACATTCCTACGCCCTTTTACATTCAGCGTTGAACCTCTTACACCAGGTTCGAACTACCTAGACCTCATCTCCTATTCAATAGAAGTACGTAGGCAGCCATTTATGGTTTGGTATAACCCCCTACCAAAATATAAAGACTTGTCACCTGGTACTGGGATCAAACTTCAATCCACCACATTTTTTAGACCAAAGGGATGGAACTACCTGACCTCCCCCTAAATGGGAGATTTGGTGACCATCTAAGCTGCAGTTGATTCCTAGAAGAGCAACACCAATCCATAAGATATGGAACTAATTGGGCTCCTCTTAAATAGGAGTACTGGTGACCATTTGTGGTACGATCAATCTCAGAGAGGAAAAGCCACACTCTTCTCCACATCTATATACAGAAACTAGTCCCAAGACACCAAAGAGGGTAGGGATATACACAGAGCAATGATCCATTTTGAAAGATCCTGTGACGTCTCAATGTCCACACATTAAGGATGAGTTTAGAATACATCAAGATTAGAAGCCCTAAAGAAACTGGAAAATATTAAGCAAGTACCAAGGCACAATTGAAAGGGAAGTGAATCAAAATATATTTCCCTGCCATATATAATGCTGTTTGATATATACATATGTGCTGTACATGATAAAATGGCTAAGTTGTCTGTGCAGGAAAATACAAGTCTATCTACGGATCTGTATGTATGCGTACTATCAGATCTAACATAGCATCTCCCTTCGAAGAAGGAGGTAACGCTGCAAGCTCCTGCCCAATGGTATCTACACGAGCTAGCAGAAGTATTATATGTAACGGCCACATCCCGAGAAGATAGGGCAGCATCCCGTTCTACAATCAATGCATCTCTGGGTGATCTGGCCTCATCTCTCTCCAATAGAGCGGCGTCTCTCCCATCAAGACCTGTCAACATCAAGGCCCTAGCTTGATCTCTCTCAAAGGTCATCAGATGAAGACTGCTCTAAATACTGTGCTGAATGCTGAATCATAGTAGCACTAGTACTGAGAGAATCCATCATAACTGCTGGCAACCCAGTGGTTAAATCCTCCTTAGTGGTTATATAAGTCTCCTCCATAGGCTTCCCATCGTCAGAATCAATCCCTTGCACTGTGGATACTGCTACAGTCAATGCCGTCTCTGTTTCCATCTATGCGGAATACTCTGTAGAACAACCCGGATGACTAACAGAAAATGCAGCTAGCTCACGTTGATCCCAAAGCAGCGTAACTTTGGATCTATCCTCTGGCGATAAGTGGACGAGAAGCTAAGCACTGACTCAATGCCCCCTCAAAAGGATGGAAGTCCTGGAACTAGTCAAACTGACACATCACGGCTAGTGGGTGGTAAGTAGTCATGCCCCTCAAACCAGCTAGAGGGAGATAATCCATGCCCAGAGCATGAGTGATGAAGCTGTAGGGTGAACTGAGCCCTATACACGATAATATATCAAACGGATCTTCGATCCCTTCCAGGAAAACGGACCAAGATATAAGATTTGTACACTCTGCAGGCTGGAAGGAGTATGACATAGCTATCTCATGGGTGAAACAATACCCGTGCTGTCTGAAAGTGCCTAACGGTCTTAAGTGTGACATAAACCACACGTATAACATGACCGAGCTGCCTGTGAATACCCCTGCAGGGTAAGTGCTGCAATATATGGCCGACCTCAGTGTCTCTGCTATGATCATCGGTACGATGGTGTGACCCTCCCTGAGAGCTCTTACTGCCATAATAACACCAATATCTAGCTCATCCATGTATCGTGGCATGTATACATACGACAATATGCACAGTAGCAAGACATCTACTCTGGCCGAGTGCCAATGATCCTCCGGCATGGTAAAATCCCCGGAGTGCCATGTATGACTATCTTCAGAGCCAAATTTGTCCATTAAAAAATGCTGGGATTTAACGTGACCAGATGTGATCTCATCCTGCACAACTCTACGCCTCAACCCGATGAGAGTCATAAACTGTCAGCTCATGTTGCCAATGGCCATCCGTGCGTAAGGTCTATCTAATAGAAGCACCGTCAACCATGCATATTCCTCCAGAGTAGGAGTCAACTCATGGATACCAAACCGGAAGACCTGCCTCTCCGGTATCCAATGCTCCAACATACCCTCTACAAAGCCTACGGGAACCTGAAACATCAGGAGAGTCATAGTATGCTGCAATAACTGATCTATAGTCACCCTGTCTGAAGGTGACATATTATCATACCACGATCTCAGAAGGGATGCCACTAATATAGGTGGGGTATGATCAATGCCGCTAACTGTCGAAGAAGACCTCTGTGTGGGCCGTATTATAAGACCATCTAGGGGTCAATGCTGAATATATCTGGACATATATACATATTCATAACATAATACATGCATGATAAAGAATAGATGGCAATATGATATAGGGAATGGAAAACTGTACATACATTCCTAAGTATATCATCATCTAATACATCTCTGTACAGCTAGAAATATAGGGAAATGGGGCACATACGCCGTTCATCTAACAGAGGCCTATCAAATTATATAACGAGAATGGGGGAAAGCCACCCAGTATCTAACAGAGGCCTATCAAAAGAGATAACAAGAATATACATCAAAAGAAGACAATGGTGTCAATGTCTATATCAGCAATCCTGTCCACCTGATGTAACTCCTCCTGAGTCACTGGATCTCTATCCACAGGGATGTCAGGCCTATACAAAGGAGGATCTGCACAGACAAAGGCATATGGGTAACCTGAAGGGCCAGCGCCAGAGCTGGAAGGATCAAAAGTATCTGCCTCTGAAGGATCTCTACCCAAGTGCCAGATAAAGAAATGTGTCCGGTCCAATTGCCAGGTCAAACTGTCAATCTGTGTCAAATGAGTCGGATCTCGGACACAGGCTAGCCAATCTATCATCATCATGGATCCAGGAACCATATCCCCCATGAACTGAGTGGTGCGAGTCTGGGCTCCAATGGTACGATGGGACCACCAATGCTGGAATATCTCATGAGTGCATGGACCTTATGATAATGTAAACCCGTCAACACCCAACAACAAGATATCAATGACGGGTGACTGTGAAACAAGTCAATAACGCCTGATAGGAGGTAAGATCGGTATACAAATATCTCCTATGGTGCCCCTGATAGCACGCTCTCCTAAATAGAGCTCCCATCCTCCATCTATGAAGAGAGGAATCCTACAGGTAGAAATCACATACTCGACACCAGTCGGGTACCCATCCTCAAATCCAATGCTCAAGTGCTCCCTTGAATAGGGAATCTATATGATGACATCAGCTATCAATAACTCCAGTTGTAGGCGGCTATGAGTGAAACCCTCAACTACAGGGACCTCCGCCAGTATAGAATGATGCCATCGCCGTCCTCGTGGGTAGGTATCTAATCCTAACACACTCACCAGACGTAAGCATGGGAGCCTCTTATAGGCCCAGAACTGCCAACACAAAGGCAAACATCTGCTGTCAATCAACACTCTTAACCTGTACATGGGAAATTACAAGAGAAATAGTCACCAGCAGAAATGGGTAAAATCCTAGCCAAGCCTCCGTCAAGTCCTGCGAACGCAAGCATATTCCCCTGAGGAAATAGGCAAAGCTGTAAGAACCCCAATCATACTCTCTAATATGGTCCACATGTCGTGTGGCGCTAATCAAAGCGAATGACACTATAGAAGAGTTATCAGCTATGAAGCAGCCCCTAATGATCATCAGGAATAATCGCCGAAGAATGTGAACCCTCACTCTCACATCATCAGGTATGGGCTCCCTCAATAGCCTTCTCATAGCATCTACGCTCAAAGGACCTGTACGAACAGTCCTGCCCTTGAGCGCCTTCGTCCAAACTCCTAGCAAGGATCTGACGGCAGTCGGGGTAATATCTGCCGTACAAGGCACTGGTGCCCCTCCAAACTCCATACCTATGATAAACCGCCAATCCATTGGTGTCATCATCACCTCAAAGTCCAACAAATGGAGTGCCTGAGTCTGGTGAAACCAGCGCTCAGACAATGCCCTGAGGTAACCCCAGGGACAGCGTTGGGGAAGGATGGAAAAGAATGCCCCAAATCCCTAGTCATGCACGATCGCTATATAGTCAGGATGCATAGCCTGGTACATGGAGTGAATGCTGAACCAGTTCCCTCTAGGCTGTGTAAAGCTGGGAACCTACATCACAAAGTAGATTAACATCAGAATCCTTTACTCCTCATCAATAGGAAAGAAGGCAGATCAAAATCTAGCTTTGTACCTTGTTTGCATGCAAGTAAACTGAGGGGTGTCGACTCAAATCACCCAGAAGCTCTGGGTTCACCACCTGAATACTCGGGAGGTCCCTACGAGGAACATGTGCAGTAGGAGCAGGAGTTACAATCGATACATCCTCCTCCTCTTCCTCCACAATCGGTACATCAACTGGGACATGACGTATCACCGCCTCCGCTAAACGACGAGGCTATCTAACGGAATGGGGTTGAGGAACTTCAGAAGCCCTTCTTCGCACACCAGAAGTGGTCCTGCGGGAACTACTCGGCTGATCTGGATCCATATATCTGGACAATAAGTCTCCAAATCACCTCAGAAAGGGTGTGGTAAATTCTAACCTGGAGCTTTTCAAAATGCAATTTTATGACTACATGCATGTATGCATTATTTTAACATACATCTATAGTAGAGTTAAAAATCCATGACTACCCAATGCCTACTTTTGAATTTTTTTGCCATAGTTTCCTTCGTAAATAGGACTATCCACATGTATATAGGCATGACTAGGTGGCCATTCAGTAGCCACCTGCCCACAGTCATATACATCCTATATGCATTAGTACATTACACTAAAAAATCTGTAAGGGTAGCCTAATTACCAAGATTATTTTACTTTTTTCACCTTTGCTCATTTGTCCTCAAATAGGATAAGAAATAGCAGAAAAAGGTGTCAATTTGACTGTTTCAAAAGTTAATTTTTTTCACATCATTATGTTAAGCATGGTTTAATATTAACATTTACTATGTTGAATATTTTTTGTCAAGTTATTTAAGCATGCATAATCACTACTATCTGTTTAAATGCATTTCATGTGATAAGTCATTTTCCATGGATAAGAACTTGAATAGAAGACATGCATACGTTACCAGGACAGTGTAGAACACTTATACAGTGAAAAAATTTGCAAAAAGACGCCCGAACTCAGTAGATCTGAAGAAGAGCTCTCAGATTTCCTTCACGGCACAACATGAAATGACTTGTAAAGGCAACCTGCAGCCTTAATAGCCATCCATGGCTGGCCGCAGGTCCACCTACGGCTACTGTAGGTGTACCTGCGGCTCCCCTGGGTGGGGCCCACCCTTCCAGCTCGGTCTAGTTCGAGTTGCAAAAGAGTTCTCATAAGTTGAAAAGGCCAAATCAGGAATAAAAACGTTACGCGATTGAGCAGAATAGCCTGAAATTCTGGTTTTCACGGGCTAAACTGTGGCTTTACATATCACTTATTGGTATTCACCCAAACATAGGGTACACTATACCGATGATCTCAGCTATTGTAAATTACACTCGGCAATACCTTACGCAGGTCCGATGCCGGCAATGCAGGGTTATAGCCCTAAACTTTATTTCCTAGCGGAGTTTCACTTAATTCAACCGTTGATGTACACATCAATGAAGGTCAAGCAACCTTGACAATTTACCCACCACGGATCTTATCCGTTCATTTCACATGTCGGCAAAGGTTAGGCAACCCTTACGACATAAACTGTTGGCAATAACTCCGACAGAACATTGGTATGTCCTGGTGGTGCAAACCAGGATAGATCATCCTCATCGGGGAGGACCGATGATGGAATATGTTATACACATCCTTAATAGACAAAACCCATCCCCACAGAGTCTCTTGTATATAAGAGATACATCTTCAGTATAAAGTCTGTATCAAGGATTCAAGACTTTTGTGATAACCCCAATGTCAACAATCCTAGAGATTCCTGGTAGCTGTGGATCACAAGTCTATGACAGTTCATCGGGCTACTTATTTAGTGCTCCCCCGGTAGAAGCAATAGGGAGCCGACAATCATCCCACCATGTTGGAGAACAATCCAACAAACCATATACATTTGCATCTTGTTGTTGTCGACGTCGGGATTTTTGAGTGTCCCTTTTCGTTACTTGTTCTTTGGTGTTCTCATGTTAATGTGAGATTTGTTTGAAAAAATAAGTGAAAAAGGTCCGACATGTATAATGTCGATGATTGGACTTTAAGAGTCGCCAGTTGGTGTATTTAACTAGTTGCACCAACGCAACTGAAAAGGCTTGCACATTGACCCAGTGATTTGACACTGCTAAACGGGTTTGTGAAACCGAGATTCATTTTGGGTCCGGGAGCTTGATTATGCAGAGGGAAGGTGTTAGGCACCCCCCGACATCCGTGTTACCACGGTGACTGCCACTTTTCAAAGAAATTGTAATATGAATGTGTGTGTGTGGATCAATGTACAATTATTTGGAATTAGTGCTATACCTCGTTCGTACCTATATACATAGGGTTTGAATTTATAGAAAAATTCAGTTTTAAACAACATACGACAATGACGTTTTGTAAAAGAGGTTTTTTCAAACCCTGTGCTCAATAGTAATTGAGGCCTTTGATACTTCCATTTTATTATTAAATGTCCATCTTGTTTGCTTTTATTTTCGAGATGCGAAGCATTCTCAAGAAAATAATATACAGCAATGCCGAACTCCTCACGGGCATGACAGCCATCTAAGGAAATTCAGACACTGTAAAATAATGTACAAGATGCTTACAGCTGAAAAATGTCCATCATGGGAACCGAATCTAGATTGATGCTGAACTGTGATCACATGATTCCTAGGCTCACATAATCTTTGCAATTTGTATGGAAAGCGATGGCGATTATATATATAGAAGTCAGTAAATATATATATATCTGAGACATGATCAACCACCACGAAGCAACTCCATGGGGAATCAGAAATGTAAATATATAAAAGCGGTAAATATATATATATATATATATATATATATATATGGACATGATCAATCACCACGAAGTAAACTCCAGGCGGGACGATAGAATTTAAATATAGCTGTAAAAGCGATCAACTGCCACGACGTAAACTCCAGGCAGGACAAAATTTAAATAAAGCTATAAAAGTGATCAACTACCACGAAGTAAACTCCAGACAGGACAAAATGTAAATAAAGCTGTAAAAGGCCACGAAGTAAACTCCGAGCTGATAAGAATGTATATATATATATATATATATATATATATATATATATATATATATATATATATATATATATATAAATGCATACGGATGTAAATCCAGGCTCATGAGATAATAAATGCAACAATTATATATATAAGTATATATATATATATATATATATATATAGTAAGGATCAAGAGCATTCTCCTTAAATAGCATTTACTTAAATAGCATTTTTTTATTAAAACTAAATGTTTTTTTGGAGGAATAGCGGTGGCATTTTTATAAATACAATACCATAGCGTATTTACAAAAATGCCACCTGCGTCCCTCCAAAAAGCAGCGTAGTTTTAATAAAAGAATGCTATTTAAAGGAATACTATTTAAGGAGAATTTCTTGATCTGACGATATATATATATATATATATATATATATATATATATATATATATTTATTTAAATGCACCGGATGTAAAATCCGGGCTCATCGTGATGAATGAGTCCACCATAGTTTTATATATATATATATATATATATATATATATATATATATATATATAAAAGCAATTAAATGCTCAGAACAGAAAGTCTAGGCTCCATTGAGGCATAACTCGATAATGTTAGTCCAAATATATGAAATATATACATATATTAGTATACATATACAGATAGAAATAAAAACCACGGACCGAAGTCCGGGCAAACATACACAACACGACTCTCAATGTGTATAACAGTGTGTGTTATATGAGAAGAAGGCTTTATAAAATGTAAGAAGGCTACGATTGTAATGCCAAAAGTAGACTTCTATGACTTTAAATGGATAAACACTTAGCTCCTCTTGGGATAAAAGATAGCTATATGTGAGCTAACTAGTGTTTAAAGAAGAGGAAACACTCAAAAGATGTGTATGCGAGTAAAATGGACAGGGGCTTCCTCGCATTTCCCCTCTCTCCCTCTTCTCAAAATGACCCAAGCCTTGTATATATATAGACGGATGGGCAGAAGTACACTGCAAGGTTGCTAGCGATTAATACCTACTGGTGGTCATGGTGGATACTGAGCCTCGCGAGGTCCGTAAATCGTCACGTAGTACGTGTACTCATGCACTATAATGTCCGCTCGAACTTGCAGAACTTCAATCCGAGCATCCAAACGAGGTATATCTAACCTTCTTCGGACCACTGGTGTTGAGAGTTATATAATGACATGGATTAGAGGTTGTACGAAGTCAGGAAGAGGGGTCTATGCCCATAGTCTTCAAGCTTCAAATTCTATCCAAAGTACTGCCACACGTAATAGTCACTCGGGATTGTCACTCCTCGGTTCTTGTGGGACATTGTTGGATGTATATATGTATGAAGTTTTGAGACGACGTGCCATTTGTCGAAGGAACAAGATGAAATTTGACTTCTCGCTGGGGTTATCGCCGGTTTGAGTTGAAAGTAGACGTTGCTCAGGGTTACAGCTGAGATTGGACTACTTGTTGGTATGCCGCGATATCATCTTGTTGACGTGGTAAGATGACGTTGTGACTCCTCACCGGGGTTATTGCCGGTTTAAGCGGAAATCAGACGTTGCTTAGGGTTACATCTGAGATTGGGCTGCTTGTTTGTATGCCTCACTATCATCTGGACTGAAGCTGATCGCATGTTTGACACAAGCATTTTCAGGGTTATCGCCGAAACTGCAATGGCATCCCTTGGGGCTATCACCAAGGATGGTGTTGCTACTCCCAGTGTTATCTCTGGGACTGGAACTAAACGTCGCGGTGTTATCACCGAGAGTAAGTATCTCTCTCGGTGTTGTTCTTGGGTCTTTTGATCTGCATATCTTGGGGTTATCTCCGAGATCGGAAATGACATTCCCGGTGTGTGTTCTGGGTTGACATGACATTACCGGTTTGTGTTCCAGGTTGGAACTGAACTTCCGGTGGTATCCGGGATGGATATAAGCTGTCTTTCAAGGTTATCTCCAAAAGACGAATCTACCCTCCTGCAATGTTAGTAATAGGAGTGCAAAAAATTTCGAGTGTCTACAGATGCCCCTCTTTATCATATTTATGCAATGCAAGGCATGGATAAGATAAAGAATCCTAGACACTAGCTTATACTCCATAGAGGTACCTCTTGTGTGGAAGAGATCTGTGTGGATAAGGCTTTGTCTATTTGAGGATATGTATAACATGTTCCCTCATCTTTGTGGAGATTCTTGCCAATGATGTTGTCATTGCGAGGGGTTGCTCGACCTTCGTTGATGTGTGTATCAACGGATAGATCCTCGCTTTGGGTGTATTGTCGAAAGGTCATTGACCTTCATTGATGTATGTGTCAATGGTAGCATTGTGTTGTAGCCCTTGCTGGGTAAGGTTGCTTCGATGGGTTTATTTTCCATCCGCTGATATGACATCAAGGCCGTTTGACCTTCATTGATGTGGGTATCAAGGGTTACATTGCATTGTGACCCCCACCTGGGATACATAGAAGTTTGAAGGATACGCGTTGTGACCCCTGCTGGGGATACGTAGATGCTTGATAACTTCGGCGTTGTAACCCCCACCGGGGAGGTTTGATATTTTGTGGTTTTTGTGTTGTTTTGTGACCCTGTAAATGATGGCATCGGACCTTTGTGGGGGTATTTCCGAGCATGGATTGTAAAAGTTGAGCTCATTGGTATAGTATACCCTACATTCAGGCGAATACCGTTGAGGCGAAGGGAGTTTAACTCTAACCGACAAGAAACCAGGATTTCAGGCTAATCCGCTCAATCGCGTAGCATTTTTATTCCCGATTTAGCCTTTTTAGCTTGTGAGACCTCCTTTGCAACTTTAACTGGGGTGATCCGGAGGTGTGGGAGCCATGTAGGGGGGGCCATTATTACTGCTAGGAGTATGAGTTAGCTCATATGGCTAATCGTGCCTATGTATAGGCAATTGGTTGTTTTCATAAGTCATTTTCAAGTTGCGCATCGAAGGAAATCCGAGAGCTCTTCTTTAGATCTGCTGAGTTTGGGTAACTTTCTGCATATTCTGCCACCGTACAAGCATTCTTCCTTTATCACGGTAACACATGCATGTATATTTTTCCAATTTCGTCAGTTGGAAAATGACTTATCGCATGAAATGCATTTAGACACATAGTAGTGAATATGCATCTTGATATGACTTGATAAAAATATTCAACATAGCAAATGTTAGTATTAAACCATCTTTGAACATAATGATGTGAAAAAATTTGACTTTTGAAGCAGTCAAATTGGCACCTTTTCTTTCATCATTTCTTATCTATATGAGGATAAATAAGTAAAGGTAGACAAGCAAAATAATCACAGTAATTAGACAACACTTACAGATTTTTTCTTTGTAATGTATTAATGCATCTGAGGATGTATATGGATTTGTGTATAGGTGTGCTCTTGAATGGCCACCTAGTCATGCCTATGTGCATGTGGATAGTCCCATTTACAAAGGGGCTATGACAAAATTTTCCCAAAATGTAGGTATTGGGTAGTCATGCATTTTAACTCTCTTTGTAGATATATGTTAAAGCAATGCATGCATGCATGTAATCATAGAATGAATTTTGAAAAGACTCGGGTAAGAAATTACCACACCCTTTACGAGGTGATTTGGAGACTTCTTTGTCCGGATAATATGGATCCAGATCGGTAAGTAGTTCCCACAGGACCACTTACGGTGTACGGAGGAGGGCTTTTGAAGAGCCTCGGTCTTAGTTCCATGAGAGACAACCCTCGTCATTTGGTGGAAGCGATGATACGTCTATTCGGGTTGAAGTTTGAATGTCGAGGGGCGAGGAGGAGGATGCTGCCGTCGAGGTTCTGCTCTTGTGTCGTGTTCCCGTAGGGAATTTCTAGGTATTCAATTGGCGAACCCAAATCTTCTAGGTGACTTGAGTAGGCATCCTTGATATACACACATAAACGAGGTATGAAGTTAGATCTTTAATCTTCCTTATTTCTATTGATGAGGAGTCGAGGATTACGATGTTGATCTCGCATTTGATGTAGGTTCCGGCTTCACACGACCGAGGGAGGCGCTTTAGCATCCACTCTATGTATTAGGCCTTGCATGATGACTACTGAGCGATCGTCCATGGTGGGGATTAGGGAGGTTCTTCTCCATTCTACCCCATCATTTGTCCCTAGGGTTACCTCGGGGCATTATGCGAGTGGTGGATCCACGGACTTCGAGTCACTCCATTTGTTGGACTACGAGGTGATGATGGTGGCAGATGGATTGGCGATTTATCACGGTATGGAGTTTGGAGGGGAGCCGGTGCCTTGCACGGCGGATATTACCCCTACTGCCGTCAGATCCTTGTTGGAAGTTTCGGCGGAGGTGCTCAAGGGCAGGACTGTTCGTACATGTCCTTTGAGCGTAGATGATATGAGCAGGCTGTTGAGTGAGCCTATACCCAATGATGTGAGAGTCAGGATCGCATTCTTCGGCGGTTGTTCCTGATGATCATTAGGGGCTTCTTCATAGTAGATAATTCCTCTACGGTGTCCTTCACTTTGGTTAGCGCCACTCGACATGTGGACCGTATAGGAGAGTATGATTGGGGTTCCTACACCTTTGCCTACTTCCTCAGGGGAATGCGTATGTGATCGTAGGGCTTGACCAAGGCATGGTTAGGATTCTACCTATTTCCGCTGGTGAGTGTTTTTCTTATCTTTTCCCATGTATAGGTTAAGAGTGTTGACTGATAGCAGATGTTGCCTATGTGTTGGTAGTCTTGGGCCTATGAGAGGCTTCCTTGTTTGTGTCCTATGAGCGTGTTAGGTTTAGACACCTATCCACAAGGATGAAGATGGCATCATTCCATACTGGCGGAGGTCCACATTCTTTGAGGTTTCACTCATTGTCGCCCTTCTGATTTGGAGCTATTGACAGCTGATGTCATCACATGGATTCCCTACTCTGGAGAGCATTTGGGAGTTGGTTTTGAGGATGGATACCCTATTGGAGTTGAGTACGTCATTTCCACCCGCAGGATTCCTCCCTTCACGAGATGGAGGATGAGAGCTCTATTGAGGAGGCGTCTTATCGGGAGCACTACTGAGAGAGATCCGTATGCCGATCTTGCCTCTGTCGGGCATTATTGTCTGTTTTGCGATCACCGTCATTGACATCCCATTGATGGGGATTGACAATTTTACATTATCGAGGGCCCTATTCTCCGGGAGATGTTCGGCATTGGTGGATCCTCGTACAATTGGATCTCGGACCGTGCCACCACGGTTTATGGGGATATGGTTCTAGGATCCATGATGATGATGGATTGGCTAGCTTTATGTCGGAGATCCGACTCATGTGACAGATTGACAGATTGACTCGGCAATTTGGACGTCACATCTTTTCATTCGGCATTTGGGCAGAGATCTTGCAGAGGTAGATACTTTTGATTCTTCCAGCTCTGGCGCTGGTCCCTCAGGTGACCCATATGGTTTTACTAGCGCAGATCCTCCTTTGTATCGGCTGACATCCCTGTAGATAGAGATCCAATGACTCAGGAGGAGTTACATCAGGTTGACTTTTTTTGATGTATTTCTCGTTATCTCTTTTGATAGGCCTCTATTAGCATTTGGGTAGCTTCGCCCCATTCTCGCTATATCTTTTAATAGTCCTCTGATGTATGTTGGGTAGCTTCGCCCCATTTCCTTGTATTTTAGTTGTACAGAGATGTATTAGATGATGATATACTTAAGAATGTATGTACAGTTTTCCATTCCCTATATCATATTGCCATCTATTGTATCATGCATGTTATTATGTTATGCATATGTATGTATGTCTAGAGATACTCAGCATTGACCCCTGGATGGTCTTATGACACGACCTGCACATTTGTCTTCTTCGACAGTTAGCCGTATCGATCATACCCCACAATTTATGGTGGTAGCTGGTATGCGATCATGGTATGATTGTATATCACCATCAGACATGGTGATCGTAGATGATTTGCTACAGCATACTATGACCTTACTGATGTTTTAGGTTCCTCCAGGATTTGTAGAGGGCATGCTAGAGCATTGGAGTACAGGGACGGACAGGTATTCGATTTGGGACCCATGAGTTGACTCTACTTTGGAGGTATGCCGATTGATGATCTTGCCTCTGGGCCAGACCTTGCGTGCATATGGTGATGGGAGACATGAGTAGGCAATTCATGACTCTCACGAGGATTGAGCGTGAGTGGTGCGGGATGAGATTACATCCGTCCATGTTATATCTAGCGTTTCTGTTTGTGAGTTTGTCTACGAGGGCGGACTATGCACGACATTCGAGGATTTCACCCTGCAGGAGGATCATTGGCATTCAGCCCGAGTAGATGTCTTTGCTTCTATGTGTATTGTCATACGTCTACATGCATGCGGTACATGGATGAGCTAGATATCGGCGTCGTCATGGCGGTGAGAGCTCTCGGGGAGGTCATACCATTATTCGATATCATTCAGAGACCATGAGGTCGACTACATCTTCTTTGCACTTATCCGATAGGAGTATTCACAAGTAGCTCGGTCATGTTGTATGTGGGGTTTATGTCACACTTGAGACCGATTGGCACATTTAGACATCATGGATTTTGTTTCACCCATGACATAGCCATGACGTATTCCTTCCGACTGCGGAGTGTCTGAGATCTTTGCATCGTGGTCGACTTTCTGGCGAGGATTAGGGATCCGTTTGATATATTTCCGTGTTCAGGGCTCAGTTCACCCTACAGCTTCATTACTCATGCTCCGGGCATGGATTATCTCCCACTTGGATTGAGGGGCATGATCACTTACCACCCTTTGGCCGTGATGTGTCAGTTTGACCGATTTTAGGATTTCCATCCGTATGAGGAGGGCGATGAGTCGGGTAGCGTCGTCACACCATTTATCGTCGGAGGACCAGATCCGGGTTGTATGCTGTTGGGATCGGCGAAGCATGGTGAGTTTTCATGTTAGTCATTCGGGTTGTTACGTAGAGTATTCGCATGGATGGAGACAAAGATGCATTCATTTGTGGCGGTATCCACAGTCTGGGGGTGATTACGGCGATGAGGCCTATAGAGAATTTATTATTCCCGCGATGATTGATTTGCTTGGTGCCATCATTTGTGATGGATTCTCCCACCTCGAGTGCCATTTGTTACCCGGTATCGGCCACTGACATTTGGGCGAGCTTACATCTGATGACCTATGATAGAGATCAGGCTAGGGCCGCGATGTTGACAACTCTTGATGAGAGAGACACCACTCTGTTGGAGAGGGATTAGGCTAGATCAACCAGGGATGCATTGATTGGAGAGCGGGATGCCGCCTTATCTGCTAGGGATGTGGCCATTACAGATAACACTTCCATTAGATCCCAGATGACTGTCAGTCTGGCCGACATGAGTGCTTACATTGATGAGCATTATGCCACCATGCAGTTAGCCTTTGATCTGCTAGCTCGTGTAGATACCCTTGGGTAGGAGCTTCCAGTGCTTCCTCCGTCTTCAGAGAGGGATGCTATGTTAGATCTGATAGTCCGCATACACACAGATCTGTAGATAGCTTTGTATTTTCCTGCACAGACTAGCTTAGCCATTTTGTCATGTACAACAGAGATGTATATATCAAACAATATTATGTATGGCAGGGAAATATATTTTGATTCACTTCCCTTTTAGTTATGCCTTGATACTTGCTTGATATTTGCCTGTTTCTCCAGGGCCTTATGATCTTGATGCATTCTGAACTTATCCTTGATAGATGGACATTGAGACGTCGCAATGTCTCTTAGAACAGATCATTTGAATTCTGTAAATCCCTACCATCTTTGATGTCTTGGGACTTGTATCTGTATGGAAAAGTGGAGGGGAGGGTGGTTTCTTCCTCTACGAGATTGATGCTGCACCACGGATGGTGTGACACTTCTATTTGTGAGAAGCCTAGTTAATTCCATCTCTTATGGATTTTCATTGCTCTTTGAGGCACGATCACAGCTTAGATGGTCACCGAATCTTCTATTTGTGAGAAGAAGTTGGGTAATTCCATCCCTATGATCTGAAATCGATGAAATGGGGCAAATTGAAGGTTGATCCGATCTGAGTGTGACAAGTATGTTTGTTACGGTAGGGGTAGAATTTGCGCACCATGAATGGTTGCCTCGTACTCTACTGAAGAGGAGATCAAATCTGCGTAGTTGAACCTAGTGTAGGAGGTTCAATATTTGAATGTGAAAGGTAGAAGGGTGTAGAAGTATTTTTTGTTGTTTTTTGTTGTTTTTGTGAAGAAAGGGCAGAAATGTTTTTGTTTTTTTTATTGCGACCAGGCCATATAGCATATGGTTGCCTACGTACCCCTGGGTATCAGGGAGATCAGGTCGACGTAGTTCGCCCCTCAAGACGAATCGTAGTTGAAGAAAAAATGTGAATCCCATGTGCAGGCTATACTGCGATGAGAAGAAAGTTTAATCCCATAATGGAGATAAAATGCAAGTGTGGAAAAAGTCGATCGATCCGTCTTCTGAGGGAAAGCTGTAAGCGTGAAAAAGTTTAATCCGTCTTGAGGATAAAGCTGCGGTGTGAAAGGTTCAATCCGTCTTGAGGATAAGCAAAGAAATTGAGAAAGGTTCAATCCGTCTTCAGGATAAGCAAGGAGCGTATGGAAGGTTTGGAATGAAGTAAAACCGAGTTCTTTGGCTTGAAGTGTATGTTTCCACTGAGGCGGAAGAGCATGTAAAAAGGGTGAAAGGGTTCAAAAGCCGGAATATTTGGTGATTTGATGATCAAAACCGGGATGTTTGTTTGATGGTAACCAGGACATAGTACCGTTTCACAGTGTCCAAGTTGATAAGCTGTGGAAATTCATCGCCATCCATTTCCTACAATCTGAGAGCACCTCCTGTCAATACTTCCTTGACAATAAATGAGCCTTCCCAGTTAGGAGCAAATTTTCCCTTAGATTGATCTTGGTTACCAATGATCTTCTTCAAAACCAAGTCATGCTATTTGAATTGATGTAGTCGAACTTTTCTATTGTAGGATCATGCGATCTTTGCTGATATAACTGACCATGGAAGATTTCTGCGATTCTCCTTTTGTCTATCAAAGACAATTGGTGATTCCTGTCTTGTACCCATTGGTCTTCATCCAACTGAGCATCCATCAATACTTTGAGGATTCCATTTCCACTTCTATAGAACCTTTGCTTCCATCCATAGACTAATGAGTAGGGGTTGCCCTAGTGGAAGTTCGCATGGAAGTTACGTAGGCTAATAAAGTCGGATGCAAGAGGTTAGGCCATCCTTTCTGGTTGGCGGACATTTTCTGCATGATCTTTTTGATGTTTTTATTAGCCGCTTCGACAGTACCATTCATATTTGGTTGGTAGATGACGGAGTTAAGGTGTTTAATGTAGAATTTTCTGCATAAATCCTCCATCATTTTGTTGTTGAGGTTCTTAGCATTGTCTGACACAATGACCTCTGGTTGTCCATATCGACAGATGACATTATTTACGATGAAAGCAATGATAACTTCTTTAGTAACCTTGGGGAAGGAAGGCGCTACCCATTTGGTGAAGTAGTCGATCATGGTGAATATGAATCGATGTCCATTCTTGGCTTTGGGCTCGATGGGCCGATTCGTCCATTCCCCACATTGAGAAGGGCCATGGAGAACTCATATTGTGGAGTTCCCTTGGGGCGTGGATAGCATTCCCATGAATAGCATTGATAGCATCTCTTGGCGTGATCATCACGGTCGACTTTGAGTGTGAGCCGATAATGTCGATTACGAGAATTTTCTTGACAAGTAGGGGTCCGCTCATGTGAGGGGCGCATACTCCACCATGGATCTCATCCATGAGTCGTTGAAACTTGGTCTTTGTCCGGACATCGAGGAGACCTAATCCTGCATCTCTTTTGTAGAGTGCATCTCGCTCGGGTAGAATTTCATAGCAAGTCGATGAATCCACCTCTTCTCGATTAGGCTCGCCTCGGTGGTGTAGATTCATCTCATGAGATACTCCTTGATGTGTTGGTACCAAGGGTTGTGGATGGGAGGTAGCTCATCGATACTTCTCAATGTAATTCCCATAATTGGGGCTTTTTAGAGTAAGCGTGATCTTGGCATGTTTTCCTTATCGGTATATAAACTAAGGAGGCCAGCGTTGCTAATGCGTCGCAAAATCATTCTATTATGAGGAATGTGTAGAAAGGAGATTTCCTCGAACTCCAAAGCCATCTGTAAAACTTGCTTGGATGGTAAAGGCGACCAAATGCAATTCTTTGATTTGATAGATTTCTGTGGATTTCTTGATTACCAATTCGAATCCCCAAAGGCGATTAATGCTTTGATGCCCATTGAGCAGGGAAAATTTTAGCCCCATGATACAACCTTCATACTCAATTTGTGTTGTTGGTCTTTGATAAACTACAATTTGATGATGATGGATCTTTGCTCCCCGTCTGGGATATTAGGATTGCTCTCGGCTCGGAGCCTTACAATTAATGACTCCATCAAAATACATTTTCCACTCACGGCATGCATCGTCTTGATGTTGTTCTTTGAATTATCATTACCCTTCATCGGGAAATATGTTTCTAAGGGTTTGTAATCCCCTTGGTGCGGCGGCGGTTGATCCGCAATTCCTTGACCTTTGCGAGACTTTTACATCACGTAGATGATGTCAAATGTTGTAGGATCAACTACTACCATCAGACGATCGACAATTTGATATGGGTTTCTTGAACACATACTTGAGAGGATCCACGCGGGATATGAGATGGGTTGTGTGACCATGGAGGTAATGTTATAACCTCATGGAAGCCCATTAAAAGCACAACAAGTCTTCTAGATCATAGTGTACTTGTGTTCATTGATCTTTGAATCTTTTCTTTGAGAGGTAATAGATAGCTCGTTCTTGGCCTCTATTGTCTTTTTCCCCGACATCATGACCCATAGCATTGTCATTTATGGGACAGGTACATGAGCAGGAGGAACATCATCCACAGGAGGTACCAAAGCAGGGGGCGTTAATTAAGCTGCTCTTTGATTGTGAGGAAGGCTTTCGACACTCATCGTTCCATTTCATGGATGAGTTCTTCCTTAACAATTTGAAGATAGGCTCACGGAGTTCTTTGTGAGTTGAGAAATGAATCTGCTAATGAAGTTGATCCTTCCCAAAAATCCCCGTATTTCCTTCTGTTTTGAGGAATGGGCATTTCCTTGATGGCTGGATTTTGGTAGGATCGAGTTCAATCCTTTGTGTTGACTAGGAAGCCTAGCAACTTGCACGACTTAACACCAAAGGTGCACTTGGGTGGGATTCAACTTTAAGTTGTACTTACATGACTTTGTTGAAAAGCTTTTTGAGATGGTCTAAATGGTCATCCTCCTTAGGGATTTGACAATAATGTCATCCACATAGATCTCTATCTCCTTGTGCATTAAATCATGGAAAAGAGCAATCATAGCTTCATTGATAGGGTTGCCGGCATTGATGAGGTCGAATGACAACCGTATGCGTGAATAAAAGGTTCCCCAAGGTGTGATGAAGTTGTTTTTCTCACGATCTTCCTCGGTGACCATAATTTGATGGTACCCATAAATAATCGAGCAAAGGAGTACATGCCGTATTGAGCGGTATTGTCAATAAGAATGTGGATAAAAGGCAGAAAGCTATCTTTAAGGCAAGCTTTGTTCAAATCCAGATAATCCACCTTGATTCGCTTTTCCCCTGGTTTAGGCGCGGGAACAATGTTGGATATCCACTCCGGATATGTAGACATCATGATGATGCCAGCTTAAAATTGTTTCACAATTTCTTCTTTAACCTTTAAACTCCACTCAGGTTTCAATTGCCTGAGCTTTTGCCTAACTGGTTTAAATCCTTCTTTAATGGGAAGGCGATGAAGAACAATGTTAGTGGACAAACCCACCATGTCTTCGTGAGACCATGTAAACACATCTTGGAATTGGGTTCACAGTGCAACCATGTCATTTCGCTGAGTTATGGTAAGGTCTGAACCAATCTGGATTAGCTTAGGGTTGTCTAAGGTTCCAAGATTGAAAGGAGTGGTTTGATCAAGATTGGGTTTGGGTTTGTCTGTGACCCATTCCTTAATCTCTTGAGGTGTCTCAATGTCCTCTTGGATGTCCATCAAGTTTGAGTCTAACTTTGCATCAAAGTTACAGCCCTTGTGGAGAGAAGGCACCTCATCAGCAAATATAGGTACATCTAAATTCAGAGTCCTGAAACAAAAGATGCTTTCACTTAATATATGCAACTGTTCAATCATACAAAAGTGTTAGCATGTACGTGATAAAATAACTGCTAGTGCTGTAAAGGAAAGCAAGCAATTAAAGTTATCTACAGGGCAGAGGGATTTTCTGCCCATTTTACCCTCATCATCCAATGCATGGAGTGCTGCTCCAATTGTCGAGGGAAAAGTCCTGAAGGACTGCAGTGATGGAAGGATCATCAGTGTCTTCCTTCTCCCGAATGATAACCATGACATCTGGGCAATCATCGTCTGGGGTGTATCTATTTGTATATTCATCATGAATAATGACGCGGATGCCTGCCATCATCAAGGCAAGGTCATGTTTACGTTTTTGTTCCTTTTCTTCCACTTCGGGATTAGGAATCAACACCTCTTTAGCTTTGATTGGCACTGGTTTTGGAAATAGCATAGCCACAGCATTGGCTGGGACCTTTACTGGATATTGCATTAACTCATGAGGTAAAGGTATAGAAAATTGCCGTCTTGCGGAAACTTGAGGAAACTTTCGTGCTTATGAGGATTCTGTATGCGGAACTAGAAGAATAGCCTTGCATGACATTTGTTCTCCATTTATTTGGATATTTGGATAAGGTGCTTAATACCTGTTGATCCTTACCAAGCCCTTGCCGAGTTGATGACCCAATAACATCATTTCTTGAGTGGTAGAGCATAACCTCGTGAAATCTTGGGTGCAGGAAGTGGCCCCAATAGAATGGTATTGCGTGTTACTCACTTCCAAAGTATGAAGCCGGCGGTTCAACCGAATTGAAGGCGATAATTGGTAGAATTCCTTGTTCGGGACAATCGGCTCGGCGTTGTGATAACTAGGCTGTTGTTGATGATGTATTTGAATTGTTGATGTAATGTGGATGGAACTGCTCCAGCCATGTGTATCCATGGTCTCCCCAATAGCAGGTTGTATCCTGAATCTATCTTGAGGACGTGGAAGGATACATTGAATGTATTTGGACCAATCTCAATTGGCAATTCAATCTTTCCGATGGCATTTCGTCGGGATCCATCAATAGCTCGGATGACCATATGGCTGCTTTGGATCTGCTTGAGATTGATATTCATTTTTACCAAGGTGGCATAAGGACAGCTATTTAGAGATGAGCCTCCATCTATCAATACTCCTGCTAGCATGTATCCGGAAGACAACATTGCGATGTGCAATGGCTTGTAATGACCGGTCCCTTCGGGAGGTATATCATCATCAGTGAAGGATATCACATTGTTGTTGAAAATGTGATCAACCAAATGTTGAAATTTTCCAAGTCCACTGATTTTGGCAAATAGGCTTCTTCTAAAACTTTCAGCAAGATCTTCAGATGATCCTCGGAAGAAAACCAAATCGATATCAAAAATCGGTGTGGAGCTTCTCATGAGCTTAAAACCACTTTGGCTTCATTGTGGCCCATAGTGCGGAGGAATTTTTCAATCTTCTCCACGGGTAACTTCCCCCTTGCTTCGCAAGTAGGTTTGATAACCCATTGAGGAAGGTACAGTGGATTTTCTTTCGACACTGTAGCAGTAGTATGAGATGTGGATCCTTCAGCTTCTCCGTAATTCCATGGAACTTTGTACAAGATGACAAAAGGATGTTGTGGTCTGCAAGGTAAAGGAATTGGCTCTGGTGCGGCCACTTTCAAAGGATTGTCATCTCCTTTGAGTTGAATTGGTTGTATGGGAAATACTTGGATAGTTTCATCATCCACTTTAGAGATAACTTCTACTGATCCCTTCCATTTGGTAGGACATGCATTCCCACCCTTGAGCTGCACAGTGTAATCATCTGCTATTTGTAGGATACCGTTATCAATAAGATTCTGAATAAGATGGCGGAGTGCTCAACATTCTTTTGTGCTGTGACCGCGAGAATGTGAATGATATTGACACATTTCATCAGGATTGAACCGCCCTGAGCGGGGATTGATTGGAGGGAGAAGGAATGTGATTCTTCCTTCATTGATCAATATTTGAAGTATCTCCTCCATAGACTGGCCCAGATAGGTGAATTCCCTTTGATTGGTAAAATCCCGATGGGCTTTAGCGCTTGCTCGCTTTGCAACCTTATCTTCTATAGCTTCGCTTTCTGAAGATGTTGATGGAGCATTTATAATAAATGGAAGGAGATAGGCATGCTCTTGCCTAATTAATTGGCATGTGACTTAATGCTGATGGGTCACCAGTTCTGCCAATTGCTCGATTTGTTTGTAAAGAGCTTTCATCTTTCATTCCATGGTAAACTGGAACTTTGCATAATCCCATTTGTCAACACCATCTTTGATGGGTTGGGATGATTCGCCATTGGAACCTTGTACAGTGCTCCAACTGATCATGTTGACCTCTTCTTCTTTGTGTTGAGGAAGAGGGTTGTCTTGCACATGAGGTTGATCTGGTTTTGTGACTACAATATCACCATTGTCTATCAGATCCTGAATCTTATGTTTCAAGGCCCAACAATCTTTAGTATCATGTTTGGGTGCCCCGGCATGATAAGCACACTTCCGAGTAGCATTAAAACCCCTGCCATTAGGGTTGGCTGGTGGAAGAAGATGTGTAATTTTCTTCTGAGCTGTCAGAAGAGAAAGAATGTTCTCGAGCGAATCCCCCAAGGTGTGAACGTTCGTGGTCGCTTTACTTCTCCACTTTTAGGCAATGGAGGGTTTGAAGGTTGTGCTGGAAAAGGGGAGTAGTTTCTCCTCTGCATAGGCATGCTTGGATTTCCTTTTTGTCCTTGTAGTATAAAGGAAACATCCTCCTCTTTCTTTTATGGACCCTGAGGGGGTTGTTTCCATAAGATCCGGATTGGATGTGCTCGGAATGACTTTAAGGCGGCTAGGTCTTGAATTTTCTGGGACTTCAATCCCATTTTAGCCATCTCTAAATGCGTGTTTGATCATTTCGAGAAAATGGTTTGCCAATACCGGCTAGAACTCTCTCATAGAAAGGAGCTTCTGTACATCTATGAAAGTCATGACCATTTACGATTACATCATGGAAGGAATAACTTGGAGCGTGAAGGCGCCTCCACCTTTGAGCGTACTCTCTAAATGACTCATTAGACTATTTCTTGACCTTGGTGATTTGATCACGGTCAGAGCCATCCGAGATTAAAAGCGTATTGAGTGAGGGAAGGCGTGAGCCCGACTCTCTTTGACTATGGATCTTAGAGTTGTCTAATCTAGTATACCATTAACGGGCTTCTCCAGTCAAACTTTTCTGAAATAGCTGCATTCTGAGCCTTTCATTTTCTGCGTAAGACCCAAGTTCTCCTATGAACACCTTTAAATGTGTATAAGGATCCCCTAATCCATCATATTTCTCAAAATCAGGGGTCTTGAATTTCGCTAGATATTGCACACCAGGAAATATGCAAAGGTCTGCATATGAAACACTGCCATGTGTTCCAATCCCTTTGAGAACGCGAATGGTTTCCTCCATTTGAAGGACCTTCTTCCTGATGTCACCAGTGTCTGGATCTCCTTTGAGATTGGTGCCTTCAGGGTCTTTGTTGGTTGTATCCAACTGATGTTCTAGAATTATTTTTTCCAGACCTTGAACTCCTCCTTGTGTAGAGGATTTTGTATGTGTAGGTATCTTCGTACCACAGGTAGGTGGTGTAATTCTTTTTAGTAGAGACCCAAGTGCGCAATTTGTTTACTCAATCCGTCAAATTCCTCTCGAGAAAGACAATATTAGGACCCGAAGAAGAAGACATGATTGGTTGTGAGAGGTCGCATGGCCTTTTGGATTTTTGGAGGTAATGAGCTCAATTGCTTCCCTACAAAAGACTTACGTAGTTTAGTTTTAGGAAATGTTATCATAACATGTCCATTTTAGGAATTTGTCCTGCAAAATCGGTTGTTAATTGATAACATGTCATGCATACTGGATATTCTTCATATTTTCCATTACATATGGATGAACATGGAATAAAATACAAGTAAATGCTTTTCCAAGTAATTGAAAATGGAAAGCATGAAGAAACTTTCCTCGCATTTGGTTTATCGAGAGGTTGACCTATCCTAGGGTTTCTCTCTCATGACTTTTCGGCATGAAGGTTCCCGGATCATCGCAATCTACTTGGCGGGGAAGTTAATTGATTCGTTCAATTTGGGCGAATCTGAGTGGTGCCTTTCCTAAGCCCCGGGAATCATTCTTCCCACGAGTCCGATAATCAAACATCGACAGGATAACCTCTGGTGGAGGACCACACAACATACATTCACATACAACGTGTCTCACCGTTTATGCAAAATGATTACATGTGCGAAGCACTAATATCACAGATAGATATTTAGCAGTGCAGTAATTAAAATACATTCGTACACATTCATCAGAAATGTAAATGTAACATTCACACACAAGCATATAACAATTTTGAAAAGCTTTAATAGCGGCTTAAGCCCTCTTCTTTGGAGTCCCAGTGAGAGTCGCCACACATCGACGTCGGGATTTTTGAGTGTCCCTTTTCGTTACTTGTTCTTTGGTGTTCTCATGTTAATGTGAGATTTGTTTTAAAAAACAAGTGAAAAAGGTTCGACATGTATAATGTCGACGATTGGACTTTAAGAGTCGCCAGTTGGTGTATTTAACTGGTTGTATCAACGTTAATAGAAAAAGGCTTGCACATTCACCCGATGATTTGTGCTTGCTAAGCAGGTCTGTGAAGAAAAGAGATTCATTTTGGGTCCGGGAGTTTGATTATGCGGAGGAAAGGTGTTAGGCACCCCCCGACATCCGTGTTACCACGATGACCGCCACTTTTCAAAGAAATTGTTATATGAATGTGTGTGTGTGTGTGTGTGTGTGTGTGAATCAATGTGCAATAATTTGGAAGTAGTGATGTACCTCGTTTGCACCTATATACATAGGGTTTGAATTTATAGAAAAATTTAGTTTTAAACAAGATATGGCAATGACGTTTTGTAAAAGAGGTTTTTTCAAACCCTGTGCTCAATAGTAATTGAGGCCTTTGATACTTCCATTTTATTATAAAATGTCCATCTTGTTTGCTTTTGTTTTCGAGATGCGAAGCATTCTCAAGAAAATAATATACAGCAGTGCCGAACTCCTCATGGGCATGACAACCATCCAAGGAAATTCAGACACTATAAAATAATGTACAAGCTGCTAACAGCTGAAAAATGTCCATCATGGGAACCGAATCTAGATTCAATAAACTGAACCTGTGATCACATGATTCCTAGGCTCATATGATACTTCAATTTGTATGGAAAGCGATAGCATTATATATATATATAAAAGTGTAAATATATATATATGAGACATGATCAACCACCACGAAAGCAACTCCATGGGGATCGAAAATGTAAATATATAAAAGTAATATAAATATATATATATATATATATATATGGACATGCTCAACCGCCACAAAGTAAACTCTAGGCGGGACGGAATGTAAATAAAGCTGTAAAAGCGATCAACTACCACGAAGTAAACTCCAGGCAGGACAAAATATAAATAAAGGCGTAAAAAGCGATCAAGCGCCATGAAGTAAACTCGAGGCGAGGACAAAATGTAAATAAAAGTTGTAAAAGGCCACGAAGTAAACTCCGTGCCCCGAACTGACAATATATATATATATATATATATATATATATATATATATGTATATATATATATATAAAAGTAGTAAAGCTTTGGATGTAAATCCGAGGCTCATCGGATATATACAGCAATAATTATATATATATATATATATATATATATATATATATATATATATATATATATATATATATATATATATATATATATATAAAAAGCGAAGCGCATCGGATGTAAATCTAGGCTCATCGGATATGAAAAAACATATATATATATATATATATATAGCGATTTAAACGCACTTATAGGATGTAAAATCCAAGCTCATCGAACATGCGATCGACCACATATTATATATATATATAAAAGCAATTAAATGCTCCAGACCGAAGTCTAGGCTCAATCGAGGCATAACTCGATAATGTTAGTCCATATATATGAAATATATACATATATTAGTATATATATATAAAAGGCGAAATGAAAATCACGGACCAAAGTCGCAAACGACCTTACAACATGACTCTCAATGTGTATAACATGTGTGTGTGCTATATGAGAAGAAGGCTTTATAAAATGTAAGAAGGCTTATAGTGAAATTGCGCTAAAGTAGACTTCTATGACTTTAAATGTATAAACACTCGGCTCACTTGGATAAAAGATAGCTATATGTGAGCTAACTAGTGTTTAACGAAGAGGAAACACTTAAAAGATGTGTATCTTGAGTAAAATAAATGAGGTCTTCCTCGCCTTTTTCCTTCTTCCCTCTCTCTTCAAATGGTCGTGACCCAAGCCTTGTATATATAGACGGATGGCCGCATCCGTAGAGTACACTCTCATACCCATGATTGTACTACTTATTTGGTCGTGGTGGATCCAAGCCTCGAGGGTCCCGTCGTCTCGTAGTACGTGCACTCATGCACTATAATGTAAAAGCTTGAACTTGTAGAACTTCAATCAGAGCATCCGAGCGAGGTATATCGACCTTCTTCGACCCATTTGGTGTCTGCAGAGTTACTGTAATGACATGGATTAAAAGTTGTACGAAGTCAGGAATAGGGGTCTATGCCCATGGTCTTCAAGCTTCAAATTCTATCCAAAGTACTGCCACACGTAATAGTCACTCGGGATTATCACTCCTCGGTTCTTGTGGGACATTGTTGGATGTATGTATGTATGAAGTGTTGAGATGACGTGCCATTTGTCGAAGGAACTAGATGACGTTTGACTCCTCGCTGGGGTTATCGCCGGTTTAAGTTGAAAGTAGACGTTGCTCATGGTTACAATTGAGATTGGACTACTTGTTGGTATGCCGCGATATCATCTTGTTGACGTGGTAAGATGACGTTGTGACTCCTCAGCTGGGTTATTGTTGGTTTAAGCGGAAAACAGACGTTATTTAGGGTTACATCTGAGATTGGGCTGCTTGTTTGTATGCCTCACTGTCATCTGGATTGAAGCTGATCGCATGTTTGACACAAGCATTTCCGGGGTTATCGCCGGAACTGTAATGGCATCCCTTGGGGTTATCACCAAGGATGGTTTTGCTACTCCCAGTGTTGTCTCTGGGACTGGAACTAAACGTCGCGATGTTATCGCCGAGACAGAACTGTCCTCTCCGGTGTTGTTTTCGGTCTTTTGATCTGCATATCTCGGGGTTATCTCCAAGATCAGAAATTACATTCCCGGTTTGTGTTCCGGGTTGACATGACGTTACCGGTTTGTGTTCTGGGTTGGAACTGAACTTCTGGTGGTATCCGGGATGGATGTAAACTGTCTTTCAGGGTTATCTCCAAAAGAAGAATCTACCCTCCTGCAATGTTAGTAATAGGAGTGCAAAAAATTTCGAGTATCTACAGTTGTTATACATTGCATCATGATCATCTTATCGTATTTCAAGTGTCTAGTATTCTTTATCCTATCCATGCCATTGCATTGCATGAATATGATAAAGAGGGCATCTCAGACACTCAAATTTTTTGCCTACCATGTTGTTAACATTGCGAGGAAGCTTGCCAAATCTTCTTTTCGAGATAACCACGGAAGACAGCTCGACTAATCCTAGAAATACCACAGGAAGTTCGGTTTCAACCGGGAAACACCAGGGAGTATCATTTCCCACCTCAGAGATAACCCCGGGGAAAGTAGTGCTAATACCGGAAATTCCACAGGAGAAGGCCGATTCATCTTGGAGATAACCCCGAGATGTTCAGTCTTAGTCCTGGAAATAACACCGGGAAAGACAATGTCAACCTTGGAGACAACCTCAAGGAGTGTAGTTGCAGTTTCGGAGATTAACCCCGGAGATGCTCGTTTCAACCCATGTAGTCAGCTTCAACCTTGGGACTCACACCAAGGCATTTAGCTCCCAAACTCGGAGATAACCCCGGGAGGACAGGCCCACCTCAGAGACATCCCTGAGGGCATTTAACACTTGCAGCAGCCCAACCTCAGAGATAACGCTGAGCAACGTCTGCTTTATCAACCCAAACCGGAGATAACCCCGGTGAAGGGCAAAATAACCAAATTGCCACCTCAACCACACATGGCGCCATCTCAACATACATTATACACAATAATGTCCCACAAGAACCAAGGAATTGCAATCCCGAGTGACTACTACGCAAGGCAGAACACCAGATATAATTTGAAGCTTGAAGACATAGGACATGGTTCCATCTTCCTGACTTCGTACAACCTCTAATCCCATGTCATTGCGTAGCTCTTGACAACGAAAGTCCAAAACAAGTCTTATACACCTCAATCAGATGCTCAGATTGAAGTTCTGCAAGTTCGAGCGAACATCACGTTGCACGCGTGCACGTACTTCAAGATGGCGGGACCCGCAAGGCCCGGGGCACCCCGGGTAGCCACAAGTGCATTTGCGGCTACCGTAGATACACATGTGGCTCCCCTTATATAAATAGAGGGCTTGGGGTGGCCATATTTCAAGAGAAAACGACGAGGAAGCCCTGTCCAATTTGCTATGTACACACCCTAAATTAAGTGCTTTCTCATTTTAAACACTTGTGAGCTCACATATAGCTATTTTTTTTTACTGGCGGGAGCTGAGTGTTCATCCACTTAAAGCTATAGAAGTCTTTTTTGGTAGTCCACTGTAAGCCTTCTTACACACTTTAAAGCCTTTCTCTTTATCTTTGCACACACTTTTCTTCACGTTGAGAGTCGTGTTGCGTGTGTAGGCCAGCACTTGATCCATGGTTTTCATTTACATTTATATATATATATATATATATATATATATATATATATATATATATATATATATACTTATAAATATGAACTATTGTCGAACTCGTTCATATATATAAGTATATATATATATATGAACTATTATCGAACGAGTTCGACAATAGTTCATATATATAAGTATATATATATATATAGCGACAAATCACTGAAATGATAAACTGATCCGGGATCGATATATATCCTGTGTGTTTATCGCATATATATATATATATATATATATATATATATATATTTATATTTCTATCGAACTGGAGTTTACTTTCGTGGCTTTTTTTGCTTTATTTACATTCATCGCTTTAGAGTTTACTTTCGTGGCGGTTGATCATTTTTACTGCTTTATTTATATTTAGTCCCGCTTGGAGTTTACTTCATGGCGGTTGATCGTATTTATTACTTTCTGATCCCCCATGGAGGTGCTTCGTGGTGGTTGATCATGTTTCTATATATATATATTTACCGCTTTTATATATTTACATTTTCGATCCCCCATGGATATGCTTCATAGTGGTTGATCATGTCTGTATATATATATATATATATATAACTGCTTACTGTTTTCATATAAATTGTGGCATCATGTGAGCCTAGGAATCACGTGAGCACAGATTCAGTCTACGGAATCTAGATTCGGTTCCCGTGATGGACGTTTTTAGCTGTAAGCAGCTTGTAAATTATTCACGGTGTTTGAATTTCCTTAGATGGATTTCATGCCCATGAGGAGTTCGACAATACTATATATTATTTTATTTTCTCGAAGATGCTTCGCATCTCGAAAATAAAAGCAACCAAGACGAACATTTAATAATAAAATGGAAGTATCAAAGGCCTCAATTACTATTGAGCACAGGGTTTGAAAAACCTCTTTTACAAAACATAATTGTCATATCTTTTTTAAAATTGAATTTTTTATACAAATTAAAACCCTTTGTATATAGGTGCGAACGAGGCCTCACACTACTTCCAAATAACAGCATATTGACCCACACACACACGTACACATTCACATAACAGTTTCTTGAAAAGTGGCGGTCATCGTGGTAACACGGATGTCAGGGGGTGCCTAACACCTTCTCTATGCATAATTAAGCCCACGAACCCTAGTGAATCTTGGTTTCACAGACCTGTTTAGCAGTGTCACATCACTGGGTCAATGTGCAAATCGGTACTACCATTCACACATACATTCAATTGAAAAGCCTCAATAGAACGAATATGTCTTCTATATATTCAAAATAATATTAACATTCCCCAGGTTCTTTATAACCATTACATTTGTTCTTGTCATAATATCAAATATATTACAATCATTCACCCTATACTATTACATAAGTATTCTACGGGTTCGTCTTCGCCTTGCCCTTATCCTTGCCGGAGCCTTCGGTCCGTTCGATCTTAGCTGTGTTCATATGGTTCAAGCAAGAGTGAGCATGACTAGCTCAGCAAGTACAACAATTCTAATAAACAACATGCTTGAAACATAGGAATCATATATCTTCAATAACTGAACAATAGTTATGAAGTACTATCGATAATTCAAAATAGCACTTCTTTTTCTTCAAAACGTTTTACAACAACAATATTCAGTAAAACATCAATTTCGGTCCAAGACCTTGAGCATTTCATAAGTTCTTTTGAAAAGGACATCCCGGCACTAAGTCCGTAAGTCGACATTTCTTACGAGCACGTCTAGGTGATCAGCCTATAGTACTCTATGTTGATCAACACTACATTCATTAAACGTATATACGTTTAAGTTGTGGCAACCTCACGTGTCTGTCGTTTGATGACAAAACATTTTTAGCATACTCAGTCTTCGTTTGAAAACCACACCAATATAACTTGGTAAACATTGACCATGCTTTGATAGAAACATAATATAAGTCTAGCAGAAAGAGTTGGCTTTGACTTCATCATACAATACTTCATGTGTAAGAATACATGAATTACAAAGCTTGTCCAGATTGAAGCTGGAACAAGGGTTAGAATACTTGCCTTTAGCGTATCGCTATATGGTTATAACACGTTCTCGTTTAAGTCTTTAAGTCTCTATATGATAAATGATAACATCACATAACACATTAGGTCATGAATGAACATACATGGTTCCTAATGAATCTTACCCTTCTTCTCAATCTAATTATGACTTAGATTTGTTATTATTGGTTTCGGCTTTTTCGTTACGTCGTTCTTATCTTCACATTACGTTCATGTTTGATTACTTATCTTCAACCTTTAGGTAACATAATTAAGGTTTAACAATACCTTAAACAATGCTTCATTAAGTTCTTTAGTTCATTACTAATGAGTTACCATTCATTTATATACTTGTAAACTTCTTTCTCTTTCAAAACCTAGAGGTGGTGGCTGCGGCGCCACCTTCTTCTTCTCTCTTGTGTCACGTGCTTGGCGCTTTCATGCATGATGGTGAGGATCGGACTTTCACTGCTGCGGCGACAGATCATGTCTTATATGTCATGTGCGTGGCGTGAAACTCTGAGGTAGGTTGTGACATTGTATGCTGTTATATATGCTCTATCAGCGCCATCATTATACCTTGGGTTGGTGCGCATGGCTGACTCTGTGCCTCGAGAAAGCTTTGATGATTTTTAACTTTGTGAATTTCCGGACTCATAACTTCTTCGTTATAAGTCCGAATTGGCTCGTTCAAAAGCCTACGGTTCACAAATTACATACTCTACGTGTTCATGCAAGAATTTTATCTATTTGACTTTCGTTTGCTAAAAATTCACCTATTAGTTCATTTTTAACGAAAAGCGATAAGCGTTCGTGAGCGTTCGGCGCTTTCGTTTCTTCGTTCTAAGTTGAAATCGGTCATTTTTGAGTCCTGCAACTCTATAATGCCAAATATGACTTGTCTCCATCGAAAACCAATGTTTTCGAGTTCAAACACAAAATTGACTTCCATTCCGAGAATTTCACGAATTTAACGATTATATAAATCAATCGTGTGAATTAAGGTGAAAACTTCATTACTAACGATTTGATCATTGTTCTAAATGGATTCTAACCATCATATGAACATTTCAAACTACAAATTACATCAACTTATTTTCAAGTTAGGTTTTGACTTATTCTTCATAAGTTCATGACTTAATAACTTATAAACTAAAAGTTTTCATTCCTTATGACTTATTATAGATTTAATTCCTTTAATCAACATTCTCACATCTTATCAAACATACTAACTTCATATGGCAAACCTATGACAAGTTCATCATAAGTTCTTCATAAGTTTATAACTTATTTAGGTTTAAGTTACTTATTCATGACTTATTTGACTTAAGTCCATTAATTATTCAATTCTTACATGTTCTTAGCATACATGCTTATTAGACTACACTTCTCTTATCACCCTACAATGATAGAGATGGAAGATTATTAGACAAGAGTCTTACCCTTGATGAACTAGTCTTCTTCTTCTCTGAAAATCTAACAAAGGATGTTTTGACTTAAAAGTGCTTATTCTCTCTAACCAATAAGTTGCTTTGTATTGGAAGTTGTTGTGTTTTGTTTTAACAAACAGATAAATGAAAAATCTCTTTCTATTTATAGGAAAGCAAAGTGAGGGCATTATGGACATTAGAACATCCCACCTCCTTAACTAACCTCCTTCTTATTCATTACTTATTAAATTAAGTTACTTGCTAGCCACACTTAATTACTTGGACAACACAAAACATATCAAAGTTTCTTAACCCATCACTTAAAGTTCTTGTACATGGATCAAGATAACCACAAAAGTTCTTGGTCACCAAGATAACCCACATCAACCTTGGTTGCTCCATGGATCAAGATTAACCCATTGGATCATTACATTGGGCTTAAGTTAACTAACTTAGCTTATTCATATTGGGCTTGCATTACTTTACTTTTGGGCTTCATATAAACAAACACTTGGCTAATCCTTAATATATCTTGGGCTATGGGCTTCCCTTAATTCTCATTGGACTTGCACTTACTTCATATACAAGATCCACCATTCCATTCATTTTTCTTTAATCCTTAACGTTCTTAATTTAAGTCCGCATGCAAAATATTACGTTTTCCATACTTAGATTATTATTACATAATCCATCTCACCTTGATATTATAACGTTACGTATTTCTCGGAAGTTCAAAAATAATTCGAAATGGAAATCGATGAATAGTGTTTTTGGAAAATTTCTCGAAAAACTTTTATTTTCGTCTTGGAAATTCAAACACTTTAATTCTCTTCACGTAGTTAAAATACTCTGACGTTTCGGCGTTTCTAGGTTATAGAACGACATTCATCTTACTAACACATAATAATAATAAATAATATTATTTTATTCATTATTTAAAATTATTTTACAAAGGATTCGATTTTCGGTCGTTACATTCTTTCCCCTTATAAAGATTACATCCCCGAATCTCTCTATAAAAAAAATTATTCAAACAAATGAGGGTAATTCTTTTTTCATTTTTTCTTCAATTCCCCGTTGCTTCTTTACGCATCGTGGTTCTTCCATATCACCTTCACGGAAGGTATAACTTTATTTCATAGAACTTGTTCTTTTCTATCGACAATTTGAATTGGCGTCTCTTAAATACGTTAAGTCTTCTCGATATGAATAGGCTCATATTCTATCACGTGTTTATAATCCGCTTATAAGGGCTTAATACCGATACATGAAACACGTTATGTATTCGTTCTAAGTGCGGAGGTAATGCTATCATATAAGCTACCTCACCTACCCGTTTTAACACTTCAAAAGGTCCTATAAACCTTGGACTTAACTTTCCCTTCTTTCCAAAGCGTATCTTTCCTTTCGAGGAGATACCTTTAGAAATACGTAAACCTACTTCAAACTCCCTATTTTCTCGATGTCTGAGTTCGCATAAACTTCTTTTATGTCATCTTGAGGTGCTATGAGGCGCAGCATTCGTATCAACTTCACAATATCCATTTGTTTCTTTGCACCAATTGGGCCCTAGCATTGGCGTTCTCCCACTTCATCCCAATACAATGGTGTTACGCACTTCCTCCCATACAAAGCTTCGTAAAGGCGGCATACCTATGCTTGCATGATAATTATTATATATGCAAACTCTACTAATGGTAGATGATCATCCCAACTACCCTTGAAATCCATGCCGCAAGATCTTAACATATCTTCTAACGTCTGAATTGTTCTCTCGCTTTGTCCATCGGTTTGTGGATGATATCGTACTCGACTTCAAGCTTCAATTGCGTTCCCAAGCTGCTCTTGTAGACTCCTCCAAAAGTTTGATGTGAATCGTGGATCACGATCGACACAATCGATATTGGTGCTCCATGTGCGGAAATTATTTCCTTAACATAAAGTCTAGCTAAGCTTTGGTCTAAGTTATACTTGACCCTAATTGGCAAAAAAAGTGAGCCGACTTCGTCAATGGGTCCACTATTACCCAAATCGCATCATACCCTTTTCGTTGTAGTTGGAAGTCCCACCACAAATCCATCGTGATATGCTCCCACTTCCACTCTCAAAATTTCAATGGCTGTAACAAAGCCACTTGGTCGTTGATGTTTGGCCTTAACTTTACGACAAGTCGAGCACCTACTCACATACTCGGCTATTTCTCTCTTCATTTCGTACCACCAAAAACTGTCGAAGGTCTTGATACATCTTAGTACTACCGGGATGAATCGAAAACCTCGAACTATGAGCCTCTTGTAATAATACTGCTCCTTTAATTCCGTCTCATTGAACCCAAATTCTTCCTTCAAATCTTAATAATCCCTCATTATCAAGACTATACTTATATATTTTTTTCATTGGTTAGCTAGCTCCTTTATCCGGTCACACACTCATCGGTTTTGAGTTGCACCTCCTTAACTCTCTCTACGATGGTAGATTGCATCTCCGTGCAAACAATATTTATCTCTTGATTCTCTTGGAAACTTCACTTCTAATTCCATCCTAGCCATCTCTCATTTATTAACTTCGGTTTGAGTAGTTAACAAAGATAACTTCTCCCGACCCTTCCTACTTAAAAGGCGTCGCAAACTACATTGGCTTTTTCGGGGGTGATCTGAGATTTCACGGTCGTAATCCTTTATCAACTCCGAGCCATCTCCTTTGTCTCATATTCAACTCCTACGTATGTGAAGATATATTTTAGACTCTTGTGGTCGTGTATATCTCACATTTTTCTCCATAAAGATAATGTCTCCATATCTTTAAGAGGCAAAAAACTCTATGGCCGAGTTCGGATCATGAGTAGGGTAAACTTTCTCATAATCCTTCAATTGCCTGATGATGCATCTGTAATGACCTTGCCATCTTTGCATGAGCACGCAACCAAGTCCTCTATCTGAAGCATCGCTATAAACTACAAATTTTTTCTGTGTCATTGGGTAATGACAAAGCAGGCGCTTCACTCAACCTCTTCTTGAGTTCTTGAAAATTGTCCTCGCATTTTATCGGTCCACACGTATTTCACCGTCTTCCTTGTCAAGTTAGTCAGCGGAGTAGCTATCTTGAAAAATCTGGATGAATCTCTCGATAGTAACCCGCTAACCCTAGAAACTCCGCACCTCGATTCGGCGTTTTTGGTTGTTCCCAATTCATCACGGCTTCCACCTTCATTTGGATCTCTCTGAAATCCCCTCATGGTCAATGACATGACCTAAAAAGCTGTACCTTTTCAACCAAAATTCACACTTAGTGAACTTCGCGCATACAACTTCTCCTTCCTTAGTGTCTCAACACTAATCTTAGGTGTTGACATGATCTTACGGCGTCTTAGAATAGACTAGAATATCATCGATAAACACCACGACGAACTTGTCCAAATATTGTTTGAACACTCTGTTCATCATATCCATAAATCAATTTGGTGCATTAGTCGACCCAAATGACATCACCGAAGCTTCGTAATGACCATAACGAGTCTGAATATTTGTCTTTGGTACATCCTCCTTCTAACCTTCAATTTGGTGATACCCCGTTCTTAAATCTATTTTAGAAAAATACTTAGCCCCTTTCAATTGATCAAAAGATCATCGATCACTGGGCAATGGGTATTTATTCTTTATCGTTAACTTGTTCAACTCTCTCGTAGTCGATACAAAGTCTTAACGATCCATCCTTCTTCTTGACAAATAATATGGGGTGCTCCCCACGGTGAAACACTTCGGTTGAATGTACTTCTGTCCAGCAGTTCTTGTAAGCTGCACCATCAACTCCTTCATCTCCTTTGGCGCCATACGATACGGTGCCTGGAAAGCTGGTGTCGCTCTGGCACGATGTCTATTACAAACTCGGTCTCCTATCGGGTGGAAGACCCGATAATTCACTCGAAAAATACATCGGTGAATTCTCTAACTATAGGTATTTGTTCCATGGTTGCTACCACTCTGCAGGTATCAACAAACATGACCACGAGATAACCTACACATCCCTTCTCAATAATTTCCTAGTTTGTGTCATGGTTAGAACAACACGAGCGTCGGTGATCTATTCGTAAAATACTACTTGTGGTTTGTTTTAACGTTCTAAGGTTCACACATTTCTTACGACAATCTATAATTGCCCCCATGGTTAACTAACCAATCCATTCGAGAATTACATGAATTCTCCTAACTTTATCGGTATCAAATCTACAGATAATTTACAACCCCGTATATATCTACGTAACAACTCTATGAACATCTTCAACAAGAATTATTTCTTCGTTTGCTACCTTAATATTTAAAGGTATAGGCAACTTTTAGGAAGTAATCCTAATCGTCTAGCAAAATCACATCTTTATAAGCGAACAAGTAGCACCGAATCAAACAACACGTAAGCATTTATGTCGTTGATCGGAATAATACTGATGACAGCGTCCCCGATGCAACTGCATCTTGGTATCATGTTAAAGTACGGCCCATCGGCCTACTACCCATTTCTTGTTGGACCACTAATAGCTAACTTACAGCTATTAGTGCCCCGATTCCCGTCCGTCCCCTTCTTTGGGCAGTTCTTTGCCATGTGGTGATTGACCCACACACAAAGCATCCATGGTTCTTTTTTTGGACTTGGGCAGTTAGGCGAGATGTGCCCTTCTGTCCTGATTGTAGCATCTGACCTTCCCCTTGAGCAGACTCCTAAGTGAGTCTTCCCACAGTCTTTGCAGGCCTCCATCCTCCTCTTTGGGTCTCCTTGCTTCACTCCGGTATTCCCAAAGTTGAACACTTTCCTCTTTGTCCCTCGCCACTACTGGCTGGCTCCTTTGACCTTCACTCCCCATCCACTTTCCCTTGTTTCTTCTTATCTTTGTGGTATTGGCTCAGAGCCTCACTACCACCTTGGCGATTATCGCCTTCTCTAAAATGGTCCCAAATGAAGTACTTTGGAACACAAAAATACTGGTTATAGAGCCGGGGTTTCAAGCCCTGCTCGAACCATCATCGCGCCTTCCTAACCTCGGTGTCCACTTGGTGTGGAGCGAACCTTGCCGATTCATTAAACTTGGCGGCGTATTAGGGAACCGTCATGTCCCCTTGTTTCAATTCGAAACCGCATCTCCATCCTCCCTGCATGCTCGTGGGAAAGTAGTTCTCGAAGAATATCTCCTTGAACCTCACCCACGTTAGAGATTCTCGATCCGGGCCCTAGCTTTGATTGGCTTCCCCACAAAAGTTGGCCTCTCCTTCATCATATAGGTTGCAAAGGCAACCCTTACGGGCCTCGTCGACATTTTTGCTATCACAAATGCCTTCTCGATTTCTTTCACCCACGTTTGGGCTTCGATAGGGTCAAGTAGTTCCTTTGAACTCGGTGGACCAACACTCTTAAAATCCTTAAAAAGGTAGTAGCTCGTGCTACTCCGGATTTCTGGGATATTAGCCCCATTTCTATTAAATCACATTTGTTAAAAGATTAACAAACTCTGCATGGGGTTCTTAGGACCTCCCTCGGTTGATTTACATTAGCTCCTTGATTACGTTGTACTCTTCTTGGGTGGCATTTTCTTGATACAATAAACAACACATTTTTATTATTATTCTTTCTTTATTAGTTAGTTATTATTCGATATTAAACAATAACTTCAACATCCATTGCTCATTATGTTCCATAAAAAGGCTTATATTCATTCATTCATTGTAGTATAATACTACATCGTTTACATTACACGACTAAAGTTGATTACATTACTTTCATTATTGCTTTCCAAAAATTGGGATTTACAAAAGACTACCCTTTGTTATTAAAAGAGGGTTTTACGTCACTACTAGATACAAAATATTTACATATCTAAACTACTCTATCCACTACTAGATCACATACGCCTCAAGGCATTATCAAAAATCTGCCTTGGCAAGGCCAAAGCAATAATATCACGGTGATATATGTCGCGTCGCCCTGCCTCTGGGGGATAACTTGCTACTACTACTTCTTTGGAAATGCATGAGAACTCCTATGAATATAGGACATTCTCCTATCTTACTTTTTTGGTCTTTAGCTCCTCCTTGAGCTCAAAAACCTCATTTTTTGACTCATGGACTTTGTCCTTGCCAAAATCCTCTCATCGTGCTCCTGTTCCCACATGGACTCCACGTCCGTCTTGTCCTCTATAATGACTTGGAGCTCGCCTTGACTCCTTAACCTCCCGATAGTAATGGATATTTCTATCCAACACGACATAAATAATGACATCATTGACTCCCCAGAGCCATCTCTCTGCTTGCTATTGCTCTTTGGGTTGAAGGACACTACCTCCACCTCCTCTTCTATCATGCCGTCGAACACGGACATGAGATCGGGATCCTCTGAGTCTCCAGACTCAATGACAACTATCTCGGGCTCTTCTGCTATGGGATTAGGTATAACCTCTATTTGGTTAGCGATTCTTCACCTACTTACTTGTACATCTAAATGCATTCCATTTACTCACGACATCTACACAAAACAATTAAGTTGATTAGTACACGTCAGTAGAATAATAAAAACACATAACATATTCATAATGCATTTTTATAAGGTTATTTTCTTCTTTTACTTCTTTGACTTCTCTTAAGGTTATGACTTAAGGTTTTTAATCCCCCCTTAAGTTTTATAACCTAATGCTTTGATACCAACCTGTGACGCCCCCAAATCGGGTATCTTTCAACAGAAGCGAGATGGTCTTTACTGCGGTACTACCATTCACACATACATTCAATTGAAAAGCCTCGATAGAAGCGAATATATCTTCTATATATTCAAAATAATATTAACATTTCCCCGGGTTCTTTATAACCATTACATTTGTTCTTGTCATAATATCAAATATATTACAATCATTCACCTATATTATTACATAAGTATTCTCTACGGGTTCGTCTTCGCCTTGCCCTTATCTTTTGGAGGAGCCTTGATCAGATTCGATCTTATTTGTGTTCATATGGTTCAAGCAAGAGTGAGCATGACTAGCTCAACAAGTACAACAATTCTAATAAACAACATGCTTGAAACATAGGAATCATATATCTTCAATAATAAGCGAACAATAGTTATGAAGTACTATCGATAATTCAAAATAGCACTTCTTTTTTTCCTTCAAAACGTTTTTACAACAACAATATTAGGTAAAACATCAATTCGGTCCAAGACCTTGAGCATTTCATAAGTTCTTTTGAAAAGGACATCCCGACACTAAGTCAAGTAAGTAAGACATTTCTTACGAGCACGTCTAGGTGATCGACCTATAGTACTCTATGTTGATCAACACTACATTCATTAAACGTATGTACGTTTAAGTTGTGGCAACCTCACGTGCCTGTCGTTTGATGACAAAACATTTTTAGCATACTCAGTCTTCGTTTGAAAACCACACCAATATAACTTGGTAAACATTGACCATGCTTTGATAGAAACATAATATAAGTCTAGCAAGAAAGAGTTGGCTTTGACTTCATCATACAATACTTCATGTGTAAGAATACATGAATTACAAAGCTTGTCAGTTGAAGCTGGAACAAGGGTTAGAATACTTGCCTTTTAGCGTATGCTACTATATGAGTTATAACACGTTCTCGTTTAAGTCTTTAAGTCTCTACAGTAAATGATAACATCACATAACACATTAGGTCATGAATGAACATACATGGTTCCTAATGAATCTTACCATTCTTCTCAATCTAATTATGACTTAGATTTGTTATTATTGGTTTCGGCTTTTTCGTTACGTCGTTCTTCTTCTTCACATTACGTTCATGTTTGATTACTTATCTTCAACCTTTAGGTAACATAATTAAGGTTTAACAATGTCTTAACAATGCTTCATTAAGTTCTTTAGTTCATTACTAATGAGTTACCATTCATTTCATACTTGTAAACTTCCTTCTTCTATCAAAACCCTAAATTTTGTTATGGCACCCACCCTTCCTTCTTCTATCTTGTTGCTTTTGGCACTTCTGCTATTGGCTAAAGTGAGGGCCGGACTCGGCTGGCTGCTGTAGTCTGAGTCTCTATTTATTATGCGTATTGCTGTGCTTGAAACTTCTGCTGAAGGTTTGTGACACTCATGTATGTGCTGTGCTGCATCGCCACGCCACCATTGGCCTTGGGTTGGCGCGCATGGCTGACTGACTCATGCCTCGAGATATTTTTTGTGATTTTTCAACTTTTTGTGAATTTCCGGACTCGTAATAACTTCTTCGTTATAAGTCCGAATTGGCTCGTTCAAAAAGCCTACGGTTCTAAATTACATACTCTCTGCGCGTTCATGCAAAAATTTTATCTATTTGACTTCGTTTGCTAAAAATTCACCTATTAGTTCATTTTTAACGAAAAGCGATAAGCGTTAAGTGAGCGTTCAAGCTTTCGTTTCTTCGTTCTAAGTCGAGAATCGGTCATTTTGAGTCGCAACTCTATAATGCCAAATATGACTTGTCTCCATCGAAAACCAATGTTTTCGAGTTCAAACACAAAATTTGACTTCCATTAGAGAATTTCACGAATTGACGATTATAAATCAATCGTGTGAATTCGGTGAAACTTCATTACTAACGATTTGATCATTGTTCTAAATGGATTCTAACCATCATATGAACATTTCAAACTACATATTACATCAACTTATTTTCAAGTTAGGTTTTGACTTATTCTTCATAAGTTCATGACTTAATAACTTATAAACTACATTTTTTTCATTCCTTATGACTTATTATAGATTTAAGTCCTTTAATCAACATTCTCACATCTTATCAAACATACTAACTTCATATGGCAATCATATGATCATATCACAAGTTCATCATAAGTTTCATAACTTATTTAGGTTTATCTTACTTATTCATGACTTATTCGACTTAAGTCCATTAATTATTCAATTCTTATATGTTCTTAGCATACATGCTTATTAGACTACACTTCTCTTATCACCCTCTGATGATAGAGATGGAAAAATATATTAGACAAGAGTCTTTACCCTTGATGAACTAGTCTTCTTCTTCTTGAAAATCTAACAAAGGATGTTTGTCTTAAAAGTGCTTATTCTCTCTAACCAATAAGTTGCTTTGTATTGGAAGTTGTTGGTGTTTTGAACAATGATAAATGACTAGCAATCTCTTCTATTTATAGGAAGTTTCAAAGTGAGGGCATTATGGACATTAGAACATCCCACCTCCTTAACTAACCTCCTTACTTATTCATTTACTATTACAATTAAGTATACTTACTAGCCACACTAATTACTTGGACAACACAAAACATATCAATTCTTGGTCATCACATAAAGTTCTTGGTCACCAAGATAACCCACATCAACCTTGGTTGCTCCATGGATCAAGCTTAACCCATTGGATCATTACATTGGGCTTAAGTTAACTTAACTTAGCTTATTCTATTGGGCTTGCATTACTTTACTTTGGGCTTATATAAACCAATACTTGGTTAATCCTTACCATAACTTATTAATTATAATACATCCCTTAATTGTGCATATTGGACTTGCACTTCATACAAGATCCACCATTCCATTCATTTTGTTTTTAATCCTTAACGTTCTTAATTTAAGTCCGCATGCAAAATATTACGTTTTCCATACTTAGATTATTATTACATAATCCATCTCACCTTGATATTATAACGTTACGTATTTCTCGGAAGTTCAAAAAAATAATTCCCGAGCGAAAATCGATGAATAGTGTTTTTTCGGGAAAATTTTTCGGAAAGCTTTTATTTTCGTCTTGGAAATTCAAACACTTTAATTCTTCACGTAGTTAAAATACTACGACGTTCAAGCGTTTCTAGGTTATAGAAACGACATTCATCTTACTAACACATAATAATAACAAATAATATTATTTTATTCATTATTTATTAAATAAATTATTTTACAAAGGATCCGAATTTCAGGTTACTTTGTGTACTGCACTTGTCTTCCTTGCACATAAGAAATTCCATTCTGAGTCTCGCGAGCATTGGCATAGAATTCTCTCACTATAGCCATCGGGGTAGCTATTAGTTTGGCCGCCACTCCCCTTATCTATGTGCTATAATCTGTTCCTTCAATTTTCCATCTTCTCTCCCCGGCCTGAATCCCCTCTCTGGTACAAAAGGTTTGCCCACCAATACATCAAGATAGTTGTGCTGGGTAGAGAGATTCACGAATCTAGTAGTATCCAGTATGTCCCTGCTATTCTTCTCACTCTCATGCTCATTGCTTGATGATGGGGAGGGTGTGCGAATTCATTTGGGTGCCATAATTTTCAAGTTGAATGAGGATTATCTGGTAGGAGAATTTCTGCTTTGGATTCCTTGAACTCCTCAATTTACCCAAACTCTATCAAACTCTGTACCAACCCACTGAAGTATTACCTTAACTGCCTTTATCTATTTCTGAATCCTCAAATGCAAACCCACAAACCTCTTTGACCTTTGATCTAACAACTTCTGTGCACCACTGCAAACACCTTGACTCTACTAAGTATTTGGTACTACCTAAGAAAATGAAGAACTAGGGTTTGGGTGAGAGAGAGAGAGAGAGAGTGGTGTGGATGAAATCTGAAGGATTCAAAGTTAGATTCAGGAGAGGAAAAGTGGCATATGGGGTTCGATTTTTAGAGAGAAAGAATTTTGAGAGTTTGAAGGTTTCAAAACTGAAATAAGAAGTGTATTATGATCCGGACCCTTGTGCATTTTTAAAATCTGATTTAGTTCCATGGCACAGCTGCGCTGTAATTGAATGGAAAGGAGGCACAACTGCGCTGTGTTAAATCTAGCAATGTCATGTTATTGGCAATAATGCTGCTGCCACTTTTAGCTTAAGAAAAGTATGAATCGCACTACTACGGGCCTTATTCTGGTTAATTATTCTGGTTATTGCCCAATTGGTTAGAAGTCCAAGGGTTTAGGGTTTAAAGATCAAAAAGAACTATTAGACTTTATTTAATTATAACCAATACTTACTACTATAAATTTAATTAACTATAATAATAATAAACTAATTAAAGCAGAAAGAATTAAACACAGAGGAAGGAAAATGATAGACTATAGATAATGGAGAGTTAAACAAATAGGGAGAGATAGATTTGATGGGGTACCTCCCATCAAGCGCTCGGTTTATAGTTCGTTAGCTGGACTCTGTTCTTGACACCGGTATCCAATTCCCTTACGATAAGTTAGGAATTGTCCATCCATTAGAATTGCAATGTGTGTAGGTAGGTTCCCCATCTTGCTAGTCTGTGAATTGAGACAACCTAGCATATTTCCTGTACATGATGTCCCTAGTTCTTTTGCATAGCTAGGTGCCTCATCCGTTGTATTTAGGAATAAATTGTTGCATTGAGGCATGAAAAATACAACAGACTTTTCCTCTTCTCTTTTCTCTTCCTCAGTCCACCATGGTGTATAAGAAGCCTCTTTTTTATACTGATCTTTAATTTAAATGTGACTACCAAGGGGACATGGGTGTGCAAAGTTCACTGAATTTTTCAACTCTGATTGAAAAGGCACTTGGGGTATTATACAAGTCAGTTCATGTTCTACATTATCCAATTCCCAGTTGTCTCCTTAATGACAACTTCTTTGAGCTCATCCAGTGGCTTGTACACTTCTGGTTCTCCATCAGTTTCATCATCCATGTCATAGCACCACTTGTTTTGAGGGCGATAGTTCAAGTCTTCGATCATTTGATCCATCTGATTCTAAAGATTCCGAATTGACCTCTCTTGCTCAATCATCTCCTCCTCAGTTGATGCTACAAACTTTAACCACAACTCCTCCAATCTTGCATTATATTGTTTAGTTTCAGAATCCATGTATTGAGGACCATTCATTAAGGAGTTAATGAGTTGTTCCATCTGTCTATTAAGATTTTGGGTTGATAACTACTGACTCATTATCATCTCTTCTTGGTCTGTTATGATCTTTGACATGAATTCCTTCAACTTTGAATTTTCTTCTTGTTGCATTGGAGGTGGATATAAGAAATCAAATGGATATGTTGGACTTGGATCATAGTATTGGTCTCGATAGTTATTACTCCA
The DNA here is from genome assembly GCA_020205605.1 of Panax ginseng. Classification (NCBI taxonomy): domain Eukaryota; kingdom Viridiplantae; phylum Streptophyta; class Magnoliopsida; order Apiales; family Araliaceae; genus Panax; species Panax ginseng. Next base: position 120,330,644 of record CM035133.1, on the reverse strand, counting down.
TTCAAAATCTGGATGATACCCCTAACCTTGATGATAATTAGGATAAACATTATTGTTGAGGTAATCACTGATAAGTGGTTTTATAACCACTTATTTGGATATTAACTGACTTAATTTGTTGCTTAAACTCATGTTATTATATAGATTTTTATGCTTTTGTGCTTTGTTTTGCATTGTTAGTATTGGGAACTCTCTCGGTGTTATTTGAGCTAAGTTGTGCTCATAGCTACGATGGATTGATGATGGAAAGGAAAATAGAGCTGGGCATATTGTTGGATGTTGTAATGAAGATTTGGAGTGAAGTACCTTAAGCCTACAATGCGTTGAGAAGATTATAGCGTAACGTTTTTGGCCCGATTGATAACGACAATTGTGACCCGACTTTGGTTTATGACACTACAAGAATCTGCGCTTGCATAACCCACGTAGATCCTACACTGGTACCTGCATTGCCTCATCCAAGGATTATCACACGTATAATTGTGACAATCTTAATTATGCAGTTGACTTTTAATTGAGCTATCGAATACACTTATTGCTTGGAGAAGGATGTTACGATTGAAACTCCTATTTAATTAGACGTATTATCAGTATTTAAACGTATTCCATCCTTTAGGGGATCAAGAAGCTACTGTTATTTTCTTTCTTCAATTTGAATAAGTAGATTAGAGTAGATTAGAGTAGTAATTTCTAGATTTGATTAGATATGAAGACTTGAAGCAATTGGAAAACATTAGAGATTCTATCTTGGAGTAGGAGAATAGATTTGCACTTTAATTCTCTACTCTTATGCTCTCTTTGATTCCTAATTGTATCGTATGATGTTTATTCAATATGTGGATGATAGATTTGATTCAGTTATGATTTAAACTCTATTATGAGATTGTAATCTATGGAGTAGTTTATTCTGATATATTTCATTGTTAGCTTTATTGATTGTTATGGGATTGTCTAATTAGATTCATGCTTACTTGCTTAGTTGATTGATCATCAATTACTGTGATAATCCATATGGACTTGAGAGATGAAGTATGGGTTTAGATTTGATCATATTAGCTTGTGATTGTATGTTCTACATTGTGATGGGATGTATGATTTGTGCTTAGGATAGACATATTCTGAAGCGCCGCTCGTAGTCAATTGAGAATTTGGGCTTAAACCCTAATTATTTGTAAATCACATAGACATATAGTGGTTTAGGTAATTTGGGTGTTCATGTGTATTCTATCAACTATGGATTATGTATGATATGGGTATGGTACATTGAGAGATGGCTATACTTTACTTTCGTGTTCTTGACTAACAATCCGGTATAATTAGTTTGGCTTAACAGGGAGTGTGTTGATTTAAATGAGTCAATAGATGAAATTGTGATCTCAGGTCTTTATTATCTAGTCTTATTCTAGGGATAATTAGGTTTATTTAATTTAGCAATTAATATTTATAAATAGCAAATCATTCGTTTAAATAAGACTAAAACATTTACGGGTTAGTGCTTGGTGAACTTTATTAGTAAATTCTCCGTGGGAACGATACTTTACTTACTCTTTATTACTTGTTGTCCGTGTATACTTACACGCATATATTGATCGATAAAACGACCAACAAGTTTTTGGCGTCGTTGCCGGGGAATTAGTTTAATAATGTTTGCCAACATTATTTTCAATTAACTTGGTCTTAATTTGAACATTTTTATTTTGATTTAATTATCTTCTTATATTTCTCGCTTTTCAGGTACCATGAGTGATTTTGCTTATCAATGGCCGTGTGAAAATATGATTCAACCAAGGGACACTAGAACTGAAGGACTCAATGTATTTTCTACATTGTCAGCACAAATTGCAACACTTTCGAAGAGGTTGGATGTTCTTGCAGCCCAACGTACTCATAGTAAGATGTGAATATTGTGCTGGCGAGCATCTGAGTTATCAATGCAACATCAGAGTTGGACAAGTACAGTTTGGGGGTAATTACCTCAACAACAATGTTTATCCCAATTATCATCAAGGTTGGGGGTATCAGCCAGATTTTGAATGGAGTAATAACTATAGAGACCAATACTGTGATCCAAGTCCAACATATCCATCAGATTTCACATATTCTCCTCCAATGCAACAATAAGAAAATTTAGAGTTGAAGGAGTTCATGTCAAGGATTATAGCAGACCAAGAAGAGATGATAATGAGTCAGGAATTATCAACCCAAAATCTTAATAGATAGATGGAACAACTCATTAACTCCTCAATGAATGGTCCTCAATACATGGATTCTGAAACTGAACAAGATAATTCAAGATTGGAGGCTTTGTGGTTCAAGTTTGTAGCATCAACTGAGGAGAAGATGATTGAGCAAGAGAGGTCAATTCAAAATCTATAAAATCAGATGGATCAAATATTCGAAGCCTTGAACAATCGCCCGTAGAACAATTGGTGCTATGTCTTTTATGATGAAACTGATGGAGAACCAGAAGTGTACATGCCACTGGATGAGCTCAAAGAAGTTTTCATTGAAGAGACAACTGGGGAATTGGATAATGTAGAATATGAACTATCTTGTATAATACCCCAGGTGCCTTTTCAGTCAGAGTTGAAAAATTCAGTGAACTTTTCACACCCATGTCCTCTTGGTAGCCACATTCAAAGTAAAGATCAGTATGATAAAGAGGCCTCTTATACACCATGGTGGGCTGAGGAAGAGAGAATAAAAGAGGAAAAGTCTGTTGTACTTTCCATGCCTCAATGTAATAATTTATTCCCAAATACAACGGATGAAACACCTAGCTATGCAATAGAATTGGGGACATCATGTACAGGAAATATGCTAGGTGCCTTCAATTCAAAAACTCTTATGATGGGGAACCTACCAAAGCACATAGCTATTCTAATGGATGGAGGTTTTCTAGCTTATCGTAGGGGAATTGGATAGCGGTGTCAAGAACAGAGTCCAGCTAACGGACTATAAACCGAGCACTTAATGGGAGGCACCCCATCAGTTCTCTCTCTCCCTATTTGTTTAATTCCCCATTATCTATAGTCTATCACTTTTCTCCCTTATCGTTTAATTCTTACTGTTTTTATTAATGTGTCATTATTAGTATAGTTAATTAAATTTTTAATAGTAAGTATTGGTTATAATTAAATAAAGTCTAATTGTTCTTTTTGATCTTTTTCAGGTGTAACCAATTGGGCAAAAAAATTAGAAGTCCAAGGATCAAGTAAAAACAAACAATGAGTCAGAACCAGACCAAGGGTAGTACAGCTGCGCCCTAGCATATGTCAAAACAAGCGCAGCTGCGCCACATGAATTTGCCAAATTTTCTCACAGCACAGCTGCGCCCCTATTCAAGCCAAATGCAGCGCAGCTGCGCCCAACGTGTAACTCTAATTTTAAAATCAGTCCAGCCTAAGTCTTATTTCATTCCCCCACTTAAAATTCGGTAGTGCACTCTCATACAAACTTCTCCCTAATCTATCTCTCATTCTCTCAAAAACCGAACACCTAAGAGCTCTCAATCAAACCCTAGAATCCAACCTTAGTATCTGTAACCTTCAGATTCATCTCATCACCACTCTCCCTCTCAACCGAACCCTAGTTCTTCATTTCCTTAGCCAATACTGAATACTTAGCTTAGTCGGGATATTTGTAGTGGTGCACAGAGGTTGTTTGATTAAAGGTCATAAAGGGTTATGGGTTTACATTCGAGAATTCAGTAACAGAAAGGAGCAGATTTTGGAAATTTATTGTATGCAATTCAGTTGATTGATAAAAAGATAGAGTTTGGGATTCATTGAAGGGTTTAGGGGAATCCACGATATAGTTCTCTTATCAGATAATACTCTCATCAACATCATGGCACCCAAGCGAATTAGAACTCCATCTCCTTCGTCGAACAGTGAGCATAAGAGCGAGGGTAATAACAGAAATGTGCTGGACACTTCCCAATTTGTGAACCTCTTGGCCTAGCACTACTATATGGATGTTTTAGTGGGCAAGTCTTTCGTACCAGAGAGGCCGGGGAGAGAAGACGGAAAATTGAAGGAACAAATTATAGCACATGGATGGACTGTAGTGGTGGCCAAACTGGTGGCTGCACCAATGGCTATAGTAAGGGAATTTTATGCCAACGCTCGAGAAACTCAAAATGGCATCTCTTTTGTGCGAGGAAGGCAGGTGCGGTATACCAAACAAGCAATCAATGAGATATTTCATGTGGAGACACTGCCATCAGGTGCTGAGAATTGGCCAGAGTCACAGCGATTTGAGACAGATTTAGATAAGTTGGTGAAGGAATTGTGCAAGCCAGGCACCAAATGCACTACCAAATCTAGGACTTATAGAAAAGTGCATTTCCCACAGACTTCGCTCAGCCGATACGCCAAGGCATGATATAGCTTCATATGTGCGAACATACTCCCAACTAGCCATCATGCCGATGTCACGACTGAGAGAGCTACATTGCTATATGGTATTTTGAAGATAAAAATAATTGACATCGGGCACATCATAAATCAATCAATGCTGAAATACATGAGAGGGAGTACTTCAGGGGGCATACCACACGCTTCTCTTATTACTCGACTGTGCTTGGCTATGGGGGTTGAGTGGGATACTGAGGCTCTTCAGATGCCGATGAGAGATATAGATAGTGTAACGCCCCCAAATTCAGGTACTTGAAACCTGAACTCGGTGCTTTACGATACCATTTCTATGAGCGAAATAATACTAATAATAATAACAATAATATGAATTTTAAACTTAACTTACATTTATCAGAGTCTAATCCCAAGTACGCAACCTTTACTACATTCTTTACATGACATATAATACATATCATAGTTCTAATACAGTCTAACTATTACAAAAGATACCATTAAACACATTCTGTTTGCTTTCCTTTTCACTTGTTCTTGTCTGAACCTTCAGGTTGATCACGCTTAGCTGAAAACATATAAATTTAAAGCAAGAATGAGCATTTGGGTGCCCAACAAGTAATAACAATTATAAATATAATTAGTTGAAAGAATTAAATGTTTACTTTGTACATCACTTCTACAACGAATTAATAGTTGTGAAGTAAACTGAACCAATAATACTAACATAACAATTCTATCTCAAATTTTTGAAATTACATATTGACTATATATATATATATATATGGTTAGTTGACATACTATGAACATTGTTTTCAATTTTCGAATAGGTTTAGCAAAACTTCATCTGCAAACCGTCATAACTTACGGGTGCGAGGGTGATCATCCCAGTGTGCCCTGTATTGATCAATACTACATACAATAACAATATTATCGTTCACTCTGTCCACCTTGGGTGCATAAAAGTTTTTCCTTGATCGGGATGTTCATACTTAGTCTAGAATCTGAACCAAAACAATTTGATTTGATACAAAAAGGTTTTATCATATTCAACGATATTTCTAAATCTGTGTCTAGTCGATCAAAAAATTTTATATATATATATATATATATATATATATATATATATATATATATATATGTATGTATCAACATGTGATTAAATACAATGACTATCCAAGTGGGGACACTTGTATAACCATGTTTAGAAATTAACGAACAGAATATATATATGAATTACCATATACTAACATGTTGATAAACAATGATCGGATATAAAATATATCACAATAGGGTTAATAATCTAGCATAATAATAATATAATTCTGAAACTTTCTTACTCATATCCACTGCATAAAGGAAATGCAAAGGTAGGATACTTTCCTGGTTTGTTGCTTACAAGATGCAACTTAGTTTTATCTTTTATACCGAAACCTATCATTAATAAGATTATTTGATCAATTAGAATAACATACTATAACACATAGCACTGCATTTCGTAGTCAACACATAACCTAATCACATTGTCACACATGTTTCACAGTCATTGAATCACAAACAAACATTAACACAATCAAAATATCTAAGTCCAGATCAATTTCTGAAACATGTCGATAAAATCCAACAAATTTTATCGGGTAATTATCGAGTCTAAGACTCAATCCTATAGCTCAATATCCGCAAGTATCACTATATTATTATTTTTAAATGACTTATAATAATTTTAAACATTTATTATAATTTATCATGAATTTTCAAACAATAGGAATCATTATTAAATGATTTAAATATCAAATAATTCTATTATCATTAATATTAATATTAAATTATTATTGAAATCATCACAACATATTAAAGTTATTTATAATAACTTAGAATATTTTAAAAGTATTAATATTACCCTTAAATGATTTTTAAAACATTTAAAAATTTTTTAATTACTTACCATTAATATTTAAATATTAATGCACTATTTATCCAAATATTGAAAGTCCTTAATTATAACTTAAAATATTTTTAATTCATTAATATCCTTTTAAATAATTTTAAATAATTAAAACCATTTTAAACTCTTTATTTAATATAATTATTAAATAAATTTAATATTATTAATATTAAATTATTAATGAAATTATCCTTTAAATATTAGAAATTATATTTTATAACTTAAAATATTCTTAAACACTTTATTTTCATTTAAAATGGTTTTTATAATATTAAAATCATTTTTAAATTAATTTAGTTAATATAATTATTAAATAAATCTAATATAATTAATATTAAATAATTAGTAAAATTTGCTTTAAAATATTAAAAGTTATATTTTATAACTTTAAATATTTTTAAATACCTTATTACCATTTAAAATAATTTTTAATATAATAAATTCATTTTTAATTAAATTATTTAATGCATTTATTAAATAAATTAAATATCAATAATATTCAAATAAATACTAATATTTATGAAAAATATGTCAAATTATTAAAATTTAATTTTTTATAACTTAAAAAAAAATTTAAAATTATTTTTGTAATTTTTAGAAATTAATTTCTATTTTTAAATGATTTTTGTAAATTAATTAATTAAAATTAACCAAGTCTGTCGCTAAAGCCTTTTAGCATACGTAGCGTACGCGCTTTAGGTGTTCTTGAGACTCACGAATATTCAATGTCAATGATCGACTAGCCATGTTTGACCAAACATAATTGTCAGGTTATAAAGTTTTTGGGCATGATATAACTTTGATCATACACTACTAATGTAATACTACATGATCCAGCAATTAAGAGGTTCATTTCATAACACGAATACTTAAATATAAGGCTTTGAAATCATTGTCGATTCGTTCTTCGTGTTTCAATTGCTTTAACTATAACTACACGGTCATGGCTTGGTCAATTCAGATTATTAGCCTTATAACTTGTAATCTGTTCGCTTTAAAGGTATTCTAAACGCGTCGAAACATGTGAGAATAACTAACATAGTACATGAATAAATCACTTAGAATGACTAAACATCGTCAATCTGCAAGATCTAAGGCATTAAAAAGGCTATCGAAATGTTTTGGGTTTTTCGGGTAACCCGTAAACCCGCATAGATTCATGGTGGTATATATCAAGGTCGATTTATTTTAGGTTCTGATCATTAAATGTTTGATCTAATGATTCTAACATGTAGTACTAATGGCAAGGAGCATATATATACCAATCTATCAGTCCAACAACATCAAAATCAACAGATACACTCGGTCAAAGGGTGTCAGAAAGTGTGTTCTTCATGCTTCTGGAAATTCCAGAAAAGGTAATCGTGACCGAGTTGCTCAGTTTGACCACCCACTACTACCAACATATGTGTTGTTTAAGAGACCTAATAGCATGGATCTAGAGTCCACATATCAGGCTACAACTTTATTACAATAATAAGCACAAAACATCAAACAGAAGCAAGATCAAAGCCACATAAAAGATTGTCAGACACTTCTAGGTAACAATCTGGGTTACCCAGATCAGTTTGGTCATGGCCGGTCAACGGCCTTTGACCACTAATAACTTGTGATGTATACATGATTTATGCATGAATCCAGTTCTAGATCAAAGATATCCTAACATAGTATAAGTACAAACATTAAAACAACCAAACACATGAACAGAAAAAGATTTATAGCCTCTGACATTCATTGTCAGAACACAAAAATGAATTTTTTCCAGATTCTTGAAATCTTCAAATCTAAGCTTATATATGTTATGGATCTAACATCTATCAACCCAGATCATCTATATACACTACATACTACATATTACAACACTTAAACACAACTTCTAACACATCATTCAAGATCAGATTGTAAGATTAGCTTTATACCTTTCTATGAACAAATCTTTAATTCTGGGCTGCTGATTTGTTTAAGGAATTCATGGGGCTTTTTTATAGGACTGATATATATATATATATATATATATATATATATTGTTGTTTTGAGCTTGAGAGAGATAGGTTAGTTGTTTGCACAAAAAAATGAGCATGAATGATCAATTTTTCTCTCTCCAATCCTATTTATAACATGATGTTACAATGAATTTGGCTGATAAGTGTGAAGCCCCCAAAACAGGTATACATCACCCATCTTGGGTCGTCAGATATATGGTAAAAAATTCAAATACAACTTAATTAAATAACAGTCGTGTAAAATACGACAAAACATAGCTGAGAGTTTAAACAAGAATATTGTCATCTAGACAATATCCACACTCAATGGAGTCCTCATTACAATTATTAACATATTATTCCGTTGAATAGTGAGGACTACTAAAGCCATTTATCCTATACCATCACTCCATTCCCTGACCAGTCCCGGCTATATTCTCATTTCCTGAAGAGAACAGTGAAAGAAAGGGTGAGCTCAATTAGCCCAGTAAGAAATATTATGACTAAGATAATGCAGAATAAATTATCCTTAGCCTTAAACAGTATAACAACTGATAGAATACAATAGAAAATAAGTTTTAGATCAACAACTGCAGTGGAAATAAGCAATTCATTAGAAGAGTCAATTAGAGCATAAAATCTACTATCTTCTATGATTTAAAAAGTTTTTCATCAACTTTATCGCTGAGACTCAGCTTAATAAATAAAATCGAATCATCCCTGCAACACAGCCAAGGATATTCATGTAATCATCAATGGTCATGATTATACCGAATAATCCCTGGTCATAATCATACCAAAAATTGTCCATCAATGAACTATGGGCCAATGAGGACTTTTACCACATCATTCATCACATTACAGTCATGATTATTTCGAATAATCCCTGGTCATAATCATACCAAGTCCATCTATACACGTAAGCCAAAGATGACTTTAATCACAATATAAGCATGAGGATGATGACAATGACATAATAATTCAATAAAACAAGTTCAAGGATAAATTTTAAAGATTTATAATTTAATTTATCCAGAAATTAATAGCGTCCAAATTGTCAACATGATACTGCTTTGTAGAGTAAAATTCAAGAATAATGTTCATGTACCAAAAATAATTTGGACAGAAAAGAAATATATTTTTTGGGTGAATAGTACCCCGTGAATAGTACTTTGGGAATAGTACCCTGACACGAAAAGTGTCCCGAATACCCGAGTGAATGATACTAGAGTGAATAGTAATTAGGTGAATAGTAATCCATGAATAGTAACTTGTGAATAATACTCCGGCATGAAAAGTACCCCGAATATCCGAGTGAATAATACTAGAGTGAATAGTAACTGGGTGAATAGTAATCTATGAATAGTAACTCATAAAAAAAATACCAAAGAAAATGATATTCCATGACGAGTACAAAATAAATGATATCTCATACGAGTATAATAGAATATACGAAACTGCAAATGGATTTTTACTCGCCATGCGGTAATCCATGAAGACAGATCATTTCCACAATTTAATAAGGAATGAATACATCATTCACCATGCATGAGATAATCCACATAGACAGGTTATTAATAAAGAATGGAATAACAGAAGAATTCACCATGCATGAGATAGACCGCACAGACAGGTTATTCCCAACAGAATAATAAAGAATGAAATTTTAGCAAACGAAGTCAAATAGATAAAATTCTTGCATGAACGCATAGAGTATGTAATTTGTGAACCGTAGGCTTTTGAACGAGCTAATTCGGACTTATAACGAAGACGTTATGCGTCTGGGAGTTTCGCCAAATTTGCAAAAGCTGTAAATTTTCTAAGGCACAGAGTTGGCATCGCGACGCCAACCCAAGGCCAAATGGTGGCAATCAGAAGACCATTCGCACATGTTGTGTCATCGCAGAGTCGTGATCATGACTGGCGCCGAGAAGAGAGAGTTATGTGTGGCGCGAGAATGACGTAATGAAAAGCTGGAACCAGTAAATAACAAATCTAAGTCAGGATTTAGATTGAGATGAAGGGAAAGATATAATAGTATGCATACTTGATTATATGTGAACTAATGTGGTACGTTATATGATCATGTATTGTAGAGACTTAGAGACTTAAAGTGTACGTGTGATAATCATTAAGTAGACGCTAAAGGCAAGTATTCTAACCCTTGTTTTCGATTCACCGACAAGCTTTCGGATTCATGTATTCTTTTCGCATGAAGTCTTGAATGATGAAGTCAAAGCCAATTCTTTTCGGCCAGACTTATATTATGATTCTGTCAAGCATGATTAATGTTTACCGAGCTATATTGGTGTGGTTTTCAATCGAAGACCGAGTATGCTAAAAATGTTTGTGAGAACCCAAATTTTATGAATAAAGATTTAAATTTCTCGAAATATTTTTTCAAAATTATGGTGTGGATTTGATATAATGTTATAGTTGTGGGTAATATTTATAAATTTTGTAAAGTATGCAAGTTGTTATATAATATTCGATTGGTTAGGGAATATGCATTTTAACAGGGAATATTCGTACGACGACACAATCATTGGTGGACCCCACAACGGAATTATTGTCAGATTGAGAAAATGATAAAAATATTTTTATAAAAATAACAGCGGAAGTTTTACCGTTAAAACTGTTGAACTACTCAGTAGTAAAAGTACAGTAATATGCGTGGTTGCATAGTAGCACACGGTATTGATTATTGATGCTTATGTGAGAAGTCACTCAGTTTTGTTCAATTATTGCTATAGTAATTGTTGCATAGTATCTCACGTTATTTGATTCAGTTATTGTTGATATTTTATATATTATTAAATCAATAATTGAGATGATCAGAGTTATTAATATTACTATTTGCAATATTAACGATGTCTAGAAGTTACGCCAAGAGAGGTTTGGTCACCTAATTGCGGCATGATAGGAGAAATCCTTATTGGAAAGCCCTCTTTCACGGGAATGACACGAGTCGATTAATATTGTGAATATAATAATGATGATAAATGTTGTTAAATATATTGAGGTGACTTTTTATGAAGTCACGAGGAAGTTTATATATATAAATTTTTTATTTTATTAGTATTATTAATGTAAAATGTAATAAAAATGAATACTTTTTATAAAAATGTAATACTTTTATAAAGTTATTTATTTTATTAGACTATAAATAGAATATATTATATTCTATTATGCATAGTGTTTTTGCATAGTAAAATCTTTTTTATATAAAATAGAATACTTTTATAAAGTTATTTGTTTTATTAGACAATAATTAGAATATATTATATTTTATTATGCATAGTGTTTGTATAGTGCTGCGTATAGTTTTGCATAGTAAAATCTTTTTATATTAAATAGAATACTTTTATAAAGTTATTTGTTTTATTAGATTATAAATAGAATATATTATATTTTATTTAAAAGATTTTGTTTTATTAGAATATTTTATTAATACTGCATAGTAAATCAATATGGATCGTCTGTTTAAAAGTAAATCAATCTAGACCGTTCATGAATTAGTTACTATTTAGTCCATTCTCCTATAAATAGAAGATCATTCCTTCATTATTTCTTACGAATTCTTGAAACTCTACTAGAGAAAACTAGAATAGAGAGAAAGAAGAAAAGTTTTCTTCTACTTCACTACTCCTATATCCAGTTCCTTCTAAGGTAAGGGGTATTATTTCTTTGTATTCATGAAGAGAACTTCTATTATTCCATTCTTTATTATTCTGTTGGAATAACCTGTATACGCGGACTACCCTATACTTGGTGAAATTCTTCTAGTATCCAGTTTCTTTCTGAGGTAAAGAATATTATTATTATTATAGTAAGGGGTATTATTCTTTCGTATTCATGAAGAGAGTTTTTTTCTTTCAATACTCGTAAGGGTTGTTATTTCATTCTTAATTATTATGTTGGAATAACCTGTCTATGCGAAGTACCACATACATGGTGAAATTATTCTGTTATTCCATTCTTTATTACTCTGTTGGAACATCTTGTCTGTGCATTTACGCATGACACGGTTAAATTCTTTATTATACATTGGAATATCACATGTACATGCGGTTTTACGCATTTAATGACTGGTTCCATTCTTTATTATTCCATTGGAATAACACATGCATATGATGGACTACCATATACTTGGTAAAATTCTACATTTTTATTCCATTCTTTATTATTCTCATTGGAATATCCCGTCTCAATGCGTTTACGCATGACCGGGTTCCATTATTTATTATTGCAGAATATCCCGAATATCAAGCCGGCGCTTACGCATGACTTCGTTCCGTTATTTATTATTATGTTGGAATAACACATGCATGCGGTCTATCGCATGCCCGGTGATTTCTTTTGTTATTCCATTCTTTATTATACTCGATTGGTTAAAGTTTTGGCTTTTATACTCCATGAAATTAGTGGAATATCCTTGATATTTGCGCTTCATCCGATATCTTTTCATGGAAATATTCTTACGAGCATTCTTGAAGTTTTACCCTACAAAAAGTATCATGTTGACAATTTGGACGTTATTAGTTCTGGATAAATTAATTCTTGAACTTGTTTTATTGAATTCTTATATCATTGTCATCATCCTCATATTTTATATTATATTGAAAGTCATCTCGTGGCTCATAGTGCATAGATGGACTTGGTATGATTATGACCGAGGATTATTTGGTATAATCATGACCGTAATGTTACAAATGATGTGGTAAAAGTCCTCATTGGCGTAGTGCATTGATGGGACGAGTTGTTGGCATGATCATGACCATTGATGAATACACGAATATCCTTGGCCCGTAGTGCATGGATAATTTATGGTTGTGATACTAATGAATATCCTTGGTCAGTAGTGCGGGGATGATGTCGATTATTTATTAAAGTTGAGTCGTGATAAAAGTGATGAAAAACCTTTTAAATCCTAAAAGATAGTAGATTTTATTCTCTACATGACTCTTTTAATGGATTGCTTGTTCCGCTGCAGTTAAACTTGATGTTTGTTATATTTTATCAGTTTAACATTGTTGAAGACTAATGATAATTTATTCTACATTATCTTAGTCATAATATTTCTTCTTTGGGCTAGTTGAGCTCACCCTTTCTTTCTTTATTCTCTTAAGGAAATGAGAACGTAGCTAGGGACTAGTCGGGGAGCAGAGTGGACGGTCCAGATGATAGTATTAGTAGTCCTCACTATTCTATTAAATAGTGTGACAATAAATGTAATGAGGACTCCTTTGAGTGTGGATATTGTCTAGATGACAATATTCTTATTAAAACTCTCAATTTATGTTTTGTCGTATTTTACACGACAGTTGTATTATTAAGTTGTATTTGTATTTTTGTACCATGTATTTGGCGACTCAAGATGGGTGATGTATACCTATTTTGGGGGCGTCACAGTTGGTATCAAAGCTTAGGGATATGATCCCTGGTGAGATGTGAGACAAGAACTAGGAGGAGAGCAGGGAATTCCTTCGCTAGTATGACCTACCTAAGTTTAATTTATTTAATTGGTCGATTCGGAGTATAGGGATAATATGTGATATGATAATTAACCTTTGTTTTGTGGCAGTATTTGAAAATGGCATCCGAGAATATTGAGAATAACAATGGAGCACAGGAGACCATTGAGTCTCCACAGATCAATAATCAGGATAATGTGCAATAGGATGGCGATAATCCTCCTGTAAACAACAACACTGATAAAATGACGAACGACGATACATTTAGGATCTTTTTAGAATTCATGCAACATCAGGCGAAGGCGCCTCCTGTCCAAAATGCAGGTGGAAACACTGGCAACTCTTGGACGGTCACCGCTAAGCAGTTCAAGGAACTGGGACCACCGGAGTTTTTTGCAGAACCAAAACCACTTAAGGCGGAGATGTGGATAAAGCAGATCTGCAAGATATTTGATGTCTTGGGATGCTCCGAGGAGCAAAAGGTTCCCTTTGCCACCTTCATGTTGCGAGTAGAGGTAGATTACTGGTGGGAATCTGAAAAGCGTACTCAACCTGCCGCACTAAAGATGACTTGGGAGAAGTTCCAAGAATTGTTCAATGACAAGTACTTTCCCGAAAGTATTCGTCATATGAAAGAGGTAGAGTTCATCAAGCTGGAGCAAAACAACATGATCGTGTCGTAGTACGAAGCCAAGTTTGCCGAGTTGTCCCAATTTGCATCCCATTTGGTTGATAATGAGGAGAGAATGACGCGAATGTTTCTAAGAGGTTTGAAACCCGAGATACGTCAATATCTTATCTCTCATAAAGCGTGTTTGTATTGAGATGTTGTTAATAGGGCTCGATTATTGGGAGTAGCGATAATGAGTTAACCCAACCAAAAAGAAGCGGTTGACAAAATGACAATACTAGTGATAACAGTCATCAAAGCGGTGACAATAAATGTGGAGGGAATCAACATGCCAGAAATGGTAACCACTTCGGTGAGAATCATGGCCAAAACAATAAGAATGGACATTTCAAGAAGAGAAGATTCAACAATGATGGAAAGACGTCAGCATCAGCACCCGTTGTTAAGGAAGGAGAATGACCACCTATCATATGCTTCAAATGTGGAGGGGAGGGACACATCAGTCCAAACTGCGCGATGCGATCGAAAGCATGCTACAATTGTGGAAGAGAAGGTCACCTAGCCCGATTTTGTCGTGCACCAAACTCAAGTCCAGCTGGGATGGAGGTATCTAAGGCCGTCCCAGACAAGACAAAGCCGGTAGTTTAAGTGAGAGCGTTTATTGAGGAACACGAACAAGGTTATTATGGGTAAGTTAATCATAAATTCTTATGAAGTCTATACCTTATTCGATACCGGATCTACCTATTCTTTTATCTCTCTTATTTGCGCTTAACGTTTAAATTTGACTCCTGAGAAATTAGACTTTGACTTATCTGTTGAAACTCCATTAGGAGAAACCTTCGTTACCTCCACTGTCTATAAATCTTGTTTGATTCATATCGATACCCTCACGTTACCTGTCAATCTTACCTCTTTGAAAATACTTGCCTTTGATGTGATTTTAGGAATTGATTGGTTCATCATGCTTTTTGTAAGGTTGTTAGCTTTCATATTCTTAACCAACCTATCATGCGTATTCAAGCAACCAAACCACTAAAGTCAATCATTGTCATATCAAGCCATAAGTAAAGAGCCCCGAGCCCTTCGCTGGTGACTTCCAAGTCTTGGAATACATCGAAGCTAGAATATCTGTAGGGAGCATCGTGAATAACAGTGGCAAGTTGATAGATATCAATGTGACGTGCTATCCAAGTCTTGGATGAGAGTCACAGTTTTTAAACGATATTTTTATTGTTAATAAATTTCTTAACGTATTCTTGAAGACTTCTTAGCCTACCCCTAGAGCGTGTAATCGAATTTTGTATTGACCCCAGTACAAAACCCATTTCTAAAACCCTCAAGTATTTCTTCACCCATAACGAACGTATAATACGCCAAAGACGTTGGCTCGAGCTGTTGAAGATTACAATCATACCATTCAATATCATTGTGGAAGAGAGAACGTGGTAGCTAACGCGTTGAGTAGAAGATCATATGCGTTTACGAGTGCAATGTTGTTAACACAAAAACCCATTTCGTATAACTTACAAATGATGAAGATAGAGTTAAAGACTCTAGAGACCCACGTGATGATAATGAATATACGAGTAGAATTGACTTTAGCCGATAAAGTTAAAGCCGCTCAAGCTACATACTCAGAGCTGATGAATGTGAAGAAGAAGGTTCAAGAGGGCGTTATTCTATAAGCAAGAATTGATGAAGAGAGGAAATCTCAACCCTCGATTTTATTGGCCCATTTGAAATCCTTGATCGAGTAGGAACTGTGGCCTATAGACTCGTTTTACCAACAAGTATGTCGCGTGTTCATAACGTTTTTAACGTATCGATGTTACGTAAATATGTGGATGACCCGAACCACATTATTAAATTAGAACTAGACGATATAGCAGAAGATTTAATGTATGAGGAGATACGAAGGATCGTATTCAACACTCAGGGGTTATATTTCAAGAGTTAGAATCTGAAATGAAGTCAAGGTATCCTAGCCTCTTCGGCATACCAGGTACGTACGTAAATTTTGAGGACAAAATTTCATAAGGAGGGGAGATTGTGAGACCTCAAATTTTATGAATAAAGATTTAAATTTCTCGAAATATTTTTTCAAAATTATGGTGTGGATTTGATATAATGTTATAGTTGTGGGTAATATTTATAAATTTTGCAAAGTATGCAAGTTGTTATATAATATTTGATTGGTCGGGGAATATTCATTTTAACAGGGAATATTCGTACGATGGCACAATCATTGGTGGACCTCACAACGGAATTATTGTCGGATTGAGAAAACGATAAAAATATTTTTATGAAAATAATGACGATAGTTTTACCGTTAAAACTTTTGAACTACTCGGTAGTAAAAGTATAATAATATGCGTGGTTGCATAGTAGCACACGGTATTTATTATTGATGCTTACGTGAGAAGTCACTCATTTTTGTTCAATTATTGCTACAGTAATTGTTGAATAGTATCTCCCGTTATTTGATTCAATTATTGTTGATATTTTATATATTATTAAATCAATAATTGAGATGACAGAGTTATTAATATTATTATTTGCAATATTAACGATGTCTAGAAATTACGCCAAGGAGAGGTTTGGTCACTAATTCTTGGCATGATAGGGAGAAATCCTTATTGGAAAGCCCCTTTCTGGGAACAACACAGTCGATTAATATTGTGAATTATAATAATGATGATAAATGTTGTTAAATATATTGAGGTGTCTTTTTATGAAGTCACGAAAGTTTATATATATATATATATATATATATATATATATATATATATAAATTTTGTTTTATTAGTATTATTAATGTAATAAAATAGAAAAGTTGTTTATATAAAATAGAATACTTTTATAAAGTTATATGTTTTATTGGTAAATAAATAGAATATATTATATTCTATTATGCATAGTATTTTGCATAGTAAAATCTTTTTATATAAAATAGAATACTTTTATAAAGTTATTTATTTTATTAGACAATAATTAGAATATATTATATTTTATTATGCATAGTGTTTGCATAGTGTTTGCATAGTAAAATCTTTTTATATAAAAGCAAGAATACTTTTATAAAGTTATTTATTTTATTAGAAAATAATTAGAATGTATTATATTTTATTATGTATAGTGTTTGAATAGTACTGCATAGTGTTTGCATAGTAAAATCTTTTTATATAAAACAGAATACTTTTATAAAGTTATTTGTTTTATTAGAGTATAAATAGAATATATTATATTTTATTTAAAAGATTTTGTTTTATTAGAATATTTTATTAATACTGCATAGTAAATCAATATGGACCGTCAGTTTAAAAGTAAATCAATCTGGACCGTTCATGAATTAGTTCTTATTAGGTCCATTCTCCTATAAATAGAAGCTCATTCCTTCAATATTTCTTGAAATCTTTGAAACTCAGAAAGAAACTATAGAGAGAAAGAAGAAAAGTATTACTCGCTACTTCACTACTCCTATATCCAATTCCTTCTAAGGAAAGAGGTATTATTTCTTTGTATTCATGAAGAGAACTTACGTTATTCCATTCTTTATTATTATGTTGGAATACTTTTGTGTCATACACGACTACCCTATACTTGGTGAAATTCTTCATTATTCCATTCTTTATTATTATGTTGGAATACTTGTTATTCCATTAATTATTATTACATTGGAATAAAATACCGCATACATGGTGAAATTAGTGGAATATCCTTGATATTTTGTTGGAATTCATCCAAGATATCTTTTCATGAAAATATTCTTCTCGAGCAGTTTTCTTGAAGTTTTATCCTTGATATTTGCCCATCGATATCTTTTCATGAAAATAAGCTTGAATTTTATTCATGTCGATTGACAATTTGGGCGTTATTGGTTCTTGGATAAATTAATTCTTGAACTTGTTTTATTGAATTCTTATATCATTGTCATCATCCTCATGCTTATATTATGTTAAAAGTCATATGTGGCCTGTTGTGCATAGATGGACTTGGTATGATTATGACCAGGGATTATTCGGTATAATCATGACCGTAATGTTACAAATGATGTGTTAAAAGTCCTCATTGGCCTGTAGTGCATTGATGGATAGTTGTTGGAATGATCATGACCATTGATGAATACACGAATATCCTTGACCCGTAGTGCATGGATAATTTGGGGTTGTGATACTAATGAATATCCTTGGTCGTAGTGCAGGGATGATGTGGATTATTTATTAAGCTGAGTCTCAATGATAAAAGTGATGAAAAACCTTTTAAATCATAAAAGATAGTAGATTATATTCTCTACTTGACTCTTTTAATGGGTTGCTTGTTCCGCTGCAATTAAACTTGATGTTTGTTATATTTTATCAGTTTAACATTGTTGAAGACTAATGATAATTTATTCTACATTATATTAGTCATAATATTTCTTACTGGTCTAGTTGAGCTCACCCCTTTCTTTCACTATTCTCTTTAAGAAATGAGAACGTAGTCGGGACTAGTCGGGGAACGGAGTGATAGTCCAGATGATAGTATTAGTAGTCCTCACTATTCTGTTAAATAGTGTGACAATAAATGTAATGAGGACTCCTTTGAGTGTAGATATTGTCTAGATGACAATATTCTTATTAAAACTCTCAATTTATGTTTTGTCGTATTTTACACGACAATTGTATTATTAAGTCGTATTTGTATTTTTGTACCATGTATTTGGCTACTCAAGATGGGTGATGTATACCTATTTTGAGGGCGTCACAATGTTTTTGTCGTTTAACGACAGGCACGTGAGGTTGCTACAACTTAAACATATACACGTTTAATGAATGTAGTGTTGATCAACATAGAGTACTATAGGCTGATCACCTAGACGTGCTAGTAAGTAATGTCGAACTTATGGACTTAGTGCCGGGACATCCTTTTCAAAAGAACTTATGAAATGCTCAAGGTCTTGGATGTTTTACTGAATATTGTTGTTGTAAAATGTTTTGAATGAAAAAAAGTGCTATTTTGAATTATCGATAGTACATCATAACTATTGTTCAGTTATTGAAGATATATGAGTTCTATGTTTCAAGCATGTTGTTTATTAGAATTGTAGTACTTGCTGAGCTAGTCATGCTCACTCTTGCTTGAACCATATGAACACAGCTAAGATTGAGCGGACCGAAGGCTCTGGCAAGGATAAAGGCAAGGCAAAGACAAACCCGTAGTATACTTATATAATAGTATAGGGTGAATGATTGTAATATATTTGATATTATGATAAGAACAAATGTATGGGTTATAAAGAACCTGGGGGAATGTAATATTATTTTGAATATATAGAAGATATATTCGTTCTTTTAAGACTTTTCAATTGAATGTATGTGTGAATGGTAGTACCGTGTAGCACCATCTGTCGGGTTGAAAGATACCCAGATTTGGGGGCGTCACAGGTTGGTATCAAAGCATTAGGTTATAAAACTTAAGGGGGGATTTAAAAACCTTAAGTCATAACCTTAAGAGAAGTCAAAGAAGTACAAGAAGAAAATAACCTTATAAAAATGCATTATAATTATGTTATGTGTTTTTATTATTCTACTGACGTGTACTAATAAACTTAATTATTTTGTGTAGATGTCAGGAGTAAACGGAATGTATGTAGATGGTCAAGCCATTAGTGAAGAATCGGTGAACCAAGTAGAGGTTTTACCGAACCCCATAGCAGCAGATCCGGATGTAGTGATTCTTGAGTCTGGAGACTCAGATGATGCTGACTATATGTCAGTATTCGATGGGATGATAGAGGAGGAAGTGGAGACAGTGTCTTTTTGTAAGACCCCAACTTATTATAAATAAAATTGAATTTTCTCTATTCATTATTCTAAATTAATAAGGTGTTAATTTGATATAATGCTTTGGTTATGGGTGAAATGTGCAAATTTTACAAAATAAGCAATTGGTTATAAAATATTCATTTTTGTCGGGAAATATTCTTTTTGTCGTGGAATATTCTTTTTGTCGGGAAATATTCGTGACGATGGTATGACCATTGGAAACTCATAATGAGAATAAGCGCCGGATGAAGAAAACGACAAAGTATGAGTTTTTATAAATAATAGCGTAGTTGTTACCGTTAACACTATTGGAATACATGGTGGTTAAAATACGATGTCTGGCATGGTTGCACGAAGAAGTTTACCCCAGTATTACGCAGTATTATTGAATTATTGATTCGTATATAAGAAGGCACTACTCAATAATTATTACGATGAATTCTTGTTAAATATTTTATTTTATTGATTCAATAATTCTTTGCGTTGATATTTAATATTATTGTTGTTTCAATAATTGTCACCGCGAAGATTTCCCATTATCGGATCAATTATTCATATTATTTGAATAATATTATTAGATAGCATTATTGGAAATGTCTAGAAAGTTCTGTCGAGGAGAGGTTTGGTCACCTAATTGCTGGCGCCGAGAAGGAGAAATCCTTATTGGAAAACCCCTCTTTCTGGAAGCGCACTGGTTGTCATAATTGTGATTCTGTAATATTATTTGTGAATAATTAATTATTGATTTATATGATAAAGAAATATTTATTTGATGTGGATATAAATGATGGATTTATTTATTTTATGTGGTTATAAATGAAGAAATTAATGCTGAGGTGTTTTATCATTATTTTGTAGAGAATTCGATTTCGTGTGGAATGGACATAAAATTCGTATTTTTCTGATAAATGGGCTATTTTCTATGAATTACTGAAGTTTTGAAAAAAAAATGATTTTTATTAATTTATGGGTGGGACCCACTTTTGTGATTTAAAGCATGAAATTTCTTTGGGATTTTTCAAGAGTGGCATCTTTGGTCTTTGATGGCTAGCATGCGTAGAATTTTGAATAATAAAAATAATATTTTATTATTTTAGTCTCCTATGGCGTTCTAGCATTTTCCTATAAATAGACGCTTAGGTTAGAATTGAAAATCACACCAGAAACAAGTTTTCTTTCTCTCTAGATTATCGAGCGTATTTTGTGAGTATTTTGATACTTTGAGAGTTGCTGTTCGGTTCAAGTTTCCTTCGACTTTCTATCCGATATTCCGATCAGAAGTACCATTATTTTGAGGTAAGGGATGTTATTTTCTTTCGAAATGATATTATTTTCTTCAATATCATTATGCCAAAATATTGGTTTGAACTTTTTAATCAAATTTGGAACTTTTTGTGTCGGGTTACTATTCATGTATACGACACTATTCACGTATACGGCACAATTCACAAATATAACACTATTCACCAAAAAATAAAAATTTTCCTTTTTTGTCCAAGATGTCTATTCTGGCTACTACCTATGATTGTATCCATGTTTTGATAATTATTTTTGAATTCTACTTCACAATTGATTATTATGAAGTATTATTGATCTTGGATACACTGTTATACGAATCCCTTATATTTGTCCTTCTGTCTCACTGGATTCGTTTTCTTTAAAGTATTTTTCATCATCCTCAGTCTTAAAGGATGATATTACTAAATATCTTTGGCCTGTAGTGCAAAGATGAATGATTAACTGATGAATATCTTTGGCCCGTAGTGCAAAAATGAACAGGTGTTGAGATGAACATGACCAACTGGTGATACAAATGAACATCTTTGGCCTGTAGTGCAAAGATAAATATTTGATTAAAGATGTATACTGATTGTTGTTACAGGGATAAAATATTGATGATGAACTTTCAAATCTTAGAAGATAGTAGAATTCATTTTCTACGTGACTCTTCTAATGGATTGTTATTTTCGCTGCAGTTGTTGATCTAAAATTTGATGTCTATTGTATTCTATCAGATTTTTCCCTGTTGAAGACTAATGATAATTTGTTATATATTATCTTAGTCATAATAGTCTTTATTGGGCTAGTTGAGCTCACCCTTTTCCTTTTTGTTCCATTTTTATTCTCAGGAGGTGAGAACATAGCAGGATCGAGTCAGGGTATGGAGTGATGGTTCTAGAAAGATGATTTAGCAGTCCTCACTATTTCTGTAAAATAGTGTATGAATAATTGTAATGAGGACTTATTTGAGTGTTGATATTGTCTAGAAGACAATATTTATATTTAAACTCACAGAATGTGTTGTCGTATTTTGCACGACAATTGTATTATTGAAGTTGTAGTTGCTTTCTTTACCATGTATTTGGCGACTCAGAATGGGTGTTGTATACCTATTTTGGGGGCGTCATAGTTGGTATCAAAGCTTAGGGATATGGTCTCTGGCGGAGATCGGGGAATAGAACTAGGAGGGGAGAGATGAGTAAATCATTTGCTAGTGTGTCCTATCTAAGCTTATTTGTTGGTCGGTCATAATATAGGATATTATGTGATATGTTAATTTGTTTAATTAACCCTTGTTTTATGGCAGTATTTAAGAATGGCTGCTAAGAACGTTATCACTGTGGAACAACCTTTAGTCACAAACTAGGAGAACATGCAACGGGAAGGCAATATTCCTCCTGTAAACAATGCTACCGAGCAAACGATGAATGATGGAATGTTTAGGAGCTTTTTGCAGTTCATGCAAAATCAGACGAGGGAGACTCGTGTACAAAATACGGGTAGAAGTGATGGCAACGCGCGGTCTGTCACAACCAAGAAGTTTAAGGAGTTGGGACCACCAGATTTCTGGGGAAAACCCGATCCAATTAAGGTGGAAACATGGGTCAAGCAAATTACCAAGATATTCGATGTCTTGGGATGCACGGAGGAACAGAAGGTTCCATTCGCCACCTTTATGTTCCGTGGTGAGGCAGATTATTGGTGGGAATCTGTGAAGCGTACCCAGCCAACCACACTTAACATGTCTTGGGAAAGATTTCAAAAACTGTTCAATGACAAGTACTTTCCTGAATGTATTCGTCATATGAAGGAGGTAATGTTTATTAGACTGGAACAGAACAACATGACGGTGTCTCAGTACGAGGCAAAGTTCGCAGAGTTATCCAGGTTTGCACCTCATTTGGTGGAGAATGAGGAACGTATGACGCAGATGTTTCTGAGAGGTCTAAAACCCTAGATTCGTCAATACCTTATCTCTCATAAATTTTCTTTGTATTCAGATGTTGTCAACAGGGCTCAATTACTAGAGCGAGATAATGAGTATACTCAACCGAGGGATCACAACCAGAGGTCATCTGGGTGGACAAAGAATCATCGGAGAGCGATGATAACCAGCGAGGAGGGAAGAATACGGACAAAAGCGGTAACCACTCGGGTGGTAATCGTGACCATGATAATAGAAGAGGTGAGTCTAGTGGAAATTTCAAAAAGAGGAGATTCAACAATGATTGGAAGACATCAGCAGCAGTACCAACACCAACAAGAAATTATAGGGGAGGAGAACGACCGTCAGTTAGATGTTACAAAGGCGGGAAGGAGGGACACATTAACCCAAACTGCCCACAACAATCCAAGGTATGTTATAACTGTGGAAAGGAAGGTCACATAGCTCGGGATTGTTCTGTAGCAAAACCAAGTTCAGCGGGGATGGTGACTCCAAGGGCTGTCCCGGATAAGTTGAAATCAGCGGTTCCTGGAAGAGCGTTTGTTGTGACTGGCCAAAACATGAGGAACCCGAACGAGGTGATCACGGGTAAGCTAATCTTGAATCTTGCGAGGTTTATACCTTACTAGATACCAGTTCTACCCATTCTTTTATCTCTCCTGCTTGTGCTCAACGTTTAAACTTAACTCCAGAGAAATTGGACTTTAACTTATCTGTTGAAACTCCGTTGGGTGAAACCTTCGTTACATCTACAGTTTATAAATCTTGCTTGATCCAAGTTGGCACTATCACATTACCTGTTGATCTTATCTCTTTAAAGATACTTGATTTTGATGTGATTTTAGGAATTGATTTTTTAACCACTCATCATGCCAAAATTGATTATTTTCGTAAGGTTGTTAGTTTTCATATTCCTAACCAACCTATCATACGGATTCAAACAACTAAACCACTAAAATCAGTCACTGTTATATCAAGCCACAAAGCTATTCGTTTATTGAAAAACGGATGCCAAGCTTTCTTAGCCCATGTTATGGATTTGAATAAAGACAAGTCGATTTGGATAATATTTACATTGTTAGAGAATTTCCCGATGTATTTCCTGAAGAACTTCCCGGTCTACCCCCAGAACGTGATGTTGAATTCTTTATTACCTTGAACTGGGTACAAAGTCCATTTCTAAAACCCCATATCAAATGGCTCCTATTGAACTTCAGGAGTTAAAAGTCTAACTACAGGAGTTATTAGACATCGGTTTCATTCATCCTAGTACATCTCCTTAGGGTGCTCCTGTTTTATTTGTAAAGAAGAAAGACGGGAGTATGCGACTTTGTATTGAATATCGAGAATTAAACCATGTCACCATCAAGAATAGGTATCTGTTACCTCACATTGATGACCTGTTTGACCAGTTGCAAGGAGCACAATTCTTTTCAAAGATCGATCTTCGTTCTGGATATCATCAACTGAAGATTAAAACTGAGGATATTCCAAACACTGCCTTCAGAACTTGGTATGGGCATTATGAATTCTTAGTCATGTCTTTTGGATTGACTAATGCTCCTGCTGCTTTCATGGACATGATGAACCGAGTATTCAAGGAATATTTGGATCAGTTCATTGTTGTCTTTATTGATGACATCCTCATCTATTCCAAAAGCCGTGAAGATCATGAGCACCATTTGAAGCTGATACTTGAAAGGCTTCATGAAAATAAGCTATATGCCAAACTGAAGAAATGCGAGTTCTGGCTTGAGGAAGTAGCATTCCTTGGGCACGTGGTGTCAAAACATGGAGTATCTGTTGACCCGGCGAAGATTGAAGCAATACAAAGTTGGGAGCAACCAAAATTGGTGACCGAAATGCGTAGCTTTCTGGGCTTAGCTGGTTATTATCGGAGATTCGTGGAAGGATTTTCTCAAATCGCTACTCCATTAACTTAGTTGACTCGGAAGGATACAAATTTGTATGGAGCGAGGAATGCGAGAAGGGTTTCCAAGAGCTGAAGAGGAGACTCATTTCAGCACCTGTTCTGGCAATACCATTTGGTTCAGATGGATTTGTTATCTACAGTGCTGCTTTAGGCAAATGGTTAGGATGTGTTCTCATGCAACATGGAAAAGTCATAGCCTATGCCTCGCGACAACTCAAAGAATATGAGAGGAATTATCCTACTCATGATTTAGAGTTGGCAGCAGTCGTATTCACGTTTAAAATTTGGAGACACTACCTGTATGGGGAGAAAGTGGATATCTATACGGATCATAAAAGCCTCAAATATTTCTTCACCCAAAAAGAACTCAACATGCGACAACGACGTTGGCTTGAGTTTTTGAAAGGTTACAACCACACTATTCAATATCATCCTGGAAAAGCGAACGTAATAGCTGATGTATTGAGTAGAAGATCATATCTTGAGTCTGAAAGTGCGATATTGTCAACACAAAGGCCCATTTTGTATGACTTTTAAAAGGATGGAGATAGAATTAAAGACTCGGGGACCCACATGATGATGGCGAATATACGAGTAGAATCGACTTTAATCGATAAAGTTAAATTCGCTCAAGCTCTGGACACAGGGTGATGCATGAAGAAGAAAGTGCAAGAAGGTGCTATTCCAGAAGCAAGAATCGATGAAGAAGGAATACTTTGATTCAACTCTAGACTTTGCGTTGCTAACGATTTTAACTTGAAGCATAGAAAAATGATGGAGGCACACAACACCCCGTTTGCAATCCATCTTGGGAGTACCAAAATGTATCATGATATTCGACATACATTTTGGTGGAACAATATGAAGAGAGAGATCGCGGAGTTTATCTCGAGGTGTTTAACTTGTCAACGTATAAAGGCGGAGCATCAAGTACCAAAAGGTCCATTGCAACCACTTGAGATTCCGGAATGGAAGTGGGAACACATTACAATGGATTTTGTTACGGGTCTTCCCAAGGTTTCTCAAGGTATAGATGCGATTTGGGTTATTGTTGATAGATTAACCAAGTCTGCTCACTTCTTGCTTATACGTGAAACTTATTCCCTTGAACGTCTTGCTCGTATGTACGTGAATGAGATTGTGAGATTGCATGGCATGCCAGTATCCATAGTTTTGGATCATGACCCAAGATTCACTTCACGATTTTGGGTTAGCTTGCACAAAGCTACTGGCATTGATTCTGATTGATTGACATACCATCCATCCTCAGACGGACGGACAATCAGAGAGGACTATTCAAACTCTTGAAGATCTATTAAGACTTTGTCTTCTAGACTTCAAAGGGAGTTGGGATAAGTATTTACCATTGGTAGAATTCTCCTATAACAACAGTTATCAAGCAAGTATAGGCATGGCTCCATTTGAGGCGTTGTATGGACAAAAGTGTCGTTCTCCAGTATGCTGGGACGAGGTGGGAGAAGCAACGTTGTTGGGACTAGAATTAGTACGCATGACTACAGAAAAGATCCAAATGATTCGACAACATATTCAAACCTCACAGGATCAACAAAATAGTTATGCTGATCTTCATCGAAAGAACGTGTAATTTAATATTAGGGATCATGTATTGTTACGTGTTACTCCATGGAAGGGAGTTACAAGATTTGGAAAGAGAGGAAAGCTCAATCCAAGATTTGTTGGTCCATTTGAGATTCTTGACCGAATAGGAAATGTGGCCTATAGACTCGCATTACCTCCAAACCTGTCTCGTGTTCATAATGTTTTTCACATATCTATGCTTCGTAAATATGTGAAAGACCTGAACCACATTATTGAGTTAGAACCAGACGAGATAGCCGAAGATTTAATGTACGAGGAGGTACCTGTTAAGATTTGGATAGGAAAGAGCATGTCCTACAAACCAAGGTTATACCACAAGTTAAGGTTTTGTGAAGGAACCATGCTATTGAAGAAATGACCTGGGAGTGGAATCATAAATGAAAGCAAGGTACCCTCACCTGTTCGAAACACCAGGTACGTACGTCAATTTTGAGGATGAAATTTTATAAGGAGGGGAGGTTGTAAGACTCCAACTTATTATAAATAAAATTGAATTTTTCTCTATTCATTATTCTAAATTAATAAGGTGTTAATTTGATATAATGCTTTGGTTATGGGTGAAATGTGCAAATTTTACGAAATAAGCAAGTGGTTATAAAATATTCATTTTGTCTGGGAATATTCTTTTTATTGTTTTTTGGGAATATTAAATACGATGGCGCATGACCATTTGTGGGGCTCATAACAAAATAAGCATTCGGATGAAGAAAGCGACAAAGTATGAGTTTTTATAAATAACGGCATAGTTATTCTGTTAACCTTTGTTGGAATACACGGTGGTTAAAATACAATAATATGCGTGGTTGCATTTGCGAGTACTACGGTATTATTAAAGTATTATTGAATTATTGATTAAATGCGTAAGAAGGCACTACTCAATAATTATAACGATGAATTCTTATTCAATATTTTATTTTATTGATTCAATAATTGTTTGCGTTGATATTTAATATTATTGTTGTTTCAATAATTGTCTTCGCTTTTGATATTTCCCATTATCGGATCATTAATTCATATTATTTGAATAATATTATTAGATAACATTATTGACAATGTCTAGAAAGTTACATCAAGGAGAGGTTTTGTCACCTAATTGCGTGCCAGTAAGGAAAAATCCTTATTGGAAAGCCCCCTCTCTCTGAGGAGCTACTTTGGTTGTCATAATTATGATTCTGTAATATTATTTGTGAATAATTAATTATTAATTTATACGATAAAGAAATATTTATTTGATGTGGATATAAATGATGGTTTTATTTATTTTATGTGGTTATAAATGAAGAAATTAATGCTGAGGTGTTTTATCAGTATTTTGTCAGAGGGGAGGTATTAAAAATCACCCGTTTGTGGATTTCGAATATTTTCTGTTTAGAATTTGGAAAAACTCAAAGCTAAAAAGTTGTAGAGAATTCGATTTCGTGTGGAATGGACATAAAATTTATATTTTTCTGATAAATAGGCTATTTTCTATGAATTACTGAAGTTTCGGAAAATAAAATGATATTTATTAATTTATAGGTGGGACCCACTTTTGTGATTTAAAGCATGAGGGCTGCTGGGATTTTTCAAGAGTGGCATGCTGGTCTTTGATGGCTAGCATGCGTAGAATTTTGAATAATAAAAATAATATTTTATTATTTTAGTCTCCTATGACGTTCTAGCATTTTCCTATAAATAGACGCTTAGGTTAGAATTGAAAATCACACCAGAAACAAGTTTTCTTTCTCACTAGATTATCGAGCGTATTTTTGTGAGTTTTTGATACTTTGAGAGTTGCTGTTCGGTACAAGTTTCCTTCGACTTTCTATCTGATATTTCGATCAGAAGTACCGTTATTTTGAGGTAAGGGATGTTATTTTCTTTCGAAATGATATTATTTTCTGCAATATCATTATGCCAAAATATTGGTTTGAACTTTTTAATCAAATTTGGAACTTTTTGTGTCGGGGTTCTTATTCATGTATATACGACACTTATTCACGATATCTGAGACAATTCACAAATACGACACTATTCACCAAAAAATAAAAAATTTCCTTTTTGTCCAAGATGTTTATTCTGGCTACTACCTTTGATTGTATCCATGTTTTGATCGTTATTTTTGAATTCTACTTCACAATTGATTATTATGAAGTATTATTGATCTTGGATAAACTGTTATACGAATCCCTAATATTTGTCCTTCTGTCTCACTGGATTCGTTTCTTTAAAGTATTTTTCATCATCCTCAGTCTTAAAAGATGATATTACTAAATATCTTTGGCCTGTAGTGCAAAGATGAATGATTAACTGATGAATATCTTTTTCCCGTAGTGCAAAGATGAACAGGTGTTGAGATGAACATGACCAATTGGTGATACAAATGAACATCTTTGGCCTATAGTGCAAAGATGCATATTTGATTAAAGATGTATACTGATTGTTGTTACAAGGATAAAATATTGATGATGAACTTTCAAATCTTAGAAGATAGTAGAATTCATTCTCTTCGTGACTCTTCTAATGAATTGTTGTTTTCGCTGCAGTTGTTGATCTAAAATTTATTGTCTATTGTATTCTATTAGATTTTTCCCTGTTGAAAACTAATGATAATTTTTTGTATATTATCTTAGTCATAATATTCTTTACTGGGCTAGTTGAGCTCACCCTTTTCCTTTTTGTTCCATTTTTCTTCTCAGGAGGCGAGAACATAGCAGGATCGAGTCAGGGTATGGAGTGATGGTTCTAGAAAGATGTTTTAGCAGTCCTCACTATTTCTGTAAAATAGTGTATGAATAATTATAATGAGGACTTATTTGAGTGTTGTCTAGAAGATAATATTTGTATTTAAACTCACAGTATGTATTGTCGTATTTTGCACGATAATTGTATTATTGAAGTTGTAGTTGCTTTATGTACCATGTATTTGGCGACTCAGAATGGGTGTTGTATACCTATTTTGGGGGCGTCAAACTTTTAATCCAATAGCTATAGCATCGGAGATAGCTCCTGGGGGGTCGATGATGTCTCTGTTCATGTCAGTATTGGATAGAAATATTCATTACTGTTAGGAGGTCAAGGAGCTGAAGGCAGAGCTCCAAACTGTTATAGAGGACAAGACTGATGTCGAGTCCATGTGGGAGCAAGAACATGATGAAAGGATTTTGGCTAAGGACAAAGTCCACGAGCTGAAACATGAAGTCTTTGAGCTCAAGGAGGAGCTAAAGACCAAACGTCAGAAGATAGGGAGAATGTCCTATATCTATAGGAGTTCTCACACAGATTTCCAGCAGCCGGTAGCTGGTTATCCTGTAGAGGTGGGGTAGATGCGGCATACTATCAGCCGTGATATTATTGCCGGTCGTGCCAAGGAAGATTTTAATAATGCCTTAAGGCAGATGTAGACTAGTAGTAGCTATAGTAGTTTCAGTATGTAAATATTTTATAATTAGTAGTGAAGTAAAGCCTTCTTTGTATAGTGAGTGGTAGTCTTTTGTAAATCCCAATTTTGGAAAGCGATAGCGGGAAAGTAATGTAATCAGCTTAGGTTGTGTAATGTAACCGATGTAGTATTATACTACAAAGAATGAATATAAGCCTTTTTATGGAAAATAATGAGTAATGAATGTTGGAGTTATTTTTTAATATTAGATGATAACTAATAAAGAAAGGAATAATAACGAAATGTGTTTATTGTATCAGCAAAATGCCGCCAAGAAGAGTGCAACGTAATCAAGGTGCTAACGTGAATCAACCGGAGGGAGGTCCGTTTAATCCGATGCAGGAGTTTGTTAACCTGTTAACAACTACCTTTAATAGAACATGGGCTAATGTCCCCGTAAATCCGGGAGTAGCACGAGCTACGACCTTTAAGGATTTCAAGAGTGTGGGTCCGCCGGAGTTCAAAGGAACTACGGACCCTATTGAAGACCAAACGTGGGTTAAGGAGATAGAGAAGGAATTTGCGATAGCAAATGTCGACGAGGCCCAAAAGGTTGCCTTTGCAACCTATATTGTGAGACCCCAAATTTTATGAATAAAGATTTAAATTTCTCGAAATATTTTTTTGAATATTATGGTGTGGATTTGATATAATGTTATAGTTGTGGGTAATATTTATAAATTTTGCAAAGTAAGCAAGTTGTTATATAATATTCGATTGGTCGGGGAATATTCTTTTTGTTGGGGAATATTTGTACAATAGCACAATCATTGGTGGACCCCACAACGGAATTATTGTCGGATTGAGAAAACGACAAAAATATTTAATGAAAATAACGGTGGAAGTTTTATCGTTAATTGTTGAAACACTCGGTGTTAAAAGTACAATAATACGCGTGGTTGCATAGTAGCACACGGTATTGATTATTGATGCTTACGTGAGAAGTCACTCAATTTTGTTCTATTATTGCTACAGTAATTGTTGCATAGTATCTCACGTTATTTGATTCAATTATTTTTGATATTTTATATATTATTAAATCAATAATTGAGATGATAGTGTTATTAGTATTATTATTTGCAATATTAACGATGTCTAGAAGTTCTGCTATGGAAAGGTTTGGTCACCTAATTGCTGCCAATAGGGATAAATCCTTATTGGAAAGCCCCCTCTTTTTTGGGAACGACCTAGTCGATTAATATTGTGAATTATAATAATGATGATAAATATTGTTAAATATATTGAGGTGTCTTTTTATGAAGTCACAAAAGTTTTATATATATATATATATATATATATATATATTATATATAAATTTTATTTTATTAGTATTATTAATGTAATAAAAGCAGAAAAACTTTTTATATAAAAGCAGAATACTTTTATAAAATTATTTATTTTATTAGATTATAGATATAATATATTATATTCTATTATGCATAGTGTTTTTTATAGTAAAATCTTTTTATATAAAATGTAATACTTTTATAAAGTTATTTGTTTTATTAGACAATAATTAGAATGTATTATATTTTATTATGCATAGTGTTTGCATAAGGCTCAGACCGCATAGTGTTTGCATAGTAAAATCTTTTTATATAAAACATAATACTTTTATAAAGTTATTTGTTTTATTAGACTATAAATAGAATATATTATATTTTATTTAAAAGATTTTGTTTTATTAGAATATTTTATTAATACTTCATAGTAAATCAATATGGACCGTCAGTTTAAAAGTAAATCAACGGACCGTTCATGAATTAGTTCTTATTCAGGTCCATTCTCCTATAAATAGAAGCTCATTCCTTCATTATTTCTTACGAATTCACTGAAACTCTAGATAGAGAAACTATAGAGAGAAAGAAGAAAAGTATTCTACTACTTCACTACTCCTATATCCAATTCCTTCTAAGATAAGGGATATTATTTGTTGTACTCGTAAGGGGTATTATTTCTTTTGTATTCATGAAGAGAACTTCTGTTATTCCATTCTTTATTATTATGTTGGAATAACCTGTATACGCGGACTACCCTATACATGGTGAAATTCTTCTTGTAAGACCCCAACTTATTATAAATGAAATTAAATTTCCTCTATTTATTATGTTGAAATAGTAAGGGTTGATTTGATTATTGTGGTTAGTTCTGGGTAAAATGCACAAATATTTCAAATAACCAAGTGGATATAAAATATTCATTTTTTTATCGGAGAATATTCGTTTGGTCGTGGAATATTCTTTACTATCTGAGAATATTCATAATATATGGCCTTTGAATTTGTGTGCGCCCCATAACGGAAAGTGTTTGGATGAATAAAACGACAAATATAAGTTGTTTATAAATAAGGCGTAGTTATTCACAATTATCTTGTTGAAATACTAAATTGGTTAAAACACAAAGTAGCTTTGCGGTATTGCACCAATTATTGATTCATACGTGAAAAGTTGCACTATTCAATAATTATTACGATGAGTTCTTGCTCAATATTTTATTTTATTGATTCAATAATTGCTGCGTTGATATTTTATATTATTGTTGTTTCAATAATTGTCACTACACAGTATTTTCCATTATCAGATCAATAATTCATATTATTTGAATAATATTATTAGATAATATTATTGGCAATGTCTAGAAAGTTCTATCTAAGGAGAGGTTTGGTCACCTAATTACGTGCCAGTAAGAAGAAATCCTTATTGGAAAGCCCCCTCTTTCCTGAGAACTGCTTGGTTGTCAGTATTGTGATTCTGTAATATTATATGTGAATAATTAATTATTGATTTATATGATAAGGAAAATATTCATTTTATGTGGATATAGATGGAGAAAATTTTTAATGTGACAATTGTTAAAAATTGATATTTTATCTTTTCCGATAAAATAATTCATTTAAATATATAATTATATTTTAATAATATAATAATGATGATATTTTTACAATGAATGTGGGATATATGAATATATAAGAAGGAAGAGTATTTTTGTTGCAAAAGTTGTTTAAAACATGTTAAACATGTCTGTGGGCCCATTTCTTGACTGGAATTTGATTATAGCCTGTAAAATCGCCCGTTTGTGGATTTCGGTCAATTTCTGTTTGGAATTTGGAAAAACTTTCTTCTGCAAAGTTGTAGATAATGGAATTTCCTATGGAAAAGGCTCAAGGTTCGAATTTTTCTGATAAAAGGCTAGTTATTATGAATTATTGAAGTTCCGAAGTTCCAAAATAATTAATTTTTGAAGTTTTAAATATTTTTTTTACAAAAAACGTTTTTGGTGAGTTGAGTGGGTCTTGAATGTGATGTAAATGTGCTGATATAAGTTTTCCAAGTTTGCATATGATTTATTTTATAAATATTAATATTATATTAAATTTTCTGCTTTGGTGTTATAAGCAATTTCCTATAAATAGAGTGCTTAGGTTAGAATTGAAAATCACACCAGAAACTGAAGTTTTCTCTCTCTTTCTCTCTCTATATTATCGAGCGTATTCTTGTGAGTATTTTGATACTTTGAGTGTTGTTATATGGTGCAAGTTCCCTTTAACACTATATCCAGTATTCCAGTCAAAAGTATCGTCTTTTCGAGGTAAGGGATGCTATTTTTTTTAAAATGATATTATTTCTTCTAATATCATTATGCCAAATTATTGGTAAGATTTTTCTTGTGAAATTTTTGTCTTTTAGTGCCGGGGTTACTATTCACGTATATGACACTATTCACGTATACGGTACTATTCACGAATACGACACTATTCACAAAAAAAATTATATTTTCATTTTTTGTCCAAAATGTCTATTATGGATACTATCTTTGATTGTATCCATGTTTTGATCATTCTTGAATTTTACTTCATTATGATTATTTATGAAGTATTTTTGAACTCAGATTGTTTAAAGTATGAATCCTTAATTTGTTCTTTTGTTTCACTGGATTCGTTTTCTTTAAAATATTTTACATCATCCTCAGTCCTAAATGATGATATTACTGAATATCTTTGGCCTGTAGTGCAAAGATGAATAAATTTTTGATGAATATCTTTGGCGTAGTAAAAAGATGAGCAGTGTTGAGATGAACATGACTAATCGATGAATATCTTTGGCCTGTAGTGCAAAGATGAATATTTGATTCAAGATGTATATTGATTGATGTTACAGGGATAAAATATTGATGACAGACTTTTAAATTTATAGATTATAGTAGATTTCATTCTCTACGTAACTCATCTATGAATTATTATTTCTGCTGCAAATATTGATCTGAAACTTGTTGTCTATTGTATTTTATCAGATTTTTCCTTGTTGAAGACTAACGATAATTTGTCTATATTATCTTAGTCATAATATTCTTTACTGGGCTAGTTGAGCTCACCCTTTTCCTTTTTATTCCATTTTTCTTCTCAGGAGGCGAGAATGTAGCGAGTTCTAGTCGGGGTGTGGAATGATGGTTCTAGAGAGTTATTTTAGTAGTCCTCACCATTTTTGTAAAATAATATATCAATAATTGTAATGAGGACTTATTTGAGTGTTGATATTGTCTAGAAGACAATATTTGTTTTTAAACTCACAGTTTTTATGTTGTATTAATAAAGTTGTAGTTGTTTTTGTACCATGATATTGACGACTCAAAATGGGTGATGTATACCTATTTTGGGGGGCGTCATAGTTGGTATCAGAGCTTAGGGATATGATCTCTGGCGGAGATCGGGAAATAGAACTAGGAGGGGAGAGACGAGTAAAACCTTCGCTAGTGTGTCTTGCCTAAGCTTATTTGTTGGTTGGTCAGTATATAAGGATATAATGTGATATATTGATTTCTTTAATTAACCCTTGTTTTATGGCAGTATTTGAGAATGTCGACTGAGAATGTTAACAGTGGAGTAAATGAGACCGTGAAGACACCTTTACCCACCAACGAGGAGAATGTGCAACAGGTTGGCAATGTTCCTCCTGTGAACAACACCACTGAGCAGATGATGAACGACGGAATGTTTAGAAGCTTTTTGCAGTTCATCCAAAATCAGACGAGGGAGACTCGTGTTCAAAATACAGGTGGAAATGATAACAACGCACGGTTTGTCATAGCCAAGCAGTTCAAAGAGTTGGGACCACCAGAATTCTGGGGAAAACCGGATCCGATTAAGGCAGAAATGTGGGTCAAACAAATTACCAAGATATTCGATGTCTTGGGATGCACAGAGGAATAGAAGGTTCCATTCGCCACCTTTATGTTCCGTAATGAGGCAGACTTGGTGGGAATTGCGAAGGCGTACCATCCATCCACCGCACTCAAAGCATGTCTTGGGAGACGTTTCAAAAACTGTTCAATGACAAGTACTTTCCTGAAAGTATTCGTCATATAAAGGAAGTGGAGTTTATTAGATTGGAACAAAACAACATGACGGTGTCCCAGTACGAGGAGAAGTTTGCAGACTTATCCAGGTTTGTACTTCATTTGGTGGAGAATGAGGAACGTATGACACGGATGTTTCTAAGAGGTTTGAAACCTGGCATACGTCAATATCTCATTTCTCATAAATTTTCTCTCTATTCAGATGTTGTCAACAAGGCTCAATTATTAGAGCGAGATAACGAGTACGTTCAACCGAGGGACCACAAACTGTGAGGATCATACGAGATATAGCAGATCATCAAAACAACGATAACCGGTGAAGAAAGAAAAATACGGATAAAAATGGTAACCACTCTGGTGGTAATCATGGCCATGAAAATAGAATAAGCGAGTCGTGGGGAGATTATAAAAAGAGGAGATTCAACAATGACAATGCGAAGACGTCAAGACCAAAGAAGAATCGGTTCTAAGGGAGGAAAGCGACCACCGGTCGTATGCTATAAATGCGGGAAAGAGGGACATATCAGTCCAAACTGCCCACAGCAGTTCAAGGTATGTTATAATTTTGGAAAGGAAGGACATATTGCTCGAGATCAGACAAGAGCGAAACCAAGTCCAATGAGGATGGTGACTCAAAAGGTCATCCCCAGTAAAAGTCAAAGTCAACGTTCTCGGAAGAGCGTTTGTTGTGGATCGGTCAAAATGCAAGGAACCCAAACGAGGTGATCACGGGTAAGCTAATCATAAATGCTTGCGAAGTTTATACGTTACTAGATACTGGTGCTACCCATTCATTTATCTCTCCTGCTTGTGCTCAACGTTTAAACTTGCGAAGAGCGTTTGTTTGATCCAAGTTGGCACCATCACATTACCTGTTGACCTTATCTCTTTAAAGATACTTGCTTTTGATGCGATTTTAGGGATTGATTGGTTAACTACTCATCATGCCAAAATTGATTGTTTTTGTAAGGTTGTTAGTTTTCATATTCCTAACCAACCTGTTGTACGAATTCAAGCAACTAAACCATTAAAATCAGTCACTATCATATCTAGTCATAAAGTTATTCATTTATTGAAAAATGGATGTCAGGCTTTCTTAGCCCATGTTATGGATTTGAATAAAGATACGTCAGATTTGAATAATATTCCTGTTGTTAGTAAATTTCCTGACGTATTTCCTAAAGAACTTCCCGGTTTACCCCCAGAACGTGAAGTTGAATTCTTTATTGATCTTGAACCTGGTACAAAGCCCATTTCTAAAACCCCATATCGAATGGCACCTATTGAACTTCAGGAGTTAAAGGTCCAACTACAGGAGTTGTTGGATATCGGTTTCATTCGTCCTAGTACATCTCCTTGGGGTGCTCCTATTTTATTAGTAAAGAAGAAAGACGGGAGTATGCGACTTTGTATTGACTACCGGGAATTGAACCATGTCACTATCAAGAATAGGTATCATGTGACAACCCGAGAATTTAGACAATTATTAAAATCTTAAATGATTGATTTAAGGTCAAATATTAGACCTAGATAGAAAATAAGTGTATGCGTTTGATGTTATTAGGATTTAATTTTGAGGATTTCAAAATTTTTGTGAAGGATTTAGGTAAATTATTCAGGATTAAGGATTTATGTGATTAAGTTCTGTGAAATTGTTATGTATGTGTTCAGAATGTGGTTAAGGGTCATGGATTGACCAGATAAATTATATCTGTGACAAACCCTAAGATTATATTAAGAACATCAACGTTCAGTTAGAAAACCCTAACGTCTGATAAGAAAACCTAGAAATCGGTTCTAGAAACCCTAGTTTCAGTTCCGGGAATCTGAAACCTTAATTCGGATATAAAAAATGCTAGATTGGGAATGCAATGCTATATATAAGGTTTAACGTTATTAATTATAACTTAATTAAGGAAAACCCTAATGAATTACTGGAAACCATATTTGAGTATTAGAAAACCCTTATATCATATCTGAAAGTCTAAATTTCAGATTTCTAATATTTGAAACCCTAATCTGGGAATATAACGGAGAATTATAATGCTCAAGTGATTTAGATTATAGCTTAAAAGGGTAAAGCTTAATTATTTAGCAAACCCTAAATTTCAAAAGATTAAACCCTAATTATTCTGTCTGAAACCCTAAATCGGGATATTAGAACCCTAAGTGGGAAGCTTGAAGTTAAGTATAGAGTTTTGTGTATTTTAATTGTATGTATAATTAGGGATAACCCTAATTGATTAATTAGAAAGCCCTAATTTCTAATGTTGAAAACCCTAATGTACAATTAGAGAAAATCTAATTATTAATTTATAAGTTTAATGTTAATTAGGAAGCCTTAACCCTAATTAGCAAGCTTGAACGAATTAGTAAACTTTATTGTAATTAGGAAACCCTAATCTAAATTAGGAAACCTAATTTCTAAATTGAAAGATTATTTTCTATGTAAAATCCTAATTAATGGGTTATAAACTCTAGTGACCAATTATGATCCAAATTGCTAAATTAGCAAATTTAATTAGGAAATAATAATCCTAATTGGCAAGCTTGATTTATGATTAGGAAATTATAATATAATTATCAATCCTAATTATAATTTAGAAATATTAAATTTCTATTTTTGAAACCTAATGATTATGGGAAATTACCAAGTTGCCATGCACTTTATGAGCCAAATGACCAAAATGCCCTTTTAGCATTATTAATAAGATGACTTGTGTAGGTTGCCATAACTTTAGTTGGTGACCAACCTTTGCTAGGCATGTGGTCTATGTGCTAGCCTTTAATCAACCAACATGATCAGCCATTCATTGTATCATACATTATATATAGATTGAGAGAGAGAAACATACACTAATTTGGCTAATTTGTCCAAAAACACCCAACCAAGTCTCTCTCTCTATAGACCCACGAAAATATCAAGTATTTCAGTCCCTAGCATGATCTCTATCAAGCCAAGAACAGTATCCAAAGTCAGATTCATGAATCAAAGCTCAAAAGGTGGTATAAAACCCTAACCTTGCAAATCTATGATTCTGATGTTTAATGTTGTTGTTTGTTGGTTAAACATGTGTAATAGGGTGTCAAATGATGATCTGGGTTGTCATAACACAAACCCATAACATCAAATTTCTCGAATCTAGCATTTTCAAAAATCTGGAAAAAGGTTGAAAAATGGTCTGACAAGCAAATGTCAGACCCCATAAATCCGTATGTGTTAATTATTTTAGTGTTTTAATAGTTTGTAGTTGTAGTATGTTATTTGGTCTTTAATCTCCAACTTGAATCAAGTCCAGATATTGTCTAGATCAAAAGTTATGAACGGTCAAAGACAGTTGACCGATCACGATTTCTGGAATTCTGGGCAAACCCAGAAACCCAGATCGCCTGACAACGTTTTCTGTGCTCTTGATCTTGTTGTGGTTTAAGTGTTGGGCGAAGTGGTTGTTTTTATGTTGTTTTCTGTTATATGGACTACATAAATAAGCTTTTATATCACTTAGATCATAACCAGGATGAAAGTTATAATAGGTCAAACATGCGTTGACCACCAGCTTTGAAGAAATTCTGGGAAATCCAGAATTCGGCCAAGAGCAGTTTTGTGGCTTAGATTAACCGGCTCAAATTTTACATGTGTGATGTTTTTAAGTTAATATTATGTGATATTATGGTACCTTGACATCCGGACTACAAAATAGAACCCCTAGATCACATAAATCGAACATAGAATGAAAGTTATACGGACCCAAAGTAGGTACCTTTGATTCTGTTAAACCCAGAAGGTTGAAGAACAGGTCTGACAAGTAGTTTGAGAGCTTAGATCTCTCATGTGTATAACAAATAGATAGGTCATAGGTAGAGAATATAAGGTTAAGTACGAGTTCTTAAAACTCATACTTATGTGACATTCTTGACTCATAGTTATATGAAATATTTATGAACCCCTCAGCGAATGGACGCCAAAGGTCTGACTAGGGTAAGTTCTTAAACTCATATGATTGTGGCAATTAATGAACTCATAAGTGTGGTTTTATGAACTGGGTATAGTTGTGTATGAATGGAGTATTGAGGATTTCAGGAACAGATAGATTATTAAGCAAATGATTGTTAGTGGAGGCATTAGGTTTTCCTAAACTCCTAGCTATGTTAAACTTCGAAATTTTGACATCAAGCTAAATACGCACTATGTGCCTTTTAAAAAAAAATGTAGACTCGTAACCATTTTTGAAATGGTTTAAATCGATCTATTTATGCTACTTATTTCAGCTAGACTCAAATGATTTGAAATATCAAAATTTGTTTTTATTTATCACTCATGTTCCATGTAACCTGGTGCAGAGATGATAAAAATGGGATGGAGTTGTAAATACAGGAATACTTATTGTGAATTTGACCTAAAGTCGCTGTTCCACTATTGTATGATGTGTTATGACAAAGTCATACAATGATGGCGACATCCTCAAGCGGATTAATGTCTGATGCGGCATCATGACGTCATTCTCGAAAATGTTTTCAAAAAGTTTAAATTGCCAACGGGGTTTGGCTACACCTAAATAATTCGATTGAATTGAATTATCGATATGAGTCTATGCTATTTGATTCAGCTAGACTAATGTTATGAAAACTCTAAGTGTTCATTGAAAGAATTTTCCCGAAACCAAATTGTTTTGGTGCGGAATCCTATGATAAGACTAAGGTGAACGATAATGTTTGGATAAATAATCCAATCTAGTAGCGTAAATATTCGCTAGCCATGATTAATACGTTATTCATGACGTAAGAGTACGATAGGCTAATCACCTAAAGTACTAATAACGGTAGTTTACCTTCTTTGTAATTGTAAATAGACCAAGTAATGTATTGTTTTGCGGTATGATCAATACCGTTAAATCTATGTGTTCATGGTCTATATGACCCCTCAGTACAATTTGAAAACTTTTACTCTTGTGAGTGGTGAATTGGGTAGCAAGCAAATGTGTGTGAATGGTGTATGATGAATGGTGTAAGCTATTTGGTGTAAGGTGTAAGGTGAATTTCGGGGACGAAATTCTTATAAGGAGGGGTGAATGTGACAACCCGAGAATTTAGACAATTATTAAAATCTTAAATGATTGATTTAAGGTCAAATATTAGACCTAGATAGAAAATAAGTGTATGCGTTTGATGTTATTAGGATTTAATTTTGAGGATTTCAAATTTTTTTGTGAAGGATTTAGGTAAATTATTAGGGATTAAGGATTTATGTGATTAAGTTACGTGAAATTGTTATGTATGTGTTCGTAATGTGGTTAAGGGTCATGGATTGACCGGATAAATTATATATCTGTGACAAACCCTAAGATTATATTAAGAACATCAACGTTTAGTTAGAAAACCCTAACGTCGATAAGAAAACCTAGAAATCGGTTCTAGAAACCCTAGTTTCGGCCCGGAATCAAACCTTAATTCGGATATTAAAAATCCTAGATTGGGAATGCAATGCTATATATAAGGTTTAACGTTATTAATTATAACTTAATTAGGGAAAACCCTAATGAATTACTGGAAACCATATTTGAGTATTAGAAAACCCTTATATCATATCTGAAAGTCTAAATTTCAGATTTCTAATATTTGAAACCCTAATCTGGGAATATAACGGAGAATTATAATGCTCAAGTGATTTAGATTATAGCTTAAAAGGGTAAAGCTTAATTATTTAGCAAACCCTAAATTTCAAAAGATTAAACCCTAATTATTCTGTCTGAAACCCTAAATCGGGATATTAGAACCCTAAGTGGGAAGCTTGAAGTTAAGTATATAGAGTTTTGTGTATTTTAATTGTATGTATAATTAGGGATAACCCTAATTGATTAATTAGAAAGCCCTAATTTCTAATGTTGAAAACCCTAATGTACAATTAGAGAAAATCTAATTATTAATTTATAAGTTTAATGTTAATTAGGAAGCCTTAACCCTAATTAGCAAGCTTGAAGCAATTAGTAAACTTTATTGTAATTAGAAACCTAATCTAAATTAGGAAACCTAATTTCTAAATTGAAAGATTATTTTCTATGTAAAATCCTAATTAATGGGTTATAAACTCTAGTGACCAATTATGATCCAAATTGCTAAATTAGCAAATTTAATTAGGAAATAATAATCCTAATTGGCAAGCTTGATTTATGATTAGGAAATTATAATATAATTATCAATCCTAATTATAATTTAGAAATATTAAATTTCTATTTTTGAAACCTAATGATTATGGAAATTACCAAGTTGCCATGCACTTTATGAGCCAAATGACCAAAATGCCCTTTTAGCATTATTAATAAGATGACTTGTGTAGGTTGCCATAACTTTAGTTGGTGACCAACCTTTGCTAGGCATGTGGTCTATGTGCTAGCCTTTAATCAACCAACATGATCAGCCATTCATTGTATCATACATTATATATAGATTGAGAGAGAGAAACATACACTAATTTGGCTAATTTGTCCAAAAACACCCAACCAAGTCTCTCTCTATAGACCCCACGAAAATATCAAGTATTTAGGTCCCTAGCATGATCTCTATCAAGCCAAGAACAAGATATCAAAGTCGATTCATGAATCAAAGCTCAAAAGGTGGTATAAAACCACAACCTTGCAAATCTATGATTTCGATGTTTAATGTTGTTGTTTGTTGGTTAAACATGTGTAATAGGGTGTCAAATGATGATCAGGTTGTCATAACACAAACCCATAACATCAAATTTCTCGAATTTAGCATTTTCAAAATCACGGAAAAGGTTGAAAATGGTCTCGACAAGCAAATGTCGGACCCCATAAATCCGTATGTGTTAATTATTTTAGTGTTTTAATAGTTTGTAGTTGTAGTATGTTATTTGGTCTTTAATCTCCAACTTGAATCAAGTCCAGATATTGTCTAGATCAAAAGTTATGAGCGGTCCAAAGACGGTTGACCGATCACGATTTCTGGAATTGCAGGCAAACCCGAAACCCGCATCGCTGACAACGTTTTCAGGCTCTTGATCTTGTTGTGGTTTAAGTGTTAGGCGAAGTGGTTGTTTTTATGTTGTTTTACGTTATATGGACTACATAAATAAGCTTTTATATCACTTAGATCATAACCAGGATGAAAGTTATAATAGGTCAAAACATGCGTTGACCACCGACTTTGAAGAAATTTGGGAAACCCGCAATTGACCAAAGCGATTTTGTGGCTTAGTTTAACCTAGCTCAAATTTTACATATGTGATGTTTTTAAGTTAATATTATGTGATATTATGGTACCTTGACATCCGGGACTACAAAATAGAACCCCTAGATCACATAAATCGAACATAGAATGAAAGTTATACTGGACTCAAAAAGAGGTACCTTTGATTACTGTTAAACCCGGAAGGTTGAAGAAACAGTCGACAAGTAGTTTGAGAGCTTAGATCTCTCAAATTGTGTTGTTATTTGAGCATGAAACTTGATTGCGGTTGTAGAATTACATGAGTACTACAATCAAAATTTTAACCAACTCATAAAGCAAAAAAGAACACTGCTTTTAATTGTGGTCAAAACCAAATTTCTCAAGACGTGCCTTATCGGTGTTCTTGAGGCTCAAGAACACTTAAATGACGGGTTGTCTGTCGCTAAAGGCTTTAATGACGGTTTTAATTATTTTTATTTTACGGAAATTAGAAAATGAAATAAAAAATTAGAAAAATAGATTTTTATTTATTAAAATACTAAATAAATTCTCAAAAATTATTTTAAAGTCGAAAAATAGTTTTTAACTGTTTTGGGGTATATTTTGAAAATATTTAATATTTTTGGAGTATAAATGGTATTTATTTATTTATTTTCAATATTAGATAAATTATGGAAAAATAATTTTAATTCAAGAAAAATCATGAAAAATTATGTTATGGTGTTTAAAAATATTTTAAGTTATTTATGATGACTTTTGATATTTTGTGATGAATTTCATTAATATTTATTATTAATGATAATTAGTTTATTTAATGAATACATTAAATAAATTGTGGAAAAATAGATTTGATGCTTTAAAAATCATATAAAAATTATTGAAGTGTTATAAAAATATTTCAAGTTGTAAAGTATAACTTTTGATATTTTGGCATGGAAATTTTAATATTTTAATATTTTTAGCAATTATCGGATAATGGTTTTGATTGATTAAAAATCATAGAAATATGATTTTAGGGTATTAAAATACTTTGATATATTATAATTATATTATAATATTATATTATGATTTTCATTAATATTTGATATTAAATAGATATTAATGATCAGTGGAATGATGTGGTGTTTATATTAATATCGGTTATTGATTTATGTTTTAATTACTTTAAAAACATTTAAAAGAAGAAAAATGTATTGAAATACTTTGAGATATTATGAATATGATATAATATTATGGCATGTAATTCATTAATGTTAGCAATAATTAAATATTAATGATATTAGAATATTGTG
This sequence comes from Panax ginseng, assembly GCA_020205605.1. Classification (NCBI taxonomy): domain Eukaryota; kingdom Viridiplantae; phylum Streptophyta; class Magnoliopsida; order Apiales; family Araliaceae; genus Panax; species Panax ginseng. The sequence goes on along the minus strand of CM035133.1, from coordinate 120,286,403 downwards.
GTATTTAATTCATTTAAGTACAAGTTTAATGACTAGAAAATCATGATAAATGGTAATAATTATTTGGAAATTTTATGAGCCTATGGAAAATTATTCGATTGAATAGAAAATTATACGTGATAATTGTTAAGTGTTTAAAGAGTTTAATTAAACTTAAACTCGAGTATAGTCCGATTAGACCGTCGGGATGTTAGAACTGTGTCGGTTTCAAGTCAGACTAAAATAGTTTGACCTGATACAAAGTTTCATGTATTGTATGTAATCGATAGGATTATGTGGTAATGTGTTTATGTTATTTTATCTTTGTGATGATATTATTCTAATATTTGGAGATCCAGATATATCGTATTAGGTCTTGGATAAGCTAAGTTATATTTCAGATATCGGTAATCAAGCAGTTCGGTGCAAGTTTGTTTTTCTTAACTCTACTAAGAGTGTTTCATTCAAATATGTTTATGGTTAATCGTTACTGATTACCATGTAGAATTGTACTCTGTACATCTTGTATGTATAAGTCAAGTATGAAAGGCTGATCACCTTCATTACCAGTTAGTCCAGATATATATTGTTCATGTTTAATACTTGTTCAGTCAAAGGTTTGTTCATGCTAATTCACAACTACATTGTGAATTATAGCCAGCTTATTATTCAAACTCTTTCAATCATGATATATCCTTAAATTGTATTAAAACTTGCTGGGCAACTTTCATGCTCACCCTTGATATATCATGATAAAACATTGCAGATAAAGACGAATGCTTCGGATACAAGGAAAGTTAAAGACAGTTCCAGCTTAGAGTTAATATGCGCAATAAGATTTGTAATACTATTGTATGATGATAATATCATGTGTCAGATAAGTTATGAAATGTGTATAAGTTATGTTTACTCGACCTTGGGGATAATGTATAATGTTTAATGTATAAACAATTTATGTTTATATCTTCCGCAACAGTTATAGAAATAGCGAACCGGATCCGCGGCGATTCGGGGGCGCTACATATCCGCTACCTCGTATTGATGACCTGTTTGACCAGTTGCAAGGAGCACAATTTTTTTCAAAGATCGATCTTCGTTTTGGATATCATCAGTTGAAGATTAGAACTGAGGATATTACAAAGACTGCCTTCAGAACTCGGTACGGGCATTATGAATTCTTAGTCATATCTTTTGGATTGACTAATGCTCCTGCGGCTTTCATAGATATGATGAAACGGATATTCAAGGAATATTTGGATCAGTTTATTGTTGTCTTTATTGATGACATCCTCATATATTCCAAAAGCCGTGAAGATCATGAGCACCATTTGAAGCTGGTACTCCAAAGGCTTCGTGAAAACAAGCTATATGCCAAGTTGAAGAAATGCGAGTTCTGGCTTGAGGAAGTAACATTCCTTGGTCACGTGGTGTCAAAATATGGAGTATCTGTCGACCCGGCGAAGATTGAAGTAATACAAAGTTGGAAGCAACCGAAGTCGGTGACCGAAGTACGTAGCTTTCTGGGCTTAGCTGGTTATTATCGGAGATTCATGGAAGGATTTTCTCGAATCGCTACTCCTTTAACTCATCTAACTCGGAAGGATACAAAATTCGTATGGAGTGAGGAATGCGAGAAGAGTTTCCAAGAGCTTAAGAGGAGACTTATTTTGGCACCTGTTCTGATAATACCATCTGGTTCAGATGGATTTGTTATCTACAGAGATGCTTCAGGCAAAGGGTTAGGATGTGTTCTCATGCAACATGGGAATGTCATAGCCTATGCCTCGCGACAACTCAAAGAATATGAGAGGAATTATCCTACTCATGATTTGGAGTTGGCAGCAGTCGTATTCGCGTTGAAAATTTGGAGACATTACCTGTATGGGAAGAAAGTGGAGATATATTCATAAAAGCCTCAAATATTTTTCACCCAAAAGGAACTCAACATGCGGCAACGACGTTGGCTCGAGCTGTTAAAAGATTATGACCACACCATTCAATACCATCCTGGAAAAGAAAACGTGGTAGCTAACGCGTTGAGTAGAAGATCATATGCAGGAACGAGTGCGATGATGTCAAGTATACGCATAGAGCCAACTTTAATCGATGGAGTTAAAGTTGCTCAAGCCACAGACTCGGAGCTAATTCGTATGAAGAAGAAAGTACAAGAGGGTACTATTTCAGAAGCAAGAATCGATGAAGAAGGAATACTTCAAGTCCACTCCAGACTTTGAGTTCCTAACGATTCTGATTTAAAGAACAAGATCATGATGGAGGCACACAATACACCATTAGCAATCCATCCTGGAAGTACCAAAATGTATCGTGATCTTCGACATACATTTTGGTGGAACAATATGAAGAGAGAGATTGCAAAGTTTATCTCGAGGTGTTTAACTTGTCAATGTGTAAAGGCGGAGCATCAAGTGCCTAAGGGTCCATTGCAACCACTTGAGATTCCGAAATGGAAGTGGGAACACATTACCATGGATTTTGTTACGGGTCTTCCCACGGTTTCTCAAGGCATAAATGCTATTTGGGTTATTGTTGATAGATTAACCAAGTCTGCTCATTTCTTGCCAATACGGGAGACTTATTCCCTTGAACGTCTTGCTAGTATGTACGTGAATGAGATTGTGACATTGCATGGCATGCCAGTATCCATAGTTTCAGATCGTGACCCAAGATTCACTTCACGATTTTGGGTTAGCTTGTAAAAAGCTATGGGCACGGATTTACGATTCAGTTCGGCATACCATCCTCAAACAGACGGACAATCAGAGAGGACTATTCAAACTCTTGAAGATCTATTAAGACTCTGTGTCCTAGACTTCAAAGGGAGTTGGGATAAGTATTTACCATTGGTGGAATTCTCCTTCAACAACAGTTATCAGGCAAGTATAGGTGTGGCTCCATTCGAAACATTGTATGGACGAAAGTGTCACTCTCTAATATGTTGGGATGAGGTGGGTGAAGCAATATTGTTGGGACCCGAGTTGGTACGTATGACTACGGAAAAGATCCAAATGTTTCGACAACGTATACAAGCGGCACAAGATCGACAAAAGAGTTATGCGGATCTTCATCAAAAGGATGTGGAATTTAGTATTGGGGATCATGTATTGTTGCGTGTTGCTCCATGGAAGGGAGTTACAAGATTTAGGAAGAGAGGAAAGCTCAATCCACGATTTATTGGTCCATTTCAGATTCTTGACCGAGTAGGAAATGTAGCCTATACACTCGCTTTACCTCCAAGAATGTCTCGCGTTCATAATGTTTTTCATATATCTGTGGTACGTAAATATGTGAAAGACCCGAACCACGTTATTAAGTTAGAACCGGACGAGATAGTCGAAGACTTAACGTACGAAGAGGTACCTGTCAAGATCTTGGATAGGAAGGAGCATGTCCTACGCACAAAGGTCATACCACAAGTCAAAGTTTTGTGGAGGAACCATGCTATTGAGGAAATGACCTGGGAGTTGGAAACGGAAATGAAAGCGAGGTATCCTCACCTTTTCGAAACACCAGGTACGTACGCCAATTTCGAGGAAGAAATTTCATAAGGAGGGGAGGTTGTAAGACCCCAACTTATTATAAATGAAAATAAATTTTCTCAATTTATTATGTTGAAATAGTAAGGGTTAATTTGATTAATGTGGTTAGTTATGGGTAAAATGCGGAAATATTTTAAATAAACAAGTGGTTATAAAATATTCATTTTTTATCGGAGAATATTTGTATAACGGCACAGCCTTGTGTGCGCCCCATAACGGAAAGTGATTGGATGAAGAAAACGACAAATATAAGTTGTTTATAAATAACGACGTAGTTGTTACCGTTAATACTATTGAAATACTCAGTGGTTAAAACACAGTAGCACACGATATTGCTCCAATTATTGATTCTTACGTAAGAAGGCACTACTCAATAATTGTTACAGTAGTTACTGTTCAATATTTTATTTTATTGATTCAATAATTGTTGCGTTGATATTTTATATTATTGTTGTTTCAATAATTGTCACTACAAAGTATTTTCTATTATCAGATCTTTGAATAATATTATTAGATAACATTATTGGCAATGTCTTGAAAGTTCTGTCTAAGGAGAGGTTTGGTCACCTAATTGCGCGCCTGTAAGGAGAAATCCTTATTGGAAAGCCCCTCTTTCCTAGAAAGCGCCTCGGGTCATCAATATTGTGATTTCGTAATATTATTTGTGAATAATTAATTATTGATTTATATGATAAGGAAAATATTCATTTTATGTGGATATAGATGGAGAAAATTTTTAATGTTAAAATTATTGAAAATTAATATTTTATCTTTTTCGATAAAATAATTCATTTAAATATATTATTATATTTTAATAATATAATAATGGTGATATTTTTACAATGAATGTGGGATAAATGAATATATGAGAAGGAAGAGTATTTTTGTTGCAAAAGTTGTTTAAAACATGTTAAACATGTCTGTGGGCCCATTTCTTGACTGAAATTTGATTATAGCTTGTAAAATCGTCCGTTTGTTGATTTCGGTCAATTTTTGATTGGAATTTGAAAAAACTTTCTTCTGCAAAGTTGTAGATAATGGAATTTCCTATAGACAAGACATAAGGTTTGAATTTTTCTGATAAAATGGTTATTTATTATGAATTATTGAAGTTCTGAAGTTCCAGAATAATTAATTTTTGAAGTTTTAAATATTTTTTTTACAAAAAACATTTTTGGTGAGTTGAGTGGGTCTTGAATGTGATGTAAATGTGCTGATATAAGTTTTCCAAGTTTGCTTATGATTTATTTCATAAATATTAATATTATATTAAATTTTTTGCTTTTGTGTTCTTAGCAATTTCCTATAAATAGGGTGCTTAGGTTAGAATTGAAAATCACACCAGAAACTGAAGTTTTCTCTCTCTTTCTCTCTCTATATTATCGAGCGTATTCTTGTGAGTATTTTGATACTTTGAGTGTTGTTATACGGTGCAAGTTCCCTTCAGCACTATATCCAGTATTCTAGTCAGAAGTATCGTCTTTTCGAGGTAAGGGATGTTATTTTTTTTAAAATGATATTATTTCTTCTAATATCATTATGCCGGATTATTGGTAAGATTTTTCTTGTGAAATTCTTGTCTTTTAGTGTCGGGGTTACTATTTACGAATACGACACTATTCACTTATACAGTACTATTCACGAATACGACACTATTCATAGAAAATTAAATTTTCATTTTTTGTCCAAAATGTCTATTATGGATACTATCTTTGATTGTATCCATGTTTTGATCATTCTTGAATTTTACTTCATTGTGATTATTTATGAAGTATTTTTGAACTCAGATTGTTTAAAGTACGAATCCTTAATATTTGTTCTTTTGTTTCACTGGATTCGTTTTCTTTAAAATATTTTACATCATCCTCAGTCCTAAATGATGATATTACTGAATATCTTTGGCCTGTAGTGCAAAGATGAATGAATTTTTGATGAATATCTTTGGCCCGTAGTGCAAAGATGAAGCAGTGTTGAGATGAACATGACCGGTGATGAATATCTTTGGCCTGTAGTGCAAAGATGAATATTTGATTCAAGATGTATATTGATTGATGTTACAGGGATAAAATATTAATGATGGACTTTTAAATTTATAGATTATAGTAGATTTCATTCTCTACATAACTCATCTATGAATTATTATTTCCGCTGCAAATATTGATCTGAAACTTGTTATCTATTGTATTTTATCAGATTTTTCCCTGTTGAAGACTAACGATAATTTGTTCTATATTATCTTAGTCATAATATTCTTTACTGGGCTAGTTGAGCTCACCCTTTTCCTTTTTGTTCCATTTTTCTTCTCAGGAGGCGAGAATGTAGCGAGTTCTAGTCGAGGTGTGGAATGATGATTCTAGAGAGTTGTTTTAGTAGTCCTCACCATTTTTGTAAAATAATGTATCAATAATTGTAATGAGGACTTATTTGAGTGTTGATATTGTCTAGAAGACAATATTTGTTTTTAAACTCACAGTTTTTATGTTGTATTAATAAAGTTGTAGTTGTTTCTGTACCATGATATTGACAACTCAAAATGGGTGATGTATACCTATTTTGGGGGTGTCACACTTTTGTTATTCCATTCTTTATTATTATGTTGGAATAACCTGTCTATGCGAAGTACCGCATACATGGTGAAATTCTTCTGTTATTTCATTCTTTATTATTCTGTTGGAACATCCTATCTGTGCGTTTACGCATGACCTGGTTCCATTATTTATTATTCTGTTAGAATATCCTGTCTGTGCATTTACGCATGACCTGGTTCCATTATTTATTATTCTATTGGAATAACCTGTCTATGTGGATTACCACATGCATGATGAATGATCCTTTGTATTCATTGCTTATTAAATTATGGAAATAATCTGTCTACGTGGCTTACCGCATGGCGGGCGAAAATCCATTTGCAGTTTCGTAATTTTTTTGACCATCAAAAATTTTCGAAAAATTTGAAATGATAATTTAATGAGTTTTCTATATTGTGTCCAAAGATGGCGATTTTTGGATGGATAGATAAAGAGTTATGGATTTTATGGGAAATTACTATTTTAAAAGTAAACCCTTATAACGCTTTGTGGTTAACTCCAAAATTGGTGAAATTTTTATTGGGAGTACATGTATATAACAGGAGTATACCCTGTAAATTTCAGAATTTTTAGACAAAAGTACAATTTATGATAAATGTCTAAATATTAAGCGATTTTGGCCATATAAAAAATAGTAAATTAATTTTAAAAATTCTGAGAAAAATATATGTTCAATATGGGACTATATTCTGCTAAATCCAAGAAAAAAAATATTTTTGGCAGTGATTTGGTATTTTTCATGAAAATGAACTAGTTATGAGTAAATGATTTAAATATGTTATGTGAAATAAGAAAATTGAAATTTATATAGGGTATATGAAGATTTTTGATGAGGGGTTTGATCATTGGTGATGAAATCTTATGAGTATGGTATTTTTGAATGATTAAATGCATTATTTAGTAAATTGTAAACAATTGAAATAAATTGTTTATAAGTTTAAGAAGTAATTAAAATATTGTTATAATATTAGATGATGAGTTTATTAAGTGATTGATAATATTTGGATAAATTTAAAGTCTTTAATATTTATCCTTATTTTCGTTGATTAATGCTTATATCATTGTCATCATTCTCATGCTTATATTGTGATGAAAGTCATCTTTGGCTTACGTGCATAGATGGACTTGGTGTGATTATGACCAGGGATTATTCGGTATAATCATGACAGTAATGTTACAAATGATGTGGTAAAAGTCCTCATTGGCCCGTAATGCATTGATGGACAGTTGTTGGCATGATCATGACCATTGATGAATACACGAATATCCTTGGCCCGTAGTGCATGAATAATTTGTGGTTGTGATACTAATGAATATCCTTGGCCGTAGTGCATGGATGATGTGGATTATTTATTGTCGAGTCTCAAATGATAAAAGTGATGAAAACTTTTAAATCATAAAAGATAGTAGATTTTATTCTCTACTTGACTCTTTTAATGGATTGCTTGTTCCGCTGTAGTTAAACTTGATGTTTGTTATATTTTATCAGTTTATCATTGTGGAAGACTATTGATAATTTATTCTACATTATCTTAGTCATACTATTTCTTACTGGGCTAGTTGAGCTCACCCCTTTCTTTCACCGTATTCTTCTTGTGAAATGAGAACGTGGAATGGGACTAGTCGGGGAACAGAGTGACGGTCCAGATGATAGTATTAGTAGTCCTCACTATTCTGTTAAATAGTGTGACAATAAATGTAATGAGGACTCCTTTGAGTGTAGATATTGTCTAGATGACAATATTCTTATTAAAACTCTCAATTTATGTTTTGTCATATTTTACACGACAGTTGTATTATTAAGTTGTATTTGTATTTTTGTACCATGTATTTGGCGACTCAAGATGGGTGACGTATACCTATTTTGGGGGCGTCACAGTTGGTATCAAAGCTTAGGGATATGATCCCTGACTGAGATGTGAGACAAGAACTAGGAGGGGAGGGACGTGGAATTCCTTCGTTAGTATGACCTACCTAAGTTTAATTGGTATTTAATTGGTCGGTCAGAGTATATGGATAATATGTGATATGATAATTAATCTTTGTTTTGTGGCAGTATTTGAAAATGGCATCTGAGAATGTTTAGAATAGCAATGGAGCACAGGAGACCGTTGAGTCTCCACAGATCAATAATCAGGATAATGTGCAACAGGATGGCGATAATCCTCCTTTAAACAACAACACTGATCAAATGACCAACGACTGTACATTTAGGAGCTTTTTAGAATTCATATAACATCAGGCGAAGGCGGCTCCTGTCCAAAATGCAGGTGGAAACACTGGCAACTCTCGGACGGTCACCGCTAAGCAGTTCAAGGAATTGGGACCACTATAGTTTTTTGGAGAGCCAAAACCACTAAAGGCGGAGATGTGGATAAAGTAGATCTGCAAGATATTTGATGTCTTGGGATGCTCTGAGGAGCAAAAGGTTCTCTTTGCCACCTTCATGTTGTGAGCAGAGGTAGATTACTGGTGGGAATCTATAAAGCGTACGTAACCTACCACACTGAAGATGACTTGGGAGAAGTTCCAAGAATTGTTCAACGACAAGTACTTTCCCGAAAGTATTCATCACATGAAAGAGGTAGAGTTCATCAAGCTGGAGCAAAATAACATGACCGTGTCGTAGTACAAAGCCAAGTTCGCCGAGTTGTCCCGGTTTGCGACCCATTTGGTTGATAATGAGGAAAGAATGACACAAATGTTTCTAAGACGTTTGAAACCCGAGATAAGTCAATATCTTATCTCTCATAAACTGTGTTTGTATTCAGATGTTGTTAATAGGACTCAGTTATTGGAGCGCGATAATGAGTCAGCACAACCAAAAGGCAACGACCAACAATACGATAATAATCGTACCAGTGGCAATGGCCATCGGAACAATGATAACCATCACAGGGGAAATTATCATGCCAAGAATGGTAACCACTTCGGTGGTAATCATGGCCAAGATAATAGAAGTGGAAATTTCAAGAAGAGGAGGTTCAATAATGATGGAAAGACAGCAGCATCAGCACCCGTTTCAAAGGAAGAAGAACGACCACCGGTCGTATGTTTCAAATGCGGACAGGAGGGACACATCCGTCCAAACTGTATGCAGCAATCCAAAGCGTGTTTTAATTGCAGAAGAGAAGGTCACCTAGCTCGATTTTGTCGTGTAGTGAAGTCAAGTCCAGCTGGGATAGTGATGCCAAAGGATGTCTCAGACAAGTCAAAGCCGGTAGTTTAAGTGAGAACGTTTGTCTAGGAACCCAAATGAAGTTATCACAGGTAAGTTAATCATAAACGCTTACGAAGTCTATACCTTATTTGATACTGATTCTACCCATTCTTTTATCTCTCTTGCTTGCGCTCAACCTTTAAATTTGACTTCGGAGAAATTAGACTTTAACTTATTGGTTGAAGCTTCGATAGTAGAAACCTTCGTTACCTCCACTGTTTATAAAGCTTGTTGATTCAAATCGACACTTTCACGTTACCTGTCGATCTTATCTCCATGAAAATACTTGCCTTTGATGTGATTTTAGGAATCGATTAGTTAACTACTCATCAAGCTTTTTGTAAGGTTGTTAGCTTTCATATTCGTAACCAACCTATTATGCGAATTCAAGCAACCAAACAACTAAAGTCAATCATTGTCATATCAAGTCATAAGTAAAGAGCCTCGAGCCTTTCGCTAGTGACTTCCTTGTGTGGAATGCACCGAAGCCAGACTTTCTGTAGGCGACGTCGTGAATGACGATGACAAGTTGATAGGTATCAATATGACATGATCTCCAAGTCTTGGATGAGAGTCACAGTTTTGAATGATATTTCAATTGTTAATAAATTTCCTGACGTATTCTTGAAGACTTCTTAGCCTACCCCTAGAGCGTGAAATCGAATTTTATATTGACCTCAGTACAAAACCCATTTCTAAAACCCTCAAATATTTTCTTCACCCAAAACGAACGTGTAATGTGCCAAAGACGTTGGCTCGAGCTATTGAAGATTACGGTCGTACCATTCAATATCATCGTAGGAAAAGCGAACGTGGTAGCTGACGTGTTGAGTAGAAAATCGTATGCGTTTATGAGTGCGATGTTGTTAACACAAAGACTCATTTCGTATAACTTACAGATGATGAAGATAGAGTTAAAGACACTAGAGACCCACGTGATGATAACGAATATATGAGTAGAATCGACTTTAATCGATAAAGTTAAAGCAGCTCAAGCTACATAGTCAAAGCTGATGAATGTGAAGAAGAAGGTTCAAGAGGGCATTATTCTAGAAGCAAGACTCGATGAAGAGAGAAAATCGTAACCCTCGATTTTATTGGCCCATTTGAAATCTTTGATCGAGTAGGAACTGTGGCCTATAGACTCGTTTTACCGCCAAGTATGTCGTGTGTTCATAACGTTTTTCACGTATCGATGTTACGTAAATATGTGGATGACCTGAACCACGTTATTAAATTAGAACTAGATGAGATAGCAGAAGATTTAACGTATGAGGAGATACATGTTAAAATCTTGGATAAGAAGGATCGTATTCAACACTCAAAGGTTATACCTCAAGAGTTCTAATCTGAAATGAAGTCAAGGTATCCTCATCTCTTCGGCATACCAGGTACATACGTAAATTTTGAGGGCAAAATTTCATAAGGAGGGGAGATTGCGAGACCCCAAATTTTATGAATAAAGATTTAAATTTCTCGAAATATTTTTTTGAATATTATGGTGTGGATTTGATATAATATTATAGTTGTGGGTAATATTTATAAATTTTGCAAAGTAAGAAAGTTGTTATATAATATTCAATTGGTCGGGGAATATTCTTTTTGTTGGGAAATATTCGTACAACGGCACAATCATTGGTGGACCCCACAACGGAATTATTGTCGGATTGAGAAAACGACAAAAATATTTTATGAAAATAACGGCGAAAGTTTTATTGTTAACTATTGAAACACCCTTGTTAAAAGTACAATGCTGAATGTCGTGGTTGCATAGTAGCAATACAAGATTGATTATTGATGCTTACGTGAGAAGTCACTCGATTTTGTTTAATTATTGCTATAGTAATTGTTGCATAGTATCTCACGTTATTTGATTCAATTATTGTCGATATTTTATATATTATTAAATCAATAATTCAGATGACAAAGTTATTAATATTATTATTTTCAATATTAACGATGTCTAAAAGTTCTGCCAAGGAGATGTTTGGTCACCTAATTGCGCGTCAATAGGGAGAAATCCTTATTGGAAAGCCCCCTCTTTTTTGGGAACGACCTAGTCGATTAATATTGTGAATTATAATAATGATGATAAATATTGTTAAATATATTGAGGTGTCTTTTTATGAAGTCACAAAAGTTTTATATATATATATATAAATTTTGTTTTATTAGTATTATTAATGTAATAAAACAGAAAAGCTTTTTATATAAAACAAAATACTTTTATAAAGTTATTTATTTTATTAGACTATAAATAAAATATATTATATTCTATTATGCATAGTATTTTCCATAGTAAAATCTTTTTATATAAAATGTAATACTTTTATAAAGTTATTTGTTTTATTAGACAATAATTAGAATATATTATATTTTATTATGCATAGTGTTTGCATAAGGCTCAGATATAGTGTTTTCATAGTAAAATCTTTTTATATAAAATAGAAGACTTTTATAAAGTTATTTGTTTTATTAGACAATAATTAGAATATATTATATTTTATTATGCATAGTGTTTGTATAGTGCTCGGATAGTGTTTGCATAGTAAAATCTTTTTATATAAAACAGAATACTTTTATAAAGTTATTTGTTTTATTAGACTATAAATAGAATATATTATATTTTATTTTAAAGATTTTGTTTTATTAGAATATTTTATTAATACTTCATAGTAAATCAATATGGACCGTCCGTTTAAAAGTAAATCAATCTGGACCGTTCATGAATTAGTTACTATTCAGTCCATTCTCCTATAAATAGAAGCTCATTCCTTCATTATTTCTTACGAATTCACTGAAACTCTAGATAGAGAAACTATAGAGAGAAAGAAGAAAAGTATTCTACTACTTCACTACTCCTATATCCAATTCCTTCTAAGATAAGGGATATTATTTGTTGTACTCGTAAGGGGTATTATTTCTTTTGTATTCATGAAGAGAACTTCTGTTATTCCATTCTTTATTATTCTGTTGGAATAACCTGTATACGCGGACTACCCTATACATGGTGAATTTCTTCTGTTATTCCATTCTTTATTATTATGTTGGAATAACCTGTCTATGCGAAGTACCACATACATGGTGAAATTCTTCTGTTATTTCATTCTTTATTATTATGTTGGAACATCCTGTCTATGCGTTTACGCATGACTTGGTTCCATTATTTATTATTCTGTTGGAATATCCTGTCTGTGCGTTTACGCATGACCTGGTTCCATTATTTATTATTTTTTTGGAATAACCTGTCTATGTGGATTACCACATGCATGGTGAATGATCCTTTGAATTCATTCCTTATTAAATTGTGGAAATGATCTGTCTACGTGGATTACCGCATGGCGGACGAAAATCCACTTGCAGTTTCGTAATTTTTCTGACCCTCAAAAATTCTGGAAAAATTTGAAATGATAATTTAATAAGTTTTCTATATTGTGTCCAAAGATGGCGATTTTTGGATGTATAGATTAAGAGTTATGGATTTTATGGGAAAAGACTATTTTAAAAGTAAACTCTTATAACTTTTTGTGGTTAACTCCAAAATTGGTGAAATTTTTATTGGGAGTACATGTATATAACAGGAGTAACCCTGTAAATTTCAAAATATTTGGACAAAAGTACAATTTATGATAAATGTCTAAATATTCGGTAGTTTTAGCTATATAAAAAATAGTAAATGAATTTTAAATTTCTGAGGAAAATATATGTTCAATATGGGACTATACTCTCCTAAATCCCAGAAAAGAAATATTTTTGGGACTGATTTGGTATTTTTCATGAAAATGTACTAGTTATGAGTAAATGAATTAAATATGTTATGTGAAGTAACAAAATTGGAAAATATGATTTTATGGCTTGGGAATCCTATATAGGGTATATGTAGATTTTTGATGAGGGATTTGATCATTGGTGATGAAATCTTATGAGTATGGCATTTTTGAATGATTAAATGCATTATTTGGTTAAGTGTAAACAATTGAAATAAATTGTTTATAAGTTTAAGAAGTGATTAAAATATTGTTATAATATTAGATGATGAGTTTATTAAGTGATTGATAATATTTGGATAAATTTAAAATCTTTAATATTTATCCTTGTTTTCGTTGATTAATGCTTATATCATTGTCATCATTCTCATGCTTATATTGTGATGAAAGTCATCTTTGGCTTACGTGCATAGATGGACTTGGTGTGATTATGACTTGGGATTATTCGGTATAATCATGACCGTAATGTTACAAATGATGTGGTAAAAGTCCTCATTGGCCCGTATTGTATTGATGGACAGTTGTTGGCATGATCATGACCATTGATGAATACACGAATATCCTTGGCCAGTAGTGCATGGATAATTTGTGGTTGTGATACTAATGAATATCCCGGGTCAGAAAGTGCAAGGATGATGTGAATTATTTATTGTCGAGTCTCGTGATAAAAGTGATGAAAACCTTTTAAATCATAAGAGATAGTATATTTTATTCTCTACTTGACTCTTTTAATGGATTGCTTGTTCCGCTGCAGTTAAACTTGATGTTTGTTATATTTTATCAGATTAACATTATGGAAGACTAATGATAATTTATTCTACATTATCTTAGTCATAATATTTCATCTTGGCTAGTTGAGCTCACCCTTTCTTTCTTCATTCTCTTTAGGAAATGAGAACGTAGCGGGACTAGTCGGGGAAGCGGAGTGATGGTCCAGATGATAGTATTAGTAGTTCTCACTATTCTGTTAAATAGTGTGACAATAAATGTAATGAGGACTCCTTTGAGTGTGGATATTGTCTAGATGACAATATTCTTATTAAAACTCTCAATTTATGTTTTGTCGTATTTTACACGACAGTTGTATTATTAAGTTGTATTTGTATTTTTGTACCATGTATTTGGCGACTCAAGATGGGTGATGTATACCTATTTTAGGGGAGTCACATATATGATGAAGGGAGAGGCCAACTTTTGGTGGGAGGCCAATCAGGCTAGGACCGGGATAACGAATCTGACGTGGGAGAGGTTCAAGGAGATATTCCTCGAGAACTATTTTCCCACGATCATGCAAGGGAGGATGGAGATGCGGTTTCTCGAGTTAAAACAAGGGGATATGACGGTTCCCCAATACGCCACCAAGTTTAATGAACTGGCAAGGTTCGCTCCACACCAAGTGGATACCGAGGTTAGGAAGGTGCGACGGTTCGAGCAGGTCTTGAAACCCTGGCTCTATAGCCGTATTTTGGTGTTCCAAAGTACTTCTTTTGGAACCATTTTAGAGAAGGCAATAATTGCCGAAGGTGGTAGTGAGGCTCTGAGTCAATACCACAAGGACAAGAAGAGTAAAGGGAAAGTAGATGGGGGAGTAAAGATCGAAGGAGCCAGCGGTAGTGGAGAAGGACAAAAGAGGAAGAAGTTCAACTATGGGAATACTAAAGTTAAGTTAAGAGATCTGAAGAGGAGAATGGAGGCCTGCAAGACCTGTGGGAAGACTCATTTAGGATTCTGTCTCAAGGGGAAGGTCGTCTGTTACAACTGTGGACAGGAAGGGCACATTGCGCTTAACTGTCCAAGTCCAAAGAAGAATCACAGATGCTTTATGTGTGGGTCAACTGACCACATGGCAAAGAACTGCCCAAAGAAGGGGACGGACGGGAATCGGGGAACTAATAATGGTAAATTAGCTATTAGTGGACCAAAGATAATGGCAGTAGGCCAATGGGTCGTACCTTTAACATATATGATGTCCAAGATGCGGTTGCATCAGAGGACGTCGTCGCAGGTATTATTCCGATCAACGACATAAATGCTTACGTGCTGTTTGATTCGAGTGCTACTTGTTCGTTTATAGCATGCGATTTTGCTAGACGATTAGGATTATTTCCCAAAAAGTTGCCTATACCTTTAAATATTAAGGTAGCAAACGAAGAAATAATTCCTGTGGAAGATGTTCATAGGAGTTGTTACGTAGATATACGGGGTTGTAAATTATCGGTAGATCTAATACATATAAAGTTAGGAGAATTCGACGTAATTCTCGGAATGGATTGGTTAGTGAACCATGAGGCAATTATAGATCGTCAAAAGAAATGTGTGAACATTAAATCGTTAAGACAACCTCAGGTAGTATTTTACGGGAATAGATCGCCGAGATGTTTGTGTTGTCTAACCATGACACAAACTAGGAAATTATTGAGGAAGGGATGTGTAGGTTATCTGTGCCATGTTGTTGATACCCAGAGAGTGGTAACAACCATGGAACAAATACCGATAGTGAGAGAATTCGCCGATGTATTTTCGATTGAATTGTCGGGTTTTCCGCCGGATAGGGAGATAGAGTTTGTAATAGACATCGTGCCAGGAGCGGTACCAGTTTCCAGGGCACCATATCGTATGGCGCCAGTGGAGATTAAGGAGTTGATGGTGCAGTTGCAAGAACTGTTGGACAGGAAGTACATTCAACCAAGTGTTTCGCCATGGGGAGCACCGGTACTAATTTTTTAAAAAAAGGACGGATCGTTAAGACTTTGTATCGACTATCGAGAGTTGAACAAGTTAACGATAAAGAATAAATACCCATTGCCCAGGATCGATGATTTCTTTGATCAGTTGAAAGGGGCTAAGTATTTTTCTAAAATAGATTTGCGGACGGGGTATCACCAGTTGAAGGTTAGGAAGTAGGATGTACCAAAGACAGCATTCAGGACTCGTTATGGTCATTACGAGTTTCTGGTGATGTCATTTGGGTTTACAAATGCACCAGCTGCATTTATAGATATGATGAACAGAGTGTTCAAACAATATTTGGACAAGTTAGTCGTGGTATTTATAGATGATATTCTAGTCTATTCTAAGATGCCAGAAGATCGTGCTGAACACTTAAGATTAGTGTTGGAGACACTAAGAAATGAGAAGTTGTACGCAAAATTCAATAAGTGTGAATTTTGGTTGGAGAAGGTACAATTTTTAGGTCATGTTATTGACCATGAGGAGATTTCAGTAGATCCTGCGAAGGTGGAAGCCGTGATGAATTGGGAACAACCAAAAATGCCGACTGAGGTGCAGAGTTTCCTAGGGGTTAGTGGGTTACTATCGGAGATTCATCCAGGATTTTTTGAAGATAGCTACTCCGTTGACTAACTTGACGAGGAAGATGGTGAAATACGCTTGGACTAACAAATGTGAGGATAGATTTCAAGAACTGAAGAAGAGGTTGAGTGAAGCGCCTGTTTTGTCATTGCTTGATGACACGGGAAATTTTATAGTTTATAGCGATGCTTCGCATAGAGGACTTGGTTGCGTGCTCATACAGCATGGTAAGGTCATTGCGTATGCATCTAGGTAGTTGAAGGATTATGAGAAAGTTTACCCTACTCATGATTTGGAACTGGCCGCAATAGTTTTTGCTCTAAAGATATGGAGACATTATCTTTATGGAGAAAAATGTGAGATATACACGGACCACAAGAGTCTAAAATATATCTTCACACAGAAGGAGTTGAATATGAGGCAGAGGAGATGGTTGGAGTTGATAAAGGATTACGACTGTGAAATCTCAGATCACCTGAAAAAGCTAATGTAGTTGCCAGCGCCAAGAGTAGGAAGGAATTAGAAAAGTTGTCTTTGTTACTACCAAACCGAAAGTTAATAACAGAGATGGCTAGGATGGAGTTGGAAGTGAAACTTCCAAGTGAAGTAGGACAAATGATGTTTACAACGGAGATGCAATCTACCATCGTAGAGAGAATTAAGGAGGTACAACTCAAAACTGATGAGTGTGACCGAGTAAAGGAGCAGTTAACCAATGGAAAAGAGACTAAGTACAGTCTTGATAACGAGGGATTATTAAGATTTGAAGGAAGAATTTGGGTTCCAAATGAGATGGAATTAAAGGAACATGTGTTACAAGAGGCTTATAGTTCGAGGTTTTCGATTCATCCTGGTAGTACTAAGATGTATCAAGACCTTCGAAAGAGTTTTTGGTGGCCAAACATGAAAAGAGGGATAGCAGAGTACGTAAGTAGGTTCTTGACATGCCAGAAAGTTAAGGCCGAACATAAATAACTAAGTGGCTTGTTACAGTCATTGGAAATTCCGGAGTGGAAGTGGGAAAATATCACGATGGATTTTGTGGTGGGACTTCCAACTACTCAGAAGGGGTATGATGCAATTTGGGTAATAGTGGACCGGTTGACAAAGTCGGCTCACTTTTTGCCAATTAGGGTCAAGTATAACTTAGACCAGTTAGCTAGACTCTATATTAAGGAAATAATTTCCAAACATGGAGTACCAGTATCGATTGTGTCAGATCGTGATCCACGATTCACATCGAATTTTTGGAGGAGTCTACAAGAGCAGTTAGGAACGCAGTTGAAGCTGAGTACGGTGTATCATCCATAAATGGATGGACAGAGCGAGAGAACAATTCAGATGTTAGAAGATATGCTAAGATCATACGTCATGGATTTCAAGGGTAGTTGGGATGATCATCTACCATTAGTGGAGTTTGCGTATAACAATAGCTATCATGCAAGCATAGGTATGCCGCCATACGAAGCTTTGTATGGGAGGAAATGCAGAACGCCTCTGTATTGGGATGAGGTAGGAGAACGCCGAATGCTAGGACCAGAATTGGTGTAGCAAACAGCGGGGCATTATTAAACTGATACAAATGTGTTTGGTAGCAGCTCAAGACAGACAGAAGAAGTTTACGGATTCGCATAGAGAGAATAGAGAATTTGAAGTAGGTTCGTATGTATTTCTAAAAATATCTCCTTGGAAAGGAAAGATAAATTTCAGAAATAAGGGAAAGTTAAGTCCGAGGTTTATAGGACCTTTTGAAGTATTAAAATGGGTGGGTGAGGTAGCATATATGATAGCATTACCTCCAGACCTAGAATGAATACATAATGTATTTCACGTATCGGTATTGCGTCCTTATAAACCAGATTATAAGCACGTGATAGAATATGAACCTATTCGTATCGAGAAGGACTTAACGTACGAGGAAACGCCGATTCAAATTATCGATAGAAAATAACAAGTTCTGCGGAATAAAGTCATACCTTCCGTGAAGGTGATATGGAAGAACCACGATGCAGAAAAAGCAACGTGGGAGTTAGAAGAAATGATGAAAAAGAATTACCCTCAATTATTTGTGTAATTTTTTTTTATATAACGAGATTCTGGGGACAGAATCCTTATAAGGGGGAGAGAGTGTAACGCCCCGGAAAATCAAACCTTTGTAAATACTTTTAATAATGAATAAAATAATATTATTTATTATTACTACGTATTGATAAGATGAATGTCGTTCTATAACCTAGAAATGTTGGAATACCGTAGTATTTTAACTACGTGGATGAATTTCTAAGACGAAAATAAAAGCTTTTCGAGAAATTTTCTGAAAAACACTATTCATAGATTTCTGCTCGGGAATTATTTTTGAACTTCCGAGAAATACGTAACGTTATAATATCAATATGAGATGGATTATGTAATAATAATCTACGTATGGAAAACGTAATATTTTGTACACGGACTTAATTGGAGAATGTTAGTAATATTAAGCATCAAGAAAAGAATGTGTTAATCGTATAATGCGTAGGCATAGTGCGAGTAATTGAACGTAAGTATGATATGACGTATTATACGAGTATGTATGAATAATGGAATAACATATATTACGAATTAGTATACGAGCTAGCATAAGAGAATTATACGTGATATATTTATGTCAAGGTTCTTAATTAAAGGGAATGGACTTGTAGGATTATTAGCATAATGGTAGAAGTCCAATAGAAAGTGATACTCAAGCCCAAGTGTTTGATATGTCATGAGTCCAAACTATTGTAGTATAAGCCCAATAAGAAATTATCTAGATTAATTAAGCAAGCCCAATGAATTAGCCATGATCCATGGAGCAAACCAAGTGAGATGTGGGTAGACTTGATGGGTAAACATTTTAAATGGTGAGCAAGTGTTGTGATGACCAAGTATTAGAAGTGGCTAGCAAGTAGACTTGGTTGTTAAGTAATGAATACTAAGGAGGTGGGATTAAGGATGTTAATTGAGGAGGTATAATGCCTAATTGACCATAATTCCCTCACTTTGGATAGCCTATAAATAGGAGAGTTGGTTGATCATTTCTCATTGTTCAACTTTCATCCAAAATAAAGTAACTTATTGGTTAGAGAGAATAAGCACTTTTAAAGCCAAATCAACATTTTGCAAGATTTCTAAGAAGAAGACTTTAGTCATCAAAGGTAAATGATCTTATGATCTATTATTCTATCTCTACAATAATTAGATTGATAGAGAAGTGTGATTGTATGCTAAGAACCTATAAGAAGTCATTGATGAATGAACTTAAGCCGAATAAGTTGAATAAACAACTTGAACCTAAATAAGTTGATAAACTTGTGAAGAACTTGTCATTTGTTTGTCATATGATGTTAGTATGTTCAATATAGTATGAGAACATTGATTGATGGACTTAAGTTCATAGTAAGTCATAAGCATGAGAATTATAGTTCATAAGTTAAATAAGTCATTGACTTATGAGGATAAGTCAAAACCTACTTTGATGATAAGTTGGTGTAATAAGTAACTTGAAATGTTCATGTGAAGATTAAAATCCATTTTGAATCATTAGTAATGAGGTTTTGCCGGAATTCACACGATTAGACGATAATCGTCGAATTCATGAAATTCTCGGAATGGAAGTCGTATTTTGTGTTTGAAGTCGGAAATGTTGGTTTTCAAATGGAGACACATCATATTTGGCATTATAGAGTCGCGGACTCGAAAATGACCAAATTCTGAATTAGAACGAAGAAACGAGCGTTGAACGTTCACGAACATTTATCGTTTTTGTTAAAAATGAACTAATAGGTGAAATTTTAGTAAAAAAAAAGTTAAATAGATAAAATTATTGTACGAACACATAGAGTATGTAATTTGTGAACCGTAGGCTTTTGAACGAGCTAATTCGGACTTATAACGAAGAAGTTATGCGTCCGGGAGTTTCGCCAAATTTGCAAAAAGTCAGAAATTTCTAAGGCACAAAGTTGGCCATGCCATGGCCGCCGCAAAGGCAAATGGTGGTAACTATAAATACTGGGCACGATGTCATTACCTACTATGAAATTAGCCATCACGATGCGAGAAGGATAGTTATATGTGGCGCCGTGGCGCCAGTCCTAGGGTTTCGACAGACAAGAATGTTTACAAGTATAGAATGAAAGATAACTCATTAGCAATGAACTAAGGTATGAATATAACATTGTTAAGGCATTGTTAGACACTTAATGTATGATGATTAAAGGTTAATAATCAATTGAAGATGAACGTAATGAGAATGACGTAATGAAAAGCCGGAACCAGTAAATAACAAATCTAAGTCAGGATTTATATTGAGATGAAGAGAAAGATATAATAGTATGCATACTTGATTATATGTGACCTAATGTGGTACGTTATATGATCATGTATTGTAGAGACTTAGAGACTTAAAGTGTACGTGTGATAATCATTAAGCAGACGCTAAAGGCAAGTATTCTAACCCTTGTTTCAGTTCAGTCTGGACAAGCTTTGTGATTCATGTATTCTTTCGTATGAAGTCTTGAATGATGAAGTCTTGAATGATGAAGTCAAAGCCAATTCTTTCGGCTAGACTTATATTATAATTCTGTCAAGCATGATTAATGTTTACCGAGCTATATTGGTGTGGTTTTCAATCAAAGACCGAGTATGCTAAAAATGTTTTTGTCGTTTAACGACAGGCATGTGAGGTTGCCACAACTTAAACGTATACACATTTAATGAATGTAGTGTTAATCAACATAGAGTACTATAGGCTGATCACTTAGACGTGCTCGTAAGTAATGTCGGACTTACAGACTTAGTGTCGGGACGTCCTTTTCAAAAGAACTTATGAAATGCTCAAGGTCTTGGACCGGAACTGATGTTTTACTGAATATTGTTGGTTTAAAATGTTTTGAATGAAAAGAAGTGCTATTTTAAATTATCGATAGTACTTCGTAACTATTGTTCAGTTATTGAAGATATATGAGTTCTATGTTTCAAACATGTTGTTTATTAGAATTATAGTACTTGCTGAGCTAGTCATGCTCACTCTTGCTTGAACCATATGAACACAGCTAAGATCGAGCGGACCGAAGGCTCTGGCAAGGCAAAGACGAACCCGTAGTATACTTATGTTAAAGTATAGGGTGAACGATTGTAATATATTTGTTATTATGACAAGAACAAACGTATGGGTTATAAAGAACCTGGGGGAATGTAATATTATTTCTAATATATAGGAGACATATTCGTTCTTTTGAGACTTTTCAATTGAATGTATGTGTGAATGGTAGTACCGTGTAGCACCATCTGTCGGGTTGGAAGATACCCGGATTTGGGGGTGTCACACTATTAATTGGCCAGGTCGTTCCCAAGAAAGAGGGGGCTTTCCAATAAGGATTTCTCCCTATGGGCGCGCAATTAGGTGACCAAACCTCTCCTTGATAGAACTTCTAGACATTGTCAATATTGTAAATGATAATATGAATAACTTTGCCGTCTCAATTATTAATTTAATAATATAACATATTATATAGATGATACTGTGACAATAATTGAATCAATAATATGAGAGATATGATGCAGCAATTACTGTAGCAATAATTGAGTATAACTGAGTGACTTCTTATGTAAGCATCAATAATCAATACCGTGTGCTACTATGCAACCACGCGTATTATTATACTTTTACTACCGGGTAGTTCAACAGTTTTAACGGTAACACTTTCGCCATTATTTTTATAAAATGATAATTCTGTCGTTTTCTAACTACGACAATACTTCCGTGTGGGATCCACCAATGATTGTGCCGTCGTACGGATATTTCCCGACAATAAGAATATTCCCTGACCAATCAAATATTATATAACAACTTGCTTACTTTGCAAAATTTATAAATATTACCCACAACTATAACATTATATCAAATCCACGCCATAATAATAAAAAAAAAATATTTTGAGAAATTTAAATCTTTATTCATAAAATTTGGGGTCTCACAATAAGGGTTGTTGTGCTGGACATTTAGTACAAGAGTAAGTCAAGGGTTGGTAACCAAATAAAGTTTTGGTGAGACTTGCAAGCAACTTACTAAATAATACAAAAAGGGTAGTTTGGTCAATTTGATCTCAATTTTAATGGCATTCTTGACAATCTAATCCAACCCTTAGGGTCTAACCCTAAGGGTTTAACCCTTAGGTTTCATAACATTAAATTTTTAGGTTTTCATTTAGGGTTTAAAATAAAATAAAATTAGTTTCTAAAAATAGAAAATTAGGGTTTATTAATTAGATTAGGGTTTCTAATTACATAAAACATGATAATTAGGTTTAGGTTTTATTAATTATTATTAAGCATGCCAAATTAATAATTAGGGTTTCCCCCACTTGACAATTAGGGTTCTAAATATAGAAATTAGGGTTTATAAACATTAATTAGGGTTTTGAAAATTAGGGTCCTCCCTGATTAGGGTTAATATCTCTAATACCGGTCATTACACACATTAACATGATTACATAACAGCCTTAAGCATTAATTCGACTTTTAAATTAGGGTTTAACAGCTTAAAACTAGGGTTTTGGCATTATACACATAATTTGACCAACATTATCAGTCCATACATATACAGTACATATTTACAGCACTAAAATAAAATAATATTATAATAAATGCCATTAATCACATAACAAAATTACTAGACAAATTTTAAAGTCTCATTTGACTTCAAAACTAGGGTTTATCAGTAATATTAGGGTTTATAAAAATATTATTAGGGTTTGGTCATAATACATTAAAACTGTTCCACACTTTAACATTACACACATAACATACATATCTATAATACTGACCAATAATAATACAATATTATTATTCTCATTCCTTGATTAAAACCTGGAATTAGGGTTTGGATTCCATATCTGATTTATCTTACATATACATACCATTATTAATTAAGCTATAATAATTTACTTAATTAATCTGAAATAAATTCATATAATAAAATAAAATAATTATTATAATAATTCCATAATCATTTCATATATTATTTAAATAACATATAAACATATTTTCATGGAAAATTAATTAATAAAAACATTTTTACTATAAAATCAATTATTAAAAGAATATACTTTATAATGATCAATAATTCTAAAATAAAATTATTTATAATCATTCATGTAATAAATATATTTTATATTCATTATCTGGCACATATTTTCACCTTTTAAAAAAAAAAATTATACGCAAAATTTCTGATTTAATTATATAGAAAATATCGTGTTATTACAGATAGCACCACTATTCAGAAGTATACCATTTGGAATGGTGCAGAGTCTCACCCCCGGGGTTTGGGGTTTATTCTGCCTAAAGATGATTCAGAGAGTGAAGAAGATGAAGAAGACAATGAAGAGGAAGAGGATACTGATGCCCCTCATTCAGCTAGGCCACCTCTAGGCGAGCAGGACAATGACATTCGCCTCCTCCAAAGAAGGATGGATGCGATGCACATGAACTTTCAAGCTTTCACTACCGAATTCTCTGGAGTCCTATCAAATGCCTTCAGCCAGCTGGGAGCACAGGTTTAATTTTCGACGTAAGGGACAACTACTCCTTATCCACCTCCAGACACTCCACCTGAGCAAGAGAAGGATGGTGATGATGTGGATAGCTAGGGGAGTTTCTTTATACCTTTTATCTCGAATGAGGACATTATAGTTTTTAAGTTTGCGGGTATTAGGTTTATTTGTTGCATTTAGTATAATTCATGTCATGTTGCATTTTGTTTTGTTTTAGTTGATTCTGTTAGGAAGTGTTACATTCTGTTTAGTTAATTATATTTAAGAAATGTTGCATTTTGTAACTGCATGAATCCAGTTGTCAGTTGATTTGTTATTTAGTTGGCCTATGATGAAATTAAAACTACTTGATTTTTGAACTGATTTGAGACTTAAGCTTGGTTGTGATGTTATATCATAATATAAATCCTTATCTATCTGTTACTGATATAACCGGTTAGCACTCTTGAGTAACCATTATGAGGTGTTTAGTTTAAATTATCTCATACTTGTCTTCTGGTCGGAGTGCTGTGTTTTAATGAAAGAGTGTCAGTACTCAATTAGGTAATAGCTTAGACTATAAAGAACTTAAGTTTGGGGGAAAAAAGGGGTAAATATGCGTGCTATAAAAAAAAGGGAAAGATAGAACAAAAAATGCACTCGTTTAAATGGAAATGGAAAGTGAGATGGAGCGTAAAACACACTCGCTATAACTAAAAAAAATATATCAATAAACACCACGGGAAAGTGCGAGAATCGCCCTCGTGAGTAAATAAAGGCATAAATTTCCCTGTTGACTCTGAACTTATGTAATGCATGGTCTTGGTTAGAACTTACTTGATTTACTGATTTTGTTGAGTTAAAATTGGTTCTTCCCCCCTAAGAAGCATAGTATGTGAAAATTTTTCTCAATAGCATGTTTAGTTGTTGCTTCACATTCACACACTATATTAGTGCTAACAGATTTGGATTTGTAGAGTGTTGTGTATTATGATCTTGTTTTGGGTATCTTTTTGGTTTGATTATCTTTTAGTTTTTCTGAGGCATTGCATTTGAATTTCATTTCTGGATGACTGTTGGATTAATGTTCATGATAGTGTAGGCTCCATACATGGTAGTTTCTGCATTGCATTTTGGTTTGGTTTTGGTTGTTTGAGGGCAAACAATGGTTTAAGCTTGGGGGTATTTGATAAGTGGTTTTATAACCACTTATTTGGATATTAAATGATCTAATTTGTTGCTTAAACTCATGTTATTGTATAGATTTTTATGCTTTTGTGCTTTGGTTTGCAATGTTAGTATTGGGAACTCTCTTGGTATTATTTGAGCTAAGTTGTGCTCGTAACTATGATGGATTGATGATGGAAAGGAAAATGGAGCTGAGCATATTGCTAGATGTTGAAATGAAGATTTGGAGTGAAGTACCTTGAGCCTACAATGCAGCAGAAGATTGTAGCAGAACAAGCGCCAGTTCAATGATGATGACAAATTGTGCCCGACTTTTGGTTTATGACACGGCGCCAAGAATCGCTTAGACAGCCTGCCTAGATCCTACACACAGCTTAGTCATGCACCTATCCAAGGCTTATCACTTGGAGCATTTGCTCCGATCTTAATTCTCTGATTGACTTTTAATTGAGCTACCGAATAGGCTTATGCTTGTAGAAGGATGTTACGACTGAAACTCTTATTTAATTAGATGTATTATCAGTATGTAAACGTATTCCATCCTTTGGGGGATCAATAAGCTACTGTTATTTTCTTTCTTCAATTTGAATAAGTAGATTAGAGTAGTGATTTCTAGATTTGATTAGATATGAAGACTTGAAGCAATTGGAAAACATCAGAGATTCTATCTTGGAGCAGGAGAACAGATTTGCACTTCAATTCTATACTCTTATGCTCTCTTTGATTCCTAATTATATCTTATGATGTTTATTTAATATGTGGATGATAGATTTGATTCAGTTATGATTTAAACTCTATTATGAGATTGCAATGGATTCTATGGAGTAGTTTATTCTGATATATTTTATTGTTAGCTTTATTGATTGCTATGGGATTGTCTAATTAGATTCATGCTTACTTGCTTAGTTGATTGGCCATCAATTACTGTGATAATCCATATGGACTTGAGACACAAAGTATGGGTTTAGATCTGATCTTTAGCTTGTAATTATATGTTTTACATTGTGATGGGATGTATGATTTGTGCTTAGGATAGACATATACTAAAGCGCCGCTCGTAGTCAATTGAGAATTTTGGCTTAAACCCTAATTATTTGTAAATCACATAGACATATAGTGGTTTAGGTAGTTTGGGTGTTCATGTGTATTCTATCAACTGTGGATTATATATGGTATGGGTATGGTACATTGAGATATGGCTATACTTTACTTTCGTGTTCTTGACTAACAATCCGGCATAATTAGTTTGGCTTATCAGGGAGTGTGTTGATTTAAATGAGTCAATAGATGAAATTGTGATCTCAGGTCTTCATTATCTAGTCTTATTCTAAGGATAATTAGGTTTATTTAATTTAGCTATTAATATTTATAAATAGAAAATCATTCGTTTAAATAAGACTGAAACGGTTACGGGTTAGTGCTTGGTGAACTTTATTAGTTAATTTTTCGTGGGAACGATACTTTACTTACTCTTTATTACTTGTTGATCGTGTATACTTGCACGCATATATTGATTGGTAAAACAACCAACAAGTTTTTGGCGCCGTTGCCAACGAATTAGTTTAATAATTTTTGCCAACATTAATTTCAATCAACTTGGTCTTAATTTGAACATTTTTATTTTGATTTAATTATCTTCTTATATTTCTCTCTTTTCAGGTACCATGGGTGATTTTGCTTATCAATGGCCTTATGCAAATATGATTCAACCAAGGAACACCAGAACTGAAGGACTCAATGTATTTTCTACATTGTCAGCACAAATTGCAACACTTTTGAAGAGGTTGGATGTTCTTGCAGCCTAACGTACTCGAAAGATAGTAATTAAATGTGAATATTGTGCTGGCAAGCATCCGAGTTATCAGTGAAACATCAGAGTTAGACAAGTACAGTTTAGGGCTGATTACCTCAACAATAATGTTTATCCCAATTATCATCAAGGTTGGGGGTATCCGCCAGATTTTGAATGAAGTAATAACTATCGGGACCAATACTGTGATCCAAGTCCAACATATCCATCAGATTTCTCATATTCACCTCCAATGCAACAAGAAGAAAATTCAGAGTTGAAGGAGTTCATGTCAAGGATTATAGCAGACCAAGAAGAGATGATAATGAGTCAGGAATTATCAACCCAAAATCTTAATAGATAGATGGAACAACTCATTAACTCCTCAATGAATGGTCCTCAATACATGGATTCTGAAACTGAACAAGATAATTCAAGATTGGAGGCTTTATGGTTCAAGTTTGTAGCATCAACTGAGGAGAAGATGATTGAGCAAGAGAGGTCAATTCGAAATCTAAAAAATCAGATGGATCAAATATTCGAAGCTTTGAACAATCCCCCGCATAACAATTGGTGCTATGTCATGGATGATGAAACTGATGGAGAACCAGAAGCGTACATGCCACTGGATGAGCTCAAAGAAGTTGTCATTGGAGAGACAACTGGGGAATTGGATAATGTAGAATATGAACTGTCTTGTATAATACCCCAGGTGCCTTTTCTGTCAGAGTTGAAAAATTCAGTGAACTTTGCACACCCATGTCCTCTTGGTAGCCACATTCAAAGTAAAGATCAGTATGATAAAGAGGCCTCTTATACACCATGGTGGACTGAGGAAGAGAAAATACAAGAGGAAAAGTCTGTTGTACTTTCCATGCCTCAATGTAATAATTTATTCCCAAATATAATGGACGAAACACCTAGCTATGCAATATAATTGGGGACATCATGTACAAGAAATATGCTAGGTGGCTTCAATTCAAAAACTCTTATGATGGGGAACCTACCAAAGCACGTAGTTGTTTTAATGGATGGAGGTTTTCTAGCTTATCGTAGGGGAATTGGATAGCGGTTGTCGACATCGGGATTTTTAGGTGTCCCTTCTCGTTACTTGTTCTTTGGTGTTCTCATGTTAATGTGAGATTTGTTTGAAAAAACAAGTGAAAAAGGTCCGACATGTGTAATGTCGACGATTTGACTTTAAGAGTTGCCAGTTGGTGTTTTTAACTGGTTGCACAAACGCAACCGAAAAGGTTTGCACATCGACCCAGTGATGTAACACTGCTAAACGGGTCTGTGAAACTGAGATTCATTTGGGCTCGGAGGCTTGATTATGCGGAGGGAAGGTGTTAGGCACCCCCCGACATCCGTGTTACCACGGTGACCACCATTTCTCAAAGAAACTGTTATATGAATGTGTGTGTGTGTGTGTCTGTGTGTGGATCAATGTGCAATTATTTAAAAGTAGTGTGAGGCCTCGTTCGCACCTATATACACAAGGTTTGAATTTGTAGAAAAATTCAGGTTTAACCAAGATATAACAATGAAGTTTTATAAAAAGTGGTTTTTCAAACCCTGTGCTCAATAGGAATTGAGACCTTTTTATACTTCCATTTTATTATTATTATGTTCGGCTTGTTTGCTTTTATTTTTGAGATGCGAGGCATCTTCGAGAAAATAATATACAGCAGTGCCGAACTCCTCATGGGCATGATAACCATCCAAGGAAATTCATACACTGTAAATAATGTACAAGCTGCTTACAGCTAAAAAAGTTCATCACGGGAACCGAATCTAGATTCAGTAGACTGAATCTGTGATCACATGATTCCTAGGCTCACATGATACTGCAGTTTGTATAGAAAGCAGTAAGCAGTTATATATCTATAAAAGCTATATATATGTGTGTGTGTGTGTGTGTGTGTGTGTGTGCATGATCAGCCACCACGAAGCAACTCCATGGGGGATCAGAAATATAAATAAAGCAATAAATGCTATCAACCGCCACGAAGTAAATTCCAGGCGGGACTTGAATGTAAATAAAGCTGTAAAAGCGATCAACCGCCACGAAGTAAATTCCAGGTGGGATGAAATGTAAATAAAGCTGTAAAAGGCCACGAAGTAAACTCTGAAGCTGTGAAATGTATATATATATATATATATATATATATATATATATATATATATATAAGCAGAGAACGCATATAGGATGTAAAATCCAGGCTCATCGGATATGTCCGACAATAATTATATATATATACAAATATATATAAAAGCAATAAACACTCCAGATGTAAAATCCAGGCTCATCAGATATGTCTGACAACAATTATATATATAAGTATATATATATAAAAGCGAGTAAACGCTCTAGACATAAGTCTAGGCTCAATCGAGGCATAACTCGATAATGTTAGTCCATATAAAAATATATACATATATAAGTATATATATATAGATAAAAATGAAAACCATGGACCGAAGTTCGGGCATACGCACACAACACGACTCTCAATGTGTAGAATAATGTGTGCAAATATGAAGAGAAAGGCTTTATAGAGTATAAGAAGGCTTACAGTGGGCTGCCAATGCAGGCTTCAATGATTCTAAATGGATAAACACTCAGCTCCCACCGGTAAATATATAACTGTATGTGGGCTAACAGGTGTTTAAAATGAGGAAACACTCAATATAGGGTGTGTACAGAGCAAATTGGACAGGGCTTCCTCGCCTTTTCTTTTTTCAAAATGGCTACCCCAAGCCCTCTATTTATAGGGGGGAGCCGTAGGTGTACCTGCGACTGCCCGGGGTACCCCGAGTTCTGCGGGTCCCATCGTCTTGAAGTACGTGCACTGTAATGTCTGCTCAAACTTGCAAAACTTCAATCCGAGCATCCGAATGAGGTATATACGACCTTCTTTGGGTTGCTTGTGTCGAGAGTTACGCAATGACATGGATTAGAGGTTGTATGAAGTCAGGAAGAGGGGACCATGCCCATGGTCTTCAAGCTTCAAATTCTATCCGGTGTACTGCCACGCGTAATAGTCACTCAGGATTGGAACTCCTTGGTTCTTGTAGGACATTATTGTATGTATGTATGTCTGAAGTGTTGAGACAACGCGCAAGTGTTGAGGTAGCAAGATGACATTTGACTCCTCACCGGGGTTATCGCCGATTTGAGTTGAAAACAGACGTTGCTCAGGGTTACATCTGAGATTGGACTGCTTGTTTGAATGCCGCAATGTCATCTATGAGAATGCCTATCTGCCCGGTGTTAGCTCCGGGTCTGAGGTATGAGTGCCTCGACGGGAGGTTTGATTGAAGCTGATCGTATATCTTTGAAACAAGCATTTCTGGGGTTATAGCCGGAACTGAAACAGCATTCCTTGGTGTTATCGCCAAGGATGAAACTTGGGGTTATCTCTGTGGTTGGAAATGATCCTTCTGATGTGTGTTCTGGGGTTGGAAATGATGTTCCCGGTGTGTGTTACGGGGTTGAGGCTGATGTTCCCGGTGTATGTTCTGGGGTTGGAACTGAACTTCTGGTAGTATCCAGAATGGATGTGAGCTATCTTCCAGGGTTATGTCCGAAAGACAAATTTTCCCTCCTGTAATGTTAGTAACAGGTGTGCAAAAAATTTTGAGTGTCTACAGATGCCCCTCTTTATCATATTCATGCAATGCAAGGCATGTATAGGATAAAGAATCCTAGACACTTTAAATGCAACAAGATAAACATGATGCTATGTGCAGCAACATGATGCAAATGTATGATGCATGAATGAATGATTTTCGTCCAATCCTGTTGGGATGACAGTTAGTGATGCCTTGGACATGCGATCTAAGTCTTCAAGGATGTTGATGTTGGGGCTATCACCAAAGTCTTGAATCCTAGACACAGACTTCTACTCCATAGAGGTACCTCTTGTGTACAAGAGATCTGTGGGGATAAAGCTTTGTCTATTTGAGGATGTGTATAACATATCCCATCATCCTGCTGTTATTATCGCCAACAAGATATACTTGTCGTGGTTGCTCGACCTCGATGATGTGCATCACCGAATAGATCCCTGCTGGGTGCATTGTCAAGGCTGCTTGACCTTCATTGATGTGTGTATCAATGGCTGCATCGCGTTATGACCCTTGTTGGAGAAGGTTGCTTTGATGGGTTTACTTACAATCGGCAGAGATAACGTCAAGTTTGTTTGACCTTCATTGATGTGTGTATCAATGGCTGAATTGCGTTGTAAGCCCCGCCGGGGATACGTGGATGATTTGTAAACTTCGGCGTTGTAACCCCCACCGGGGATACTTCATTATTTCGTAGCTTCGGCGTTGTAACCCCCGTCGGGGATACTTCTAGGGTTGTGACCCTGCACTGATGGCATCGGACCTTTGTGAGGTATTACCGAGCATAATTTATAAAAGCTGAGGCCATTGGCATAGTGTACCTTGTACGCAGGTGAATACTAATGAGAGAAATGGGGCCAGATTGCGGCCCATGAAAACCAGGATTCCATGCTATTTCGCTCAATTGCGTAGTATTTTTACTCCTGATTTGGCCTTTTTAGCTTGCAAGACCTCCTTTGCAACTCTAACTGGAGCGAGCCGGAGGTGTGGGATTTGAGGATGGGTAACCAACTAGGGTTGAGTACGTTTTGTCCACCCGTAGGATTCCTCTCTTCAAAGATGGAGGATGGGAGCTCTATTTAGGAGAACGTGCTATCAGGAGCACTACAAGAGAGATTCGCATGCCAATCTTAACTCCTGCCAGGCGTTATTGGCCTGTTTTGCAGTCACCCATCATTGATATTCCATTGTTGGGGGTTGACAGTTTCACATTGTCAGAGGGCCCCTGCACTCAGGAGATGTTCCAGCATTGGTGGT
Organism: Panax ginseng; assembly: GCA_020205605.1. Lineage (NCBI taxonomy): Eukaryota > Viridiplantae > Streptophyta > Magnoliopsida > Apiales > Araliaceae > Panax > Panax ginseng. The sequence goes on along the minus strand of CM035133.1, from coordinate 120,254,563 downwards.
TCCCTCGTACCATTAGAGCTCAGATCCGCGCCACACAGTTTATGGGGGATATGGTTCCAGGATCCGTGATGATGATAGATTGGCTAGCCTGTGTCAGAGATCCGACTCATGTGACACAGATTGACAGTTTGACCCGGTAGTTGGACCGAGCACATTTTTTATCCAGCACTTGGGTAGAGATCCTTCAGAGGTAGACACTTTTGATCCTTCCAGCTCTGGCGCTGGCCTCTCAGGTGACCCATATGGTTTTGCCGGTGCAGATCCTCCCCTGTATAGGCATGACATCCCTGTAGATAGAGATCCAGTGACTCAGGAGGAGTTACATCAGGTGGACAGGATCGACGATGTAGACATCGATACTATTGACTTCTTCTAATGTATATTTCTCGTTATCTCTTTTGATAGGCCTCTATTAGTTGCTGGGTAGCTTCGCTCCATTCTTGATATATCTTTTGATAGGCCTCTGTTGAGATGTTGAGTAGCTTCGCCCCATTTCCCTGTATTTTAGCTGTACAGAGATATATTAGATGATGATATACTTAGGAATGTATGCACAGTTTTCCATTCCCTATATCATATTGACATCTATTATATCATGCATGTTATTATGTTATGCATATGTATGTATGTCCGAGATATTCAAAGATTGACCTGGATGGTCTTATGACACGGCCGTCTGATTGTCTTCTTGACGATTAGCCGTATTGATCATACCCCACCGTTTTTTGGTGGTATCTGGTATGCGTTCATGGTATGATAATATATCACCATCGCATATGGTGGTGATCAGAGATGATTTCTTGCTGACATACTATGACCCTGTTGATGTTTCAGGTTCCCACAAGATTTGTAGAGGGCATGCTAGAGCACTGGGTATCAGAGAGGTAGGTTTTCCGATTTGGGACCTAAGAGTTTACTCCTACTTTGGAGGAGTATGCACGGTTGACAATGCTGTAGCTGGACAGACCTTGCGTGCATATGGCTATTGGAGACATGAGCAGACAGTTCATGACCCTCATCGGATTGAGACGTAGAGTGGTCCAGGACGAGATTACATCCTGCCACGTGATATCCTAGCATTTCCTGTTTAATAGGTTTGGCTCTGAGGACAGCTATGCACGGCATTCCGGGGATTTCACCACACTGGAGGACCATTGGCGTTCAGCCAGAGTAGATGTACTGATTCTATGCGTATTGTCATACGTCTTCATGCCGCGGTACATGGATGAGATGGATATCGACGTCATTATGGAAGTAAGAGCTCTCAGGGAGGGTCGTACCATTATACCGATGATTATGGTAGAGACTCTGAGGTTGGCCACATATTCTTTGCAGATTATCCTACAGAGTGTTCATAAGCATTTCACCATGTCAGACGTGTGGTTTATGTCACACTTGGGACCGATTGGCACATTCAGACAGCATGGATATTGTTTCACATGATATAGCCATGTCGTACTCCTTTCAGCCTGCGGAGTGTACAGATGCTACATCTTGGTCAACTTTCCTAGCAGGGATTAGAGATCCATTCACTATATTGCCGTGTACAGGGCTTAGCTCACCCTACAGCTTCATTACTCATGCTTTGGGCATGGATTATCTACCTCTAGCTAGTTTGAGAGGGATGATCACCTACCACCCACTGGCCGTGATATGACAGTTTGACCAGTTTCAGGATTTCCACCCATATGAGGGGGCGGTGATTCAACGCTTCGCTTCTCGCCATTTATCATCAGCGGACAGATCTAGGTTATATGCTTATTGGGATCAGTGAGAGCTATTTGATTTTTCTGTCAGTCATCCAGGTTATTCTGTAGAGTATTCAGCATGGATGGAGACAGAGACTGCATCGACTATGGTAGTATCCACAGTGCAACATATTGATTCCGACGATGAGGATCCTATGGAGGAGGCTGACATTCCCACCGATGGGGATTTGACTGCTGGGCTGCCAGCATTTGTGATGGATTCTCCCACCCCGAGTGCCACTGTTATTCAGTATTCAACACAGCATTTGGGGCAAAGCTTACATCTGATGACCTATGATATAGATCAGGCTAGGGCCGCGATGTTGACAGCTTTTGATGGGAGAAACGCCGCTCTGTTAGAGAGGGATGAGGCTAGATCAGCCAGGGATGCATTGATTGTGGAGCGGGATGCTGCTCTATCTGCTAGGGATGTGGCCATTGCAGACAGTACCTCAGTGAGATCCCTTACGACTGGCATCCTTGCCGATATGAGTGCATAGATGAGCATCATGCCACCATGCAGTTAACCTCTGATCTGCTAGTTCGTGTAGATGCAATTGGGCAGGAGCTTGCAGCTTTACCTCCGTCTTCAGAGAGGGATACTATGTTAGATTTGATAGTCTGCATACACACATATCCGTAGATAGCTTTGTAGTTTCCTGCACAGACTAGCTTAGCCATTTTGTCATGTACAACACAGATGTATATATCAAACAGTAGTATATATGGCAGAGAAATATATTTTGATTTACTTCCCTTTCAGTTATGCCTTGATACTTTCTTGATATTTGCCTGTTTCTTCAGGGCCTTGTGATCTCGATGCATTTTGAACTTATCCTTGATATGTGGACATTGAGCCATCACAAGATCTCTCAGAATGGATCATTGAACTGTATGTATCCCTACCATCTTTGGTGTCTTGGGACTAGTATTTGTATGGAAATGTGGAGAGGAGTGTGGCTTTTCCTCTCTGAGATTGATCACACCACAGATGGTCGCCAATACTTCTATTTGTGAGAAGCCTAGTTAATTCCATCTCTTATGGATTGGTGTTGCTCTTCGAGGCATAACCGCAGCTTAGATGGTCACCGAATCTCCTATTTGTGAGGAAAGGTTGGGTAATTCCATCCCCTTGGTTGGAAGCCGATTAAATGTGGTAGATTGAAGGTTAATCCCAGTACCGTGTGACAAGCATTTTTGTTCTGGTAGGGGTTAGACTAAACCATAAATGGCTGCTTACGTACTCCTATTGAAGAGGAGATCAAGTCTGCGTAGTTCGAACCTTGTATAAGAGGTTCAACGCTGAATGTGAAAGGCAGATGGGTGTAGAAGTATTTTTGTTGTTTTTATTTTTTGTAGAGGAAGGGCAGAAATGTTTTTGTTGTTTTTTGTTTATTATGACCGGGCCATATAGAATATGGTTGCCTACATACTCCGGGTATCAAGGAGATCATGTCGACATAGTTAAGCCCCTCGAGACGAATCGCAACAAAGAGAAGTGTGAATCCATATGCGAGGCTATATCATGGGGAGAAGAAAGTTTGATCCCATAATGGATAAAGCACAGAGTGTGGAAAAAGTTTAATCCCGTCTTCAGGATAAACTGCAAGGGTAGAAAAGTTAAATCCCATCTTCAGGATAAACTGCAGGTGTGAAAAGTTTAATCCCGTCTTCAGGATAAACTACAAGCGTAGAAAAGTTTAATCCCGTCTTCAGGATAAATCTGCAGTGTGAAAAGTTTAATCCGACTTGGGATAAATCTAACGGCATGAAAAGTTTAATCCCGTCTTGGGATAAACTCATGGTGTGAAAAGTTTAATCCCGTCTTCAGGATAAACTGCAGGCATGAAAAGTTTAATCCCATCTTCAGGATAAACTACAGGTATGAAAAGTTTGAAATGAAGTTAAACCAGGCTGCTGGTTTGAAATTTATGTTTCCCTGAGGGGCAGAAGAGTTTGTAAAAAGATAGGGTTCAAAACCAGAATGACTAGTGATTGGGTGATCAATACCAGGATGTTTGCTTGATGGTAACTTTAGACATAGTATCGTTTCACGGAGTCCGAGTTGATAAGATGTTGAAATTCATCGCCATCCATTTTCTGTAGTCTGAGAGCACCTCCTGTCAATACCTCCTTGACAACAAACGGGCCTTCCCAGTTAGGAGCGAATTTTCCCTTAGATTGATCTTGGTTGTCAATGATCTTCTTCAAAACCAAGTCATGTTGCTTGAACGGCCGTAGTCGGACTTTTCTATTATAGGATTGTATGTTCCTTTGCTGATATAATTGACCATGGAAGATAGCCACGGTTCGCCTTTCGTCTATTAAAGATAATTGGTGATACCTATCTTGTACCCATTGGTCTTCATCCAACTGTGCGTCCATCAATACTCTGAGGGATTCCATTTCCACCTCTATGGGGAGCACTGCTCCCATCCCATAGGCTAATGAGTTGGGGATTGCCCCAGTGGAAGTACGCATTGAAGTTTTGTAGGCTAATAAAGTTAGAGGCAAGAGGTCAGGCCATCCTTTGTGATTGACGGACATTTTCTGCATGATCTTTTTGATGTTTTTATTAGTTGCTTCAACAGCACCATTCATCTTTGGATGGTAGATGACGGAGTTCAGGTGTTTGATGTGGAATTTACTGCAAAACTCTCCATCAATTTGTTGTTGAGGTTCTTAGCATTGTCTAAACAAATTACCTCTGGTTGTCCATATCGACAGACTACATTGTTTTTGATGAAAGAAATGATGACTTCTTTGGTAACCATGGGGAAGGAGGCTGCTTCTACCCATTTGGTGAAGTAGTCGATCATGGTGAATATGAATCGATGTCCATTACTAGCTTTGGGCTCGATGGGCCCGATCACGTCTATTCCCCCACATTGAGAAGGGCCATGGAAAACTCATATTGTGGAGTTCCCTTGGAGGGGCATGGATAGAATTCCCATGAATTTGGCATTGATAACATCTCTTGACGTGATCATCACAGTCAGCTTTGAGTGTAAGCCATTAATGCTCTGTTCTGAGAATTTTCTTGACAGGTAAGGGGTCGCTCATGTGTGGGCCACATACTCCACCATGGATCTCATCCATGAGCCTTTGAGCTTGGTCTTTGTCCAGACATCTATGGAGACCTAATCTTGCATCTCTTTTGTAGAGTGCATCTCCGCTCAGGTAGAATTTCATAGCAAGTCGACAGATCTGCCTCTTCTCAGTTAGGCTCGCCTCAGCGGGTGTAGATCCATCTCGCAGATATTCCTTGATATGTTGATACCAAGGGTTTTGGATGGGAGGTAGCTCATCCGATACTTCTCCAACATAGTTCCCATAAGCTGTGGCCTTTTGCAGAGCAAATGTGATGCTTGGCATGTTTTCCTTGTCAGGTATGTGAATAAGGGAGGCCAACGTAGCTAGTGCATCCGTAAAATCATTCCTATCATGAGGAATGTGTAGAAAAGAGATTTCTTCGAACTCCAAAGACATCCGTAAAACTTGCCGATGGTAAGGCAACAAATGTAATTCTTTAGTTTGATAAATTCCTATGGATTGTTTGATTGCCAATTCAGAATCCCCAAAGATAGTTAACCACCTGATGCCCATTGAACGGGCAAGTTTTAGCCCCATGATACAGCCTTCATACTCATCTATGTTGTTGGTGCTGACAAACTGCAATTTGATGGCGACGGGATACTGCTCCCCCGTACCGGATATTAGAATTGCTCTGGCTCTAGAGCCTTCTGTGTTACCAGCTCCATTAAAATACATTTTCCATGTGTGGCATGCATCGTACTGATGGTGTTGCTGAACTGTCATTACCCCTTCATTGAGGAAGTATATTTCTAAAGGTTTACAATCCCCTGCAGGTGCGGCGGCCAGTTGATCCACAATTCCTTGACCTTTGATAGACTTTTGCGACACATAGACGATGTCAAATTATTGTAGGATCAACTGCCATCTGGACAGCCAACAATTCAGTATGGGCTTACTGAACACATACTTTAGAGGATCCACGCAGGATATGAGATGGGTTGTGTGACCATGGAAGTAATGTTGTAACCTCATGGAAGCCCATGCTAAAGCACAACAAGTCTTCTCAATCAGAGTATACTTGTGTTCACTGTTGCTGAATCTTTTGTTGAGGTAGTAGATAGCTCGTTCTTGGCCTCTATCGTCTTTTTTCCCCAGCATGTAGCCCATGGCATTGTCATTAATGGACAGGTACATAAACAGGGGAAAATCATCCCTAGGTGGTACCAAAACAAGAGCATTAACCAGCTGCTCTTTAATGGTAAGGAAGGCTTTCTGACACTCATCGTTCCATTTTATAGAGGAGTTCTTCCTTAATAGCTTGAAGATGGGCTCACAAAGTTCTTTGTGAGTTGAGAGATGAACCCTCATTTGAAGTTAATTCTTCCAAAAAATCCCCGTATTTCCTTCTCTGTCTGAGGAATGGGCATTTCCTTGATGGCCTAGATTTTGGTAGGATCCAATTCAATCCCTTTGTGGCTGACTAAGAAACCTAACAACTTGCCTGATTTGACACCAAAGGCGCATTTGGCTAGATTCAACTTCAAGTTGTACTGACGCAACCTGTTGAATAGCTTTCTGAGATGGTCTAAGTGGTCTTCCTCCTTTCGGGATTTGACAATGATGTCATCCACGTAGATCTCTATCTCTTTATGCATTAAATCGTGTAAGAGAGCCATCATAGCTCGCTGTTAGGTTGCCCCGACATTGATGAGGCCGAATGACAACCGTCTATAGCAAAAGGTCCCCTAAGGCGTGATGAAAGCAGTTTTCTCACGATCTTCCTCAGCGACCATAATCTGATGGTATCCTGCAAAGCAATCAGGAAAGGAGTACATGTCGTATTGAGCAATATTGTCAATGAGAATGTGGATAAAGGGCACGAGAAAGCTATCTTTAAGGCAAGCTTTGTTTAAATCCAGGTAATCCATGCAAATTTGCACCTTTCCTCCAGGTTTAGGCACGGGAACAATGTTAGAAATCAACTCCGAATATGTAGACACCATGATAATGCCAGCTTGAAATTATTTCACAATTTCTTCTTTGACTTTTAAACTCCACTCAGGTTTCAATCGCCTGAGCTTTTGCCTAACTGGCTTGAATCCTTCTTTAAGGGGAAGGAAATGAAGAACAATGTCAGTGGACAGACCCACCATGTCTTCATGAGACCATGCAAACACATCCTGGAATTGGGTTAATAGTGCAACCATGTCATTCCGTTGGTTTGGGGTGATGTGTGAACCAATCTGGATTAGCTTAAGGTTTTCTAAGGTTCCAAGATTGAAAGAAGTGGTTTGGTTAAGGTTGGGTTTAGGCTTATCTGTGACCCATTCCTTAATCTCCTGAGGTGTCTCAATGTCCTCTTGTATGTCCATCAAGTCTGAGTCCAACTTTGCATCAAAGTTATAGCCCTTGTGGAGAGAAGGCACCTCATCAGCAAGTACATGCACATCTAAATTTAGAGTCCTAAAATCAAAAGATGCTTTCACTTAATATATGAAATTGTTTAATCATATCAATTGTTAGCATGTACTAATAAAATAACTGCTAATACTGTATAGAAAAGCAAGCAATTAAAGTTATCTACAGGGCAGAGGGTTTTCTGCCCGTTTTACCCTTGTCGACCAATGCATGGAGTGCTACTCCAATTATCGAGGGAAAAGTCCTGATGGACTGCAATGATGGAGGGATTGTCATTGTCCTCCTTCTCCTGAATGATAACCATGACATCTGGGCAATCATCGTCTGGGGTTTATTTGTTTGTATGTTCATCATGAACAATGACGCGTAAGCCTGACATCATCAAAGCGATGTCATGTTTACGTTTTCGCTCCTTTTCTTCCACTTCAGGATTTGGAATCAGTACCTCTTTTGCTTTGAATGGTACTGGTTTGGGAAACAGCATAGCCATAACATGGGCTGACACCTTTACTAGAGACTGTATAATCTTATGCGGTGCGGATGGAAGAAATTGTCGTGTGGCGGAAGCTTGAGGAACTTGCTTATGCTTATGAGGATTCCTATAACTGGAACTGGCAGTATAGCCTAGTCCAGATGTTCCAATTTGACTGGACACTTAAATAGGGTGCTTAATACCCTATTGATTTTTACCAAGGCCTTGTCCAGGCTGATGACCCAATGACATCATTTCTTGAGAAGCCGACATAACCTCGGCAAAAATCTTGGGTATGGGAAATGGTGCTCCAATAGGATGGTATTGAGTGTTATTCACTTCCAAGGTATGAAAACTGGCCAGCTCAACTTTTGAGTTGAAGTTGATGATTGGCAGATCTCCTTGTTCAGGACATTCCGGCTCAGCGTTAATAGTGACTAAACTGTTGTTGATAATATATTTGAGTTGCTGATGTAGTGTGGAGGGAACAGCTCCAGCCATGTGTATCCATGGTCTCCCCAATAGCAGGTTATATCCTGAATCTATCTTGAGGACGTGGAAGGATACATTGAATGTATTTGGACCAATCTCAATTGGCAGCTCAATTTTTCTGACAGAATTTCGTCGGGATCCATCAAAAGCTTTGATAACCGTATGGCTGCTTTGGATCCGTTTGAGATTGACATTCATCTTTACCAAGGTGGTATAAGGACATATATTCAGAGATGAACCTCCATCTATTAGAACTCTAGCTAGTATATACCCGAAAGACAAACTGTAATATGCAATGGCTTGCAATGACCGGTCCCTTCGGGAGGTATGTCGTCATTAGTGAAGGATATCACATTTTTGTTGAAAATGTGATCAACCATATGTTGAAATTTTTCCACATCCACTGATTTCGGTAAGTAGGCTTCTTCCAACACCTTCAATAAAATCTTTCGATGATCCTCGGAAGAGAAAACCAAGTCCAGTATTGATATCTGATGTGGAGCTTCTCTTAATCTTAGAACCACCTTGGCTTCATTATGGCCCATAGTGCGGAGGAATTTTTCAATCTTCTCCATGGGAATCTTCCCCTTTGCTTTGAGAATAGGCTTTATCACCCTCTGAGGAAGATATAATGGATTATCCTTCGACACTGTAGCAGTAGTATGAGACGTGGATCCTTCAGTTTTTCAATAATTCCATGGAACTTTGTGTAAGCTGACAACATGATATTGTGGTCTGAAATGTAAAGAAATTGGCTCTGGTGCGGCCACTTTCAAAGGATTATCAACTCCTTTGAGTTGAATTACTTGTATGGGAAATGCTTTGACAATTTCATAATCCTCGTCGGATATAACTGCTACTGATCCCTTCCATTTGGTAGGACATGCACTCCCACCCTCAAGTTGCACAGTGTCATTGTCTGCCATTTGCAGGACACCGCTATCAATAAGATTTTGAATGAGATGGCGGAGTGCCCAACATTCGTCTGTGCTGTGACCGCGAGAATAGGAATAATATTAACGCACTCCATTGGTGTTAAATTGTCCTGCACGGGGATTGATTTGAGTTAGAAGGGATGTAATTCTTCCTTCATTAATCAACATTTGAAATATTTCCTCCATAGATTGGCCTAGATAGGTAAACTCCCTCTAATTGGAAAAATCTTGACGGGCTTTAGGATTTTCTCTCTTTGCAACCTTATCCTCAATAGCTTCGGTTTCTGAAGGTGATGGTGGAGCATTCATAACAAAAGAAAGGAGATAGGCATGCTCCTGTTTGATTAATTGGCGTGTAACTTAATGATGGTGGGTCACCAGTTTTGCCAATTGCTTAATTTTTTTGCAAAGAGCTTTCATCTTTCGTTCCATAGTAAACTAGAACTTTGCATAATCCCATTTGTCAACACCGTCTTTGATGGTCGGGGATAATTCGTTGTTGAAACTAGAACTCTGTCCAGTGCTCCAACTGATCATATTAACCTCTTCGTCTTTGTGTTGAGGAAGAGGGTTATCTTGCACATGAGGTTGATCTGGTTTGGTGACCACGATCTCACCGTTATATATTAAATCTTGGATCTTGTGTTTCAAGGCCCAACAATCTTGAGTATCATGTCCAGGTGCTCCGGCACGATAAGCACATTTTCGAGTAATATTGAAACCCTTCCCATTAGGGTTGGCTGGTGGAAGAAGACGTGTAATTTTCTTCTGAGTAGTCAGAAGAGCCAGAATATTCTCGAGCGAGTTCCCTAAGGGTGTGAACATTTGAGGACGCTTTACTTCTCTACTCTTAGGCAATGGAGGGTTTGAAGACTGTGCTTGAAAAGGGGAGTAGTTTCTCCTTTGTATAGGCATGTTCTGACTGCCTTTCTGTCCTTGTAGTATCAATGAAACATCCTCCTCTTTCTTTTTATGGACCCTCCGGGGGTTGTTTCCATAAGATCCAGATTGGATGTGCTCAGCAACTACTTTAAGAGCGGTTAGGTCTTGAATCTTACCAGACTTCAATCCCATCTCAGCCATTTCTCCGTGTTTAATCATTTCAGAGAATGGTTTGCCGATACTGGCTAGAACTCTCTTATAGAAAGGAGTTTCCTGTATATCTATGAAAGTCATGACCATTTTTGATTCTGTCTCAGTCTCAGAAGGAATAACTTGAGCAGTAAGGCACCTCCACCTTTGAGCATACTCTCTGAATGACTCATTAAACTATTTCTTGACCTTGGAAATTTGGTACTGATCAGGAGCCATTTGAGATTAAAAATTGTATTGAGTGAGGAAGGCTTGAGCTAGCTCTTCCCAGCTATGGATCTTTGAGTTGTCTAATCTGGTATATCATGAAGCAAGCTTCTCGAACAGAGGACTTTTGAAGCAATTGCATTCGAGCTTCTCATTTTCTACATAAGATCCAAGTTCTCCAATGAATACTTTCAAATGTGTATAAGGATCCCCTAATCCGTCATATTTTTCAAAATTAGGGGTTTTGAATTTCTCTGGATAATGAACCCCAGGAAATATGCAAAGGTCAGCATATAAAACACTTCCATGTGTTCCAATCCCTTTGAGAACACGGATAGTTTCCTCCATTTGGAGGACCTTTTTCCTGAAGTCACCGGTGTCTAGATCTCCTTTGAGATGGGTGTTTTTAGGGTCTTTATTGGTTGTATCAAACTGAGGTTCTGGAATGGTTTTTTCCAAACCTTGAGGTCCTCCTTGTGAAGAGGATTTTGTAGGTGTAGGCATCTTCGTACCCTGAGCAGATTGATGCAATTCTTTTAGCAGGACAGCCAAATCTATAATTTGTTTACTCAATCCGTCAAATTCTTCTCAGGAAACAGTATTAGACTAGTCAGAAGAAGACATAATTGGCTGTAGGCTCGTGGCCTTTTTGGATTTTGAGCAGGTAACAGGCCCAATTGCATCCCTACAAAAGACTTATATAGTTTAGTCTTGGGGATAATGTAAATGTTATCATGATGTGCCTGTTTTAGGAATATGGTCCTGCAAAAATGCTTGTTAATTGATAACATGTCATGTATGCACATGTATTCTTCATATTTTCCATTACATATAGATGATCATGGAATAAAATTACAAGTAAATGCTTTTACAAGTAATTGAAAATTGAAAGCATGAAGAGACTTTCCTCCGCGTTTGGTTTATCAGAGGTTGACCTATCTTAAGGTTACTCTCGCGGCTTTTTGGCATGAAGGTTCCCAGATCATCGCAATCTACTTGACAGGAAGTTAATCCGATCTTTCAACTGGAGCGAATCTGGGTGGTGCCTTTCCTGAGCCTCATTGAAATTAGTCTTCCTACGAGTCCAGTAATCAAACACCAACAGGATAGCCAACTGGTGGAGGGACCACACAACATACATTCACATACAACGTGTCTCACCGTTTATGCAAAATGATGACATGTGCGAAGCACTAATATCACAGATAGATATTTAGCAGTGCAGTAAATAAAATGCATTCGTACACATTCATCATAAATGTAAATGCAACATTCACACACAAGCATATAACAATTTTGAAAAGCTTGTAATAACAGCTTAAGCCCTCTTACTGGAGTCCCTAGCAGAGTCGCCACTTGTCGATGTCAGGATTTTTAGGTGTCCCTTTTCGTTACTTGTTCTTTGGTGTTCTCATGTTAATGTGAGATTTGTTTGAAAAAATAAGTGAAAAAGGTCCGACATGTGTAATGTCAACGATATGACTTTAAGATTCGCCAGTTGGTGTTTTTAACTGGTTGCACAAACGCAATCGAAAAGGTTTGCATATTGACCTAGTGATGTAACACTGCTAAATGGGTCTGTGAAACCGAGATTCATTTGGGTTCGGAGGCTTGATTATGCGGAGGGAAGGTGTTAGGCACCCCTCGACATCCGTGTTACCACGGTGACCGCCACTTCTTAAAGAAACTGTTATATAAATGTGTGTGTGTGTGGATCAATGTGCAATTATTTGAAAGTAGTGCGAGGCCTCATTCGTACCTATATACACAAGGTTTGAATTTATAAAAAATTCAGTTTTAATCAAGATATAGCAATGAAGTTTTATAAAAAGAGGTTTTTCAAACCCTGTGCTCAATAGGAATTGAGACCTTTTCATACTTCCATTTTATTATTATTATGTTCGGCTTGTTTGCTTTTATTTTTGAGATGCGAGGCATCTTCGAGAAAATAATATACAAAGAATAGCGAACTCCTCATGGGCACGACATGCCCATCCAAGGAAATTCATTACACTGTAGAATAATGTACTAGTCAGCACAAATTGAAAAAGTCCATCACGGAATCAATTTAGATTCAAGAAATCTGAATCTGTGATCACATGATTCCTAGGCTCACATGATCTGCTATTTGTATGGAAAGCAATAGCGATTATATATATATAAAAGTTGTAAATATATATATATATATATATATATATATATATATATATATATGTGTGTGTGTGTGTGTGTGTGTGTGTGTGTGTGTGTGTGTGTGCATGATCACCACCACTAAGCAACTCCATGGGGATCTGAAATGTAAATAAAGAAGTAATGCTATCAACCGCCACAAAGTAAACTCTAGGCGGGACTTAAATGTAAATAAATTTGTAAAAGCGATTAACCGCCATTTAAGTAAACTGTGTTCGATGTGAAATGTAAATATATGTATATATATATAATAAAGAACGCACCGGATGTAAAATCCAGGCTCATCGGATATGTCCGACAACAATTATATATATATAAATATATATAAAAGCAATAAACGCTCCGGATGTAAAATCCAGGCTCATCAGATATGTCTGACAACAATTATATATATATATATATATATATATATATATATATATATATATATATATATATATATATATATATATATATATATATAAGTGAGTAATGCTCCAGACATAAATCTAGGCTCAATCGAGGCATAACTCGATAATGTTAGTCCATATAAAAATATATGCATATATAAGTATATATATACAAACAGAAATGAAAACCATGGACCGAAGTCCGGGCATACGGACATAACACGACTCTCAATGTGTATAATAGTTTGTGTAAATATGACGAGAACGACTTTATAGGGTATAAGAAGGCTTACAATGGGCTGCTAATGCAGGCTTCTATGACTCTAAATGGATAAACACTCAGCTCTCGCCGGTAATTATATAACTGTATGTGGGCTAACAGGTGTTTAAAATTAGGAAACACTTAATATAGGGTGTGTACAGAGCAAATTAGACAGGGCTTCCTCGCCTTTTCTTTTTTCAAAATGGGTACCCCAAGCCCTTTATTTATAGAGGGGGGAGTGTAGTGTACATGCGGCCAATGCAGATGCACTGCTGGTGCCCGGGGTGCCTCGGGTTCCATGGTCCCTGTTATCTCAAGCACACGTGCACTCATGCACTGTAATGTCCACTTAAACTTGTAGAACTTTAATCCAAGCATCCGAACAAGGTATATTCGACCTTCTTCGGGCTGCTTGTGTCGAGAGTTATGCAATGACATGGATTAGAGATTGTACGAAGTCAGGAAGAGGGGACCATGCCCATGGTCTTCAAGCTTCAAATTCTATCCAGTGTACTGCCATCCATAATAGTCACTCGAGATTGGAACTCCTTGGTTCTTGTAGGACATTGTTGTATGTATGTATGTCTGAAGTGTTGAGAGGACGCGCAAGTGTTTAAGTAGTAAGATGACATGTGACTCCTCACCGGGGTTATCGCCGATTTGAGTTAAAAGCAGACGTTGCTCAGGGTTACATCTGAGATTGGATTGCTTGTTTGAATGCTGCAATGTCCTATATGAGAATGCATGTCTGCCCAGTGTTAGCTCCGGGTCTGAGGTATGAGTGCCTCGGTGGGAGGTCTGATTGAAGCTGATCGCATGTATTTGAAACAAGCATTTCTGGGGTTATACCGAAACTGCAACAACATTCCTTGGTGTTATCGCCAAGGACGAAACTCGGGGTTATCTCCAAGGTTGGAAATGATCCTTCTGGTGTGTGTTCCGGGGTTGGAAATGATGTTCCTGGTGTGTGTTTCGCGGTTGAGGCTGATGTTCCCAGTGTGTGTTCCGGGGTTGGGACTGAACTTCCGGTAGTATCCGGAATGGATGTGAACTGTCTTCTAGGGTTATGTCCGAAAGACGAATGTGCCCTCCTGCAATTTTAGTAACAGGTGTGCAAAAAATTTCGAGTGTCTACAGCGGTGTCAAGAACAGAGTACAACTAACGGACTATAAACCGAGCACTTGATGGGAGGCACCCCACCAGTTCTCTCTCTCCCTATTTGTTTAATTCCCCATTATCTATAGTCTATCACTTTTCCCCCTCGTCGTTTAATTCTTACTATTTTAATTAATGTGTCATTATTAGTATAGTTAATTAAATTTTTAATAGTAAGTATTGGTTATAATTAAATAAAGTCTAATAGTTCTTTTTGATCTTTTTTAGGGGTAACCAATTGGGTAGAAAAATTAGAAGTCCAAGGATCAAGTAACAGCAAACAGTGAGTCAGAACTAGACCCAGGGCAACACAACTGCGCCCTAGCACAGGTCAAAAAAAGAGCATCTGTGCCACATGAAATTGCTAGATTTTCTCACAGCGCAGCTGCGCCCCTCTTCAAGCCAAATGCAGCGTAGTTGTGCCCGACGTGTAACTCTGATTTTAAAAGCAATCCAGCCCGGGTCTTATTTCATTCCCCCACTTAAAATTCAACAGTGCACTCTCATACAAACTTCTCCCTAATCTATCTCTCCTTCTCTCAAAAATCGAACGCCAAAGAGCTCTCAATCAAACCCTAGAATCCAACCTTAGTATATGTAACCTTCAGATTCATCTCATCACCACTCTCCCTCTCAACCGAACCCTAGTTCTTCATTTCCTTAGCCAATATCAAATACTTAGCTTAGTCGGGATATTCACAGTGGTGCACAGAGGTTGTTTGATTAAAGGTCATAAAGGGTTGTGGGTTTACATTCGAGAATTCAGTAACAGAGAGGGAGCAGATTTTGGAAATCTATTGTATGCAATTCAGTTGATTGATAAAGAGACAGGGTTTGGGATTTATTGAAGGGTTTAGGGGCATCCAAGATATAGTTCTCTCATCAGATAATACTCTCATCAACATCATGGTACCCAAGCGAATTAGAACTTCATATCCTTCATCGAGCAATGAGCATGAGAGCGAGGGTAATAACAGAAATGTATTGGATACTTCCTGATTTGTGAACCTCTTGGCCCAGCACTACTATATGGATGTTTTAGTGGGCAAGTCTTTCGTACCAGAGAGGGGATTCAGGCCGGGGAGAGAAGACAGAGAATTAAAGGAATAAATTATAGCCCATGGATGGGCTGTAGTGGTGGCCAAACTGGTGGCTGCAATCATTGTTACAATTAGCCTTATTAATTGCTATTGGATTGTCTATTGAGATTCATGCTATTTGCTTAGTTGATTGGCTAACAATGAAATATATCAGAATAAACTAATTAATAGAATCCATTGCAATCTCAGAATAGAGTTTAAATCATAGCTGAATTAAATCCATCATCCACATATTGAATAAATATCACAAGATTACAATTAGGAATCAAAAAGAGAGAGTAAGAATAGAGAATTGAAGTGCAAATCTGTTCTCCTGCTCCAATATTGAATCTCTAATTCCTTCCAAATGCTTCAACTCTTTAATCTAATCAGATCTCAAAAGTAACTATTCTAAACTACTCTATCTACTTATTCAAATTAAAGAAAGAAAATAACAGTGGCTAACTGATCCCCTCAGGGGTAGAATCCTTTTACAAATTGAAATAAGTTTATTATATAAGAGTTTCAGTCGTATCACCCTTCTCTGAGCAATAAACCTATTAGACAACTCAATTAAAAGTCAATCGATAATTGAGATCAAGGCACTGCTAGGCCATGATAGGATTTGTATAGGCACAAACAGTTGTCTGAGATCTCAAGAAGCTTTCTAAGCAAATGCTTGCCAGATCATATAAAGCCAAGTCAGGTGCAATCTGCGCTGATGCACCAACTTACCTAGACAATACACAACCGCGTTCTTCTAATGCTTGTATGCTCATAGCCCCTCACTCCATTTCTTCATTCCATCATTAAGTCATATGATTAGCCTCATTATCACCAAAAGAGTTTCCATTAATGCATCTACAAAAGAAGGCACAAAAACATGAAAATCTATACAATAAAGTGAGTTTAAGAAACAAATTAAGTTTGATAATATCCAAATAAGTGGTTATAAAACCATTTATCAGTATCCTGTGGAAGCAGGGCATTCTTGCCAATGCAGATCACGAGAATGCCATTAGGCAAATGTAATCTAGTTAGTAGCTAGAGTAGAGTTAGATATGTAAATATGTTTTATCTATGTAGTGACATAAAACCCTCTTTTGTATATCAAAGTGTAGTCTTTTGTAAATCCCAATTTTTGGAAAGCAATGGTGGGAAAGTAATGTAATCAGCTAAGGTTGTGTAATGATGAACTATGTAGTATTATACTACAAGGAAGAAGCAAATCAATATAAGCCTTTTATTGAACATGTTGTGCAATGAGTTAGGAGTTGTTGTTTAACAATGAATAATAACTAACTAACAAAAAGAAAGTAATAATGAAGTGTTATTTTAACATAAAGATACCGCCAAGAAGAAGACAACGAAATCAAGAAGCAAACGTGAATCAGCCGGAAGGGGGACCGGTTAACCCGATACAAGAGTTCGTTAATTTATTAATGACTACTTTTAATAGAAATGGGGCTAATATACCTATAAATCTTGCGTTAGTACGGGCTACTACGTTTAAGGATTTTAAGAGTGTAGGTCCGACAGAGTTCAAAGGAACTATGAACCCTATAGAAGCCCAGACTTGGGTAAAAGAAATAGAGAAGGCATTTGTTATTGCAAATTTTGAAGAGGGGCAAAAGGTTTCTTTTGCTACCTACATGATGAAGGGAGAGGCCAATTTTTGATGGGAGGCGAACCAGGCTAGGGCTGGGGTAGAAAACTTAACGTGGACACAGTTCAAGGAGATTTTCTTTGAGAACTACTTTCCCACGAGTATGCAAGGGAGGATGGAGATGAGGTTTCTAGAATTGAAATAACGGAAAGTGACTGTTCCCCAATATGCTGCCGAGTTCAATGAACTGGCAAGGTTTGCTCCATATCAGGTGGATACAGAGGTGAGGAAGGCGAGGAGATTTGAGCAGGGCTTAAAACCCTGGCTCTATAGCCGGATATCAGTATTCCAAATTAATTCCTTTGGAACCATTCTAGAGAAGGCGATAATCGCAGAGGGTGGTAATGAGGCTTTAAGCTAATACCACAGAGAGAAGAAAAACAAGAATAAGTAGAAGGGGGAGTGAAAATCGAGGGAGCCAGCGGGAGTGGCAACTGGCAAAAGAGGAAGGGTTTTAACTCTGGGAATATCGGAGTAAAGCAAGGAGATCCTAAGAAGAGGATGGAGGCATGCAAGAACTATAGGAAGACTCACTTAGGAGTCTGTCTCAAGGGAAAAGCAGTGTGTTACAACTGTTGACAGGAGGGGCATATTTCACCTCATTGTCCAAGTCCAAAGAAGAATCACGGATGCTTCGTGTGTGGATTAGCTGATCACATGTCGAAGAATTGCCCGAAGAAGGGGATGGATTGGAATAAGGGCACTAATAGTGGTAAGTTAGCTATTAGTAGTCTAGCTCAGACGAGTAGGCCAATGACCCACACCTTTAACATGACGGTCCAAGATGCAGTTGCATCAGAGGATGTAGTTACAGGTATTATCCCAATCAACGATATAAATGCTTATGTGTTGTTTTATTCGGGTGCTACTTGTTCTTTTATAGCATGTGATTTTGCTAGACGATTAGGATTACTTCCCAAAAAATTGCCTATACCTTTAAATATTAAGGTAGCAAATGAAGAAATAATTTCTGTTAAAAATATTCATAGGCGTTGTTGTGTAGAAATACGAGGTTATAAATTATCAGTAGATTTGATATCGATAAAGTAGGGAGAATTTGATGTAATTCTCGGGATGGATTGGTTGTTTAACCATGGTGCAATTATAGTTTGCCAAAAGAAGTGTGTAAATATTAGAATGTTGTGATAGCCTTATGTAGTGTTTTACGGTAATAAATCACCTGGACGTTCATGTTGTCTTACCATGACACAAACTAGGAAATTGTTGAGGAAGGGATGTGTAGGTTATTTGAGTCATGTTGTTGATACCCAGAGAGTGAGAGCAACGATGGAACAAATACCTATAGTCAAAAAATTCGTGGATGTATTTCCAAGTGAATTACCAGGTCTTCCGCCGGATAGGGAGATCGAATTCATAATAGATATTGTGCCAGGAGCGACACCAGTTTCAAGGGCACCATATCGTATGGTGCCAGTAGAGATGAAGGAGTTGATGGTTCAGTTACAAGAATTATTGGGTAGAAAGTACATTTAACCAAGTGTTTCACCGTGGGGAGCACCAGTACTATTTGTGAAGAAAAAGGATGGATCGTTTAGACTTTGTATCGACTACCGAGAGTTGAACAAGTTAACGATAAAGAATAAATACCCATTGCCCAGGATCGATGATATCTTTGATCAATTGAAAGGGGCAAAATATTTTTCTAAGATAGATTTGCGAATAGGATGTCATTAGTTAAAGGTTAGGAAAGAGGATGTACCTAAGACGACATTCGGGACTCGTTATAGGCATTACGAGTTTTTGGTAATGTCATTTGGGTTGACGAATGCACCAACTACATTTATGGATATGATGAATAGAGTGTTCAAATAATATTTGGACAAATTCATCGTAGTGTTTATCGATGATATTCTAGTTTATTCTAAGATGCCAGAAAATCACGCTGAACACCTAAGACTAGTGTTGGAGACACTAAGGAAGGAGAAGTTATATGCAAAATTCACTAAGTGTGAATTTTGGCTATAAAGGGTACAATTTTTAGGTCATGTTATCGACCAGGATGGAATTTTAGTAAACCTAAAGAAGGTGGAAGCAGTTATTAATTGGTAACAACCAAAAATGTTGATTGAGGTACGGAGTTTTCTAGGGTTGGCAGGATACTATCGAAGATTTATCCAAGATTTTTCTAAGATAGCTACTTCGTTGACTAATTTGATAAGGAAGACAGTGAAGTACATGTGGATTGAGAAGTGTGAAGGCAGTTTTCAAGAACTGAAGAAAAGGTTGAGTGAAGCACCTGTATTATCTTTACCATATGATATAAAAAATTTTGTAGTTTATAGTGATGCTTCACATAGAAGACTGGGTTACGTGCTCAGGCAGCATGGCAAGGTCATTGTGTATGTATCACGATAATTAAAGGATTATGAGAAAGTTTATCCTACTCATGATCTAGAACTGGCCACATTAGTTTTTACCTTAAAGATATGGAGGCATTACTTATATGGAGAAAAATGTGAGATATACACGGACCATAAGAGTTGTCGACGTCGGGATTTTTATTGTCCCTTTTCTGTTATTGTCTTTTGGTGTTCTCATGTTAGGTGAGATTTGTTTGAAAAAACAAGTTGTGAAAAGGTCCAAACACATTTATATGTCGATTTATTGGACCGTAAGAGTCGCGGTTGGTATTTTTAAATGGTTGCACCAACTCAACCGAGAAAAGGTTTGCACATTGACCACGTGATATAACACTGTTAAACTGGTCTGTGAAACCGAGATTCATTAGGGTCCGGGGACTTGCTTACGGGGAGGGAAAGTGTTAGGCACCCCCTGACATCCGTGTTACCATGGTGACCGCCACTTTTCAATTAAACTGTTATATGAATGTGTGTATGTGTGTGGGTCAGTGTGCAATTATTTGGAAGTAGTGTTATGCCTTGTTCGCACCTATATACAAAGGGTTTGAATTTGTGTAAAAATTCAGTTTTAACCAGATATATTAGTGATGTTTTGTAAAAGATTTTTTTCAAACCCTTATGCTCAATAGTAATTGAGGCCTTTGATACTTCCATTTTATTAAATGTTCGGCTTGATTGCTTTTATTTTTGAGATGTGAAGCATCTTCGAGAAAATAAGATATATAGCAGTGCCGAACTCCTTGTGGGCATGAGAGCCATCTAAGGAAATTTAGACACCGTGAATAATATACAAGCTGTTTACAGCCGAAAATGTCCATCACGAGAACCAAATCTAGATCCAGAAGACTGAATCTGTGATCACATGATTCCTAGGCTCATATGATGTAGTAATTTATATGAAAACTGTAAGTAGTTATATATATATATATATATTTACAGACTGTCAACCACCACGAAATGAACTTCATGGGGAACTGTAAATGTAAATATATAAAAGCAAAAATAAATAAATATATATATATAGACATTATCAACCACCACGAAGCACCTCCACGGGGAATCAGAAATGTAAATAAAGCAGTAAAGATGATCAACTACCACAAAGTAAACTCCAGCCATGACGAAATGTAAATAAAGCAGTAAAAATGATCAACCGCCATGAAGTAAACTCCAGGCAAGACGAAATGTAAATAAAAAAGAAAAGGCCAATGTAAGTAAACTCCAGTTCGACAGAATGTAAATATATATATATATATATATATATATAGTTAGGAATAAGCATGTGAATGATATTCCTATTTATTTATGATTTGATTATGATATATATATGAATGAATATGCAAGTATGCTTGCATTAAGAAAAGCTGTAAAGACCTTTGATAGATTATAGAAACATATGTACAAGGACTTAGAATGAATTGATCAAATATGTTAGGTTGATCCTACATAAGCAAAACAACTTTGTAAAGTCCATAAAAAGAAATGATGTACAAGGACTATAAATATAGAAAGATCAAGCATGTTCGGTTAATCTTATGATATAATAGATCTGCTTGTCTGATCGTCGGGCACTGCACCAGAAATCGTAGTCTTCCAGGAGAGTCAAGGAAAACTCTAGAGCTATCGAGGCAGAATCGTAGTCTGCAAGATAGTAGATCTCGAAGTTCGTAGACTGCCAGGAGAGACGAAGAAGGATCGTAGTGTGTCGAGTAGCACTTCCTCGGAGCCATAGTCTACTAAGGAAGTCATGCTTAGAATCGTAGAGATAGCCTACATACGAGCCGACCGAGCATCTGCCGAAGCCAAGTCAAGAATTATAGACTATACTCAGAGTCGTAGAATTTACTGATCGTATAAGAGGCAAAGATCATAGTCGAGCAAGATCAAATGAAGATAATGAACACAAAGTCAGAAATCGTAGAGTGTCAAGATCTGACCTCGGAGTCGTAGTGTCTACACAGCCGAAGCTGAATCATAGAGTGTAGAGCTAAGACTTCAACAGATGTGCTCACAACGCCAAGGCAGAATCATAAAGCAAATACGATTCTCAACAAATGAGCACTCCCAAAATATCCAAAGGAATGAAGCCTCTAGTTGGCACTGCAAAGATACATCCCACCTGAAGGAAACCAGAGAGCACTCAACAAATGGCATGTAAGCTAGTAGAAGACCTAAGCACCAACTCAATTAACATCCAGATTGAGTCGTGAAGCCATTCGAGATGAAGTCTTCCACAAGTTGATCAAAAGAAGACTTCAGTAACTGACTAAGGAAAGTCAGCAAGTACAGTAGCTATCAAGAAAATAGAAGACGACGATCTTGGAAGCAACCTGGATCGTAGTGTTTGCCAAATGAAGAAGGAACTGATGGAGTGTACACAAAGATCTTTTGATGACGCCTCACCAAGAACAAGGCTAAAGTGATTAAGCATTGGGTCAGTCCATTGATGATAAGTGAACAGGAGATCACAAAGAGAAAGGGAGCTGGAGACGCCACAAATCTGAAGTGTCTTGCTATTCAGAAGGGGCCAGAACAAAGAGTTAAGCGATCAGTATCTGAGAGCAGTCAAAGAAAACAGAAGTGTTGAAGCACTGTACAAGAGAAGGAAAAGTGTTCTACATTGCAAATCCACTGAACATTCTTCAAGATCGTAGTGTTGTCTCTACCATCAACTAGACACTACGATCAAGTCTAAGAAATGCATGCATCAGAATTGTAGAGTTCGATCATTTGAATATTGAAGCATTGGCAACGGTTCAATCTAAAGGTTGGTATTCGGACAAGAGCTTATTGAGAGCATTGATGCAAAAAAGACATCCTCTAATCTAGAAATTAGAAGGTTGAAATAAAGTCGTCGACCTGCCCGAGACATCAAAGTGACATCTCTGACGAGGTAGGTAAAACAGTAGACTGCAGTGTCAGAAAGTCATGTCATGTCACATTTGCAGTCTGCACCAAATAACTCAAGATCTGTGAAGCAATTCAAAGAGCTCTCAACGGCTACTTTCCAACGGGAAGATTGGGAAGGAGTATAAATCAGCTAGAGTTGCAAAGATCAAAGGTTGCTGGAGTTGCTGAGTTTGGAGAATTGGTGGACTGATCTAGCCAACGTAAAATAGTAAGTGACCAATGAAGGTTCGAAAGCTCACTCTACGATCCACCAAGAACACTTAAAGACAGAAAAAGAAAGAAGTAGAAGTGAGAGTTCTACAATGTAGAAGTAAGAGTTCTACTACAAGAAGAGTGTTCTGAACTGTCGAGAGAAAGAAGAGCATCAATGTCATCTTGATGTCCATCAAGGGAAGACTCTAAGTACCATAGAGAAGAGCTCACAGTCATCTTAGCAAGTCCATCATGAGAAGGCATCAAGTATCAAGAATGAAGATCACCAATGCCATCTTGTTGTCAAGCATGAGAAAGTTTCTAAGTACCTAGCAGAAGAGCTTACAGTAATCTTAGAAACCCATCATGTGAAGCCATCAAGTATCAAGAAGAATGATCTTCAAGGAAGTTCATCAAGGGATCATCAGAAGTTGTTGAGTAACTGAAGAAGCTGACCATCATGCAACACTCAACTGCACTTCAAGGATGATCACGCCAAGCTACTAAGTACAGAAGATGTTCAGAGCTTAAAGACCCCTTAGCAGCTCAGCACCAACTCCAACAAACAAATAAACAACTCAACAACAAGAAGCCAGGGCCTGAGGGGTCCTTGTCGGGAGGGACTAAATGAAGTTTCAAGCCTGCTGGGCTTGAAGAGTTCCTAGAGAACTAGAGAAGTTCCAAGGCTGCTGGCCTTAAAGAGTTCTTAGTGAACTAAAGTTCCAAGGCTGCTGGCCTTGAAGGAATCTAAGTGATTCAGGGTACTGCCCTTCCTTAGTGGAAATCCTGCTAGTTGAAAGCAGAAGAGTGGATTAGGAGCTTGAGTCTCTGAACCACTTAAAAACCCTTGTGTCTTTTACTTTATGCCATTTACATTATGTACATTAACTGCTATAACTGCTATATATGCTTTAACTACTTACCACTGAACTAACTCTACGAACAATGTATGTACGATTATGAATATATCAATGAAGTGGATCTTTTACTTATTTCGCTGTGCTTGAAAAGATTCTTATGTTTGTTATATGCTAAATTATTAGCAATTCAAAATAAATCAGAAAAGTATTTGTTTTAAAAAGGATCTATTCAACCCCCCCTTCTAGATCTATTGTGCTTACTGGGAACTAACAATTAGTATCAGAGCAGGTTCTTTTGCTATATTCAAAAGCTAATCGCTTTGAGTCTGATTCTAGGCACAAACATTGTTCTAAACTTGGTTTAGTAGTAAGTCACTTGTTATATGTAGATGAGCTCGCACGTTGGAAATGTTGTGTGCAGGTAAATGTGCATATACCTCTGAAGCCGCTCAGATTGACACATGTTCTTGATTGCCATATCAACAAGACCAATCCTTACCCCCGGTCAATCTTATAGTCTGAAGACCAGGCTAGAAAGCTCAAGAGACATCAACAGAAAAGAGTCAAAGATCCACCATCCTGAAAAGACCGTACATGCTAAGAAATGATTATCCAAAGAAGAAAGAACAACTTCTCAAACATGTGTGTGGCCAACCAACAGCTGGATGTAAACCTTGTGAACTCAAGGATGTCAAAGAACTAAAGATGCTGAGATTTTCTTAGCTTGCATCTTCAAGACCACGACTGATTGATTGAAGGTCAACTAGAGCAACAAGATGTCAGGAGAAAATGAGAAACTATGCACATCAATGTCGAACCTCAGTATATCTAAGATAAATGACTGTTAAGAAACTGACAGCAGAAAGGTACGGTTCCTCACTAATATAATTGTGCACATCATGTTACATCTTCTTATGAACTATAACATTATTCTTTTAAGGAATCATATTCTACCTAAAAAGGTGAAGAGAGAAAGTACACCAAGGGTGGAAACTCAAATGCTTACAAACTTTCTCTCCATCCAAGTTTTAGGTTGAAGATGACATATTGAAAGAAATCTGAAATGGGTCATAAGAATATCAAATGTGTCGCCCCCAAAATAGGTCCATTCCATCCAACTCATTCTGAGTCGCCAAATACATGGTACAAAAATAACTACAACTTCATTATTATAATTGTCGTGCAAAATACGACAACACATATACTGTGAGTTTAAATACAAATATTGTCATCTAGACAATATCCACACTCAAATAAGTCCTCATACAATTATTGATACACTATTTTACAGAATAGTTAGGACTACTAAAACAACTATCTTGAACCATCACTCCACACCCCGACTAGTTCCCGCTATATTCTCGCCTCCTAAGAAGAAAAATGGATCAAAAAGGAAAAGGGTGAGCTCAACTAGCCCAGTAAAGAATATTATGACTAAGATAATATACAAAAAAATTATCCTTAGTCTTCAACAGGGAAAAATCTGATAGAATATAATAGACAACAAGTTTCAGATCAATATTCGCAGCGGAAAAAACAATTCATTAGAAGAGTTAAGTAGAGAATTAAATCTACTATCATCTATGAATTTAAAAGTCCATCATCGATATTTTGTCCCTGTAACACCAATCAATATACACCTTGAATCAAATAGTCATCTTTACACCACAGGCCAAAGATATTCATCAGTCGTTCATGAACATCTCAACACCTGTTCATCTTTGCACTACGGGCCAAAGATATTCATCAAGAAATCATTCATCTTTGCACTATAGGCCAAAGATATTCAATTATATCATCATTTAGGACTGAGGATGATGAAAAATATATTTTTAAAAAAATGAATCCAGTGAGACAAAAGAATAAATATTAAGGATTCGTATTTTAGACAATCCAAGTTCAAAAATACTCTATAATAAACTATTGTGGAGCAGAATTCAAAAATGAAAATCAAAACATAGATCCAATCAAAGATAGGAACCATAATAGAAAATCTTGGACACAGAAAAGAAAATTTAATTTTTTACGTGAATAGTGTAAATGATTCGTGAATAGTCAGTAGTACGTGAATATTGTCATATACGTGAATAGTAACTCCAACACTAAAAGATAGAAATTCCACAAGAAAAATCATCATGCTTCATGAATAGTACTCGTGAATAGTAACTCATGAATAGTAACTCATGAATAGTAACTCGTGAATAGTAACTCTTGAATAGTAACTCCGACATGAAAATATCAAAATTTCATAAGAGAAATCTTACCAATATTCCGACAAAATGATATTGAAAGAAATAATATCATTTTTAAAAAAAAACATCCCTTACCTCAAAAGAATAGTACTTCTGGCTAGAATATCAGATATAACGCTCAACACTCAAAGTATCAAAATACTCAGAAGAATATGCTCGATAATATAGAGAGAGAAAACTTCAGTTTCTGGTGTGATTTTCAATTCTAACCTAAACACCCTATTTATAGGAAATTGCTCAGAACACCAAAGCAGAAAATTTATTAAAATAATTTTATTTATTAATTTTTCAAGCCCACCACCAAAGAATCTGAATTCAGCTCATTTACCATACATGTGGGGCCCACTAATAATGAAAAAAATGTTTTTCTTACAAAAAACAATTATAACTTCAAAAATCAATTATTCTATTACTTCGGAGCTTCAATAATTCATAATAAATAGCCATTTTATCAGAAAAATTCGAACCTTATATCCTTTCCATAGGAAATTTTATTCTCTACAACTTTGTAAGTTTAAGTTTTTCCAGATTCCAAGTAGAAGTTGACCGAAATCCATACACGGGCGATTTTACAGGCTATAATCAAATTTTAGTCAAGAAATGGGGTCCACAAACATGAAAAACATGTTTTTAATATTTATTGTAACAAAAATATTCTTCCTCCTCATATACCCATATATCCCACATTCATTGTAAAAATATCACCATTATTATATTATTAAAGTATAATAATATATTTAAATAAATTATTTTATCAGAAAAGATAAAATATCAATTTTCAACAATTGTCACATTAAAAATTTTCTCCATCTATATCCACATAAAATGAATATTTTCCTTATCATATAAATCAATAATTAATTATTCATAAATAATATTACAGAATCACAATACTGACAACCAGGCCGTTCCCAGGAAAGAAATGGCTTTCCAATAAGGATTTCTCCTTACTGGCACACAATTAGGTGACCAAACCTCTCCTTAGAAAGAACTTTCTAAACATTGCCAATAATACTATCTAATAATATTATTCAAATAATATGAATTATTGATCTGATAATGGAAAATACTGTGTAGTGACAATTATTGAAACAACAATAATATAAAATATCAACGTAGCAATTATTGAATCAATAAAATAAAATATTGAATAAAGAATTACTATAACAATTATTAAGTAGTGTCTTCTCACGTAGGAATCAATAATTTGTGCAATACCTGGTGGTAATGCATGCAACAACGCGATACATCGTTTTAACCCACGGGTATTCCAACAAGATTAATTCTGAATAAATACGCTGCTATTTATAAACAACTTATACTTGTCATTTTTTTATCCAATCGCTCACAGTTATGGGACCCACACAAGAAAAGGCGTCATGCATTTAATATTCCCACAAGTAAGAAGAATATTCCACGACCAAATGAATATTCTCCGATAACAATGAATATTTTATAACCACTTGCTTATTTAAAATATTTACGCATTTCACCCATAACTAACCACATTAAACAAATAAACCCTTACTATTTCAAAATAATAAATAAAGAAAATTCCATTTTATTTTAAAAAAAAAATTTGGGGTCTTACAACCTCCCCTCCTTATGAAATTTTGTCCTCGAAATTGACGTACGTTC
Source organism: Panax ginseng (assembly GCA_020205605.1). Classification (NCBI taxonomy): domain Eukaryota; kingdom Viridiplantae; phylum Streptophyta; class Magnoliopsida; order Apiales; family Araliaceae; genus Panax; species Panax ginseng. Next base: position 120,227,188 of record CM035133.1, on the reverse strand, counting down.
CTGATGTTTCAAAAGGTGAGGATACCTCGCTTTCATTTCTGATTCCAACTCCCAGGTCATTTCTTCAATAGCATGGTTCCTACACAAAACCTTGACTTGTGGTATAACCTTCGTGCGTAGGACATGCTTCTTCTTAGCCAAGATCTTGACAGGTACCTCCTCGTATGTTAAATCTTCGGCTATCTCGTCTGGTTCTAACTCAATAACGTGGTTCGGGTCTTTCACATATTTACGTAACATCGATACGTGAAAACATTATAAACACGTGACATACTTAGCGTTAAGGCGAGTCTATAGGCCATAGTTCCTACTCGATCGAGGATTTCAAATAAATCAAAGGTTTGAGATTTCTTTTCTTCATCGACTCTTACTTCTAGAATAACTCCTTCTTGCACCTTTTTCTTTATATCCATCAGCTCCGATATGTAGCTTGAACGGTTTTAACTTTATCGATTAAAGTCGGTTCTACTCGTATATCATCAAGTAGGTCCCTAGTGTTTTTAACTCTATCTCTATCATTTGTAAGTTATACGAAATGGGTCTTTGTATTCGACAATATAGCACTCAAACTCGTATACGATCTTCTACTCAACACGTCAGCTACCACGTTTGTTTTTCCAGGATGGTATGGTCAGAACATGTGCCAAATGAGTCTCCTCTTGAGTTCTTCGAAGCTTTCCCCACATTCCTTGCTCCATTCGAACTTTGTATCTCTACGAGTCAGCTGAGTTAATGGAGTAGCAATTCGAGAAATCCTTCCACAAATCTCTGATAGTAACCAGCTAAGCCTAGAAAGCTACGTATTTCGATTACTGACTTAGGTTGCTCTCAACTGTGACTCATATCCCAATCTTGGATAGCACATCACAATGGCACCTATCAGTTTACTACCACACGAATATGGCGTACCCTACGAAGAGTCTGGCTTCGGTGCATTCCCTAAATGAAGTCACAAGATAGAGGCTCGAGTACCAAATTCTATAGTTGAATTTTTAACTCCTGAAGTTCAATAGGACCATTCGATATGAGGTTTTAGAAGTGGGTTTTTTACCGGGTTCAAATTCGATATAAAATTCAATATCACGCTCTGGGAGTAGGCCAGGAAATTCTTCAGGAAATACGTCAGGAAATTTACTAACAATAGAAATATCATTCAAATCTGACGTATTTTTGTTCAAGTCCATGACATAGGCTAAGAAAGCTTGACATCCGTTTTTCAATAAACGAATGGCTTTATGGCTTGATATGAAAGAGTTTGACTTCAATGGTTTGGTTGCTTGAATTCGAATAACAGGTTGATTAGGAATATGAAAACTAACAACCCTATGAAAGCAATCAATTTTGGCATGATGAGTAGTTAACCAATCAATCTCTAAAATCACATCAAAAGCAAGTATCTTTAAAGAGATAAGATCAACAAGTAATGTGATGGTGCCAATTTGGATCAAACAAGATTTATAAACTGTAGATGTAATGAAAGTTTCTCCTAACAGAGTCTCTACAGATAGGTCATAGTCTAATTTCTCCGGAGTCAAGTTTAAACGTTGAGCGCAAACAAGAGAGATAAAAGAATGGGTAGAATCGGTATCTAATAAGGTATAGACTTCTCAAGAGTTTATAATTAACTAAACCGTGATCACCTCATTAGGGTTCCTCGCATTTTTGGTAGTCATGACAAACGCTCTTCCAGGAACCGCTAACTTTGACTTGTCCGTATCCGCCTCTGGTGCCACCGTCCCAACTGGACTTGATTTCGCTACAGGACAAAATCGAGCTATGTGACCGTCTTTTCCAAAACTAAAACATACCTTCGAAGGCTGTGAACAGTTTGGACTTATATGTCCCTCCTCTCCACATTTATAGCATCTAACTGGCGGTCGTTCTCCTCCCCTAGAATTTGTTGTTGGTCTTTGGTCTTTGCTGCTTTGACGCCTCTTCCGTCATCGTTATATCTTCTCTTCTTGAAATTTCCACTTGAATTATTTCTTCTATTATCTTGGCCATGATTACCACCGAAGTGGTTACCATTTCTAGCATGATAATTTCCTCCACGATGATTATCATTGTCCCGATGGCCGTTGCTACCGGTACGATTATTATCGTGTTGCTGGTCGCCCGGTTGAACAGACTTATTATCTTGCTCTAATAATTGAGCCCTGTTTACAACATCTGAATATAGAGAAAATTTATGAGAAATGAGGTATTGACGTATGTCGGGTTTTAAACCTCTCAGAAACATCCGTGTCATGCGTTCCTCATTCTCCACCAAATGAGGTGCAAATCTGGATAACTCCGTGAACTTCACCTCATACTGGGACACAATCATGTTATTCTGTTCTAGTCTGATAAATTCTACCTCCTTCATATGACGAATACTTTCAGGAAAGTACTTGTCATTGAACAGTTTCTGAAATGTTTCCCAAGACATACTAAGTGCGGCTGATGGGTATGCTTCACAGATTCCCACTAGTAATCTACCTCATTACGGAACATAAAAGTGGCGAATGGAACCTTCTGTTCCTCCATGCATCCCAAGACATTGAATATCTTGGTAATTTGCTTGACCCACATCTCCGCCTTAAACGGATCCGGCTTTCCCCAGAATTCTGGTGGTCCCAACTCTTTGAACTGCTTGGCTCTGACAAATCGTGCGTTGTTATCATTTCTACCTGTATTTTGTACACGAGTCTCCCTCGTCTGATTTTGCATGAACTGCAAAAAGTTTCTAAACATCCCGTCGTTCATCGTCTGATTAGTGGTGTTGTTTACAGGAGGAACATTGTCGGCCTGTTGCACGTTCTCCTCATTGGTGAGTACAGGCGTCTCCATGGTCTCATTTACTCCACTGTTAACATTCTCAGTTGCCATTCTTAAATACTGCCATAAAATAAGGGTTAATTAAACAAATTAACATGCAACATAATAACCCTATACTCTAACCAACCAACAATAAGCTTAGGTAGGACATACTAGCGAAGGATTTACTCGTCTCTCCCCTCCTAGTACTATTCCCCGATCTTCGCCAGGATCATATCCCTAAGCTATGATACCAACTGTGACGCCCCCAAAATAGGTCCATTCCATCCAACCCATTGTAAGTCGCCAAATACATGCTACAGAAATAACTACAACTTCATTATTACAATTGTCGTGCAAAATACGACAACACATATACTGTGAGTTTAAATACAAATATTATCATCTAGACAATATCCACACTCAAATAAGTCCTCATACAATTATTGATACACTATTTTACAGAATAGTGAGGACTACTGAAACAACTATCTTGAACCAAAGACTCCACACCCCAGACTAGTTCCCGCTTATATTCTCGCCTCCCCGAGAAGAAAAATGGAACAAAAAGGAAAAGGGTGAGCTCAACTAGCCCAGTAAAGAATATTATAACTAAGTTAATATACAAAAAAATTATCCTTAGTCTTCAACTGGGAAAAATCTGATAGAATATAATTGACAACAAGTTTCAGATCAATATTCGCAGCGGAAATAACAATTCATTAGAAGAGTTAAGTAGAGAATTAAATCTACTATCATCTATGAATTTAAAAGTCCATCATCGATATTTTGTCCCTGTAACACCAATCAATATACACCTTGAATCAAATAGTCATCTTTACACCACAGGCCAAAGATATTCATCAGTCGTTCATGCACATCTCAACTCCTGTTCATCTTTGCACTACGGGCCAAAGATATTCATCAAGAAATCATTCATCTTTGCACTACAGGCCAAAGATATTCAATTATATCATCATTTAGGACTGAGGATGATGAAAAATATATTTTAAAAAAATGAATCTAGTGAGACAAAAGAACAAATATTAAGGATTCGTATTTTAGACAATCCAAGTTCAAAAATACTTCATAATAAACTATTGTGGAGCAGAATTCAAAAATGAAGATCAAAACATAGATCTAATCAAAGATAGGAACCATAATAGACAATCTTGGACACAGAAAAGAAAATTTAATTTTTTTGTGAATAGTGTCGTATTCGTGAATAGTGTCGTATACGTGAATATTTCCGTATACGTGAATAGTAACTCTGACACTAAAAAATAGAAATTCCACAAGAAAAATCATCATGCTTCGTGAATAGTACTCGTGACTAGTAACTCATGAAATATAACTCGTGAATAGTAACTCCGACATGAAAAGATCAGAATTTCACAAGAAAAATCTTACCAATATTCCGGCAAAATGATATTAAAAAAAATAATATCATGTTTTAAAAAAATAACATCCCTTACCTCAAAAGAATAGTACTTAATTGGAATATCGATATATTATTTGAAGGAAACTTGCAATCAGATAGCAACACTCAAAGTATCAAAATACTCACAAGAATATGCTCGATAATATAGAGAGAGAAAACTTCAATTTCTGGTGTGATTTTCAATTCTAACCTAAGCACCCTATTTATAGGAAATTGCTCAGAACACCAAAGCAGAAAATTTATTAAAATAATTTTATTTATTAAATTTTCAAGCCCACCACCAAAGAATCTGAATTCAGCTCATTTACCACACATGTGGGGCCCACCAATAATGAAAAAAATGTTTTTCTTACAAAAAATAATTATAACTTCAAAAATCAATTATTCTGGAACTTTGGAGCTTCAATAATTCATAATAAATAGCCATTTTATCAGAAAAATTCGAACCTTATATCATTTCCATAGGAAATTCTATTCTCTACAACTTTGTAAGTTTAAGTTTTTCCAAATTCCAAGTAGAAGTTGACCGAAATCCACAAACGGACGATTTTACAGGCTATAATCAAATTTCAGTCAAGAAATGGGGTCCACAAACATGAAAAACATGGTTTTAATATTTATTGTAACAAAAATATTCTTCCTTCTCATATACCCATATATCCCACATTCATTGTAAAAATATCACCATTATTATATTATTAAAGTATAATAATATATTTAAATGAATTATTTTATCAGAAAAGATAAAATATCAATTTTCAACAATTGTCACATTAAAAACTTTCTCCATCTATATCCACATAAAATGAATATTTTCCTTATCATATAAATCAATAATTAATTATTCATAAATAATATTACAGAATCACAATCATCGATAACCGGTAGTTCCCGTGAAAGAGGGGCTTTCCAATAAGGATTTCTCCTTACTGGCACACAATTAGGTGACCAAACCTCTCCTTAGACAAAACTTTCTAAACATTGCCAATAATACTATCTAATAGTATTATTCAAATAATATGAATTATTGATCTGATAATGGAAAATACTGTGTAGTGACAATTATTGAAACAACAATAATATAAAAAATCAACGTAGCAATTATTGAATCAATAAAATAAAATATTGAGCAGTAATTACTGTAACAATTATTGATTAGTGTCTTCTTACGTAAGAATCAATAATTGGTGAAATATCGTGTGCTACTCTGCAACAATGCGTATTACTGTATTTTAACCACCGAGTATTCCAACAATATTAACGGTAACAAATACACCGTTATTTATAAACAACTTATACTCGTCGTTTTCTTCATCCAATCGCTTTCCGTTATAGGGCCTATAGAAGACTGCGTCGTCGTATGAATATTCCCCGACAGTAAGAATATTCCACGACCAAACGAATATTCCCCGACAATAATGAATATTTTATAACCACTTGCTTATTTAAAATATTTGCACATTTTACCCATAACTAACCACATTAATCAAATAAACCCTTACTATTTCAAAATATTAAATAAAGGAAATTCCATTTTATTTATAAAAAAAAATTCTGGGTCTTACATTAAAGGTTAAATTAATCTAATGTGGAGTAATCTTTGTTGATGGGTTAGTATGTATGTACATGCTGATGGGTTAGTATGTATGTACAAACCCATGTTCTAAGTGTTTGATAACACACAGAGTATGATCAGTTCTACAAGAGTATCTTGAAGATTCATAGAAACTGATCACCTCCATGAATCAACCAGATACAAATAAATCGTAGAGTTGATTCTCACTCTGTGAACATTTAAACCCTGTGAACATAACTAAGCAAATGATGAAACCATCAAAGAAAAATAGTGTTTTATTAAAATGGAAAATCTTACTCACACTCACCATCATGCATCTCAAAATGTATTATCTAAGTTTGTTACATGCATGAATATGATTGTTGGTGATCAATATGATGATTATCCAAATATATGAGGAACAGGGATTTAGAAAACTAAACTAGCATGATCCATTTAACCATGGGTACCAAAAATAGAAATTTATAACCTGCAGGTACTTGGTCTATCTGGCCACACTAAGGAATGTTGAAGCAGATGACTTCAGTCAAGAAGATTCAACTAGCAGAAGGCTTAAGACTGTTCAGAAATGATTCTGATAAAATTCCTATATGTTAAAGCCTAACCTTGAAGACTTGCTGAGCTAATCTGAATGAAGCTCACATAGTTGTTGATCCTTATAAGGAAGTAGGCCATTCAACCAAAGATAAAAAAGGTCATATATGCTCAATCATGCTAAGCATATCATATGAGAAGAATCCTTAAGGAAGCTCACATCAGAGGATCATCGAGCATCAAACATGAGGAACTCATTACGGGATCAGAACTCCACAAGTACAAGCTAACAAAGAAGACTACGTTCGTAGTGCTGTCAAAAGATCGTAGAATGATCAGTCCTGAAGATATCTATGTCTACGATGTAAAAAAATTTGATTGTCAGTGGTGATTCCAGTCAGAAGGAGATATGCAAGGATGCCTCCTAATACACATGAAGAAAAGGAAATCACACCTCACTGAAAAGACAGCATCAACCATAGGGGAACAATGATCTATTAAGGAACAACAACACTGAGATATTCTATGAAGAAATGTACCAGTTATAGAGTCCCAAAACTTTGTCGCTGATGAACCAAATAAAGATCCATAGTTAGTAGGAACGTCTCAAAACGTACTACTGATAACCTATCAGCCACCCAACTCAAAATCGTGGAGTGCCTACGATCAAACACCTGATCGTAGTGTAAGAGCAGGAGGACACCACGATTATATCAAATGCAATTGTCTAAAGTTGATAGAGGACCTCCCCAGCTGAAAAGGTCAAATGAGATATCAGTGCAAATCACCTCTAAAGTAGTTCATCTGGAAAGCGCCTCAGGGACAAACCTGACCCTTAGCTCACTCTAAGAGGTTGGCCCTTCCTGAGCTACCTTAACCCAGAAGGATTACTTAGTTAAGTTCATCTCAAGGACCAAGACAGTCAATGATTATAGAGTAGAGTTTGAAGAGAACTCAACGATCGTGGTGCAATCTCAACGATCTTAAAAGCAGACTCGATGATCACAGTCCTACCAGAATGCACTAGCTCATGGTGAGCTTGGAAGAACCAAATAATTGCTCAAACCATTCAGAGTATGAGGAAATAAGGTCTAATGCTGATTGGAAATTTGTCCTGCTGAAGAAAAGTGCCCAAGCCTTCATAAAGTACATCAGTGGTTGAGCTATGTAGTTTCAAGATAAGGACTAGTGTCAAAACCAACCACTGCAACATCTCTCAGAAAAAGATCATTGAGTCAACAAAGGAACGTAGAGTCATTAGCTACCTCATCAAGATACTCTATGAACCAAAAAGGTCAACGATGAATCCACGTCAGTAATGCTTATTCTCTTAAAAGGAATATAAAACTAAAAAGGTTATGGGGAGTTACAGCTCATTACTGGGCATCGTGCAACCAATGGCTAGTTGACAAATCATAATGTTTGTAGAGTCAGAAGGAACTGCCACAAAGACAAATTCAAAATCTACAAATAGTTATCAGAAACTATCGAACCTCTCTCCCTCCCATTTTCAAACCCTAGAATCCTCTTCGAAGCCAAAATCAATTAAACCCTTAGAGCCTTGATCACAATCAACTGTCTCTCATAAATCTTTCTGAATCAAATACCTATATTCCTCAAACTATTCAAATGGAAGATTGGCGAGTAATCACTGGCATTCAGCTTGGAACCAAGTCGTTTGAAAAATTCAAAAAGAAGTTCAGAGACATTCTTGAACTTGTGAAGAAAGCTGGATTTTCAGAATGTCTTGAGGCAAGCACTCGAGTATATACTGAACTAGTTAAGGAGTTCTACTCAAATGCATCCATAAATGCCAGAACCCTTTCTACCAAGGTTAAAGGCCAGTCTCTAAAGCTGAAATCATTCGATATCAATCAATGCTTAGGTTTTCTTGACCTAGGACTGAAAAACCTTGATGAGATCGACACTGAGCAAGTGAAGAAGATTATGGGGTACCAAAGGAACCCTAGTCTGAAGGACATGAAGAAAAAAGAGTTTCCTGAGAAATTTGAGTTCCTTACTGAGATAGTGGGAAAATGTATACTATGCAAGGATACTGCACATGACACTGTGCTTGATTAGCAGTTGAAGATTATGTCTGCAATAGTTCTAAAGAAGAAAATCAACTTTGGAGCTATCTTGTTTGATCATATCTCCAAATGGATAGAAAAAGGATGAGATAAAGAAGTCTACTGATAGACCCCTAACTAAAGTCTTTCATGGAAGATTGCTGAGTATTATGATGAAGAAGAAGCTGGGAGGAAAAATCAAGGATGATGAAGGAGAGCCTTTAAATGTTCATGAAGTAATGTCTCCACAGCTGTTCGTGAACTGGAAGCAAAAACCAAAGGAAAACAAGAAGCTAACAACAACTGGGAGCAGAAGCAAGGTCTCTGTAAAGAAGAGGAAGGCGAAAGAGGTGGAAATTTCTGAGTCTGGTGACTCTGCACCAGTAGCAGCCACACCAGTAAGGAAGAGATCCAGGGGTATGAAGAAAACTAAGGCTCCACCAAGAAGTCTCTCCACCGAAGACAAAGATGAAGGTAAAAAGGTCTTAACTGCACCAAAGACCACAAAGAGAAGAAGCAACAGACTGCTTCAAGGGCCTTCAAGGAAGAAAACTAAGGTGGTAAACCAGCCAGCCCCAGTTTCCCAAGAAAGTACATCTAACGAAGAAGAGGACGTAGAGTCAGAAGAAGAGGAGGGAACTGATGGTTTCAAGACTGAGTCCCCAAAGAACAAATCCAGCGATGAAGGTGAAGCTAAATTCATAAAAGAAAATGTAAACCTTGCTGATGAAAAAGAATATGCAAGCCCTATGGCTAACTCTCAGAGCATTCACAATTATGATGAAGAAAAGCTACAAGATGACCCAACTGCATCTCCAAATGCAAATGCTCCAACAAGCCTAGATGATTGGTCAAACGATGTTGATTCGGAAGAAGAAGGACCTGCCCCTGCCAATATTGAATGACAAAGAAGGTTGCCTGGTGATTCAAAGGCATCAAAGTCTGAAGAGGAAGAAGAATCTAACTCTCCCATAGCTGAACCCCCAAGGAGAAGAAAGAGCTACAGACTACTAGCTAAATTTGCCTCCAAGAAGAAAAGTGATCACTCTACTGCAGTCATTGAAGTAAGTGATGATGAATCTGAATCAAAGGAAGAAAGTGCTGAAGATATGACTAGTGATGAAGAAGATGAATCCAAGGAAGATTTTCCTGAAGAAGGTTCTAGAAATGAAATTCAGCAAGAAGGATTCACTGATGAATTTGATCAGAATGTTTCATGTTCAGAAAGAGAAGAAATGGAGAAAGATTCTGATTCTGTACATCAGGAATCAGAGGAACCGAAATACTACAATATTCTCTCTCCAGCTAGGATTAACAGGAGAATAGTGGTGGAAGTCTCGAATAAACCACTAGAAGTGCCTCCAAAAAGATGGTTTTTCCAATGTATGCCTTGGTTAAAGGCACATACTGAAAAGTATGAAAGTTACCTCAGCTGGTGCTTCTCTTAGTTTCCAAGCCTGGAACTGGTGTCTCAGAACTTCCCTAGGTTGAAGAAGTTTGCAACAATGATGATCAAAGACCAGCCCCATTACAAAGTCTACAAACATGCTGGCAATAATTATATTCCTTATGATGGTAAAGTGGACTCTGAAGGCAGAAGGAATATGGCTAAGGAGCTGATCGTGAAGTCTGTTCACTCTACCACTGATGGTGTTCAAGTCTAGAATAAGAAGCCTCTATCTGCCCAAGCACAACTATCTGACATTCCTTCATCCTCCAATAGCGACTGGTATTCAATGATTTTTTAGATTCTCAATACTTTCGAAAATCTGTCCAAGGATGAAAATTATAGAGTCCAATCTGGTGTTCAACAAGAGGTTGCCCAAGCAGAGGACCAAATTCCTATGGAGCAGGAACAATTGAAGAATTCTAATGAACTAGTTGAAAAGATATCTCAAATCAATGATGAGTCAAAGATGGTGTTGACAGCAACAGGAGATAATTCAGTTCAAAACAGACTTCAAGCTACTATGGCTGATATATCTCTCAAAATCAAAGAGAGAGATCACATCTATCTGAAGGCCATACATGATCAGAAGGCAGAAGCTCTACGAGCACAAAAGACAAATGAAGAACAAATCTAAGTCCTCTCTGACAAGATTGACAACATGAATCAGTCTTTCTCCGTGAAACTTGAGCTGAGCCAACAAGAACTTAAGATTGAAGTTTCTAACTCCTCTTATCTAATGGAGCAGCTTATGTCCAACATGGAATAGCTCTCTCAAGTGATTAATGACAAAAAGAGGCATAGAAAGAGGAACAGTAAGAGGCATTCAAGAAAGGGCAAGAAGAGCAGAAGGAAACAAGAGAAGAAGACAGTAGAAGAAGAAGCTGGGTAGACAGCAGAAGAAGAAGCTAGGTAGACAGCAAAAGAAGAAGCTGGGTCATCATCTGAGGGGGAGCCAAAAGAAGAAGAAGAGAAGCATACATCTGAGGGGGAGCAGATAAAAGAAATAAAGTCAACATCCCAGGGGGAGCAGGAGCAAACAAATCAAACAGATGAATAGCTGATTAACAGACATCCTGAAAACATACATGGAGCCAAAGAGGTACATCTCTAACTAGTTAGGTATGTTCTGGATCCTGGATGTAAAATCATAGTATATTAAATTCCATATCATTATAAATGACATTCATAATTATTCGTTTTAGAAATACAACTTCTCACTGTATATAAGATTCATTCATAACATGCATATGCACTTATTGTTTTTGTCATAATCAAATAGAGGGAGATTGTTAGGAATAAACATGTGAATGATATTCATATTTACATATGATTTGATTATGATATATATATATGAATGAATATGCAAGTATGCTTGCATTAAGAAAAGATGTAAAGTCCTTTGATAGTTTATAGAAACATATGTACAAGGACTTAGAATGAATTGATCAAATATGTTAGGTTGATCCTACATAAGCAAAATAGCTTTGCAAAGTCCTTAAAAGGAAATGATGTACAAGGACTATAAATATAGAAAGATCAAGCATGTTAGGTTGATCTTATGATGTAATAGATAGGCTTGTCTGATCATCGGGCACTGCACCAGAAATCGTAGTCTACCAGGAGAGTCAAGGAAAACTCGAGAGCAATCGAGGCAGAATTGTAGTCTGTAAGATAGTAGATCTCGGAGTTCGTAGACTACCAGGAGAGACGAAGAAGGATCGTAGTGTGTTGAGTAACACTTCCTCAGAGCCACAGTCTGCTGAGAAAGTCATGTTTAGAATCATAGAGACAGCCTGCATACGAGCCGACCGAGCATCTACCGAAGCCAAGTCAAGAATCGTAGACTACACTCAGAGTCATAGAGTCTACTGATCGTATAAGAGGCAGAGATCGTAGTTGAGCAAGATCAGATGAAGACAACAAACACAAAGTCAGAAATCGTAGAGTGTCAAGATCTGACCTCGGAGTCGTAGTGTCTACACAGCTGAAGCTGAATCGTAGAGTATAGAGCTAATACTTCAACAGATGTGCTCACAACGCCAAGGCAGAATCGTAGAGCAAATACGATTCTCAACAAATGAAAACTCCCAGAATATCCAAAGGAATGAAGCCTCTGGTTGGCACTGCAAAGATACATCCCACCTGAAGGAAACTAGAGATCACTCAACAAATGACATGTAAGCTAGTAGAAGACCTAAGCACCAACTCAATTAACATCCAGATTAAGTCGTGAAGCCATTCGAGATGAAGTCTTCCACAAGTTGATCAAAAGAAGACTTCAGTAACTAACTAAGGAAAGTCAGCAAGTATAGTAGCTGTCAAGAAAATAGAAGACGACGATCTTGGAAGCAACCTAGATCGTAGTGTTTGCCAAATGAAGAAGGAACTGAAGGAGTGTACACAAAGATACTGGTCAGCCTCTGAAGAACAAGGATAAAGTGATTAAGCATTGGGTCAGTCCATTGATGATAAGTGAACAGGAGATCACAAAGAGAAAGGGAGCTGGAGACGCCACAAATCTGAAGTGTCTTGCTATTTAGAAGGGGCCAGAACAAAGAGTCAAGCCATCAGTATCTAAGAGCAGTCGAAGCAAACAAAAGTGTTGAAGCACTATACATGTGACGCCCCTAAAATAGGTATACATCACCCATATTGAGTCACCAAATACATGGTACAGAATACAAATACAAACTTAATTATACAACCGTCGTGTAATATATGACAAAACATAACTGAGAGTTTAAACAGGAATGTTGCCTTCTAGACAATATCCACTCTCAAATAGAGTCCTCATTACATTTATTGTCACACTATTTTATAGAATTGTGAGGACTACTAATACACCATCTCGGACCATACACCAGGCATGTGATAGACCGCACAGACAGGTTATTCTAACAGAATAATAAAGAATGGAATAACAAAAAAAATTCACTATGAATGCGGTACTTCGCATAGACAGATTATTCCAACATTCCAACATAATAATAAAGAATAGAATAACAAATCTTATAAGTATTCAACGAAAATAACTCTTTTCATGAATACGAAAGAATAATACCCCTTACCTTAGAAGAAATTAGATATTTGAATAGTGAGGTAACAGACTTCTCTTCTTCTTTCTCTCTATAATAATTGCTCTAAAGCTTTAGTGAATTGGTGAGAAATGAAGGAAGAATGAGCTTCTATTTATAGGAAAATATAGTTTCGATAATTGCACGTTTTGGGGCTCAAAATAATACATTACAATACTTTCAACTTTTCTTTTATTTTTAATTTAGTCTTGCAAGTATTATCAAACTTGCACCACCTCCCCTAATAGTAAATAATGTGAATCAATAGTTCAATCATATGAATCAATAGTTATAATCATGTGAAAATACGAATTACAGTATAGTACCTTCATTTATACCTTCATTTTTAACTTAGTCATGCAAGTATTATCAATCTTGTACCAACTCCCCTAATAGTACAAGAATGTGAATTAATAGTACACACATGTGAACAAATAGTTATGATCATGTTAATTAATAGCAATTAATTGCTCATTTATCCGATTAATTACCCTGATCGGTCAAGAAACTTCCGGACATCAATTAATATCGAAATAAATGTCGATTTCCACTAACACTAATAATTCCAACACAATGGAACTATTAATTTCATCTTTAATCAACACAAACTTATAGACATTGTAAATATTGCAATTTAATAATATGAATAACTTTGTCATCTCAATTATTGATTTAATAATATAACATATTATGTAGATGATACTGTGACAATAATTGAATCAATAATATGAGAGATATAATGCAGCAATTACTGTAGCAATAATTGAATATAACTGAGTGACTTCTCACGTAAGCATCGATAATCAATATCGTGTGCTATTATGCAACAATGCGTATTACTGTACTTTTACTACCGGGTAGTTCAACAGTTTAACGGTAAAACTTCCGCCATTATTTTTATAAAATGATAATTTATCGTTTTGTAACTACGACAATACTTCCGTTGTGGGGTCCACCAATGATTGTGCCGTCATACGAATATTCCCTGTTAAAATGAATATTCCCCGACCAATCGAATATTATATAACCACTTGCTTACTTTGCAAAATTTGTAAATATTACCCACAACTATAACATTATATTATATCCACACCATAATATTCAAAAATATATTTCGAGAGAAATTAATCTTTATTCATAAAAGTTGGGGTCTTACAACCTCCCCTTCTTTTGAAATTTTATCCTCAAAATTAGGGTACGTACTTGGTATATCGAAGAGGTGATGATATTTTGACTTCATCTCAGATTCTAACTCCCAAGTCATTTCTTCCACATCGTGGTTTCTCCACAAAACTTTGACTTGAAGTATAACCTTAGAGCGTAGAATATGATCCTTCTTATCCAAGATTTTAGCAGGTAATTCTTCATATGTTAAATCTTCCTCTATCTTGTCTGGTTCTAATTCAATAATGTGGTTCGGGTCTTTCACATATTTACGTAACATAGATATGTGGAAAACATTATGAACACGAGACATACTTAGCGGTAAGGCGAGTCTATAGTTCACAGTTCCTACTCGTTCGAGGATTATAAATGGGCCAATGAATCGAGGATTAAGTTTTCCTCTCTTTCCAAATCTTGTAACTCCTTTCCATGGAGCAACACGTAACAATATATGATCTCCAATATTGAATTCCACGTCATTTCGATGAAGATCAACATAACTCTCTTGTCGATCTTGTGGGGTTTTTATACGTTTTCGGATCATTTGAATCTTTTCCGTAGTCATACGTACCAAATCCGGTCCCAACAATGTTGCTTCACCCACCTCATCCCAGCATACTAGAGAACGACACTTTCTTCCATAAAAACGCCTCAAATGGAGCCATGCCAATACTTGCTTGATAACTATTATTGTAGGAAAACTCCACCAATGGTAAGAACTTGTCTCAACTTCCCTTGAAGTCAAGGACACAGAGTCTTAATAAATCTTCAAGAGTTTGATAGTCCTTTCCAATTGCCCATCCGTTTGAGGATGATATACCAAACTAAATCGTAAATCCGTGCCCATAGCTTTTTGCAAACTAACCCAAAATCTTGAAGTGAATCTTAGGTCTCAATCAGAAACTATGGATACTAGCATACCATGAAATCTTACAATCTCATTTATATACATACTAGCAAGACGTTCAAGTGTATAAGTTTCTCGTATTGGTAAGAAATGAGCAGACTTGGTCAATCTATCAACAATGACCCAAATCGCATCTATGCCTTGAGAAACCTTGGGAAGACCAGTAACGAAATCCATGGTAATGTGCTCCCACTTCCATTCTAGATTTTCAAGTGGTTGCAATGGACCTTTTGTCACTTGATGCTCTGCCTTGACTCATTGACAAGTTAGACACCTTGAGATAAACCCCGCTATCTCTATCTTCATATTGCTCCACAAAAATGTATGCCGAAGATCACGATACATTTTGGTACTCGTGGGATGGATTTCAAATGGTGTGTTGTGCGCCTCTATCATGATTTTATACTTCAAGTCAGAATCGTTAGGAACAAAAAGTCTGGAGTTGACTCGAAGTATTCCTTCTTCATCGATTCTTGCTTCTGAAATAGCACCTTCTTGCATTTTCTTCCTCATACGCATCACTCAGTGCGTAGCTTGAGCGGCTTTAACTTTATCGATTAAAGTCGGTTCCACTCGTATATTCACCATCATAACATGGGTCCCTCGAGTCTTTAACTCTATTTCCATCCTTTCCCCAAAATAGGTATACATCACCCATCTTGAGTCGCCAAATACATGGTACAATAAAAATACAAAAATACAACTTAATTATACAATGAAGTGTAAAATACAACTTAATAATAAACACAAAACATAAAGAGTTTTAATAAGAATATTGTCATCTAGATAATATCCACACTCAATGGAGTCCTCATTACATTTATTGTCACACTAT
The DNA here is from genome assembly GCA_020205605.1 of Panax ginseng. Classification (NCBI taxonomy): domain Eukaryota; kingdom Viridiplantae; phylum Streptophyta; class Magnoliopsida; order Apiales; family Araliaceae; genus Panax; species Panax ginseng. The sequence continues at coordinate 120,211,342 of CM035133.1, read as the reverse complement.
TTAACGAGAATAGTGAGGACTACTAATGCTATCATCGGACCATCACTCCGTTTCCCGACTCGTCCCAAACTATATTCTCATTTTTCAAGAGAACGGTGAAAGAAAGGGTGAGCTCAACTAGCCCGAGAAGAAATATTATGACTAAGATAATGCAGAATAAATTATCATTAGTCTTCAACAATGTTAAACCGATAAAATACAATAGACATCAAGTTTAAGCGGTAGCGAGAACAAGCAATCCATTAGAAAAGTCAAGTAGAGAATAAAATCTACTATCTTCTATGATTTAAAATGTTTTCTTCAATTTTATATTTGAGACTCAAACTTAATAAATAAACCACATCATCGAATCATCCCCGCACTACTACGGGCCAAGGATATTCATTAAATCATCAATGGTCATGACTATACAAGAATAATCCTGGTCATAATCATACCAAGTCCATCTCTCGCACGTAAGCCAAAGATATATAACAATAAAACCAATAATCAACAATCCATCTTTGCACGTAAGCCAAAGATATATAATTCAATAATCAACGTAATCATCTTCGCACGTAAGCCAAAGATAACTTTCATCACCATATAAGCATGAGGATGATGACAATGATATAAGCATTAATCAAACTAAAACAAGGATAAATATTAAAGACTTTAAATTTATCCAAATATTATCAATCACTTAATAAACTCATAATCTAATATTATTAATATTATAACAATATTTTAATCACCTCTAAACTTATAAACAATTTATTTCAATTGTTTACACTTTACCAAATAATGCATTTAATCATTCAAAGAATGCCATAATCATAAGATTTCATCACCAATGATCAAATCCCTCATCAAAAATCTGCATATACCTTATATAGGATTTCCAAGCCATAAAATCCTATTTTCCAACTTTGTTACTTCACATAACATATTTAACTCATATGTTCGTAACTAAACCATTTTCATGAAAAATACCAAATCAGTCCCAAAAATATTTCTTTTCTAGGATTTAGCAGAATATAGTCCCATAATGAACATATATTTTTCTCAGAATTTTTAAAATTCATTTACTATTTTTCAAAAATCAATTTCTAATTAATTCCTTAAGAAATTAGCTACCTCAAGTTTAACTCAAGAAATTCCCAAATCTTGGCAGGATCTTACACATGTTAACGTGAGCATTCAGTTTAAATTTCATGGTCATCGGAGTTATAGAACTCCAGTTATAGCATTTTTCGTCGGAAAAACCTTAATATTGAAATGGTCATAACTTGCTCATTTGAAGTCGGAATGAGCTCATTTTTGGACAGGAGCTACCTTATACCATATACTTTCATGTCCCAAAAGGCCAGAATTTTTCTCACAAATTAAGTGGCCAAAACAGCCCTTACAAAATTATGGGCAGTAGCTTTTTGCTATTTTTCAACTTTTGACTCCTTTGCTAAAAATAGTCCACACGAAAATCTACAACACCTTTTCTAGTGATTCCACTTGGATAAGTTAGTAAACTCATAGATCTACCTCTAGGACTTGACCACACTCAAAAATTCGAAATATAATAGGAGATATGGTCAATTGAATTTCATGTTTCATTTTCACCAAAATCTGATTTTCAACTCTTTGTGATTTCTAAGAAACTTTCATGTTTTTTCATAATAACCAACATAACTCCTCATGACAATGACATAATAATTCAATAAAACAAGTTCAAGAATAATTTTTAAAGACTTATAAGTTAATTTATCTTGAACTCAATAATGTCCAAATTGTCATCATGATACTTCTTTGTAGAGTAAAATTAAAGAATGCTCAGAAGAATATTTCCATGAAAAGATACTGGATGAAGCGCAAATATCAAGGATATTCTACTAATTTCATGGAGTATAGAAGTCAAAGCTTTAACCAAACCGAGTATAAGAGAATATATGAACCGCAAATGGATTTTACCCGCCATGCGGTAATCCACGTAAACAGATCATTTCCACAATTTAATAAGGAATGAATACGAAGGATCATTCACCATGCATGTGGTAATCCACATAGACAAGTTATTCCAACAGAATAATAAAGAATGGAATAATAGAAGGATTCACCATGCATGCGATAGAGCCTTGCAGACATAAGTTATTCCCAACGAAGAATATAAAAAAGCGGAACCAGGTCCGGCATAAAAACACATGACGAGGATATTATTAGAATAATGAGAATAATAATAATGGAACCAGTCCCATGCAAAAAAACGCATGATGAGGATATTCCATGAATAATAATAAATAATGGAACGAGTCCGGCGTAAATGCATGAGATAGGATATTACGATAGAATAATAAAGAATGGAATAATAGAAGAATTTCACCATATATGCGTTACTTTGCATATACTGAGTTATTCAACATAATAATAAAGAATGGAATAATAGAAGAATTTCACCATGTATGTGGTACTTGCATATAACAAAGTTATTCAACATAATAATAAAGAATGGAATAACGAGAAGAATTTCACCATGTATGCGGTACTTCACATAAATATAGTTATTCAATGTAATAATAAGAAATGGAATAACAATAGTAATTCTCTCTTCATGAATACAAAAAAATAATACCCCTTACCTTAGAAAAAAATTTGGATTTGGAATAGAGAGGTAGTAGACTTCTCTTCTTCTTTCTCTCTATAATTTCTCTTATAATAAATGCTCTAAAGCTTTAGTGAATTGGTGAGAAATGAAGGAAGAATGAGCTTCTATTTATAGGAAAATATAGTTTCGATAATTGCACATTTTGGGGCTCGAAATATTATTAAAGACAATACCTCCAACTTTTCTTTCATTTTTAATTTAGTCATCCAAGTATTATCAAACTTGCACCACCTCCCCTAATAGTAAATCATGTGAATCAATAGTAAATCATGTGACTCAATAGTTCTAAACATGTGAAAAATTAATTACAAAGATATAGTACCTCCATCTATACCTCCATTTTAACTTAGTCATGCAAGTATCATCAATCTTGCACCAACTCCCCTAATAAGTGAAAGTGAATGTGACTCAATAGTAACTCGTGAATGTAACTCATGAATAGTAACTCGTGAATAGTACTTAACACGAAAAGTGCCCCGAATAATACCGATTGAACAATATAATCTCCAGACATCAATTATTATCGAAATAAATGTCGATTTCTACTAACACAAATAATCCCAACACAATGGAACTATCAAATTCATCTTTAATCAACACGAACTTATTCATCATTAATATTATAACTCACAATATTTAACAAACGAAGTCGTTCCCAAGAAAGAGGGGGCTTTCCAATAAGGATTTCTCCCTATTGGCGCGCAATTAGGTGATCAAACCTCTCCTTGGCAGAACTTCTAGACATTGTAAATATTGCAATGTAATAATATGAATAACTTTTTGTCGTCTCAATTATTGATTTAATAATATACCATATATACGCAGATGATCTTGTGACAATAATCGAATCAATAATATGAGAGATATGATGCAAACAATTCTTTATAGCAATAATTGAGTATAAGCGAGTGACTTATCACGTAAGCATCAATAATCAAATCTGGTGTGTGCTACTATGCAACCACGTATTATCGTACTTTTTACTACCGGGTAGTTTCAACAGTTTTAACGATAAAACTTCACCGTTATTTAATAAGATAATTCTGTCGTTTTATTACTACGATAATACTTTCGATTGTGGGTTCACCAATGATTGTGCTGTCGTACGGATATTCCCGACAAAAAGAATATTCCCCGACCAAACGAATATTTTATAACAACTTGCATACTTTGCAAAATTTATAAATACTACCCACAACTATAACATTATATCAAATCCATACCATAATATTAAAAAAAATATTTTGAGAAATTTAAATCTTTATTCATAAAATTTGGGGTCTCACAATCTCCCCTCCTTATGAAATTTCGCCCTCGAAATTTACGTACATACCTGGTATGCCGAAGAGATGAGGATACCTTGACTTCATTTCAGATTCTAACTCTTGAGGTATAACCTTTGAGTGTTGAATACGATCCTTCTTATCCAAGATTTTAACACGTATCTCCTCATACGTTAAATCTTCTGCTATCTTGTCCGGTTCTAAATCAATAATGTGGTTGGGTCATCCACATATTTACGTAACATCGATACGTGATAAAGCGTTATGAACACGCGCACATACTTGGCGGTAAAGCGAGTCTATAAGCCACAGTTCCTACTTTCGATCGAGGATTTCAAATGGGCCAATAAAATCGAGGGTTGAGATTTCCTCTCTTCATCAATTCTTGCTTCTAGAATAACGCCCTCTTGAACCTTCTTTCTCACATTCATCATCTCTCGGGTATGTAGCTTCGAGAGCTTTAACTTTATCGATTAAAGTCGATTCTTTATATTTATCGATTAAAGTGGGTTCTAGAGTCTTAATCTATATCATCATTTGTTAGTTCTTCAAATGGGTTCTTTATGTTAATTCGCTTTCGTAAACGCATACGATCTTCTACTCAACACGTCGGCTACCACGTTCGCTTTTCCACGATGGTATTGAATGGTACGATCGTAATCTTCAAATGACTCGAGCCAACGTCTTTGGCGCATGTTACGTTTCGTTTTGGTTAAAGAAATATTTGAGGGTTTTAGAAATGGGTTTTTCTTTGAATTCGATATACAAAATTCGATTTCACGCTCTGGGGTAGGCTAAGAAGTCTTCAAGAATACGTCAGAAATTTATTAACAATAGAAATATCATTCAAAAGCGTGACTCTCATCCAAGACTTGGATAACATATGTAATGAAGGTTTCTCTAACGGAGTTTCAACCGATAAGTCAAAGTCTAACTTCTCTAGAGTCAAATTTAAGCGTTGAACGCAAGCAAGAGAGATAAAAGAATGGGTAGAACGGTATCTAATAAGGTATAGACTTTTGCAAGAATTTATAATTAACTAACCCGTGCTAACCCGTTCGGGTTACTCGCTTTTTGAGAAGTCACGAAAAATGCTCTTCCTGAAACCACCGACTTTGTTTTGTCTGTATCCGCCTTTGGTGCCACCGTCCCAACTGGACTTGACTTTGGTGCACGACAAAATTGGGCTAGGTGACCTTCTCTTCTTGAAATTTCCACTTCTATTATCTTGGCCATGATTACCACCGAAGTGGATACCATTCTTGGCATGATAATTTCCCCCACGATGGTTATCATTGTTAGATGATGGCCGTTGCCATTGCAGTACGATTATTATCGTGTTGTTGTTGCCTTTTCGTTGCCTTTTGGTTGCACTCAATTTGACTCATTATCGCGCTCCAATAAGCAAAGAGCCCTATTCACAACATTTGAATACAAACCTTCGTCACAAAACAAAGGGTTAATTGACATATCACATATTATCCCTATACTCGACCGACCAATTAAATACCAAATAAACTTAGGTAGGTCATAAACTAGCGAAGAAGAATTCCCATCTCTCCCTCCTAGTTCTTGTCTCACATCTCAAACCAGGATCATATCCCTAAGCTTTGATACCAACTGTGATGCCCCCAAAATAGGTATACATCACCCATCTTGAGTCGCCAAATACATGGTACAAAAATACAAATACAACTTAATAATACAACTGTCGTGTAAAATACGACAAAACATAAACTGAGAGTTTTAATAAGAATATTGTCATCTAGACAATATCCACACTCAATGGAGTCCTCATTACATTTATTGTCACACTATTTAACAGAATAGTGAGGACTACTAATGCTATCATCTGGACCATCACTCCGTTCCCCGACTCGTCCCAGCTATATTCTCATTTCCTGAAGAGAACAGTGAAAGAAAGGGTGAGCTCAACTAGCCCAGTAAGAAATATTATGACTAAGATAATGCAGAATAAATTATCATTAGTCTTCAACAATGTTAAACTGATAAAATACAATAGACATCAAGTTTAACGGCTGTAGCGGAACAAGCAATCCATTAGAAAAGTCAAGTAGAGAATAAAATCTACTATTTTTATGATTTAAAATGTTTTCATCAATTTTTATCATTTGAGACTCGACTTAGTAAATAAACCACATCATCGAATCATCCGCTCTACGGGCCAAGGATATTCATTAAATTATCAATGGTCATGACTATATCTAGAATAATCCTCGGTCATAATCATACCAAGTCCATCTCTTGCACGTAAGCCAAAGATATACAACAATAAAAATCAATAATCAACAATCCATCTTTGCACGTAAGCCAAAGATATACAATTCAATAATCAACAATCCATCTTTTGCACGTAAGCAAAGATAACTTTCATCACCATATAAGCATGAGGATGATGACAATGATATAAGCATTAATCAAACTAAAACAAGGATAAATATTAAAGACTTTAAATTTATCCAAATATTATCAATCACTCAATAAACTCATAATCTAATATTATTAATATTATAACAATATTTTAATCACCTCTAAACTTATAAACAATTTATTTCAATTGTTTACACATTATCAAATAATGCATTTAATCATTCAAAGAATGCCATAATCATAAGATTTCATCACCAATGATCAAATCCCTCATCAAAAATTTGCATATACCTTATATAGGATTTTCAAGCCATAAAATCCTATTTTCCAACTTTGTTACTTCACATAACATATTTAATTCATATGTTCGTAACTAAACCATTTTCATGAAAAATACTAAATCAGTTCCAAAAATATTTCTTTTTTGGGATTTAGCATAATATAGTCCCATAATGAACATATATTTTTCTCGGAATTTTTAAAATTCATTTACTATTTTTCAAAAATCAATTTCTAATTAATTCTTTAAGAAATTAGTTACCTCAAGTTTAACTCCAGAAATTCCCAAATCTTGGCAGAATCTTACACATGTTAATGTGAGCTTCAGTTTAAATTTCATGGTCATTGGAGTTATAGAACTCCGGTTATAGCATTTTTCGTCGGAAAAACCTAAATATTAAAATGGTCATAACTTGCTCATTTTAAGTCGGAATGAGCTCATTTTTGGACAGGAGGTACCTTATACCATATACTTTCATGTCCCAAAAGGCTAGAATTTTTCTCACAAATTAAGTGGCCGAAACAGCCCTTACAAAATTATGGGCAGTAGCTTTTTGCTATTTTCCAGCTTTTGACTCCTTTGCTAAAAATAGTCCACACGAAAATCTACAACACCTTTTCTAGTGATTCCACTTGGATAAGTTAGTAAACTCATAGATCTAACTCTAGGACTTGACCACACTCAAAATTCGAAATATAATAGGAGATATGGTCAATTGAATTTCATGTTTCATTTTCACCAAAATCTGATTTTCAACTCTTTGAGATTTCTAAGAAATTTTCATGTTTTTACATAATAACCAACATAACTCCTCATGACAATGACATAATAATTCAATAAAACAAGTTCAAGAATAAATTTTAAAGACTTATAAGTTAATTTATCCTGAACTCAATAATGTCCAAATTATTATCATGATACTTCTTTGTAAAGTAAAATTCAAGAATGCTAAGAAGAATATTTCCATGAAAAAATACTGGATGAAGCGCAAATATCAAGGATATTCTACTAATTTAATGGAGTATAGAAGTCAAAGCTTTAACCAACTGAGTATAAGAGAATATATGAAACTGCAAATGAATTTTTGCCTACCATGCGGTAATCCACGTAAATAGATCATTTCCATAATTTAATAAGGAATGAATACGAAGGATCATTCACCATGCATGTGGTAATCCACATAGACAGGTTATTCCAACAGAATAATAAAGAATGGAATAATAGAAGGATTCACCATGCATGTGATAGAGACCGCACAGATAGGTTATTCCCAACAAAATAATAAAGATAGAACCCGTGGTAAAAAACAAGATATTCAAACAGAATAATAAAATGGAACCGGTCCGTAAAAGCGCATGCAGACGGGATATTCAGCGAGAATAATAAATAATGGAACCAGTCGTGCGTAAATGCATGACGCATGGATATTACGACAGAATAATAAAGAACGGAATAATAGAAGAATTTCACCATGTATGCAGTACTTTGCATATATAGGTTATTCCAACATAATAATAAAGAATGGAATAACAGAAGAAGTTCACCATGTATGCGGTACTTCGCATAACCAGGTTATTCCAACATAATAATAAAGAATGGAATAACAAAAGAATTTCACCATGTATGCGGTACTTCGCATAAACAGGTTATTCCAACAGAATAATAAGGAATGGAATAACAATAGCTCTCTTCATGAATACGAAAGAATAATACCCCTTACCTTATTATAAAGCTGGATACTGGAGTAGAGAGGTAGCAGACTTCTCTTCTTCTTTCTCTCTATAATTTCTCTTATAATAAATGCTCTAAAGCTTTAGTGAATTGGTGAGAAATGAAGGAAGAATGAGCTTCTATTTATAGGAAAATATAGTTTCGATAATTAATCAAAACTCTCTTCATGAATATGAAAGAATAATACCCCTTACCTTAGAAGAAACTGGATATTGGAATAATGAGGTAGCAGACTTCTCTTTTTGTTTCTCTCTATAATAATTGCTCTAAAGCTTTAGTGAATTACTGAGAAATGAAGGAAGAATGAGATTCTATTTATAAGAAAATATAGTTTCGATAATTGCACGTTTTGGGGCTCAAAATATTACAATATAATACCTTTAACTTTTCTTTCATTTTTAATTTAGTCCTGCAAGTATTATCAAACTTGCACCACCTCCCTAATAGTAAATAATGTGAATCAATAGTTCAATCATGTGAATCAATAGTTATAATCATGTGAAAATACAAATTATAGTATAGTATCTCCATCTATACCTCCATTTTTAACTTAGCCATGCAGGTATTATCAATCTTGCACCAACTCCCCTAATAGTATAAGAATGTGAATCAATAGTACACACATGTGAACAAATAGTTATAATCATGTGAATTAATACAATTAATTGCTCATTTAATCGATTAATTACCCGACTGGTCAGTAAAACTTCCAAACATAAATTAATATCGAAATAAATGTCGATTTCCACTAACACTAATAATTCCAACACAATGGAACTATCTAATTCATCTTTAATCAACCCGAACTTATTCATCATTAATATCATAACTCACAATATTTAACAACTAGGTCATTCCCAGGAAAGAGGGGGCTTTCCAATAAGGATTTCTCCCTATTGGCGCAATTAGGTGACCAAACCTCTCCTTAGTAGAACTTCTAGACATTGTAAATATTGTAATTTAATAATATGAATAACTCTGTCGTCTCAATTATTTGTTTAATAATATACCATATAACGCATATGATACTGTGACAATAATCGAATCAATAATATAAGAGATATAATGCAGCAATTACTGTAGCAATAATTCAGAATAACTGAGTGACTTATCACGTAAGCATCAATAATCAATATCGTGTGCTACTATGCAACCACGCGTATTACTGTACTTTTACTACAGGGTAGTTCAACAGTTTAACGGTAAAACTTCCGCCGTTATTTAAAAAGATAATTCTGTCATTTTATTACTACGATAATACTTCCGTTGTGGGTTCACAAATGATTGTGATGTCGTACAGATATTCTCGACAAAAAGAATATTCTCTGACCAAACGAATATTTTATAACAACTTGCATACTTTGCAAAATTTATAAATACTACCCAAAACTATAACATTATATCAAATCCATACCATAATATTTAAAAAAAATCGAGAAATTTAAATCTTTATTCATAAAATCTGGGGTCTCACAATAATGCCCGTACCGAGTTCTGAAAGCAGTCTTTGGAATGTCATCAGTTTTAATCTTCAATTGATGATATCCGGAACGAATATCAATAGGAGCCATTTGATATGGGGCTTTGGAAATGGGTTTTGCACCGGATTCAAGGTCGATACAAAATTAAATTTCACGCTCTGGGGGTAGGCTAGGAAGTTCTTCAGGGAATACATCAGGAAATTTATTTACAATAGAAATCATTCAAATTTGACGTATTTTTATTTAAATCCGTCACATGGGCTAAGAAAGCTTGACATCCATTTTTCAATAAACGAATAGCTTTATGACTTGATATGACAGTGATTGATTTTAGTGGTTTGGTTGCTTGAATTCGCATAATAGGTTGGTTAGGAATATGAAAGCTAACAACCTTACGAAAACAATCGATCTTAGTGTTATGGGTAGTTAACCAATCAATCCCTAAATCACATCAAATGCAAGTATTTTCAAGGAAATAAGATCGACAGGTAACGTGCGGTTACCGATTTGAATCAAACAAGACTTATAAACCGTGGATGTAATGAAGGTTTCTCCCAACGGAGTTTCAACAGATAAGTCAAAGTCTAATTTCTTCGGAGTAAAATTTAAACGTTGAGCGCAAGTAGAAGAAATAAAGGAATGGGTAGAACCGGTATCTAATAAAGTATAAACTTCGCTAGAGTTTATGATTAGCTTACTCGTGATCACCTCGTTCGGATTCGTCACTTTTTGGGAGGTTACGACAAACGCTCTCCGTTGAACTACCGATTTTGTCTTGTCTGGGACAACCTTTGATGCCTCCATCCCAGTTGGACTTGACTTTGGTGCATGACAAAATCGGGCTAGGTGACCTTCTTTTCCACAATTGTAACATGCTTTGGATTTCATCATGTACTTTGGACTTATGTGTCCTTACCCTCCATATTTATAACATACGACCGGTGGTCATTCTCCTTCCTTAACAACAGGTGCTGGTGATGACGTCTTTCCATCATTATTGAATCTCCTCTTCTTGAAATGTCCACTCTTATTGTCATGGCCATGATTACCACCGAAGTGATTACCATTTCTGGCATGTTAATTCCTCCACGTTTGTTGTCACCGCGCTCGATGATCACATTACTAATCGGTATTATCGACTTGTCGGCTTCTCTCTCTTGGTTGGGTTGACTCATTATCGCGCTCCAATAACTGAGCCCTATTCACAACATCTAAATACAAACACAGTTTATGAGAGATAAGGTATTGACGTATCTCAGGTTTTAAACCTCTTAGAAACATCCGCGTCATTCTCTCATCATTATTAACCAAGTGGGACACAGACAACTTGGCAAACTTAGCTTCATACTGTGTCATGGTCATATTGTTTTGCTTAAGCTTGATGAACTCTACCTCCTTCATGTGACGAATACTTTCAGGAAAGTACTTGTCATTGAACAGTTCTTTGAACTTCTCCCAAGACATCTTCGGTCTGGTTGAGTTGAGTACGCTTTACTGATTCCCACCGAAGAATGCCGCCGCTACATAACATGAAGGTGGCAAAGGGAACCTTTTTCTCCTCGAAGCATCCCAAGACATCAAATATCTTGTTGATCTGCTTTATCCATGTCTCTGCCTTAAGTGGTTTTGGCTCTCCAAAAAACTCTGGTGGTCCCAGCTCCTTGAACTGCTTAGCGGTGACCATCCGAGAGTTATTAGTGTTTCCACCTGCATTTTGGATAGGAGCAGCCTTCGCCTGATGTTGCATGAAACCTCTGAACATCCCATCGTTCATCATTTGATCGTTGTTGTTTACCTGAGGATTATTGTCTTCCTGTTACACATTATCCTGGGTATTAATCTGTGGTGACTCAACGGTCTCATGTGCTTCATTGCTTATATCAACATTTTTGGATGCCATTTTCAAATACTACCACAAAACAAGGGTTAATTATCATATCATATATTATCCCTATACTCTGACCGACCAATTAAATACCAAATAAACTTAGGTAGGTCATATTAGCGAAGGAATTTCTGCTCTCTCCCTCCTAGTTCTTGTCTCACATCTCAGCCAGGGATCATATCCCTAAGCTTTGATACCAACTGTGACACCCCCAAAATGGGTATACATCACCCATCTTGAGTTGCCAAATACATGGTACAGAATATAAATACAAACTTAATTATACAACCATCGTGTAATATACGAAAAAACATAACTGAGAGTTTAAACAGGAATGTTGCCTTCTAGACAATATCCACTCTCAAATAGGGTCCTCATTACATTTATTGTCACAATATTTTATAGAATAGTGAGGACTACTAATACACCATCTCGGACCATCACCCCGTTCCCCGACTAGTCCCGGCTACGTTCTCATTTCTTGAAGAGAATAATGAAAGCAAAAGGGTGAGCTCAACTAGCCCAGTAAGAAATACTATGACTAAGATAATGCAGAATAAATTATCATTAGTCTTCAACAATGTTAAACTGATAAAATAAAATAGACATCAAGTTTAACTGCAACGAAATAAGCAATCCATTAGAAGAGTCAAGTAGAGGATGATATCTACTATCTTCTATGATTTAAAATATTTTCATCAATTTTTGTCGTTGAGACTCAGCTTAATAAATAAACCACATCATCGAGTCATCCCTGAACTACGGGCCAAGGATATTCATTAAACCATCAATGGTCATGACTATACAGAATAATCCCTGGTCATAATCATACCAAACACCGTCCATCAATGCACTACAGGCCACTAAGGACTTTTACCACATCATTTATAACATTACAGGTCATGATTATACCGAATAATCCCTAGTCATAATCATACCAAGTCCATCTATGCAAGTAAATCAAGATGACTTTAATCACAATATAAGCATCAGGATGATGACAATGATATAATAATTCAATAAAACAAGTTAAAGGATAAATTTTAAAGATTTATAAGTTAATTTATCCTGGAATCAATTACGTCCTAATTGTCAACATGATATTGCTTTGTGGAGTAAAATTCAAGAATGCTTAGAAGAATATTTCCATGAAAAGATACTGGATGAAGCGCAAATATCCAGGATATTCTACTAATTTCATGGAGTTATGAAGCCAAAACTTTAACCAACTGAGTATAATAGAATGTATGAAACTACAAATAGATTTTCGCCCGCCATTCGATAATCCAAGTAGACAGATCATTTCCACAATTTAATAAGGAATGAATACGAAGAATCATTCACTATACATGCGGTAATCCACATAGACAGCTTATTCCAACAGAATAATAAAGAATGGAATAATAGAGGAATTCACTAGGCATGCGATAGACTGTACAAACAGGTTATTCCCAACAGAATAATAAAGAATGGAACCAGTCATGCGTAATCGCGCATGCATGTGATATTCCAATGAATAATAAAGAATGGAACCAGTCATGCACAATCCGTATGCATGTAGGATGTTTCAATAGAATAATAATGAATGGAACTGTGTCATGCGTAATCCGCATGCAGAAAAGTTATTCCAATAGAATAATAAAGAATGGAACTGGTCGCGCGTAATCCGCATAGTATGAGGATGTTCCAACAGAATAATAAAGAATGGAACCGGGTCAAGCGTAATCCGTGATGCATAAGATGTTCCAATGTAATAATAAAGAATGGAATAACAACAAAATTCACCAGGTATACGATAGACCGCATAGACAGGTTATTCCAACAGAATAATAAAGAATGAAATAACAGAAGAATTTCACCATGTATGCGGTACTTCGCATAGATTGGTTATTCCAACATAATAATAAAGAATGGAATAACAACTCTTAAGAGTATTGAAATAAAATAACTCTCTTCATGAATACGAAAGAATAATACCCCTTACCTTAGAAGAAACTGGATATTGGAATAGTGAGGTAACAGACTTCTCTTCTTCTTTATCTCTATAATAATTGCTCTAAAGCTTTAGTGAATTGGTGAGAAATGAAGGAAGAATGAGATTCTATTTATAGGAAAATATAGTTTCGATAATTGCACGTTTTGGGGCTCAAAATATTACAATATAATACCTTTAACTTTTCTTTCATTTTTAATTTAGTCCTGCAAGTATTATCAAACTTGCACCACCTCCCCTAATAGTAAATAATGTGAATCAATAGTTCAATCATGTGAATCAATAGTTATAATCATGTGAAAATACGAATTATAGTATAGTATCTCCATTTATACCTCCATTTTAACTTAGTCATGCAAGTATTATCAATCTTGCACCAACTCCCCTAATAGTATAAGAATGTGAATCAATAGTACACACATGTGAACAAATAGTTATAATCATGTGAATTAATATAATTAATTGCTCATTTAATCGATTAATTACCCGACTGGTCAGTAAAACTTCCATACATAAATTAATATCGAAATAAATGTCGATTTCCACTAACGCTAATAATTCCAACACAATGGAACTATCAATTTCATCTTTAATCAACACAAACTTATTCATCATTAATATTATAACTCACAATACTTAACAACCAGGTCGTTCCTAGGAAAAAGGGGGCTTTCCGATAAGGATTCCTCCTTATTGGCGCGCAATTAGATGACCAAACCTCTCCTTGACAAAACTTCTAGACATTGTAAATATTGCAATTTAATAATATGAATAACTTTGTCGTCTTAATTATTGATTTAATAATATAACATATTATGCAAATGATACTGTGACAATAATTGAATCAATAATATGAGAGATATGATGCAGCAATTACTGTAGCAATAATTGAATATAACCGAGTGACTTCTCAAAGCATCAATAATCAATCGCGTGCTACTACGCAACTACGCGCCAGTATTCTTTGTACTTTACTACCGGGTAGTTCAACAGGTTTAACAGTAAAACTTTGTAGTTATTTTTATAAAAGATAATTTCGCCGTTTTCTAACTACGATAATACTTCCGATTGTGGGGTCCACCAATGATTATGCCATCGCATTTAATATTCCCCGTTAAAACGAATATTCCCCGACCAATCGAATATTATATAACCACTTGCTTACTTTGCAAAAATTGTAAATATTACCCACAACTATAACATTATATTATATCTACACCATAATATTCAAAAATATATTTCGAGAGAAATTAATCTTTATTCATAAAAGTTGGGGTCTTATAGTACAAGAGAAGGAAGAAGTGTTCTACATTGCAGATCTATTGAACACTCTTCAAGATCGTAGTGTTGTCTCTACCGTCAACCAGATACTACTATCAGGTTCAAGAAATGCATGCATCAGAATCGTAGAGTTCGGTCATCCAAAGATTAAAGCATTGGCAACAATTCAATCTAAAGGTTAGTATTCGGACAAGAGCTTATTGAGAGCATCGATGCAAAAGGCCAACCTCTAATATAGAAATGAGAAGGGGGAAATAAAGTCGTCGACCTACCAGAGACATCAAAGTGGCATCTCTGACGGGGTAGGTGAAATAGTAGACTGCAGTGTCAGAAAGTCATGTCATGTCATATCTGTAGTCTGCACAAAACAACTTTAGATCTGCGAAGCAATTCAAAGAGCTCTCAACGGCTACTTTCTAACGGGAAGATTGGGAAGGAGTATAAATCAGCTAGAGCTTCAAAGATCAAAGGTTGCTGGAGTTGCTGAGTTTGGAGAATTGGTGGACTGATCTAGCCAACGTAAAATAGTGAGTGACCAATGAAGGTCCGAAGGCTCACTCTACGATCCACCAAGAACACTTAATGATGAAATGGATTAAATTAATTAGTACTATTAACAAATAAATAATGTCATTGACTGATTGTTATTCATTAATTATCAAGAATAATAACATGTAAAGAGAAATTATATATATTAAGGTTTTTCATTCAATATAAGATGAGGTGTGACATTGGAATTATTATATAAAACTATATGATAAAAGTAAGCTTAACTTATGTGATTTATTATGTTGGGTGAAAAAGAGTCTTATGTGACCCCATGTTGTGTGTAGGGGTATTTAAAATTGTATTTTAAACCTATGAGAGAAAGTAACTTTGATTAAATAAATAATTAATAATAAGTAATATGTGTGCCCAATTAAATTATATCCTAGTCTAGGGTAAATAATATTTGAAATAAATCAATGAACATGGGTTATATAATTTTATGTGTGGGAGGTATATGTATGCCCATTTGTGAAGAAAGAGTAAAATAAACCTAAGTGAGCTAATCAAATGTTGAGTATTAGAATGTCCCAAATTGAGTGTCACTCTTTTCTTCTTCACGTAATAGGCCATTGGCCTAGTCCCTCCTTACAAAACACAAAGCTAGAAATTATGAGATGGGGAGTGGCCTATATGGTACTCTTCTATGAAATCCTTCATAACCATCAGCTTCTTCTCCATTCCAATGGTTTAATTCACTGAGTAAAGCTTAGATTGGTCACAAGCTTTCCTATAAATGGAGCTCTTCAAGTTCACAACCATTTTGCTAATTCTCTGTTAAAATTTCAAGTGTGTGTGTGTGATTGGGTGGAGCTTATATAATCTGCAAAGTGAAGCTAGAGTAGCAATTCAACTCCACCAAAGGTAATATTCCTCTATATGTTCTTCCATTCAAGTATTTGCAAAGTTCTTAAAAAAGTACAATAATACTTGTTTTAAGTTGAAAAGTTTATGGTTGATGCATGCTAGAATGTGTAACTTGAAGCTAGACATTGTTAATATGGTTAAATACGAAATCAACGAAATTTAAACGAAGTAAATTGGTCAAGTAACGAATCCGTAATGAAGAGAATCGCTAAATGTGTTAAACTTTGGAAAAATGACAAAATCTTGAATTGATCCTTGAATTTAATTGTTTGTATGTTTCGAAGTGTTAGAAGCATGCTAGTGATGTTTCATAGCAAGTTTATATCAACTATAAAGCATTACATTGTTGTTTGGACGGTTATTGGGTTGAAGATTGCTTGAAATCTCGAAGCAGGGGATGCCTGTGATCATAAGACAACAAATGCCTGCCTTGCCTGAAGGGGTCATGTCACAGATAAGGCCACCTGGCAAGTGGGAGATGTTTACAGAGCTATGCTGCCCTGGGGGGGTTTTATAGTGTTAAGGTCACTTCCTACGAGGGGTGGGTGTCAGAGTGACCTAACCTTGTTTGTTTTGTTTTATTTTGATTGTTTGATGCAAGAAGTCTTAACTTCACTTAAATTCAAGAACATACATACTTCTTAAACATGTATCAATGAAAGTTGCAAGATGTTTTAGTTGAATTATAACCTTTTGAAAGAAAAGTTAAAAGACGAAAACCATGTTATAAAACCTTACGCTTTTTTTTAATCTAACCTATTGAGCATATGTTTATAGCTTAGTTAGTCTTGTAAATACATATGAAATGTGGACTCAACGTACCTTACATGTATAGATTGTTAGACATGACATCTTAATATTTGATAACCAATTGAGTTGAAAACTCTATGACTTATATTATAAACTTTTGAACAATTAGGATAAGATGCTTATGCCTCTAGAGATAATCGACATGTTCACACATCTAGTTAGACATTATATAAACTATGCAAGCATGTGTAGAAAGAAGTTGTTTGGCAATATTATGTGGTGTAATGAATACTATGGCTAGTGGTTGATATAATAAACTTTTTTAACTTTGAAAGATAGAAATGTATGAGTAACTTTAATAAAGGGTTAAAACTAGCTTAAAGGTTCTTTAATATGTGAAACGACTTAAAAATACGTAAAGTAAGGGATATTTTGCAAATACAAGTAAACGATAAGCATATGGTACTCAAGATTTTAAAGGTATAAATCAATGTGAGGTACGCATTTATGAGTTTAAATGTTTGTAGCCTATATAAATTTAGATATATGTGATGAAAGTATGCAAATATGTATGTGACGCCCCCAAAATAGGTATACATCACCCATTTTGAGTTGTCAATATCATGGTACAGAAACAACTACAACTTTATTAATACAACATAAAAACTGAGAGTTTAAAAACAAATATTGTCTTATAGACAATATCAACACTCAAATAAGTCCTCATTACAATTATATTGATACATTATTTTACAAAAATGGTGAGGACTACTAAAACAACTCTCTAGAACCATCATTCCAAACCCCGCCTAGAACTCGCTACATTCTCGCCTCCTGAGAAGAAAAATGGAACAAAAAGGAAAAAGGTGAGCTCAACTAGCCCAGTAAAGAATATTATGACTAAGATATTATAGAACAAATTATCGTTAGTCTTCAATGAGAGAAAAATCGATAAAATACAATGACAACAAGTTTCAGATCAATATTTGCAGCAGAAATAATAATTCATAGATGAGTTACGTAGAGAATGAAATCTACTATAATCTATGAATTTAAAAGTCCATCATCAATATTTTATCCCTGTAACATCAATCAATACACATCTTGAATCAAATATTCATCTTTGCACTACATGTGCCAAAGATATTCATCACCGGGGTCATGTTCATCTCAACACTGCTCATCTTTGCACTACGGCCAAAGATATTCATAAAATTCATTCATCTTTGCACTACAGGCCAAAGATATACAGTAATATCATCATTTATGACTGAGGATAATGAAAAATATTTTAAAGAAATGAATCTAGTGAAACAAAAGAATAAATTTTAAGGATTCGTACTTCAAACAATCCAAGTTCAAAAATACTTCATAAATAATCATGGTGAAGTAAAATTCAAGAATGATCAAAACATGGATACAATCAAAGCTTGTATCCATAATAGATATTTTGGATAAAAAACAAAAATTTAATTTTTCTGTGAATAGTGCCATATTCGTGAATAATACCATATACGTGAATAGTGTCGTATACGTGAATAGTAACCCCGACACTAAAAGACAAGAATTTAGCAAGAAAAATCTTACCAATAATCCTGCATAATGATATTAGAAGAAATAATATCATTTTAAAAAAAATAACATCCCTTACCTCGAAATGACGGTACTTTTGAC
This sequence comes from Panax ginseng, assembly GCA_020205605.1. Taxonomy (NCBI): domain Eukaryota; kingdom Viridiplantae; phylum Streptophyta; class Magnoliopsida; order Apiales; family Araliaceae; genus Panax; species Panax ginseng. The sequence continues at coordinate 120,192,545 of CM035133.1, read as the reverse complement.
TAGAATATTGCATATAGTGTTGAAGAGAACTTGCACCGTATAACAACACTCAAAGTATCAAAATACTCACAAGCATACGCTCGATAATATAAACAAAGAAAGAGAGATAAAACTTCAGTTTCTGGTGTGATTTTCAATTCTAACCTAAGCACCCTATTTATAAGAAATTGCTTAGAACACCAAAGCAGAAAATTTAATATAATATATATTTATAAAAATTATTCAAGCCCAACTCTTTGGCAACTGAATTCAGCATGTTTACAACACCATTGGAGCCCACCAAATGACAAAAAAACGTTTTTGTTAACTAAAACAATTAAAACTTCTAAAAATCAATTATTTCGGAACTTATCATATAAATCAATAATTAATAATGACTAAAATATCAATTTTCAACAATTGTCACATTAAAAATTTTCTCCATCTATATCCACATAAAATGAATATTTTTCTTATCATATAAATCAATAATTAATTATTCACAAATAATATTACAAAATCACAATACTGACAACCAAGCGGTTCCCGTGAAAGAGGGGCTTTCAATAAGGATTTCTCATTCTTTGGTAGCGCAATTAGGTGACCAAACCTCTCCTTAGGCAGAACTTTCTAGACATTGCCAATAATGTTATCTAATAATATTATTCAAATAATATAAATTATTGATCTGATACTGGAAAATAATGTGTAGTGATAATTATTGAAACAACAATAATATAAAATATCAACGCAGCAATTATTGAATCAATAAAATAAAATATTGAGCAAGAATTCATCGTAACAATTATTGAGTAGTGCCTTCTTACGTATGAATCAATAATTGGTGCAATACCGTGTGCTACTGTGTTTTAACCACCGAGTATTTCAATAGTATTAATGGTAATAACTACGCCGTTATTTATAAACAACTTATATTTGTCATTTTCTTTCATCCAATCGCTTTCTGTTATGGGGCCCACACAAGGCTGCGCCATCGTACGAATATTCCCCAACAGTAAGAATATTCCACGACCAAACGAATATTCCCCGACAATAATGAATATTTTATAACCACTTGCTTATTTGAAATATTTACGCATTTTACCCATAACTAACCACATTAATCAAATCAACCCTTACTATTTCAAAATAATAAATAGAGGAAATTTAATTTCATTTATAATAAGTTGGGGTCTTATAACCTCCCCTCCTTATAAAATTTCGTCCTCGAAATTAACGTACGTACCTGGTGTTTCGAAAAGGTGAGGATACCTCGCTTTTATTTCCGTTTCCAACTCCTAGGTCATTTCAATAAGACGGTGGTTCCTCCACAAAACTTTGACTTGTGGTATGACCTTTGTGCGTGGGACATACTCCTTCCTATCCAAGATCTTGACAGGTACCTCTTCGTACGTTAAGTCTTTGGCTATCTCGTCATGTTCTAACTCAATAACGTGGTTCGGGTCTTTCACATATTTACGTAGCACAGATATATGAAAAACATTATGAACACGAGACATACTTAGAGGTAACGCGAGTCTATAGGCTACATTTCCTACTCGGTCAAGAATCTGAAATGGACCAATAAATCGTGGATTGAGCTTTCCTCTCTTCCCAAATCTTGTAACTCCCTTCCATGGAGCAACACGCAACAATACATGATCCCCAATACTAAATTCCACGTCCTTTCGATGAAGATCCGCATAACTCTTTTGTCGATCCTGTGCCGTTTGTATAAGTTGTCAAATTATTTGGATCTTTTCCGTAGTCATACATACCAACTCGGGTCCCAATAATGTTGCTTCACCCACCTCATCCCAACATATTGGAGAGCGACACTTTCGTCCATACAATGCTTCGAATGGAGCCACACCTATACTTGCCTGATAACTGTTGTTGTAGGAGAATTCCACCGATGGTAAATACTTATCCCAACTCCCTTTGAAGTCTAGGACATAGAGTCTTAATAGATCTTCAACAGTTTTAATAGTCCTCTCTGATTGTCCGTCTGTTTGAGGATGGTATACCGAACTGAATCGTAAATCCGTGCCTATAGCTTTTTGCAAGCTAACCCAAAATCGTGAAGTGAATCTTGTGTCATGATCCAAAACTATGGATACTGGCATGCCATGCAATCTCACAATCTCATTCACGTACATACTAGCAAGATGTTCAAGGGAATAAGTCTCCCGTATTGGCAAGAAATGAGCAGACTTGGTTAATCTATCAACAATAACCCAAATAGCATTTATTCCTTGAGAAACTGTGGGAAGACCCATAACGAAATCCATGGTAATGTGTTCCCACTTCCATTTCGGAATCTCAAGTTGTTACAGTGGACCCTTAGGCACTTGATGCTCCGCCTTTACATGTTGACAAGTTAAACACCTTAAGATAAACTTTGCAATCTCTATCTTCGTATTGTTCCACCAAAATGTATGTCGAAGATCACGATACATTTTGGTACTTCCAGGATGGATTGCAAATGGTGTATTGTGTGCCTCCATCATGATCTTGTACTTCAAATCAGAGTCGTTAGGAACACAAAGTCTGGAGTGGACTCGAAGTATTCCTTCTTCATCGATTCTTGCTTCCGGAATAGCACCTTCTTGTACTTTCTTCTTCATACGCATCAGCTCCGGGTCTGTGGCTTGAGCAACTTTAACTTTATCGATTAAAGTTGGTTCTATGCGTATACTTGACATCATCGCACTCATTCCTGCATATGATCTTCTACTTAACGCGTCAGCTACCACGTTTGCTTTTCCAGGATGGTATTAAATGGTGTGGTCATAATCTTTTAACAGTTTGAGCCAACATCATTACCGCATGTTGAGTTCCTTTTGGGTGAAGAAATATTTGAGACTTTTATGGTCTGAATATATCTCCACTCTCTCTCCATATAGATAGCGCCTCTAGATCTTTAGCGCAAAAACAACTACTGCCAACTCTAGATCATGAGTAGGATAATTCCTCTCATATTTTTTAAGCTGTCGCGAGGCATAGGCTATGATTTTCCCATATTGTATGAGAACACATCCTAACCCTTTGCCCGAAGCATCGATGTAGATAACAAATCCATCCGAACCAGATGGTATTGTCAGAACTGGTGCCGAAATAAGTCTCCTCTTAAGCTCTTGGAAACTCTTCTCGCATTCCTCGCTCCATACGAATTTTGTATCCTTCCGAGTTAGCTGAGTTAAAGGAGTAGCAATTCGAGAAAATCTTTCCACGAATATACGATAATTACCAGCTAAGCCCAGAAAGCTACGTACTTCGGTTGCTCCCAACTTTGTATTGCTTCAATCTTCGTCGGGTCAACAGATACTCCATGTTTTGACACCACGTGACTAAGGAATGCTACTTTCTCAAGTCAGAACTCACATTTCTTTAACTTGGCATATAGCTTGTTTTCACGAAGCCTTTGGAGTACCAGCTTCAAATGGTGCTCATGATCTTCACGGCTTTTAGAATATATGAGGATGTCATCAATAAAGACAACAACAAACTGATCCAAATATTCCTCGAATATCCGGTTCGTCATATCCATGAAAGCCGCAGGAGCATTAGTCAATCCAAAAGACATGACTAAGAATTCATAATGCCTGTCTAGGAAGTTTCAAGGCGTCTTTGAATATCCTCGGTTCTAATCTTCATTTGATGATATCCGTAAGCTAAGATCGATCTTTGAAAAAATTATGCTCCTCCTTAATCGGGTCAAATAGATCATCAATACGAGGTAGCGGATACCTATTCTTGATAGTGACATGGTTAAATTCTCGGTAGTCAATACAAAGTCAAATACTCCTGTCTTTCTTCTTTACAAATAAAATAGGAGCACCCTAAGGAGATGTACTAGGACGAATGAAACTGATATCCAACAACTCCTGTAGTTGGACCTTTAACTCCTGATGTTCAATAGGAGCCATTCGATATGGTGTTTTTAAATGGGCTTTGTACCAGGTTCAAGATCAATAAAGAATTCAACTTCACGTTCTGGGGGTAGACTAGGAAGTTCTTCAGGAAATTTACTAACAACAGGAATATTATTCAAATCTGACGTGTACCTTTATTCAAATCCATAACATGGGCTAAGAAAGCTTGACATCCGTTTTTCAATAAACGAATAACTTTATGACTAGATATGACAGTGATTGATTTTAATGGTTTAGTTGCTTGAATTCGTACAACAGGTTGGTTAGGAATATGAAAACTAACAACCTTACGAAAACAATCAATTTTGGCATGATTAGTAGTTAACCAATCAATCCCTAAAATCACATCAAAAGCAAGTATCTTTAAAGAGATAAGGTCAACAGATAATGTGATGGTGCCAACTTGGATCAAACAAGATTTATAAACAGTGGATGTGATGAAAGTTTCTCCTAATGGAGTCTCCACAGATAAATCAAAGTCTAATTTCTCCGGAGTTAAGTTTAAACGGTGAGCACAAGCAGGAGAGATAAATGAATGGGTAGCACCGGTATCTAGTAAGGTATAAACTTTGCAAGAATTTATGATTAGCTTACCCATGATCACCTCGTTTGGGTTCCTCACATTTTGACCAGTCACAACAAACACTCTTCCAGGAACCGTTGACTTTGACTTTTCTGGGACAGCCTTTTGAGTCACCATCTCCATTGGATTTGGTTTCGCTACTGTACAATCCCGAGCGATATGTCCTTCCTTTCCACAATTATAACATACCTTGAACTGTTGTGGGTAGTTTGGACTGATATGTCCCTCTTTCCCGCATTTATAGCATACGACCGGTGGTCGTTCTCCTCCCTTAGAACCAGTTGCTGCTGGTGCTGACGTCTTCGCATTGTCATTGTTGAATCTCCTCTTTTTATAATCTCCCCCCGACTCGTTTCTTCTATTTTCATGGCCATGATTACCACTAGAGTGGTTACCATTTTTATTCGTATTTTTCTTTCTCCATTTGGTTATTGTTATTTTGATGATCTGCTATCTCCCAGATGATCCTCGGTTGTGGTCCCTCGGTTGAACGTACTCGTTATCTCGCTCTCATAATTGAGCACTGTTGACAACATCTGAATAGAGAGAAAATTTATGAGAAATGAGATATTGACGTATGCCAGATTTCAAACCTCTCAGAAACATCCGTGTCATACATTCCTCATCCTCCGCCAAATGAGGTGCAAACCTGGATAACTCTGCAAACTTCGCCTTGTATTGGGACACCGTCATGTTGTTTTGTTCTAATCTAATAAACTCCACTTCCTTCATATGACGGATACTTTCAGGAAAATACTTGTAATTGAACAGTTTTTGAAACGTCTCCCAAGACATGTTGAGTGCGGCTGGATGGGTACGCTTCACAGATTTCCACCAGTAATCTGCCTCATTACGGAACATAAAGGTGGCGAATGGAACCTTCTGTTCCTCCTTGCATCCCAAGACATTGAATATCTTGGTAATTTGCTTGACCCACGTTTTGGCCTTAATCGGATCCGGCTTTCCCCAGAATTCTGGTGGTCCCAACTCTTTGAACTGCTTGGCTGTGATAAATCGTGCGTTGTTATCATTTCCACCTGTATTTTGAACACGAGTCTCCCTCGTCTGATTTTGCATGAACTGCAAAAAGCTTCTAAACATCCCGTCGTTCATCATCTGCTCAGTGGTGTTGTTCACAGGAGGAACATTGTAACCCTATTGCACGTTCTCCTCATTGGTGAGTAAAGGTGTCTCCACGGTCTCATTTACTCCACTGTTAACATTCTCAGTCGACATTCTCAAATACTGCCATAAAACAAGGGTTAATTAAAGAAATCAACATATCACATAATATCCCTATATACTGACCAACCAACAAATAAGCTTAGGTAAGACACACTAGCGAAGGTTTTACTCGTCTCTCCCCTCCTAGTTCTTTTCCCCAATCTCCACCAGAGATCATATCCCTAAGTTCTGATACCAACTATGACACCCCCAAAATAGGTATACATCACCCATTTTGAGTCATCAATATCATTGTACAGAAACAACTACAACTTTATTAATACAACATAAAAACTGAGAGTTTAAAAACAAATATTGTCTTCTAGACAATATCAACACTCAAATAAGTCCTCATTACAATTATTGATACATTATTTTACAATAATGGTGAGGACTACTAAAACAACTCTTTAGAACCATCATTCCACACCCCGACTAGAACTCGCTACATTCTCGCCTCCTGAGAAGAAAAATAGAACAAAAAGGAAAAGGGTGAGCTCAACTAGCCGAGTAAAGAATATTATGACTAAGATAATATAGAACAAATTATCGTTAGTCTTCAACAGGGAAAAATATGATAAAATACAATAGACAACAAGTTTCAGATCAATATTTGCAGCAGAAATAATAATTCATAGATGAGTTACGTAGAGAATGAAATCTACTATAATCTATGAATTTAAAAGTCCATCATCAATATTTTATCCATGTAACATCAATCAATATACATCTTGAAGCAAATATTCATCTTTGCAATACAGGCCAAAGATATTCATCGGTTAGTCATGTTCATCTCTACACCTGTTCATCTTTGCACTACGGGCCAAAGATATTCATCAAAAATTCATTCATCTTTGCACTACATGCCAAAGATATTTAGTAATATCATCATTTATGACTGAGGATGATGAAAAATATTTTAAAGAAACAAATCTAGTGAAACAAAAGAATAAATTTTAAGGATTCGTACTTCAAACAATCCAAGTTCAAAAATACTTCATAAATAATCGTTGTGAAGTAAAATTCAAGAATGATCAAAATATGGATACAATCAAAGATAGTATCCATAATAGATATTTTGGACAAAAAATGAAAATTTAATTTTTCTGTGAATAGTGCCGTATTCGTGAATAGTACCGTATACGTGAATAGCACCGTATACGTGAATAGTAACCCCGACACTAAAAGACAAGAATTTCACAAGAAAAATCTTACCAATAATCCTACATAATGATATTAGAAGAAATAATATCATTTTAAAAAAAATAACATCCCTTACCTCGAAAAGACGGTACTATTAGTTCCTAGTAGGCACAATATAGATCTAGAAGGGGGGGTTGAATAGATCCTTAGAATTTCAAAATACATTTCTCTATTAAGTTGTATTGTTCATTAAGTAGCTCATGACAAACTTAAGAATCTTTTCAAGCACAGCGGAATAAGTAAAAGATCCTCTTCATTGATATATTCATAATCACACATACATTGTTCGTAGAGTTACTTCAGTAGTAAGCAGTTAAAATATACATAGCAGTTATATCAGTTAATATACATAATGTAAATGACATAAAGTAAATGACACAAGGGGTTTTAAGTGGTTCAGAGACTCAAGCTCCTAATCCACTCTTTTGCTTTCAACTAGCAGTATTTCCACTAAGGAAGGGCAGTACCCTGAATCACTTAGATTCCTTCAAGGCCAGCAGCCTTGGAACTTCTCTAGTTCCTTAGGAACTCTTCAATCCCAGCAGGCTTGGAACTTCATTTAGTTCCTACGGACAAGGACCCCTCAGGCCCTGACTTCTTGTGGTTATATTCGTTGTTGTTGTTGGTGGTGCTGAGCTGCTAAGATGTCATTAAGCTCTGAACATCTTTTGTACTTAGTAGCTTGATGTGGTCCTCTTTGAATTTTGCTTCGAGTTCTGACCACATCTTCTTTGGTGCAGCTGATCTTTACTCTCTTCAGCTCATCTTCATCTGATGTCAGCTGTGCACCATCACCATCTGGATTTGCTAAGTCTCTGTGCTTTTAGTAGTCTTCTTCTGGCACTTAGCAATCCCCGAACCCTTCTTGAATACTTTACGGTGTATGGTTTCAGACTTGTTCAACCAACTTTTCTGGTTCATGGTGATTTGTAGAGTGGCTCTCTTGATCTTCTTTGTGCTCAGCCACTTTTCTGAATGCTATTTTCTTGGCCTTCTCGGCTCTCAGCTTGGCTGCTATCTTCAATGGCATTCTCATCTTTGTTGAGTGAAGCTTCTGGTTTTCTTAAGTCCTTCTTCAAGGCTGCTTCACTTTCACCTATGTAGTCTCACTGTCACTGAGACTTGTTCTCTTAATCTCTAGTGGAACTCGTAGAGTCAACAATGGCATTTTAACAACTCAACGATTCTGCAACTCCACACTCATTAGTAGCTCTTGATCTTTAAGGCTCTATTGATTTGTACTACTTCCCATTCTTCCCGTTGGAAATTAGCCGTTGAAACTTATTGAAATTGTTTCGCAGATCTCGAGTTATTTGGTGCAGACTGCAGATGTGACATGACATCTTTTTCTGACTTCTTGACACTGTAGTCTACTGTTTCACCAACCCTGTCAGATATGTCACTTTAATATCTTGGGCAGGTCGACGACTTTATTTCACCCTTCTGATTTCTCGATCAGAGGTTGTCCTTGCATCGATGCTCTCAATAAGCTCTTGTTCGAATATTACCCTTCAGATTGAATCATTGTCAATGCTTCAGTCTTTAGCTATTCGAACTCTACGATTCTAATGCATGTATTCATGGACTTGATCGTAGTGTCTTATTGACTGGTAGAGACAACACTACGATTTTGAAGAGTGTTGATTGTATCTCCATGTGAAACACCTCTTCCTTCTCTTGTGTAGTGCTTTGATACTTCTGTTTGCCTCGAATGTTCTCAGATACTGATGACTTGACTCTTTGTTATGGTCCCTACTGAATAGCAAGATATCTCAGATTTGTAGCATGCTCAGTTCATTTTCTCCTTGTGATCTCCCGTTCACCTATCATCAATGGACTGACCCATGCTTAATCACTTTAGCCTTATTCTTGAGAGACTGGCTAGTATCTCTGTGTACACTCCATCAGTTCTTTCTTTGTTTGGCAAACACTACGATCCTGGTTGCTTCCAAGATCGTTGTCTTCTGCTTTGCTTGATACCATCGCACTTGCCGACTTTTCCTTAGTCGATTCATGAAGTCTTCTTCTGATTTCCTTGTGGAAGACTTCATCTTGAATGGCTTCACAACTCAATCTTGATGCTGATTGGGTTGGTTCTTAGATCTTCTATTAGCTTGAATGCCATTCGTTGAGTGCTCTTTGGTTTCCTTTAGATGGGACGTATCTATGCAGTGCCAACCAGAGGCTTCATTCCTTTGGATATTCTGGGAGTGATCAATTATTGAGAATCATGTTTGCTCTACGATTCTGACTTGGCATTGTGAGCACATCTCTTTACATCTTAGTTCTGCACTCTACGATTCTCGCCTTTCGGTTACAGTGAGACACTATGACTCCGAGATCGAGATCTTGACACTCTACAATTTTTATTGTTGTGCTTGTTTTTTCATCGATCTTGCTCGACTCACGATTTCTTCCTTTAATACAATCAAGAGACTCTCATGATTCGAAAAGTAGTCACGATCCTTGATTTGGCCGTTAGTAGACTCTATGACTCCAAGTGTAGTCTATGATTCTTCACTGACTTTGGAGACGCTTCGGTCGGCTACCAGAGGCAAGTTATATCTCACGATTCGAGCATGACTTCCTCAAAGCGGACTACTGGGCTCGAGGAAGTTCTCCTCGACACCTACTGATCCTTCCTCGTCTCTCTCCGGAAGTCTACTTAACCCGAGATCTACTATCTTGCAAACTACGATTCCGCTCGATAGCTCTCTAGTTTTCCTTGACTCTCCGGCGGACTATGATTTCGTGCAAAGGTTTCGACGATCGATAAGGCTATATCTGTTACATCATAAGATCAACCTAACATGCTTGATCTTTCTATATTTATAGTCCTTGTACATCATTTCTTTTAAAGGACTTTACAAAGTCGCTTTTTGCTTATGTAGATCAACCTAACACATTTGATCAATTCATTCTAAGTCCTTGTACATATGTTTCTATTATCTATCAAAGGACTTTCTGAATTTTTCTTAATGCAAACATACTTTCATATTCATTCATATATATATGTCATAATCAAATCATATGTAAGCAGAATATCATTCACATATTTATTCCCCGATGTGTACTTCCGACTTGAATATCGGATATAGTCTGTCAAGGAACTTGCACTCAGTATAACAACACTCAAAGTATCAAAATACTCACAAAAATACACTCGATAATATAGAGAGAGAAAGAGAGAGAAAACTTCAGTTTCTGGTGTGATTTTCAATTCTAACCTAAACACTCTATTTATAGGAAATTGCTTAGAACACCAAAGCAAAAAATTTAATATAATATATATTTAGAAAAATTATTCAAGCCCACCTCTTTGACAACTGAATTCAGCATGTTTACAACACCAATGGAGCCCACCAAATGACAAAAAAATGTTTATGTTAACTAAAACAATTAAAACTTCCAAAAATCAATTATTTCGGAACTTTGGAGCTTCAATAATTCATAACAAATAGCCCTTTTATCAGAAAAATTCGAACCTTTTGTCTTTTCCATAGGAAATTCTATTCTCTACAACTTTATAAGTTCAAGTTTTTCCAAATTCCAAGCAGAAATTGATCGAAATCTACATACGGATGATTTTACAGGCTATAATCAAATTTCAGTCAAGAAATGGACCCACAGACATGTTTAACATGTTTTAAACAACTTTTGCAACAAAAATACTCTTTCTTCTCATATATTCATATATCCCACATTCATTGTAAAAATATCACCATTATTATATTATTAAAATATAATAATATATTTAAATGAATTATTTTATCGGAAAAGATAAAATATCAATTTTCAACAATTGTTACATTAAAAAAATTTTCCATCTATATCCACATAAAATGAATATTTTTCTTATCATATAAATCAATAATTAATTATTCACAAATAATATTACAGAATCACAATACTGACAACTAGACAGTTCCCAAGAAAGAGGGGGCTTTCCAATAAGGATTTCTCCTTACTAGTGCGCAATTAGGTGACCAAACCTCTCCTTAGACAGAACTTTCTAGACATTGCTAATAATGTTATCTAATAATATTATTCAAATAATATGAATTATTGATCTGATAATGGAAAATACTGTGTAGTGACAATTATTGAAACAACAATAATATAAAATATCAATCATGACAATTATTGAATTAATAAAATAAAATATTGAAGCAGTAACTCACGTCGTAACAATTATTCGAAAGTAGTGCCTTCTTACGTAAGAATCAATAATTGGTGCAATACCGTAAAGCATCGTGTTTTAACCACCGAGTTTTTCAACAGTATTAACTGTAATAACTACGTCGTTATTTATAAACAACTTATATTTGTCGTTTTGTTTCATCCAATCGCTTTCCGTTATGGGGCTCACACAAGGTCGCGTAAATGTCGCATTTAATATTCCCCACAACAATAAGAATATTCCACGACCAAACGAATATTCCCCGATAATAATGAATATTTTATAACCACTTGCTTATTTAAAATATTTGCGCATTTTACCCATAACTAACCACATTAATCAAATCAACCCTTACTATTTCAAAATAATAAATAGAGGAAATTTAATTTCATTTATAATAAGTTGGGGTCTTACAATGTATATCAAGTGTGTGTGTCTAATGAATACCTATACATACATAAATAGGATAACATAGTTCATTGAGGTGATTTTACGCTATAAGTGGTAATCAACGCTAAAGGCAAGTCTCCTAATTCACACAACTTTGGATTTTGCACGAGTTCTCTAACTTCGTTTGATTCCCATAATTGAATGAAAGTTTCTAAATTCTTTACATTGTATATTGTATAACCCAAATTGTTGTCGTACCTATATCGAGCAAACATCTATTACTATTTAGAAATCATTTGTATGCCTTAACATTGTTACGATCATTGGACTTATCGTTCATAAATGCATTATAAAAAATGGTCTAAGCCTTTGATTTGGCTAGACCATAATCATGTGTTAAGAAAGCTCTCCAAACCAATCAATTTGGTGCGGACTCTTGTAAATCTACTTAGATGAACAACCCTCTTAAAAAGGGGAAATTTATATTGTCGGGGAACCGACGTGCGCACATGAGTATGATTAAATGTTATGCATAACGTAGGGTACTTTAGGTTGATCACCTGTTGTACTCATTTATATTGGATTGCAGTATAATACTGTTAATTCTAGTAAGAGTTCTTATTCCTTAGTGACTGCTCAGTGTTCATTCTTATTGAACCTCGAAATGAATAAATCCTAAAATTTTGTTGATATCCTTCAGTCTATAGTGACACCTATTGAATGCTCTTGATATTTCTTGATATCCTTGAACTATCAATTATTGTTATACCCTTGAAGATTCAAATACTATAATTGCTTATTCTTCTTGCTATATTATTTGCTGGGCAAACTTGTTGCTCATTCTTTCTTCCCTAAAAACATTACAGTTAAGGCAGAGCAAGGCGGTACATCGGAAAAGGACAAGGGGAAGGGCAAGGCTACAAAATAACTTAGTCCTTTAAGTGTAGAAGTATTATTATTATTCTTATGATTATTATGATGTATTTAAGGATGATTAAGTTACGTTTAAGTTTAATCACTGGATTATTGTAGTAATGGTTAAGGTACCTTGGGACACGAATAGTTATATTATATCAATGTAAATTATTCTATTATTTCTGTTGTTGATGATTTTAGCATGATATTAGAATTAGCACGTGACGAATCAAATTCGAGATATGAGTGTCTGAATTTGGGGGTGTCACGGGTTGGTATCAAAGCTGTAGTTATAAACCATAGAGCGAGAGTCCCTAGATTATAACTTAGGAGAACTTAGAAGATAGAGAGGGATGAAACTCATATAGAGTTTTCATAGAGAGCAACTTAGTGTGTTATAGAATATAACTTCATTCTATACAATGAACTTATGTTATTTAACATTCTAATGGAGTTGTTGTTTGTCTTGTCTTATGTTGGTGATTATAGGATGACTGACATGGGAGGACCTATCCGAGTAGTAGAAGAGGAGTCGCGTGACATACATGTGGTATTTGAGGCACCATCGATAGCTGAGCCCATATCAGTAGTGGCCCCTATTGATGATGATGACGAGGAGAAGAAGATGGAGCCCCTACCCGAGGAATCTGATCCGGAGGAGGAGCCTATGGAGGAGGAGCCTATGGGGGATGAGCCTATGGAGGACTCCGACGAGACTACTTTTGAAGATCGGATGTTGGGAGAGTATGAGGAGTGAATCCTAGAGTTGGGATGTAGAGTGGAGGAGTTAGAGGCTGAGGCTACAGAGAGGGAGTCCGAGTTCCAGAAACTGAGGGACAAGGACCACCAGAGAAAGTTAGTGATGCAAGAGTTGGAGGTAGAGATTGCTCACCACAAGGAGGCAGGGATCCAAATGGGAGCTTTATTTCACAGGGCGGTGGCTAGGAATGTAGAGCTGGCGGGGAAGTTAGAAGAAATGGAGCAGAGAGTGATAAGCGAGAGGATGGAGAAGGGAGCTCTCCAAACTCAGTTAGAGATGGAGGTGATGGATAGGATCCATTTTGAGGAAAAATGGGAAGAAGCCAATGATAGGGCTAGTGATTTGGAGGACGAGGTGAGATGTAAGAAGAGGAAGATGAACCAGATGGGCTATGCTTTGCGCACGACCATGGAAAGATTAATTGATGGGGTAAATCACTATCTAGCGAAGCTGGGACAGACTCGACACACCATAAGTAGAGATATGGTGGTGCACATTACTCAGAGGGAGTACCAGAGCGCTGTGGAGCGCGGAATGATAGATTAAGTCTAGGTGTTAGAAGTTAGTAATTATCGTATTTTATTATGTGATGTATAATTTGTTGTTGTAATCTCAGTCTTTTGTGTAAGATGTGAGATATTTGTAAAACCCAAACTTTTGAATTATTTTAGAAGGGTAGTATGTTGATGGATGTCCCCATCTTTTGTGATATTAGGGGATAGGTTGTGTCATTTATAGAAGTATGCTAGAGATAATCATGTAATGTAACAATTTGGCATATGAATATAAATGATCTTATGTGTTATGAAATCTTATTTCTTTTATGGAGAATTGTTTAAATAATATAATTAGATAATAAAAATAGAAGTTTTGTGATGCAGAAAATGCCGCCCAGACGTAGATTAACTGCACCGAAAGAGTCGGTTAATGATAAGAGGGGACAAGTAGATCCCATTCAGAGGCTTGTAGATTTGTTAGGGGAAGCTCTTAGGGGAAGAAACAAACAAGTACCACCCATTCCCCCAGTAGCTCCGGTTACAAACTTCAAGGACTTTAAGAGCTTAGGACCTCCGAAATTCGTACGTACTACTGACCCTATCGTAGCATAAATGTGGATCAAGGAAATGGAGAAAGCCTTCGACATTGCTCGTGTGGGTGAAGACCAGAAAACCATGTTCGCTACATATATGATGAGGGGAGAAGCAAACTACTGGTGGGAAGCAAATCAACAGAGGGCGAGAGAAGGGACTATAATCCAGGAGAGGTTTAAGACCTTGTTTTTCAAGAATTACTTCCCGAAAAACATGAAGAATAGGATGGAGGTAAAGTTTCTAGAACTAAAACAAGGGGAGATGACGGTGGCGCAGTACGGGGCCAAGTTCAATGAACTCGCACGATTCGCAACACATCAAGTAGACACCGAAGAAAGGAAAGTTTGACGCTTCAAACTTGGACTAAACCTTGGTTGTTTAACAAGGTATCGGTCTTTCAAATTGACTCGTTTGCCACATTGTTGGAGAAGGCGATAATTGCTGAGGGAGGTAGCGAGGCATTGAGCCAATACAACAAGGAGAAGAAGAACAAGAATGTTGGGGGAGAAACTCATGGACGGAGTAGCAGTGGTGGATGTGAGACCCCGAATGTTATGAAATGAAAGTATTCAATTTTCTTACAATTTTTCTATTTTGGTAAATAGTTAAATTGATAAAAGTTTAAAGTTAAGGGTGATATGTGAAAAATTTTCAAAGTAAGCAAGTTGTCATAAAATAACCGGTAGTAAAAGTACAGTAATACGCGTGGTTGTATAGTAGCACATAGTATTGATTAGTGATGCTTACGTAAGAAGTCACTCAGTTATACTCAATTATTGCTACAGTAATTGTTGCATCATATCTCTAATATTATTGATTCAATTATTGTCACAGTATCATCTGCATAATATGTTATATTATTAAATCAATAATTGAGACAAAAAAGTTATTCATATTATTATTTGTAATATTGACAATGTACAGAAGTTACATCAAGGAGAGGTTTGGTCACCTAATTGGGCCAATAATAAGGAGAAATCCTTATCGAAAAGCCCCTCTTTTCAGGAACGACACATTTTGTTAAATATTGCGAATTATAATAATAATGAATAAATGTTATTAAAAATCGAATTTGAGTTCGGAGTTGAATTTGGAGACGCGAACGTGATATTTGAGTCCGGAACGATGAAATTAGTAAAAATAGACTTTAAACACAAAATTTACCGGGGTTAACTTTTTGGTCAAAAAGTCAACAATTGACTTTTTTGGAAAAAGTCAAACTTCAAAATTTCAAAAATATATTTTTGATAAAAATAGTTCCATTGTGTTGGGATTATTAGTGTTAGTGGAAATCGACATTTATTTCGATATTAATTGATGTCTGGAAGTTATATTGACCAATCAGGTAATTAACCGGATAAATGAACATTTAATTGATATTAATTCACATGATTATAACTATTTGTTCACATGTGTGTACTATTGATTCACATTCTTGTACTATTAGGGGAGGTGGTGCAAGATTGATAATACTTGCATGACTAAGCTAAAAATAGAGGTATAGATGGAGGTACTATACTGTAATTCATATTTTCACATGATTATAACTATTGATTCACATGATTGAACTATTGATTCACATTATTTACTATTAAGGGAGGTGGTGCAAGTTTGATAATACTTACAAGACTAAATTAAAAATGAAGAAAAAGAGGGAGGTATTATACTGTAATATTTCGAGCCCCAAAACGTGCAATTATTGAAACTATATTTTTTTTATAAATAGAAGCTCATTCTTCCTTCATTTCTCACCAATTCACTAAAGCTATAGAGATATAATTATAGAGAGAAATTATAGAGAGAAAGAAGAAGAGAAGTCTGCTACCTCACTATTCCAGTATCCAGTTTCTTCTAAGGTAAGGGGTATTATTTCTTTTGTATTCATGAAGAGAGCTATTGTTATTCCATTCCTTATTATTATGTTGGAATAACTTGTCTATGCGAAGTACCGCATACATGGTGAAATTCTTCTGTTATTCCATTATTTATTATTATGTTGGAATAACCCATCCGTAAGGATCATCGCATGCTCGGTGAATTTCGTTGTTATTCCATTCTTTATTATTCGTTGGAATAACACATGTCATCTTGCGGTCTATCGCATGCCTGGTGAATTCTGTTGTTATTCCATTCTTTATTATTCTGTTGGAATATCCTGTCTGTGCGGTTTACACATGACCTGGTTCCATTCTTTATTATTCTATTGGAATATCCTGTCTATGCGGTTTATGCATGACCTGGTTCCATTCTTTATTATTATGTTGGAATATCATGTTTGTGCGGTTTACGCATGACCTGGTTCCATTCTTTATTATTCTATTGAGAATAACTTGTCTGTGCGGTCTATCGCATGCATGGTGAATTCTTTTGTTATTTCATTCTTTATTATTCTGTTGGAATAACCTGTCTATGTGGATTACCGCATGCATGGTGAATGATCCTTTGTATTCATATGAAAAGTATTTTCATTCAAAAGGGGTTTCTGTCAGGGGCAGTTTCGTAATTTTTATGACCCTAAAAAATTCTAAAAAAAAATTGAAATGATAATTTGATGAGTTTTCTAGATTGTGTCCAAAAGTGGCGATTTTTGGATGTATAGATTAAGAGTTATGGATTTTATGGGAAAATACTATTTTAAAAGTAAACCCTTATAACTCTTTGTGGTTAACTCCAAAATTGGTAAAATTTTTATTGGGAGTACATGTATATACCAGAAGTATACCCTGTAAATTTTGGAATTTTTGGACAAAAGTACAATTTATGATAAATGTCTAAATATTCGGTAGTTTTGGCCATATGAAAAATAGTAAATGAATTTTAAAAATTCCGAGAAAAATATATGTTCAATAATGGGACTATATTCTGTTAAATCCCAGAAAAGAAATATTTTTGGGACTGATTTGGTATTTTTTCATGAAAATGAACTAGTTTTGAGTAAATGAATTAAATATGTTATGTGAAGTAACAAAATTGGAAAATAGGATTTTATTGTTTGGGAATCCTATATAGGGTATATGCAGATTTTTGATAAGGGATTTGATCATTGGTGATGAAATCTTATGAGTATGACATTTTTGAATGATTATATGCATTATTTGGTAAAGTTTAAACAATTGAAATAAATTATTTATAAGTTTAAGAAGTGATTAAAATATTGTTATAATATTAATAATATTAGATTATGAGCTTATTAAGTGATTGATAATATTTGGATAAATTTAAAGTCTCTAATATTTATCCTTATTTTCGTTTGATTAATGCTTATATCATTGTCATCATCCTCATGCTTATATTATGATGAAAGTCATCTTTGGCTTACGTGCAAAGATGGACTGTTGATTATTGGTTTTACAGTTGTATATCTTTGACTTACGTGCAAAGATGGACTGTTGATTATTGGTTTTACAGTTGTATATCTTTGGCTTACGTGCAAAGATGAACTATTGATTGATGAGTATGTTTGGCTTATGTGCATAGATGAACTGTTTATTGGTATAATTCTGACCAGGGATCATTCGGTATAATCATGACCCATAATGTTATAGATGATATGGTAAAAGTCCTCATTGGCCCGTAGTGCATTGATGGACAGTTATTGGTATGATTATAACCAGAGATTATTCGGTATAATCATGACCATTGATGATTACATGAATATCCTCGTCAGTAAAAGTGTGGATGATTCGATGATGTGGATTATTTATTAAGTCGAGTCTCGGCGATAAAATATTGATTATACAATTTTAATTCATAAAAGATAGTAGATATCATGCTCTACTTGACTCTTTAAAAAATCTGATTGTATGTCTTTGGCTCGTAGTGCAAAAGAATAAATTGTTAATGAATATCTTTGGTAGTAGTGCAAAGATGAATTTATTAGTATGATTATGAAGCGGTGAATTGTTATTTGGTATAACCATGATTTTGATGTTTTGGTGAAGATAGGTGATGAAAATTATCTTAGATCCCGGTGTGAAGAGGAATTTAGAATCACAATTATGATTATGAGTTATTCATATGATTGTGGGATGAGGAATTGTTGATTGATGTTACAGGGATAAAACATTATTTGTAGACTTTTAACATGAAGAAGATAATAAATCTGATAGTCTATTTGACTCTTCTAATGGATTGCCCGTTCCGCTGTAACTATGGTTGAAAAGTTTTATCATCTACCATATGTTCTAAATCTCTGATTTATTACTGATGAAGGCTATTGATGATGTAGATTATCTTTAGTCATGAAATTCTTTACTGGACTAGTTGTGCTCACCCTTTTTGCTTCACAATCCCTTTCAGGTAATAAGAGTGTAGCTGGGTCGAGCGGGGGTAACAGGAGAATAAAATGGTGATCTATAGCTGTTGAGGTTCTCCTTAAATAGTATTGAAATAATTTTATTGAGAACTTTAGATAAGTGTGTCGTATTGTATACGTCATTTGATATTTCATTTTGGTGAACCGAATAGGATGAGGTGAACCCAACTTTGGAAGGGTGTTTTACCACTATCATACAAGATGTCTAATGACATACAACCTCGTGTTATCATAAGACAGGGTTGTGCACATCAACTTGCTGAGTATATCTACGAGAACTACCTATATGATCTTGGAGTTTGGTTGAAATATAATTTTCAGTTGCAGACAGTGGAGATAGTTATATGTCAAGAGAAGACTCACCATTGGAAAGAACATGATAGTAATCTTCTTGTTCTTCTTTGGGGTCTTAAAATTTTTGTTGCTGTATTTTATATGGCGTTGTAACAATTTGAGTTTGTATATTATCTACGAGACAATATTGTATTAAAACTCACAACTTATCTGTTGTCATATTCTGCACGACAGTTCAACAGTTGTATAAATGAAGTTTTTAAATGATTTTTATAATGTGATATCTGGCGACTCAGAATGGGTTGTGTGGACCTATTTTGGGGGCGTCACAGTGGAAGTTATCTGGGAAAGAGGAAATGGGATAACCGCAACAACAACAACAATACCAACAACCGAAGCATCAACCAGTCAGAAAGTTATCAAGGAGGGTTTAAGAAAAGAAGTGAAGCTTACTCGAAATGTGGGAAAAACCATCAAGGGAAATGCTGGAAGGGGCGTAGTGTCTGCTACAACTGCAGACAGGAAGGGCACATTTCACCCAACTGCCCAAAGCCGAAAAAGATTAAGGGATGTTTCGCGTGTGGCTCAACTGAGCATCAAATAATGGATTGCCCAAAGAAAGGGAGCCACGGAGGAAGCGACCAACAGGGAGGGGGCAGCAAGCTGATGATCGGCGGACCAACGCAATCCAACCGATCGACTGCCCAAACCTTTAACATGACTGTCCATGACGCAGTGACTGCAAAGGATGTGGTGTCATGTATTCTCCCAATCAATAATATAAATGCCTATGTATTATTTGATTAAGGTGCTACCTATTCCTTTGTGTCTGAAGAATTTGCTAATCGATTAAACATACCCCCTGAACATTTAGAAAATTTGTTGAACATAGAGATTACGAATAAGGAAGTAATTTCTGTAGAGTTTGTTTACCGAGACTGTTGTGCAAAAATTAGAGGTCACAAACTAAACGTAGACTTAATTCTGATTAAACTGGGAGAGTTTGATGTGATATTAGGGATGGATTGGTTATCCAGCCATGCTGCGATAATCGATTGTAAAGAGAAAAGTGTGAACCTTCAGACCTCAACTCGGTCTAAGGTAGTATTTTATGGTAGCTCATCGCTCAAGTAATCATGTTACCTTACGATGATGCAGGCCAAGAAGTTGTTAAAGAAAGGATGTGTAGGTTATTTAGCCTATATAGTGGATACCCAGAAAAAAGGGAGTGGAAATGAAGGATATATCGGTTTTGAGAGATTTTCAAGATGTGTTTCCAAATGATTTGCTTGGTCTTCCGCTAGACAGAGAAATCAAATTCATAATAGACTTAGCACCGGGAACCGCACCGATTTTGAAAGCCCCATATCGTATGGCGCTAGTAGAAATGAAAGAATTGATGATACAATTGCAAGAGTTGCTAGATAAGGGTTACATTCGGCCAAGTGTGTCTCCTTGGGGAGCACCAGTGTTGTTTGTAAACAAAAAGGATTGGTCGATGAGGCTCTGTATTGACTATCGGGAGTTAAACCGAGTAACCATTAAGAATAGATATCCGTTGCCAAGGATAGACAACCTTTTTGACTAATTGAAGGGAGCGAAGTGTTTTTCCAAGATAGACTTACGAACGGGTTATCATCCGTTGAAAGTGCGAGAGGAGGACATACCAAAGACGGCGTTACGAACTCGTTACGGACATTATGAATTTCTAGTGATGTCATTTGGATTAACTAATGCTCCGGCAGCATTCATGGACTTGATGAATCGGGTTTTCAAGCCGTACTTAGATAAGTTCGTAGTAGAATTTATCGACGATATTTTGATTTATTCAAAGACTAAGGAAGAGCACGTCGAACACCTGAAGATGGTATTGGAAGCATTGAGAAGGGAAAAGATGTACGCTAAATTTTTGAAATGTAAATTTTGGATGAAGAAGGTTTAATTTTTAGGACACGTGATAGATCAAAATGGAATTTCCGTAGATCCTGCAAAAGTGGAGGCGGTAAGTAATTGGGAAAAATCGAAGACGCCAACAGAGGTAAGAAGTTTGTTAGGGTTAGCAGGGTACTATCGAAGATTTTTCTAAGATAGCAACTCCGCTGACCAATCTAACGAGGAAGACAGTGAAGTTCGTGTGGACGGACAAATGCGAGGAGAGTTTCCAAGAATTGAAGAGAAGGTTGAGCAAGGCGCCTGTACTATCATTACCAGATGAGACGGGAGGATTTGTGGTGTATAGTGATGCATCGCATAGAGGACTTGGTTGTGTGCTAATGAAGCATGGAAAGGTCATTGCATATGCATCACGACAGTTGAAGGATTTTGAAAAACGATACCCTACCCATGACTTAGAGTTAGCAGCGGTAGTTTTTGCGTTGAAGATTTGGAGGTATTATTTGTATGGAGAAAAATGTGAGATATACACGGACCACAAGAGTCTGAAATACATCTTCACATAGAAGGAGTTGAACATGCGGCAAAGGAGGTGGTTGGAATTAATCAAGGATAACGACTGCGAAATTCTTTATCACCCGGGAAAAGCAAACGTAGTTGCCGACGCTTTGAGTAGAAAAGGAATGGAGAAATTATTCAAATTGACAACTCAGGAGGAATTAATAAGAGAAATGGAAAAGTTAGAAATAGAGGTGGAAGAACCGAAAGAAGTGAAAGGAAAATTATTCGTAATGGGAGCTTACCCGACATTATTGGACAGATTAAGGGAAGCACAAGAGAAAGATGAGGAATGTGAGAAGATAAGGATGAGAATAGAATAAAATGAGGAAGAAAAGTTCAAGGTAGATAAGGATGGTATATTGAGATTTGAGGGTCGAGTATGGGTGCTAGCTGTAACCGAACTGAGAGAGGAAATCTTGCATGAAGCACATAATACGATGTATTTTGTTCATCCAGGAGGCACAAAGATGTACCGGGATCTTCGACACCACTTTTGGTGGCCTAATTTGAAAAGAAAAGTTGTAGAGTGCATTAGTAGATGTCTTACTTGTCAAAGAGTCAAAGCAGAACACCAGAGGCCAAGTGGACTACTTCAACTGCTAGAAATACCAAAATGGAAATGGGAGCACATTACGATGGACTTCGTGGTTAGACTTCCGATCACACAGAAGGATTATGATGCCATTTGGGTTATCGTGGACCGATTGACAAAGACAGCTCATTTTTTACCCATCAAGATCTAATTCAATTTGAACCAATTCGCAAATTTATACGTAAAGGAAATTGTATCATGACATGGAGTGCCGGTGTCGATTGTCTCTGATCGAGATCTGCGTTTCATGTCAAAGTTCTGAAAAAGGTTGTAAGAACGAATGGGAACTCAGTTGAGACTAAGTACTGCTTATCACCCTAAAACTGACGGGCAGAGTGAACGAACCATACAAATGTTGGAGGATATGCTTAGAGCTTGCGTGATGGACTTCAAGGGCAATTGGGACGACCACTTACCATTGGTAGAATTCGCTTACTATAATAGCTATCATGCAAGTATTGGTATGCCACCATATGAAGCTCTTTATAGGAGAAAATGTAGAACACCATTCTATTGGGACGAAGTCGGAGAATGATGACTTTTGGGATCGGAATTACTTCAACAAACGGCCGACGTGGTAACAACGATAAGGGCCAGATTGGTAGCAGCTTAAGATCATCAAAAGAAGTACGTCGATTTGCATCATCAGAATCGAGAATTTGAAGTTGGTAGTTTTATGTTTTTAAAGGTGTCTCCCTGGAAGGGAAAGTTCAGATTCGGAAAGAAAGGGAAATTAAGTCCGAGGTTCATAGGACCATTTGAAATATTGAAACGAGTGGGCGAAGTGGCATACAAAGTTGCATTACCACCTGAATTGGGACACATTCACAACGTGTTTCACATTTCGGTGTTACATCCGTACAAGCCCGACTATAGACACGTGATCTCCTACGAGCCTATTAAAGTAGAGAAAAATTAACGTATGAAGAAATTCCTATTCAAATACTAGATAGAAAAGAGCAAACGTTGAGGAATAAAATTATATGTTCTGTAAAAGTGGTTTGGCGAAACCACGATACCGAAGAGGCCATATTGGAATTAGAAGATAAGATACGAAGGGATTATCCCCATTTATTTGTGTAACCTTATACAATTTTGAGGACGAAATTCTTATAAGTGGGTGGAGGAGGATATAATACCCGTGAATTTTAATAAATTATAATATTGAGAATAAAGATTGTTTGCATATTTATTTGAATATAAATATATATAGTATTGGCATGAGCGTGGAAATTAATTTAATTGACTAAGTATGTGATAATTAAGCAATGTAGCAAAAATGATGAGAAGCTTAGTTTAAGCTTGTGGAATTATGCCTAGTGTGGCAAAGTGGTGAAATGAGAAGGTACTAATTTAATTAATGATAAAATGGATTAAATTAATTAGTACTATCAACAAATAAATAATGTCATTGACTAATTTCTATTATTTAATTATCATGAATAATAACATGTAAAGAGAAATTATATATATTAAGGTTTTTCATTCAATATAAGATGAGGTGTGACATTGGAATTATTATATAAAACTATATGATAAAAGTAAGTTTAACTTATGTGATTTATTATGTTGGGTGAAAAAGAGTCTTATGTAACCCCATGTTGTGTGTAGGGGTATTTAAATTTGTATTTTAAACCTATGAGAGAAAGTAACTTTGATTAAATAAATAATTAATAATAAGTAATATGTGTACCCAATTAAATTATATCCTAGTCTAGGGTAAATATTATTTGAAATAAATCAATGAACATGGGTTATAAGATTTTATGTGTGGGATGTATATATATGCCCATTTGTGAACAAAGAGTAAAATAAACCTAAGTGTGCTAATCAAATGTTGAGTATTAGAATGTCCCAAATTGAGTGTCACTCTTTTCTTCTTCACGTAATAGGCCATTGGCCTAGTCCCTCCTTACCAAACACAAAGCTAGCAAATTATGAGAAGGGGAGTGGCCTATATGGTACTCTTCTACCAAATCCTTCATAACCATCAGCTTCTTCTCCATTCCAATGGTTTAATTCATTGAGTAAAGCTTAGATTGGTCACAAGCTTTCCTATAAATGGAGTTCTTCACGTTCACAACCATTTTGCTAATTATCTGTTAAAATTTCAAGTGTGAGTGAGTGTGATTGGGTGGAGCTTATATAATCTGCAAAGTGAAGCTAGAGTAGCAATTCAACTCCACCAAAGGTAATATTCCTCTATATGTTCTTACATTCAAGTATTTGCAAAGTTCTTAGAAAAGTACAATAATACTTGTTTTAAGTTGAAAAGTTTATGTTTAAAGCATGCTAGAATGTGTAACTTGAAGCTAGACATTGTTAATATGGTTAAATACGAAATCAACAAAAGTTAAACGAAGTAAATTGGTCAAGTAACGAATCCGTAATGAAGAGAATCGCTAAATGTGTTAAACTTTGGAAAAATGACAAAAATCTTGAATTGATCCTTGAATTTAATTGTTTGTATGTTTGGAAGTGTTAGAAGCATGCTAGGGATGTTTCATAGCAAGTTTATATCAACTATACATCATTACATTATTGTTTGGATGGTTGTTATGTTGAAAATTGCTTGAAAGCTCGAAGCAGGGGATGCCTGTGATTATAAGACAACAAGATATTTGCCATGAAGGGGGGAAGATGTATAAGAGCACGTGCTACCATACGAGAGTTTTATAGTTAAGGTCTTCCAACAGGGGTGACCTTGATTTTTGTTTGTTTTGTTTTGTTTTGATTGTTTGATATAAGAAGTCTTAACTTCACTTAAATTCAAGAACATACATACTTCTTAAACATGTATCAATGAAAGTTGCAAGATGTTTTAGTTGAATTATAACCTTTTGAAAGAAAAGTTAAAAGACGAAAACCATGTTATAAAACCTTACACTTTTTTTGAATCTAATGTATTGAGCATATGTTTATAGCTTAGTTAGTCTTGTAAATACATATGAAATATGGACTCAACGTACCTTGCATGTATAGATTGTTAGACATGACATCTTAATATTTGAAAACCAATTGAGTTGAAAACTCTATGACTTATATTGTGAACTTTTGAACAATTAGGATAGGATGATTATGCCTCTAGAGATAATCGACATGTTCACGCATCTAGTTAGACATTTTATAAACTATGCAAGCATGTGTAGAAAGAAGTTGTTTGGCAATATTATGTGGTGTAATGAATACTATGGCTAGTGGTTGATATAATAAACTTTTTTAACTTTGAAAGATGGAAATGTATGAGTAACTTTAATAAAGGGTCAAAACTAGCTTAAAGGTTCTTTAATATGTGAAACGACTTAAAAATACGTAATGTAAGGGATATTTTGCAAATACAAATAAACGATAAACATATGGTACTAAAGATTTTAAAGGTATAAATAAATGTGAGTTACGCATTTATGAGTTTAAATGTGTGTAGCCTATATGAATTTAGATATATGTGATGAAAGTATGCAAATATGTATATCAAGTGTGTGTGTCTAATGAATACCTATACATACATAAATAGGATAATATAGTTCATTGAGGTGATTTTACGCTATAAGTGGTAATCAACGCTAAAGGCAAGTCTCCTAACTCACACAACTTTGGATTTTGCGCGAGTTTTCTAACTTCGTTTGATTCCCATAATTGAATGCAAGTTTCTAAATTCTTTATATTGTATATTGTATAACCCGAATTGTTGCCATACCTATATCGAGAAAACATCTATTACTATTTGGAAATCATTTGTATGCCTTAACATTGTTACGAGCATTAGACTTATCGTTCATAAATGCATTATAAAAAATGGTCTAAGCCTTTGATTTGGCTAGACCATAATCATGTGTTAAGAAAGCTCTCCAAAGCAATCGATTTGGTGTGGACTCTTGTAAATCTACTGAGATGAACAACCCTCGTAAAAAAGGGAAATTTTATATTGTTGGGGAACCGACGTGCGCACATGAGTATGATTAAATGTTATGCATAACATAGGGTACTTTAAGCTGATCACCTGTTGCACTCGTTTATATTAGATTGCAGTATAATACTGTTAATTCTAGTAAGAGTTCTTAGACCTTAGTGACTTCTCAATGTTCATTCTTATTGAACCTCAAAATGAATAAATCCTAAAATTTTGTTGATATCCTTCAGTCTATAGTGACACCTATTGAATACTCTTGATATTTCTTGATATCCTTGAGCTATCAATTATTGTTATACCCTTGAAGATTCAAATACTATAATTTCTTATTCTTCTTGCTATATTATTTGCTGGGCAAACTTGTTGCTCATTCTTGCTTCCCTAAAAAACATTACGCTTAAGGCAGTAAAGGCACAAGACATCTAGAAAGGACAAAGGGAAAGGCAAGGCTACAGAATAACTTAGCCCTTTAAGTGTAGAAGTATTATTATTATTGTTATGATTATTATGATGTATTTAAGGATGATTAAGTTACATTTAAGTTTAATCACTGGATTATTGTAGTAATGATTACGGTACCTTGGGACACGAATAGTTTCATTATATCAATGTAAATTATTCTATTATTTCTGTTGTTGATGATTTTAGCATGATATTAGAATTAGCACGTGACGAATCAAATTCGAGATATG
This sequence comes from Panax ginseng, assembly GCA_020205605.1. NCBI lineage: Eukaryota > Viridiplantae > Streptophyta > Magnoliopsida > Apiales > Araliaceae > Panax > Panax ginseng. The sequence goes on along the minus strand of CM035133.1, from coordinate 120,166,028 downwards.
AGTGTCTCAATTTGGGGCGCCACACTCTTGTGTCTTTTACTTTATGTCATTTACATTATGTACATTAACCTGCTATAATCTGCTATGTATGTTTTAATCGCTTGCCACGAACTAACTAACTACTTAACAATGTATGTACGATTATGAATATATCAATGAAGGGGATATTTTACTTATTCCGTTGTGCTTGAAAAGATTCTTATGTTTGTCATATGCTAAATTATTAGCAATACAAAATAAACTAGAAAAGTATTTGTTTTAAAAAGGATCTAATCAACCCCCCTTCTAGATCTATTGTGCCTACTGGGAACTAACACACACATATATATATATAAGCAGTAAACGCTCCGGATATATAATCCAGGCTCATCGAACAGAGTCCGACAACAGTTATATATATATAAGCAATAAACGTTCTGGATATAAAATCCTGGCTCATCGAACAAAGTTCGACCACAGTTTATATATATATATATATAATGAAATAAAAGCCACGGACCAAAGTCCAGGCATACACACGCAACACGACTCTCAATGTGAAGAACGGTGTGTGTAAGATGTGGAGAAAAGGCTTTTAAAGGTGTAAGAAGGCTTACAATGGATTGGCAAAGAAGACTTCTATCGGTTTAATTGGATGAACACTCGGTTCCCACCGATAAAAATATAGCAATATAAGAGCTCATAAGTGTTTAAAATGAGAAAGCACTCAGTTTATAGGGTGTATAGAGCAAATTGGACAAGGTTTCATCGTCGTTTTCTCTTACAAAATGGCCACCCCAAGCCCTCTATTTATAGAGGGGAGACGAGGTATTACGCAGAGTCGCAAATGCACTCACTTGCTACCCGGGTACCGGGCCCGTGGGTCCTGCCGTCTTGAAGTACGTGCACACATGCAACATGATGTCCGCTCGAACTTTCAGAACTTCAATTCGGGCATTCGATCAAGGTGTATAAGACCTGTTTCAGAGTGCTGTTATCAAGAGATACACAAATGACATGGGATTAGAGGTTGTAAGAAGTCAAGAAGATGGGACTATGCCCTTGGTCTTCAATCTTCAAATTCCATCTGGTGTGCTGTCTTATGTAGTAGTCACTCGGGATTGCAGCTATTTGGTTCTTGTAGGACACTGTTGTGTAGAATGTATGTTGAAATGTGTTGAGACAGTACGCATGTGGGATCAAGGTGGAAAAATGATAATTTTTCCCCTCACTGGGGTTATCTCCGGTTTGGGTTGATAAAGCAGTCGTTGCTCAGGGTTATCTCTTAGATTGGGTTGCTGCAAGTGCTGATGTCCTCAGGGTTGTTTCTGAGGTGTGCCTGACCTCCCGGGGTTATCTATGGGTTTGGGACTGAGTGCCTTGGGGTTATCTCCGAAGTTGAAGCAAATTGCAAAGGTTGAAAAGAGCATATCCGGGGTTATTTATGGAACTGCAACTGCACTCCTCGGGGTTATCTCTGAGGTTGAGACTGAAACTCTCGATGTGGTTTTAAGGATTGAATATCTCGGGGTTATCTCCGAGATGGAAAAGGATTCTCCGGTGGGATTTCCAGAACTGGAACTATTTTGTCCTCCAGGGTTATCTTTGAAAGGCAATTCTACTCTCCTACAATGTTAGTAACAGGAATGCAAAATTTTGAGTGTCTACAGATGCCCCTCTTTATCATATTCCTGCAATGCAATGGTATGGATAGGATAAAGAATACTAGACACTTGAAATTTGACAGGATAATCATGATGCAATGCACAACAATATGATACAAATGTATGTATTTTGTTGGACTGTCCTCCAATAGGATGGGATGACTGCCGACTCCCATGACTTCTGTCGGGGTTCACAGTCATTACTGACAACCTTGATGAACTGTCTTGGACGTGCGATCCAAAGTCCTCAGGAACTTCCAGGATGTTGACGTTGGGGTTGTCACCAAAGTCCTTAATCCTTCATACAGACTTCATACTGAAGATGTATCTCTCATATACAAGAGACTCTGTGGGGATGTGTTTTGTCTGAGGAAGATGTGTATAACATATTCCATCATCGGTCCTCCCCGATGAGGATGGTCCTTCCTGGTTTGTATCGCCAGGTCTTTCCGCTACTCTGTCGGAGTTACTGCCAACAGTCTGTGTTGTCAGGGTTGCCTGACCGTCGCTGAAATGTACATCAACGGATGAGATCGTCGGATGGTTCTTGACACTTCGTTGGGTTTAAATTCAAACGGCTAATGATGTCAAGGTGGCTTGACTTTCGTTGATGTGTGCATCAATGGATTAGATCCCTGTTGGGCAAAGCGTCAATGATGTTTGACCTTCGTTGACATGTGCATCAACGGATGAAATCCCTATTGAGGAGAAGTGTTTTGGAGCTATGAGCTTATATTGATGGTATTGGACCCTCTTGAGGTATTGTGGAGTATAATTTACAACTGTTGTGATCATTGATATAGTAAACCCTGGGTTTGGATGAATACCAATAAGTGATAGGTTGACCTACAGTCGGGTCTCTGGAAAATAGGATTTTAGGCTATTCTGCTCAATCGTGTAGCATTTTTATTCCCGATTTGGCCTTTTCAGCTTGCAAGACCTCCTTTGCAACTCAAACTGGAACGAGCTAGAGACATGGGCCCCACCCAGGGGAACCGCAGGTACACCTACGGCCAACCATGGATGGATATAACCTACAGGTTGCTTTCATAATTCATTTCTAAGTTGCGCCACATAGGAAATCCGAGAGCTCTTCTTCTGATCTGCTGAGTTCGGGCGTCTTTCTGCAAATTCTTTCACCGTACAAGTGTTCTACACTGCCCTAATAACGTATGTGTAGACACTCAAAATTTTGCATTCCTGTTACTAACATTGCAGGAGGGCAGAACCGTCTTTCAGAGATAACCCAAAAGGACAAGATATTTTCAGTTCCGAAATTCCCACCGGAGAAGCCTTTTCCATCTCGGATATAATCCCAAGATATTCAATCCCGAAAACAACATCGAGAGTTTTTAGTCTCAACCTCGGAGATAACCCCGAGGAATGTAGTTGCAGTTCTGGAGATAACCTCAGAGATGCTTTTTTCAACCATTACAATAAGCTTCAACCTCGAATATAACCCCGAGGCACTCAATCCCAAACCCAAAGATAACCCCGGGAGGTCTGGCACACCTCAGAGACAACCCTGAGGACATTTAACACTTGCAGTAGCCCAATCTCAGAGATAACCCTGAGCAACGACTGCATTATCAGCCCAAACCGGAGATAACCCCGGTGAGGGGAAAAATCATTATTCTCCACCTCGATCCCACACACGCGCCATCTTAACACATTTCAATATACATTCCATATAGCAGTGTCCTACAAGAACCAAATAGCTACAATTTCGAGTGACTACTATACAGGACAGCACACCAGATGAAATTTGAAGCTTGAAGACCAAGGGTATGGTCCCATCTTCCTGATTTCTTACAACCTCTAATCCCATGTCATTTGTGTAGCTCTCGACAATAGCACTCCATAAAAGGTCTTATACACCTCAATCGGAGGCCTGGATTGAAGTTCTGAAAGTTTGAACGGATATCACGTTGCACGCGTGCATGTACTTTGAGATGGCGGGACCCGCAGAGCCCGGGGCACCCCGGTCAGCCGCAGGTGCATCTGCAGTTGTCAGAGGTACACCTGCTGCTCCCCCCTCTATAAATAGATGGCTTGGGGTGGCCATTTTGTAAGAGAAAATGGTGAGGAAGCCCTATCCAATTTGCTCTATACACACCGTAAATTGAGTGCTTTCTCATTTTAAAAACATGTGAGCTCATATATTGCTATATTTTTATCGGCGGGAACCGAGTGTTCATCCATTTAAAGTTATAGAAGTCTTTTCTGACAGTCCACTGTAAGCCTTCTTACACCTTTCAAAACCTTTTCTCCACATTTTGCACACACTGTTCTTCACGTTGAGAGTCGTGTTGTGTGTGTATGCCTGGACTAACATTATCGATTTATGACTCGATTGAGCCTTCGACTCACGTCCGGAGCGTTTATTGCTTATATATATATATATATATATATATAAAATGTTGTCGGATCAATGACCCAAGATTTTATATCCGGAGCATTTACTTCTTTTAAATATATATATATATATATATATATATATATATACACACTCACACATTTCTGTTAGGCCTGGAGTTTAATTCGTGGCCTTTTACTGCTTTATTTATATTTCGTCCCCCCTGGAGTTTACTTCGTGGTGGTTGATCATTTTTACTGCTTTATTTACATTTCGTCTCGCCTGGAGTTTACTTTGTGGTGGTTGATCGTCTTTACTACTTTATTTACATTTTTGATCCCCCATGGAGGTGCTTCGTGGTGGTTGATGTCTCTCTCTCTCTCTCTCTCTCTCTCTCTCTATATATATATATATATATATATATATATATATATATATATATATATATATATTTACGGCTTTTTATATATTTATATTTTTAGTCGTCCATGAAGTTCACTTCGTGGTGGTTGATGATCAGATATATATATATATATATATATATATATATATATATATATATTTACAATTTTTATATATATAATCGCCATGCCTTTTATATAAACTGCTAAATCATATGAGTCTAGAATCATGTGATCATGCATTCGCTTCTCGAATCTAGATTCGATTCCTCGTGATGGACATTTTAATGTAAATGTTTTGTACATTATTCACTAAGTTCTAATTTCATTAGATGGCTCTCATGCCCACAAGGAGTTCGACACTGCTATATATTATTTTCTCGAGGATGCTTCGTATCTCAAAAATAAAAGCAATTAAGCTAAACACTTAATAAAATGGAAGTATCAAAGGTCTCAATTACTATTGAGCACGGGGTTTGAAAAACCTCTTTTACAAAACATCATTTCTATATCTTGTTAAAACTGAATTTTTACACAAATTTAAACCATTTGTATATAGGTGCGAACGAGGCATAACACTACTTCTAAATAATTGCACACTGACCAACACACACACACACACATATTCATATAACAGTTTAATTGAAAATTGGTGATCACCGTGGTAACACAGATGTCCGGGGGTGCCTAACACCTTCCCTCCACATAAGCAAGTCTCCGGACCCTAATGAATCTCAGTTTCACAGACCAGTTTAGCAGTGTTACATCATGTGGTCAATGTGCAAACCTTTTCTCAGTTGAGTTGGTGCAACCATTTAAAAATACTAACTGACGACTCTTACAGTCAAATCGTCGACATATAAATGTCGGACCTTTTCACAACTTGTTTTTTCAAACAAATCTCACCTAACATGAGAACACCAAAAGACAAGAATGTAAAAGGGACAAGAAAATCCGCACGTCGGCGTGTGGCAACTCACTGGGATTCCAGAAGAAGAGGACTTAAGACACTACTACAAACTTTTCAAAATTGTTATATGCTTGTTTGTGGATGTTGCATTTACATTTTTGATGAATGTGTATGAATGCATTTACTTACTGCACTTAATGATTTACACTATATCTGCATAAGATATTAGTTCTTCGCACATATCATCATTCCCAAAATGGTGAGACACATTGCATGTGAATATATGTTGTGTGGTTCCTCCACCAGGAGGCTATCCTGTCGGTGTTTGATTACTGGACTCGTAGGGAGACTAATTCCAATGAGGCTCAGAAAAGGCACCACCCAGATTCGCTCCAGTTGAAAGATCGGATTAACTTCCCATCAAGTAAATTGCGATGATCTTAGAACCTTCATGCCAAAAAGTCGCGAGAGTAAACCTAAGATAGGTCAACCTCTGATAAACCAAACGCTGAAGAAAGTCTCTTCATGCCTTCCATTTTCAATTATTTGTAAAAACAATTACTTATAAATACATTCCATGTCAATCTCTATATAATGGAAAATATAAAGGAAAATGTGTACATGCATTCCTTTTTTACCATGTATCTTATAAACAACTGACATTCGTGTTCACTACAAGAAAAGGGTCTATCAAGAATCACAGACAACGATTGATCATTGGGTCGCAGATACCTATCAATCGATCGCTAGCCGTTGATAGTTATCGCATAAGATCTGATTGCTAATATGCACACCAGCGACCACTATTAGCGACCGATATGTCGGCGACCGCTATTAGCGACTGAAATCGTCATTTCGGTCGCTAATCTGAGTCAGCATGGCTCAGGGCCAAAGGCTGATGTGGTCCACGTGTCAGCGATGGAAAGCAGCGATTGCATGCAGTTGCTGATATCCTCAGATGTTTAGCAGTCGCTAATGAATATCAGCGACCGCATGTGGTCGCTGATTTGAAAAAACAAAAAAAAAATAGATTTTTGCTGTTTAGCAGAATTCCCAAAAAACATGGACCTGTTTTGTACCTGCTTTATCCCAACACACATACACAACAATAAAAACATCTTGCACAATAATGTAAACATCAATCGTCCACCGACACATACACCAAACTAGTATATAAACTATATAAACCTTTAAACTAATATGAATTGAATAAATATATACAAATCTAATGTTTAAGTAACATGAATGAATATAAAAGTACAAAATTCTCAAAGAACTACAAAACACAGCTCTATCGATCGTCAAGCATCAGCGTCTTGATTAGCTTCTCCTTGATCACCCTGTAATTAACAAAATAATAAAACAAGTTCCAAATATATACTAACTATGTTAATATTGGTATATTACGATAATATATACAACAAATTGATTTTATACCTCGTCGCCATCCCCATGTTGTGATGCTCTTTGTTGTTGCCATCGCTTCAATTTAACTCTTCAGACTCAGAGCCCCGGATGCCCGCCCAAAGATCTTCGGAAGATCTCGATCTCGACATATTTTCTCTCACATACCAGAAGAGTATGAACAACTGGATGACTCGATGATTATGAAGACCTGGTAGCAGAGTCGCCGAGCTAATGAAAGATGGGCGCGTCGTTGTCCTCGACCTTTAATGTAGTTCTTCTTCACAATGCATCGCCTCTCCCACAACTCTTGATCAATAAAGTGACGTGGAGTGCCTTCAGGATAACGCCATTCAATAAATGCTTATAAGTATCATGTCATCATGTTAACAATTAAATAATTAAAAATAAATTCTGTAAGCATTGATAAACAAGATCAAGTTGTTAATTAAAACTTATTACCGCTTATCCGGATAGCATCAAAGTGCAACCATTACGGTGGACATACACATCCAAACCAATGGATAGGTCACCTTCGACATCGAGACTCCTATACAAAAAATAACACAATATTACTAAGTAAAATGTGATATATTTTCTACAATTCATGATTGTAAACATATTAAAACTTGTAAATACGCACTGGTAGTGATATGTCGCAACTATGAAATATCGCAAATTTCTTGTATGTTCCTTTAGCCTTTCGCCATCGGCACACCCGAGGATCTGCTGGTGGCGGCAGCTCTTCGCCTTTTCACCCACTCTCACTCTCCATTGGGCACATATCTCAAATTTATATAGACCGGGTGCACCACCAAGGGCTATGCTCGTGCATGTAATCCTCTCCTCGGCCCGGATGGTCGATCTCGCATTGTGAAGGGCTTTTGTCGCGTTCTTTGTTCAAATTATCCTTGGTGCGAACGCAGCACTTTCGCTGTAATAATGTCTCAATCATCAAGCTCATGCGATTCTCCCATCTATACCTTTTATGTAAATAAAACAACAATAATAACATTACTAAACAATTATCCTTAGAATATTAAATTATCTGTCATAATTAAAAAAACATACTTGAAATTCAGCCCAAATGGCATCCTTGTGGGCGATAGGTGTGCTCACCCACGTAATCACAGGTGTAGGCCAATTTTGTAAACACAGTTGTGATATGCACTTGACGATCTTATTATCTGAAAAATCACTATAATATACAATAATTTACATCAACGATAAGTAGATATATTAAAGCAATTTACATCTAAGCAATTCACTATAAAATACTTATATATAAATGATGCGAGACGTACGTGTTATTCGGAGGAGGGCGAATCTGAATAAGAATCTGATCATCCAGATTAGTAGGGGCCTTGGGCACATGATTAGGCCCCCTACCCAAGCCGCGCTTTTTCTGCGCTGCTTCAGAAGCTATTTGTATATTACAAATTTTAAGATGTTATTATGAGTTATATTTGATTACATGTATATATAAATATATAAAATGACAATAAACATGACAGTGATATAAACATGTATATATATGAATATAAAATGACAATAAACAAAAGTTGCATTTAAATAGTTTAGTACATAAATATGACAGTAATATAAACATATATATATATATATGAATATAAAATTCCAATAAACAAAAATTGCATTTAAATAGTTTAATACATAAACATGACAATGATATAAAAAACATGTAATGCGAAACATACATTTCATTTGTTCAAGTGTCAATGTCTGATTCAAAATCATCTTGTATACGTGTTGCAGATTCATAACCATAATTTGGTTCAGATTCAGTGTCATATTCAGTCAATAACTCTTCCTCCTCAGTATCAATGTCATCTGACACAAGTATTGACTCATGATCTAATTCATGTGGTTCATCTCCACCATCTAACCGGATTACTTCATTGTCGTCCTCCACATTTATTATAGTTTGACTATGAAGCATCCGCCTAGTAAATCTCCCCATCAACTACTTCTACACGACTACGCTGCAGGAGTATGAATTACAACTTGCCAATCAGAGGCGCGTCATCCCTTTTCCTAACAGGACTAGGAGTGTAGTATACTTTCTACCGCTTGAGTTCAGAAACAAACAGATTCGTTAGAGTACGAGATCTATGGAGGTCAATATTGACGATTCCATGTCCCAGAATGACGATCCCTTTTCCGAATCAAACCAACGACACTTGAACAAGTGAATATGACCTCAGACGTGCGTCCTTTTACGATAACTCTACGATTTCCTCTAACTCCCCATAAAAGGCACGACCAAGCTCATTGTAACAATCTCCTTGGACACACACTCCAGAGTTTGTCGTTCTTTTATCGCGCCTATATGCCTTTGTATGTAATTCACAACCATTTATTTTGTAACCATTTCGGTTGACATGGTCCCTATCTAGTCCCATAGCTAGGACTTGTACATTAGCCGAAATCATTGATCCCTCAGTCAAAGCCTTCTAAAACTCCATCTTATTAAATGAAGTCATAGTTAATATGGAGTATATATATATACTACGTGCTTAAGAAATTGAACTTACTTTGTCCTTTAGCCAAAGTGCAAATTTTTTATCACGATTGATTTGAATATCTTTATCAGTTATACCGGGATGCTTCACTTTTAACTCATCATTGTACAATCTATACCATGTTATAAACATTAACATATTGGAATAAATTTTCAAGTTAAAAGATAAATTATCAAGTTTACATGTGTACCTCACAAATTCGTCAATCTCCTTGCTTGAGAAGAATGTAAGTATGTGCAGCATCAAGAAGCAAGAAGTAAGCATCAATACTTCTTAACAAGCACTAGCTAAAAAACATATATATACGAGGAGAGAAGAAGGAGGTTAAACCTCAGAATTTGGCTAGCTTTATTCTAATCAAAGTTGGCCCCAACCCAACCCAAATGAGCCAAATCTCATGTAAGATTTCTTTTCCTTGTCGGTATAAATCTAATGTTTAGAAGCAAGGCTTTCCATCATCACTACCTTTCCCTACCATCTATCTAATAACATAGAAATATATCAATACTTACCACTCAACTAATTTATTTCCCTAAGTAAATCTAACATAGAAAAACATAATGAACCATTTTTGTCAGTCAGTACGCACGCGGATACACAACTTCACCAGTTTTGGTCACCTACTATTACATATTTATATAACATTATCAAAATATATATCATCAAATATTCCCCAAAAAATCCAACACTGCACTAATTAAATTAATGAACAGGCAAGTGCTTGTTAATCCAACACTGCACTAATTAAATCCAACACTGCACTAATTAAATCCAACATTGCACTAATTAAATCCAATTCAGTATGTAATCTAATCTAACATAAGATATAAATAGTAGAAAAGTAATATTGGGAGAAAGAAATATAAAATGATACCAGTGCTTGGTGGTGGCGGTAATTTGGCCATGTGTGGCATGACAAGATACAGTGACAATTATACCCTTTCTCCTCTTCTACTTCTCTTCTTCTCCCTTTCTCCTCTTCTATTCTCGAGCTCTCCCCTTTTTTTTTTTCTTCTTCCTCATTGTGTCGAAAGCGAATGACCCAAACCGATAAAATTAAGTTTGATCACGACGACAGATTCGCGATCGCACGCGGTCATTTGTTGTAAGTAGTCGCAAAAAACCTTGGCGTCAACATTTCCTGCCAAATTTTGGGAGGCAAATTATTTATAGCGACCGATCAGCGACCGCATGCAGTCGCTAATAGTTAATAGCGACTGGATTAAATAACGGTCGCAGATATCGATCGTTATTACTACTATCCGCGACTGCATGTGTGGTCGCTGATAGGCTTTTTTCTTATAGTGGTTGCAGGATAATACTCCCAAAAAATGGACACATTATGATAGCATGTAAACATTTATACATTCCCTAAGACTAAACTACATAAGTTTTTATAGGGACACAATTCGGCCTGTTACCCGCTCAAAATCCAAAAAGCCCATGAGCCTACAACCAACTATGTCTCCATCTGACAAATCTAATCCTACTCCTGTCTTTAGTGAAGAGTTTGATGGGTTAAGTAAACAAATTATAGATTTGGATGTTCTACTTAAAGAACTACATCAATCTACTCAGGGTTCATGAATACCCGTACATATAAAATCCTCTGTGTATGGAGGAACACAAGGATCAAGCAAATCCAATACTCGATCTTCAGTTGGATAAGTCCAATAAAATTCCTGAAAACACCCATCTCAAAGAAGTTCCAGACACAGGTGATATCAGGAAAAAAGTCCTTCAAATGGAAGAGACCATTCGGTCTATAAAAGGGATTGGTGCACATGGGAGTGTCTCATATACCAACCTTTGTATATTCCCTGGTGTGCATTATCCAAAGAAGTTCAAGACTCTTAACTTTAATAAGTATGACGGGTTAGGAGATCCTTACACACATTTGAAGGTGTTTATTGGAGAACTTGAATCTTATGCCGAGGATGAGAAGCTTAGAATGCAGCTGTTTCAAAAGAGTCTAACTGGAGAAGCCCGATCGTGGTATACCAGATTAAACAGTTCTAAAATTCATAGCCGTGAAGAGTTAGCTCATGCCTTCCTCAGTCAGTACAACTTCTAGTCTCAGATGGCTCCTGACCGGTACCAAATTACCAAAGTTAAGAAACAAGCCAATGAGTCTTTCAGAGAGTATGTTTAAAGGTGGAGGCGCCTTGCTGCTTAAGTTATTCCTACTATGATAGAATCAGAAATGGTGATGACCTTCATAGACATATAAGAAGCTCCTTTCTATGAGAGAGTCTTAGCTGGCATTGGTAAAGATCCAAGACCTAGTAGCTCTAAAAGATGTTGCTGAGCACATCCAGTTTGAAACTTATGGAAACAACCCCCGAAAGGTCCATAAGAAGAAAGAGGATGATGTTTCCTTAATACTACAAGGTTAGAAAGGCAGTCAGAATATGCCTATCCAGAGGAGAAACTTCTCCCGTTTTCAAGCACAATCTTCCAACCCTACATTGCCAAAGGTTGGAGAAGTCAGACGCAATCGAGTGTTCACACCCCCTAGGGGATTCACTCGAGAATGTTCTCAATCTTCTGACTACTCAAAAGAAAATTACCCATCTTCTTCTGCTAGCCAACCCGAATGGGAAAGGTTTCAATGCTACACAGAAGTCTGTTTATCATGTCGGGGCACCGGGACATGATACTCAGGATTGCTGGGCCTTAAAACACAAGATCTAGGACTTAATCAACAACGGTGAGATCGTGGTAACTAAACCTGACCAACCTCATGTGCAAGACAACCCCCTTCCTCAACACAAAGAAATAGAGGTAAATATGATTAATTGGAGCAGTGGACAAAGTTCTAATTACGTTGTTGAATCTTCCCAAACCAGCAAGGATGGTGCTGACAAATGGGATTACGCAAAGTTCCAGTTTGTGATAAATGAAAGATGAAACCTTTTTGTAAGCAAGTAGAGCAATTGGCAGAACTGGTAATCCATCAACACCAAGTCACACGCCAATTAGTCAGTTAGGAGCATCCTAGTCTCCTTCTTTTTGTTATGAATACTCCATCATCGCCTTCAGAAAGTGAAACACTAGAGGATAAAGTTGAAAAAAAGCAAGTGCCAAAGCCCATCGGGATTTTGCCAATAAGAGGGAATTTACAAACCTTGGCCAACCTATGGAGGAGATATTTTAGATGCTGATCAATGAAGGAATAATTACATCCCTTCTACCTTCAATCAATCCCCGTTCAAGACGGTTCAATTCTAATGGTGTCACTCCTACTCTCGCGGTCACATCACAAAAGAATGCTGGGCACTCCGCCACCTCATTCAGAATTTAATTGATAGCGGTGTCCTGCAGATGGCAGATGACGACACTTTGTTACTCAAGAGTGTGAACACATGTCCTACAAAATGAAAGGACGACGTAGCAATTATATACGTTAAAGATTATTTGGTTGCCAGACCGCCCATAATACAAGTAATTCAAGTCAAAGGTGCTGACAATCCTTTGAAAGTGGCGGCACCAGAGCCAATTCTCTTGCCATCTAGGCCACAGTATCCTGTTGTCAGCTTGAAAAAAGTTCCATGGAATTATGGATAAGCTGAAGGATCTACATCACACACAACTGCTATAGTGTCGAAGGAGAATCCATTGTATCTTCCCCACCGGGTGATGAAGCCTACCATCAAATCAAAGGGGAAAGTTCCCATTGAGAGGATTGAAGAGTTCCTCCGTACTATAGGCCATAATGAAGCCAAGGTGGTTTTAAGCTTGAGAGAAGCTCCACAACAAATTTCCATACTGGACTTGGTTTTCTCTTCCAAATATCATAGGAAGATCTTGCTAAGGGTCTTAAAAGAAGCCCATTTTTCGAAATCAGTGGATGTTGAAAAATTCCAACATCTGGTTGATCACATTTTTAACAACAATGTGATACCTTTCACTGATGATGACATTCCTTCAGAAGGGACTGGTCATTGCAAACCATTGCACATAGCGGTTTTTGAAAGTAGTATGCACACAAGCCAATCATGTTTGATGATAAAGCATATACTTTGTAATAATCTTATTCATTTATTAATAAAAAGTATTAATTTATTAAAGGCTTTTAATTATCTACATGATGCTGTTTTATAATATGTGATAAACCCATAGTTTTAAGCAATGCTTTTAGAATAATGATGATGATCATTTTAATGAGATCTAAATTCTTAGAAAGCTTAAAACTAAAATAGTTCCCAATCGTTGGATTACTAAATTGGGGATTAGTGAATCCGGATAGATTGGTACATACGTTGCTTGCTCATTGGATGAGGATGATTGATCTCATGATCATTTGTGTGGAGACACTAAAGCAAGTATATAGGTGCTTATTAGAGAATAAGTTCACTGAACGTGGCTCGCTAAGTAATACCTAATGGAGTTTTACTTACCTGTCAATAGGAATTCTTGTAGTGATAGTAGTACAAGTGATCCTTGGACTTGAGATCATCATAGTATCTTGTGTATGATGAGTTATACTTTGACTTATTCTTTAAGACCCTTAGGGTATATCAAAGGGTATGCTTGGGTATAATAAGTTGTACATGGAGATAATGTATGATCAATAAAGAATCTACCACTTCTAGTAAAAGAAGAGAAATGTCCTATGTGATTTGATAAATGACAACCCAGTAGTCCTTGGCCAAGGCAGAATGAAATTAGAAAGGAGTTTCTAATTTGCATTATTTGGAGTTGTGCATTTAAAGATCGAAATACATATAATTAAATAAAATAAGACTTGTGAAGAATTCCATGTCTTATATTTAATTGGGACATTGTATGGTAGAAGGATTGAATTGTACTTTAACTATTTACTCAAAGGTTCTTTTATGATTAATGTTGAAATCTATATTATCCGGAAAGTCGTTGATCATTTGGGAGGCTTATCCCTATTGTAGAATAAATATTATTTATTTAAATAAATTAGTAGTTTAATTTATTTATTTAAATAGGATTAGAATTGTTCTAATTGATTTATTCATTAATCGGTTTAATATGGAGAACCTAAAGGGTCACACCATATAAGAAAGAATAATTATTTAAGAAGTTAATGGCATAATCGTAATAATAAGTTAAGTATATTTAATTTAATCTATGGTGATAGAATAAATTAAATAGCTTAATATTTATTATTTAATATTTTGGAAATATTAAATATAAATTAATAAGAGGAGTCTTATTATTATTATTACTATTATTATAATTATTTAATTCCTAAAAGAGTTTGAAAATTAATTAATAAAAGTACTCTCATTTATTTCTAATAAGATTAGGAGGCTAATTAATTAAAAGTTTAATTAATTATTCCTAATAAGATTAGGAGCCTAATTAATTAAAGGAGTTTAATTAATTAAATTAAAATAAAATCCTTAATTGTTAAGGAGGGTTGCCCACATCTATAAATAAGAGGAGTCTTATTATGGGTGAAGGGTGGTTGTTGATTTTTTTCACAATAGACGTGATTCCAATAGTTGGGAGAGTACGTTCTTTTTCTATAGAGATAGAAAATTAGGGTTTAGCCAAACACCCATCTTCTTGAATCTTTCTTCTTCCTTGGTGGATCACCTCTAGAGGTCAAACACTTGGGTGGATAACGTTGATCAAAGGAAGGAACCAAACTCGATGGATTCAAGTTGAACACGAAAGGATTTGGAGGTGAACTTGTACCTGAGGAAGCTCAAATCTTCAAGTGTATGATTCTTTTTCTTTATCTTTTCGTTTAATTAATAATTATGCATAAAGGATGATCCGGGTATATGGTTTGTAAAATTTTAAACTCTGATTTTACACGTTTCCGCTTATTTTGTGCAATTTGATTGCGTTCATGAATATTACAAACCTAACAGTGGCATCAGAGCCAAACCTTTATGCGAATTATTAATTGTTTAGATTCAATATGTATATTGATATGTGTTTAGAACAATTTAATTGGTCATAATTTGTTGTATAAAATTTAATAAAAAAAATTTTATTCGCGAATCCTGCCTTTTGCAATTCCACGATTTCACGTCCATGGTAATTAAAGGCAACATGAGAGTTATTATATATTACCATAACTATATATGGTTACATTATATATATATGCTTCACGTGAATGTTAACAGGATTTTGAGGATTCATGATTTCAAGCATGTTACCTTATATATATATATATATATATATATATATGTGTGTGTGAAGCTTGATAGGATTATATGTGTTAGTTAAGGAAGTGGTCTGTTAACTGTTGAATAAATTATACAGGAACGTGTTATTGCATAGAATAAAATCAAATAAATAATAATAATAATAAGTACTTACATGAATTGAGAGAAACCATCTTGTATGTATCATGCTTCCGTTGCGCTTAAGGGTGAAGCTCTTCAATTGCCTCTCTAAATCTTATGATGGATGTATAGCTGTGTATAAAATTCTTGAGACGACAATTGGGACAAAACCCTAACTGTTTTATTTATAGAATAACTAAGGGTTAAAATTTTCCATCAAGATTATGAAACCCTAGGGCCCATTATGCCAAATAATATATATTAGGAATATTGTTTATAGGCTACATAATTAATTACCAAACCCATAAATAAAGTGATTAAATTAATACAATATGTAAGCCCAATAATTACATAAATAGTAGAGGCCACATAAGGAAATAAAATATTCTAACATTCTCCCACTTGGCCGAAATACTATTTATATACAAAACATAACGCTTACAATCATTAATTTGGCCAAGTATTAATTTAATAGCTACATGTTGTTCAAATAAAAATACCAATGCGAATTAATACAATCTTTTTGTCGCTATTAACATGTGATCCCCATTAGTTACACAATTAGTACTTTTATTAGAACAAAGATTAACATTAAGCATAACAGGTATGAATAAAGTTTACATAAGTGGTAATTGATTAAACTCATTCATATGGTCCAAAACATAATCGTACCGTTTGCTCACAAGTTCTCAAGTGTGCACAATAAAGAGAATAGCAAACCATAAACATAATGTGAAGTTCAAAATAACGAGCTCAAAATTGTTGTCTTACATCAAAATAACTTACTAATTAAGACTACCAGTTAAACCCATGCCGGCAACATGCTCTAAAAGAGCTTGGGCGGTAAGCCTTTCGTAAGTGGATCCGCTAACATATCATGTATACTAATATACTTAATGACAACACTTTGATCTTCAACTCTTTCCCTGACAAATAAGTACTTAGTGTCGAGGTATAGTCCAGGACCACTCGAAATAGTGCTATTGGAAAAACTAACAGCATAATCATTATTATAAAATACTTTCAATGGCCTTAAACTGGAATCTACAACCTTAAGTCCCGAAATAAGATTCCTTAATAATATAGCGTGACAAGTAGCATGATAACAAGCCACATATTCTGCCATCATCGTGGAAGTAGTAGTTAACTCTTGCTTATGAGTTCTCCACGAAATAGGGCCTCTTAAAAACATAAAGATGTACCCTGGTGTAGATTTCTTTTCGTCTTTACACTTAACAAAATCAGAATCAGAATAACCAACAACTTCAAGGTTATCTATTTTTCTAAATGTAAGCATAATATTCTTAGTACCCTATAAGTAGCATACATAAGACTCCCAACCACAGAAGTATAGGGAACAAGATTCATTTGATCACGTTCAAGGTGGTTCTTAGGACATTGATATGAGCCAAATTTATCACTCTTAACAACAGGTGGGACAGTAGGGGAGAAATTTTGTATGTTGTATTTGTTAAGAACTTTGTCAATATAAGCTCTTTGAGACAATTCTAATATCCCACGAGACTTATCTCGATGAATTTCAATAGCTATAACATAAGAGGCTTCACCGAGATCCTTCATATCAAAATTTCCAGAAAGAAAACGTTTGGTCTCATGCAACATATATAAGTTATTACTTGCAAGTAGTATATCATCAACATACAAAACAAGAATAACAAAATTTACTACCACTGATCTTCAAGTATATACATTGATCCACTATTTTTTTTTCTTCTTAAAATCAAAATTACTCATCACCTCGTGAAACATAAGATACCATTGTCTAGAAGCCTGTTTTAACCCATATATGGACTTCTTAAGTTTACATACCATATGTTCCTTGCCTTTAACCAAAAAACCTTCTAGTTGTGCCACATAGACATTCTCATGCAAGATACCATTAAGGAATGCAATTTTAACATCCATTTAATGTAACTCTAAATCATAACGAGCTACTAAAGCCATGACTATTTTAAATGAATCTTTCCTGGATACTGGAGAGAAAGTTTTATTATAATCCATACCTTCTTTTTGAGTGAAACCCTTAGCAACCAATCGAGCTTTATACCTTTCAACGTTCCCTTTAGGATTTAATTTGGTCTTATAGACCCACTTACAACCAACAGGTTTAAAACCTTTTGGTAATTCCTCAAGATCCCAAACGTTATTAAGCTCCATTGATTTCAACTCATCACTCATGGCTTCAAGACATTGAGTTGATTGAGCACTCGTAATGGCCTCTTTATAGGAGATAGGATCATTAATCTTACTTAAATCATAGTCAATCTCATTAAGATATGTTATAAAATCATCAAAATTAACAGACTTTCTAGATCTTTCGGACCTACGTAAAGGCTGCACAATTTTAGGAATATGATTTTCAATAATGTGAGGTTTAACATTAGGTGGTGGCTCAGCTATTTCAGGGGCATCATTCGCCTCAATTAGAGGTTGTTGTGCCTCACCCTCTTGAATTACATGATTAGAAACATAAAACCTGTTTTCTTCAAGATCATTTTTTCTAGGCTCACCACTCCCACTTAAATCACCATTCTCTAAAAACTCTGCATGCCTAGTCTCAACAATTCTAGTAGTATGAGAGGAACAGTAAAATCAAAAACCCTTAGATCTCTCAGGATATCCAATGAAATGGCAACTAATGGTTTTAGAGTCAAGTTTCTTTATTTGTGGATTAAAAAGCTTAGCCTCGGCTGGACAACCCCACACCTGTAAGTATTTTAAACTAGGTTTCCTACCTGTCCAAATTTTATAAGGAGTTTTAGGGACAAATTTGCTAGAAAACCCGGTTTAAAATATAAACAGCTGTCTTTAATGCCTCAGTCCACAAAATACAGGTAAGCTAGAATTGCAAAACATACTACGTACCATATCCATAAGGGTACGATTTCGCCTCTTAGCTACACCATTCTGCTGCGGTGTACCAGGCATTGTATACAGAGTGACGATTCCATTTTCTTGACAAAATAAGGCAAAATGGGCCAGACTATGAATTCAGACGGAGTGTTTACCATAATACTCTCCACTCTATCTCGATCTCACTACTTTAATTTTTCGGTCAAGTTGATTTTCAACTTTAGCCTTGAAAACTTTAAACATATTTAGTGATTCAGATTTTTCATTAATCAGGTAGACATAAGTATAACGAGAATAGTCATCAATGAATGTAATGAAAGATTTGTGTCACCAATTCTTGGAGAAAATGGTCCACATATATCAGTGTGAATCACCTCAATAAGTGCACTACTTCTTGTTGCTCCTTTCTTATTACCTTTCACAAATTTTCCTTTTATACATTTAATACAATGGTCAAAATCAGAAAAATCTAGTGAATGAAGAATTCCATCCTTTACAAGACGTTGCATTCTGTCTTTTGAAATATGGCCTAAGCGTTGATGCCACAATTTTAAAGAATTCTCATTATCTATTTTTCTCTTATTTCCACTTTTAGAGGTATTTTTCATCACATTCATTGTTAACAAGGATTCAAAGAAAGACATTATCCAAATTTATCTTATAGAGGTTTCCTCAAAGAGCCGAGAACCAATAACATGAGAGTAATGATAAATAATTATTTTATTATTCCCAAACTTAAACGAAAATCCATCAACGTCAAGTTTAGATACAGAAATTAAATTTCATGTCATACTGGGAACATAAAGAGTATCATATAAATACAAGGTGAAAACCACTCTCCAAAACTAAAGAAAGAGTTCCAACAACTTCAACTTGTATAGACTCTCCATTGCCAACTTTAATGGTTCTTTCCCCCTTTTGGAGTGTCTTCTTTGAAAGGAATCCATGCAATAAATTAGTAATGTGAACCATAACACCAATGTCAAGCCACCATGTATTAGAAGGAACATCAATTAAAAAGGATTCATAAGTTACATAATTGATGGACGATATACCTTTCTTTTCAAGCAATTCTCTTAATTTAGGGCATTCTTTCTGAATATGTCATTGTTACTTACAGAAGTGACATTTAGGACATGTCTCAGAGTTGTTACCTAAATAATTTACCTTATTTATTTTGGTAGAAATTGGTTTATCCTTATTCTTAAAAACTTTGCCATTTTTATAAGCATTCTTCTTATAGGATCCAGTGGTAGTCAAATGAGCAACATTAGGTTTTTCAACCTTAAGCCTTTCTTCATCTTGGACGCACATAGCGATTAACTTGCTCATCTTCCACTTTTCTTTCTGCGTGTTATAATTGATCTTAAATGAATCAAATTGCGCAGGAAGAGAAGTCATAATGAAGTGAATAAGAAAACCCTCAGAAATCACCATGTCCATACCCTTTAATTTAAACGCCATGTCGTTCATCATCATAATGTGCTCGCGCACTCCACTAACCCCATCATACCTGCTAGTAAGCATTTTCAAAATAAGGGTACTTGCATGAGTTTTAGAAGAACCCTTAAATTGTTACTCGACTGAAGTTAAGTACTCTTTAGCATAATCATAAGGGACATGCAGTTGGATCGCTCCCACTTTTCATAAATAACCTTCTGCTCAATTGAGTTAGTAGCTGTAAGTGGAGCAGAATTATCCACTCGGAATACATAGTCCAAATTTATAGTGCCGAGAACAATTTTCACTTACACTTTCCAAGTAGTAAAATTAGTTTCATTCAAGGTTTCAATTCCAGAGAGATACCCAAAAATACTAGTTAGAGTCAATGTCGAAATATAATCAAGCTCATAAACATGCTTACCAAAAAACTAAAAGAAATCCATAATGTACAACAATAATTAATAATTAATCATAATAATTAAAAACCAACTGTAGGGCAAGCAGTTAGTTACATAAAATCTATTTACAACACTCAAAAATAGATTTTAATAAGATGTTGGTGCATAACTATCAATCTTTCGTTGGTCCAATTAATAATATGCTAATAACATCCCCATAATATAATGCAAAACACATTTATCCACGCATCACCGTTGAGCAGAAATGAAATAAACATATTACTTATGCAATAAAATTCCATTTAATAAATTCTAATTCTAATTCTAATTTTTCCGTTGGGTAAAATTAAAATCTTTATTTATTAAATGTAACATTATGTGACTTTTCTTAATCTTTAATTGTTTCAATTAATAATCCTCCGTTGGGCTGATTATTAATTTTAACAATAAAAGAGTCACGGATACATGTAAATTATTATGATCAAACTAAATTTTCTTTTAAACATATTAATCAAGTTTGAAAATTAACATTATTTATAATTTACATGTAATAACTTAAAAGCCCTAATAATATATCACATCATGTTCAAATTTTTTAAATTAAAATATATATAATTATGAACATGAATTTAATATAAAATAATCACCTTAATTTTAACATGAATACATGAAGGCATAAGAATATCATAATATTGTCTAGACATAATAAATAATAAATTTAACATATATTGTTTTAATATTAAGTCTTCATTCACGCATAACATTATAAACAATATATATTCACCGATATAATAACTACATATATAATTAACGTACGAAAAATAAAATTACAGCTATATATATGTATGCTGTTTCATGAATTGATTAAAGGAAAATGAAAGTATAAGGGTGAATTTTACGAAGTATCCTAATCCATGCAATATATATATATAGGGGTTTCATCCATGAAACAATAGGTTCGTGGAGCAACCCCTTTTCGCCTCGTCAATTTTTTTTTTTTTTTGCTCCAAATGAAATTTTAATAGGTCAAAAGGGTATTGCTCCACGAAGAATAGGTTCTTGTGGATGGAACCTCATATATATATATATATATATATATATATATATATATATATATATATATTAACGCATCGCATAAGAAATTATATATGAAGTTTTGTTGTTAATGATGGATTCATATTGAAGGTAATCATCAATCCCTTGCCATTATAAAGTTGTACTTTATATATTAATTTGGTTCACATACTGTTTGCAATATATATGATGTGTACAAGAACATTAAGATTGATGAATTGCTTTTCAACTTATACTGAACAAGTCACTTTTCGGAAAAATTATTTTCGAAAATTCCTTAACATATAGAATAATTCTATATTATACCAATAAAGAGATTATGCGGAATTAAAATTATAGCATAACAACGTAATTAATTTATTCTATACAATAGTGTAATCATGCTTTGATACCAGATGTTGAATAAATTATACAGGAACATGTTATTGCATAGAATAAAATCAAATCAATAATAATAATATTAAGTACTTACATGAATTGAGAGAAATCATCTTCTATGTATCATGCTTCCGCTGCGCTTAAGGGTGAAGGTCTTCAATTGCCTCTCTCAATCTTATGATGGATGTATAGTTGTATATAAAATTCTTGAGAAGACAATTGAAACCAAATCCAAACTGTTTTATTTATAGAATAACTAAGGGTCAAAATCGTCCATCAAGATTATAAAACCCTAGGGCCCATTATGCCAAATACTATATATTAGGAATATTATTTATAGGCCACATAATTAATTACCAAACCCATAAATAAAGTGATTAAATTAATACAATATGTAAGCCCAATAATTACATAAATAGTAGAGGCCACATAAGAAAATAAAATATTCTAACATTAACAAGTGGTTCCCACGTGATGATAGTAATCATGGTAATTACGGTAATACATACATACATACATACATATATATATATATATATATATATATATATATATATATATATATATATATATATATATTATTCATGACCACGTGAATATATAGAAAGCAATTCGCGATATCAGCTGTGACCATGTTTCCTGTAATGTAATCTTAAGATTACTTATATTATATATATATATATAATATTATCGTAATATATATATATATATATATATATATATAATATGCTATTAATTATTTTATAATTAAAATAATATTTATTTTAATTTTAAAATTGGATTTCATGCAAACTAATTAGAGTTGGAATTGGATTCCATGATAACTAATTGGAGTTGAAATTGGATTTCATGTTTCCTTAAATAAAGGAGTTTATTTAGATATTAAATAAGATTTTATATTATTTAAAATAAAGGAGTTTGTTTATGAATAGGAAAGTGAATCCATGTTTCCTTAAATAAATGAGTTTATTTAGATATGAAATAAGATTTCATATTATTCAAAATAAAAGAGTTTATTTGTGAATAGGAAAAAGAATTCGTGTTTCCTTTAATAAAAGTTTTTTTTTACTTGGTATTGGATTCCATAATTAATTAAAATAAAGGAGTTTATTTTGATTAAAATTTTTGATTAAAATAAAATAGTTTATTTTATTCAAAATTGGATAAATTAAAATAAAAGAGGTTTGTTTTGATTTAAATTTGGATTAAAATAAAGGAGTTTATTTTGATTCAAAATTAGATTTTATACTAACTAAATTTGCCCATTAAATGATATCAATATATATATTGAATGTTTATATTCATGAGATGAATGTTATTTATTGATGCATATGGTGATGTGTATGATAATAAATGGGATTGATTATGGACTATTGACCAATGTGATTGGATTTTATTTTAGTTGGATGCTTGAATGTATGAGTTTTATTAAATGGGGTCTACGTACCTCGTCTTCTCTAATTTTTCTTAATGTAAATTATAACTCCCTCCTATGTACTTCCCCTTGACTGTTGATCAAGGTTTCTATTTATTTTAAATAGTTTTGTAATAGAAATAGTTAGAATTAATTTTGAAGAATTGGAGATCAAGGAGCAAGGAGCGCGTGAAGACCCGTTTGTAATGGAGCCCGAGTTTAAATATAATAGTTATATTTAAATTTAATTCTTGCACTCTAGGTTTGACCTTTTGGTTCACTTGGTGGCTCTAGTGAACCAAACTAGAATAAAGTCCATAATCAATCCAGGTAGAATATAGTATTCTATATGTGCATGCTTATACTATATATATGTGTGTGTGTGTGTGTGTGCATGTGCGCTAAACAAGATGAGACAAAATAATAACATGAAAACCCCTCAAATTCTTTATATTAAGTCCTAAGCGTTCAAAGATATTTGGAATATCGAACATCGCCTTCTAGCATGATAAAAAAAATAATAGAGTATCAATTAATTATTATAAGTTTTTGTGTCACCACAAGGCTTATATTAATTCTTTGAGATGTTAATTTTATCACATTTGATGCTTATAAAAAAAATTGAACAAAATTTTTTTGTTGTGTCACCACAAGGACAATATTTTTCTTTTTTGAATATATGGAGTGCTAGGTTGGACTTAACTTAAATCATTTTAGTTCAGATGTGCACACACTTGACCATTATGATTTAAGAGGCAAAATAGAAGGAGTTACATAGTTGATGTAATTGACAAGAGTTGTCTACCTATTTATTTATATATAGTTTGTCGTGTCACTGATGAATGGGTAGTATACCCATAATTCGGATATATTTAGACTTAAATTATTGCATTCTTAAGTTATTTAGTAGCATTTTTATTGTGTTTATATCTTATTTGGCAGATTTGGAAGCTGGAAGGGCAATTATGGGAATTTCAAGCATTGAATGGCAAAACTGTAATTTCAATGAAGTCCAGTGGCGGAAGGCTTAAAATTGCACTATCCTCGTGGCGTGGCTACCGAGCCTCAAGAAAGCGTTAACCGGATTAGCGTTTGACTTACGGTTGCCTATTAAGGGTTAATAATAAAACCTAATTGAAGGAGGATTGTGGGGAATATAAAAGGAAACTAATTCTTTGAATTAAAAAGAAAAGGAGATTGATTTGGCGAGAGGATTTTGAAGGAGCTTTTCCATTGAAGATTACAGGAGATTACTTGGAGCTTCAAGATTGGCTCTGAGTTTCTTCTTTTTCTCCTTATTTTTTTATTTGTAATTCTTTAAGGATGATTTATCAACAAATAATGATTCTTATTTAAAAGTGATGAACTAATTCTTTAATTAAGATTTCAATTGAACCTTTTATGATTATGAATTAGTTATTCGTCATTATAATTATCTATGTTGAAGTGGATTGTTTATCATGTTTTGATCTTAGTGATTAATTATTTGGCCAATAATTAGTGTGTTACTCTAGAAGGAATTGGGAGAGGAATTTAGGGTTAGAACTAGACATGATGACATGTGACTCGATTATTTTACGGTAAATAATTAGGTTTGTGAATTGAATGAAAATATCATTCACCGCATGTAACATATAAGGAATTGGGACTGAAAGAGTTTAATCCAATTGTTTTGCATAGGAATATAGCAAGGTTAATCTGGGTTAAATAAAAGTTAATTGATCACTTGGAAGAGGGCTTTTGGCATTTGAAAATTCCTGTTAACAATCCATGAGACATAGTAATTGGGATGATTAGATAACTGATTTATAATTCATAATTGGGGATATTGAAGTCTTAATATTTACCTACCGGAAGTCATTCACTCAAGTAATAGCTTAGTTAATTGTTTGTCTTAGTGCAGTATCTTTAAGTGTTTAATTTTGAGTTAATAATTCAGAAAATCGCAATTTCTCATTGTTTGAATGAAATTGAATTGATATAGTATTAGTAGTTGAAATTTATTAATTAGAATTCCCTGTGGGAACGATACTCAACTTATCACTTTATTACTTGTTGACCACGTATACTTGCGTGCTGTGTGTAATTAGATTTTACTCAACAAGTTTTTGGCGCCGCTGCCGGGGAATTTCTTTTATTAATATTAATTTCATATTAGTTATAATCAATTCGATTTTAATTTGAACACTACTTAATCTTTCTTCTTGGATTGGCAGGAATTCGTGTATGCACACTAGATCGAAAGCTAGAAAGGAACTTCTTACGTATACAGACAACCTTGAGAAGGAGTTCCAGACAGTGCAGTTGAATAGTGAGGTGATACATTTGGAAGAAGAACTGACAACCCAAGAATTACTCGTGAACATGGCAGAGAACGAACAGAAATCACTTAGGGATTACGCCCTGCCAAATGTTACAGATTTACAGTCAAGTATTAAGAGACCGGCAATCAATGCGAACAGTTTCGAGATAAAACCGGGATCAATTCAGATGCTACAGAATACGTGCCAGTTTGGGGGTAATTCGATAGACGACCCTAATGAACATATCTTGAGTTTCTTGGAAGTTTGCGATACCTTCAAATTTAACAATGTATCGGAAGACGCTATAAGGTTGAGGATGTTCCCGTTTACTTTAAAAGACAAAGCACGAAGCTGGCTACACTCCTTGCCTCCTGGTTCAATCACCACATGGGATGACTTAGCTCAAAAATTTTAGCTAAGTTCTTCCCACCAGCGAAGTCGGCAAAACTACGGAACGACATTCATACTTTCGCACAACTGGAGTCAGAATCGTTATATGAGGCGTGGGAAAGGTTTAAGGATATGCTCCGTAAATGCCCTCATCATGGAATTCGCAAATGGATGCAATTAGGGATATTTTGTGATGGTTTGCACGCATCCACGAGGTCTAGTATTGATGCAAAGAATGGAGGAGCGATTATGTCCAAAAATTTTGATGAGGCGTATCAATTGTTAGAAACAATGGCCACCAACAACTATCAAGATGGCCCATGACGAGGACCAACCACCCAAAAGCATCAGAAAATATGAAGTGGACGATTAACAAAGATTAATAAAGACAAGTGATCGCAATAGCTAAGCATATAGAAACATGGCATCCACAGCCACACAGTAGTAGTAGCGATGGTTTGTGAGTTGTGTGTCGGGGTCATGCTACGGATCAATGCGCCATAAATTTGGAATCAAGACACAGTCAGAGGAAATTATAATCGCTCAACCCAACCGTATCCTACCCAAAATGCCTATAATCCAGTTGGAAGAATCATCCGTGGTTCTCATGGAGTAACAATCAAGTCGCAAACTCAACCACCTAGACAACAACACACCTCCCGGATTCCAAAATCAACCTCAACAACCGTAGAGAGGGTATCAAGTTGGGAAAGCGACCTTGAAAAGTTTATTAGAGCCCTCGACAAAAAGAACGAGGAACAAGACAAGAAATTGAATCAAGTAGATATGACGTTGCAAAGCCATGGGGCATCGTTAAAGAATCTGGAAAATCAATTGGGACAAATAGCACATGCATTGAATACCCGTCCACTAGGAACACTTCCGAGTGATACAGAAAAAAATCCGGGTAGAAATGAGCACTGCAAAGCAGTAATCTTACGAAGTGGGAAGGAGCTGCAAACAGTTAAGGATAAGGACAAGGGGGATAACGCAACAACCGAAATAGAAGAGGTTGTGGAAACCGGGAAAGATAAAGAGGAAATAGGAGAGGAAAATGCACAGGGGTCATCTACAACAATGCCACCCATACCATATCCGCAGAGATTTCAGAAATCCAAGTTAGATAAGCAGTTTTTAAGATTTTTGGATATTTTTAAAAAATTGCATATCAACATCCCATTCGCCGAAGCTTTAGAACACATGCCGAGTTACGCTAAGTTCATGAAGGATGTGCTATCAAAGAAAAGGAAACTGGGGGATTTTGAAACAAAGGGCGCTTAATCGAAGAATGTAGCGCAATTATTGAACAAAGTTACCTCCTAAGTTGAAAGATCCAGGTAGCTTTTCTATTCCATGCGACATTGGTAATCAGTTGTCGGGGAAAGCATGTGTGATTTGGGGGCCAGTATTAATTTGATGCCATTATCAGTCTACCGTCAATTCGGACTCCAAGCACCTAAACCGACAAATATCGGGCCATCGTTAGCGAGATCGATCGATTACATATCCACGAGGTATCGTTGAAGACGTATTAGTAAGGGTGGATAAATTCATCTTTCCAGAGCAGACTTCGTTATCTTGGATTGTGAAGCGATACGGAATTGCCCATCATTCTCGACGACCATTCTTAGCAACAGGGAGAACGTTAATCGACGCAAAAGGAGAGAATTAACGATGAGAGTTGACGATCAACAAGTCACTTTCAATGTGTTCAAAGCAATGTCGTATCCAAAGGAAAAAGGTGAGTGTTTATGGGTGGATGTAGTGGAGGAGATGGTGAATCACAAGATTTGTTTGAATTACTCGAGAGGATCCGATAGAATCCATGATGGTTAGAAACAGACAACGATAGGGCGGATGCAGATAATGAGCAAAGTCAAATGGCTAGACACACCATCATTCTACTGGAAAAATAATCAACCATTCGACACCTTGAAAGGCCTAAAACGGAAGAAAAAAGTGCAAACCCTCAATAGAAGTGCCAATTTGTTGGAATTAAAGCCACTCCCCTCTCATCTTGAATATGCTTACTTAGGAAAGACTCGACTCTACCAGTTATTGTTTCGACAACGTTAATCGACACCCAAAAAGAAAAATTACTACGAGTGTCTTGCATGAAGTTCAAAACAAATGATTGGGTGGACTATAGCGGACATTCGAGGTATTAGCCCCTCTTTCACGTATGCACAAGATTTTAATGGAAGAGGGATCAAAACCAACCATTGAGATGCAACGAAGGTTAAATCCCATTATGAAAGAGATGGTGAAGAAGGAAGTTATAAAATGGTTGGATGCTTCAGATTATCTACCCAATCTCGCATAGGTTCATGGGTAAGTCCTGCATGCATGTGTGTAATAAAAAAGGGGCATAACTGTGGTAAAAATGAAGCGCATGAGCTTATCCCGACTAGAAGCATGCATACAGTTGGAGAGTATGTATGGATTACCGCAAGTTGAATAAAGCCACACGCAAGGATCACTTTCCTTTGCCGTTCATTGATCAGATGTTGGACAGGTTAGCGGGACATCAATTCTATTGTCTGTTAGATGGATATTCTGGGTACAATCAAATTGCCATAGCACCGGAAGATCAAGAAAAGACCACGTTCACATGTCCATACCAGACGCGTTTGCATTAAGCGTATGTCCTTTGGTTTATGTAATGCGCCAGCGACCTTTCAACGTTGTATGATGGCAATCTTTTCCGATATGGTCGAGCAGAATTTAGAGGTGTTCATGGATGATTTCTCCGTGTTCGGCGATAGTTTTGACTCGTGTTTGAATAATCTGATCTTGGTGTTAAAAAGATGTGTGGAGACTAACCTGGTACTTAATTGGGAAAAATGTCATTTTATGGTACAAGAAGGGGTGATTCTGGGACATAAGGTTTCCGCATCCGGATTGGAGGTGGATAGAGCGAAGATTGATGCAATTGAGAAACTGCCTCCTCCTTCATCTGTAAAAGGCATTCGGAGTTTCTTGGGACATGCAGGGTTCTATCGACGCTTTATTAAAGATTTTTCAAAAATCTCGAAACCCCTATGTTCACTCTTGGAGAAATATGTACCGTTTAAGATGGATCATGCATGCATCGAGGCATTTGAGGTATTAAAGAAGAAATTGGTCTCACTCTACCATTGTAGCGCCTGATTGGTCTTTACCTTTTGAATTGATGTGCGACGCCAGTGATTACGCGGTGGGAGCCGATTGGGACAACGTCATGATAAGATTTTTCATACTATCTATTACCCTAGTAAGACATTGATGGATGCCCAATTTGAACTACACAACAACCGAAAAGGAATTACTTGCGGTGGTGTTTGCTTTTGACAAATTCAGAGCTTATCTCCTCCAAGACTAAGGTAATTGTTCACACCGATCATTCGCCTATTAAATATCCGATTGAGAAGAAAGATGCTAAACCACGATTAATACGGTGGTAATTGTTGTTACAAGAATTTGATCCGAGATCCCGGATGTAAAAGGTACAGTAAAATCAAGTGGCGGATCATCCGTCTCTTGCTAGAAAATAAAAAGGAATGTAAAGAAGACAACTCAGTGATTAATGAGGAATTTCCGGATGAGCAACTATTCCGGGTAACTACCATATTGCCTTGGTATGCTGACTATGTCAACTATGTGGTTGCCAAGGTGTTACCGCCGGATTTGACAACACAACAACGGAAAAAGTTTCTCCACGATGCTAAAACAATACTTTTGGGATGAACCATTTCACATTTAAAGCATGTGCAGATCAAATGATAAGACATTGTGTACCTCACGAAGAAATGGATAGTATATTAGGCCACTGTCACTCCTCAGATTACGGAGGTCATTATTCCAATGATCGATATAGCGCCCAAAGTATTACAATCGGGATTCTTCTTCGCCTCTTTATTCAAAGATGCTTATCTCTTTGTGCTAAAATGCGATCGATACCAACGCAGTAGGTAATATCTCTAAGCGCAATGAAATGCCACTTAACACAATTTTAGAGGTGGAACTATTCGACGGTGGGGTATCGACTTTATGGGACCATTCCCATCTTCATTTGAATAATCGGTATATCTTATTAGCGGTCGATTATGTTTCCAAATGGGTAGAAGCCGCAATGCGTTACCCACTTAATGATGCCAACGTTGTCACCCGATTCTTAAAGAAAAACATTTTTACCGATTTGGGACACCAAGGGCTATAATAAGTGATGAGGAACGCGACTTTTGTAACAAGCAGTTCACTAAATTGCTTGTCAAATATGGAGTTAAATCACAAAATTGCGATTGCATATCACCCACAAACCAATGGTCAAGCAGAGGTGTCGAATCGGGAAATTAAGAGGATCCCGGAAAAGTAGTCAATCCGTCACGAAAAGATTGGCGCGCGTCTTGACGACGCCCTATGGGCTTATCGAACAGCGTACAAAAACCCGATCGGCATGTCCCCGTATATAATGGTCTTTGGAAAGGCGTGTCATCTTCCGGTCGAGCTAGAACACAGTGCACACTGGGCCATTCGGAAATTAAACTTTGATCTAGAAGAAGCAAAGAAAAGTGAAAAACTAGCATCGCAAGGTTGAACGAGATGGATGAATTCAGGTTCAACGCCTACGAAAACGCTAAGCTATACAAGGAGAAAGTCAAATCTTGGCACGATAAAAAAATTCTCGATAGAACATTCGCACCGGGCCATCAAGTACTACTGTTCAACTCACGCCAATGCTATTTCAGAAAATTGAAATGTGTGGTCTGGACCATTTGTAGTCATATCTGTCACTCCACACGGAAACATTGAGGTTGAGGAACCGAATTCAAAGCGTACATTCAAGGTCAACGGTCAACGTCTGAAACACTATTGGAGCGGACCAATCGAACGCCAAGCTACGGCCCAAGACTCTCGGACCAAGTGGCCAACCGACCAACACCGCAAAGTCGGGCCGACGACTAAAATAACCAAGCGCTTCTTGGGAGGCAACCCATGCAGTTCCATAATTTTTTTCGTTTTATTTGATTTTATGCCTCTTAGAGTTAAACTTTTCTTATTTTTCTTTGTTATTACAGTAGAGAAAACTCCACGCTTATTAAACTAATTCCTACATCTTGGTCGGTGTATGCACGCATACGTGTCACTTCCCCAAATGACGGCGCTACCATTTCACCATGATTACTGGCGCCCGCCGCTTAGGCTCCGAAGTGCAGATAAGTCCAGCGCCCTTGCCACTGGATTCTAAGATAATCACGGCGCTTGGCCGCTTAGGCTCGTAAACCGAAAATAGTGCCAGCTACCTTGCCATTGTCTTCCATTTCAAACCCTAAATACTTTGCCACTGGGCATACCAAACGATTCTCACGCTTTACCAGCCCGGCGCTGGCCTTCAGACGTTATAACCCAATACCTTTGCACTGGATCAAAGTTAGCCCTTGTACTTTAAAAACCCCGCCGTGCCCTTCTATTCCACATTCTCTCCACAAGCAAGAAAGCGTGTCACCACCCTCTCTTCCTCTTCATAGCACAAAGTCGGTAAACCTTGGATAATTGTCTTCCACTCATCCACCACGCATCACTCCCTTCCTTTCATATTGGTCAAATCGTGATCTTGTGTGTCGAATTCTACCTCCAACTTATTTAGAAGTAACAAAGGTATGATTTGATGTGTTTTCAATTCTTGCTAATTAAGATGCTCTTCATTCGTTATTCTTGTCATCCTGGAAATCTAATGGAGCATATAGATAACGATTGATGTGTGACGATTCTACTCCACACGAGATTCATGCACGCTACATGCATGGCATGAATAACGACAGGATTAATAATGGATTGAACAAGTTCTCGGGTTATATCTAGGTGTTTGACAAATTGCCCCGACTCAATTTTTTAAAGCTAAACTATGACTATGTTTTATTTGCGAATTCTCGACATGGCATCCAAACGTTATCGCAGACTCGTGGTCCCGGCCGCCTAACTTCCCCGCCAAAATTTGACAAAAGAAGCGCGTTTTGTTAGTGTCATGCGGCTCAAGAAACGCTTCTGTACCGCATGGCCACCCGCCACTAGTCCCCGAACGGGTCTCCATCCCGATCAAAACAAGGATGGAGACATAGCGTTGATGATCGCCGAGCGTGAATCGGTTCGTCCTCACCCAAAACGACCGACATAGCAAAGATGATTGCAAAGTGGTCAAAGAATTCTATGCCAACTTGCTCGAGCATGACCATTATGGGGTGTTTGTCACGAGGTAAGACCGTGGAATTTGGCGAGGAGGATATCAATGGGTGCTATCAACTACCCTTAGAGGGCCTTCATGATGAGTATGCTCGCCTTAGTGAGTGATGGGCCGAACTATGAAAAAGATTATTCGGGAGTCAAGGTCAACCGGGCACTACTTGGTCCATCCATGAGCGTGGCAAAGCATGACCTTCCCATTGTCTCACCTCGATCTATATGGAAAGGCATGGTATGCCTTCATATGCTGTGAAATTGATTCCCCGCACACATGTGAGTCACGTCACCAAAGAAAGGGTCGTGCTCTTATACTCCATCATACAAGGCCTACGAATCGATATTCCGCCATCTTATTCAAAGAATCGATGCTCCGCATGATCTCATGGCGGGACCCAGAGGGCTACCACATCCGCCCCTCGATCTGCGTCTTATGTGCTAAGTTTGGGGTCAAATGGAAATCGACGAGATGATTCAAACTCCTATGCCCGTGTTGGACCACAACTTGATCCGTCGTTATAAAGTGTGGTCCGGTGGCGCTTAATCACCCAAGGGGACCGGGTTTCATTATCCCCACGTTACGCCTCCACGAGCCCCACCACCTCAAAGCTCCCCTCCTCACGGCCCCTCGACGGTACCGCCATCGAGGTGTGGTCCCCGAAGTCGTCCAAATGGGAGATAGACTATTTGGTTTTACAACATTGAGTCCCGTAACGTGCGCTTATCGGAACGCCAAGACGTGATTTACAAGTATTTAGTCGACCAATTTGTCGCACGTAATGCATCGACTATCCGCACTCCACCCGCATTCCACTTAGCCATTTCCCACGGCTCCCATTCTCGCCAAGATTTCCGTCCGATCAAGAATGAGCGAGGACGATGATGCTCCCCCGTAAGCATAAATTGCCGTGAAGTCCTCTCTTTTATTTTGACTTATTTTTTTCACATGAGGACATTGCTCTAGCTTAGTTTGGGGTGGTTACGTTTTATTTTCACCAGCTTGTAGTTTATTATTAGTTTGTGGATTGATTATTAGTAAAGTTGCATTTAGGATTGCATGTTAATTCCAGATTTTTGAGAGTGCGTATATCCTGGGCCAATGAGGAAAGTAGAATTGCATGAACACGCCTAGTAAGGATTGTTGATTCAAATGATATGATTTTCGTGACTTGAATTGGATCTTTATCTATTTGACATTGATATTATAAGAAGGCACTTGGAAATAAAACGACCATGTTAGAGCTATGATAGTTTAAATGGTTAGAGAATAGAGTTCTAAAGGGGATTATGAAAGTGATATGGAAGAACAATTTGAATAACTAGATAAGACTGAATTCATGCATAAACTCGAGTTTGGGGGGAAACATTTGGAATATATATAAAAAAAAAAAAAAAAAAAAAAAAAAACACAAATGTTGAGTCTTGTGGTGGGTTGAGGGGAACCACTCCCCATAAACACAAGCGTGAGATGGAGCGTAAAACGCACTCACCAACCATCTATAAATATAAAAAAAAAAAAAAAAAAAAAAAAAATATATATATATAAATAATAATGATAATATACAGGGTGACTAGTCTTGTTTCGGGGCCTGTGTTACTTGAGCAAGTACGCCCGAAGGGGTATCTTAAAACCTAGCGCCCTAAGGTCTTAAATGGTCTGGGAGTCGTTGGTCGAAAGCTCGCTAAGGGGTAACACTGCTAGCCTAATGGGATGAGACATTGCACAGTCATTTACGTAGAAAAAAAAAATAAAAAAAAAAAAAAAAAAAAAATAAATATATATTCTAGTTTGACTGTTGAATTCGGGTAAGTGCTTTGAGTTCAGTTGAAACAAGTTTATTTGATGAGTTCTCAAGTTCACACTGTATGATACCTACTAAGAAAGTTATTCTCTATCATATTTTTGTCTTTCATGGGTTCGCATGGTCGTGGACACACACGTTACAATATCAGAATAATGATTTAGATCCGGTTGATTGTTGGGATATTGTCGATCTGCTTTTTACATGAGGAATTAACATGTTTACGTGATTTTCTCGAGGCATATGGATATACGTGAACTCTTGGATTCTTTGGAATTACTTAACATATAAATATAAATAGTTTGCATGTGCATGATGTTTAGTTTTGTTTGGTGATCTTAGGCTTTGTCGCATGAGGACACGTAACGATTTAAGTTTGGGGGTGTTTGATGAATGGGTAGTATACCCATAATTCGGATATATTTAGACTTAAATTATTGCATTCTTAAGTTATTTAGTAGCATTTTTATTGTGTTTATATCTTATTTGGCAGATTTGGAAGCTGGAAGGGCAATTATGGGAATTTCAAGCATTGAATGGCAAAACTGTAATTTCAATGAAGTCCAAACAAGGAATACTGAAATTGCACTATCCTCGGCCACGGGCTACCGAGCCTCAGCGAGAGTTGACCCGGATTAGCGTTTGACTTCTGGTTTCCTATTAAGGGTTAATAATAAAACCTAATTGAAGGAGGATTGTGGGGGAATATAAAAGGAAACTAATTGCTGAATTAAAAGAAAAGGAGATTGATTTGGCAGAGGATTTTGAAGGAGCTTTTCCATTGAAGATTACAGGAGATTACTTGGAGCTTCAAGATTGGCTACAGAGTTTCTTCTTTTTCTCCTTATTTTTTATTTGTAATTCTTTAAGGATGATTTATCAACAAATAATGATTCTTATTTCCGTGATGAACTAATTCTTTAATTAAGATTTCAATTGAACCTTTTATGATTATGAATTAGTTATTCTGTCATTATAATTATCTATGTTGAAGTGGATTGTTTATCATGTTTTGATCTTAGTGATTAATTATTTGGCCAATAATTAGTGTGTTACTCTAGAAGGAATTGGGAGAGGAATTCTAGGGTTAGAACTAGACATGATGACATGTGACTCAGTTATTTACACGGTAAATAATTAGGTTTGTGAATTGAATGGAAATATCACATTCACCGCATGTAACATATAAGGAATTGGGATTGAAAGTGTTTAATCCAATTGTTTTGCATAGGAATATAGCAAGGTTAATCTGGGTTAAATAAAAGTCAATTGATCACTTGGAAGAGGGCTTTTGGCATTTGAAAATTCCTGTTAACAATCCATGAGACATAGTAATTGGGATGATTAGATAACTGATTTATAATTCATAATTGGGGATATTGAAGTCTTAATATTTACCTACCGTAAGTCATTCACTCAAGTAATAGCTTAGTTAATTGTTTGTCTTAGTGCAGTATCTTTAAGTGTTTAATTTTGAGTTAATAATTCAGAAAATCGCAATTTCTCATCGTTTGAATGAAATTGAATTGATATAGTATTAGTAGTTGAAATTTATTAATTAGAATTCTCTGTGGGAACGATACTCAACTTATCACTTTATTACTTGTTGACCACGTATACTTGCGTGCTGTGTGTAATTAGATTTTACTCAACAGTCACCACAAGGCTATATACATTTGAAATGGGATCCTTATTCTCACTAGCATATCTTTAATTAAATATTGCCGAACTATATATATTGAGGGTAATATAGTTTGAAGAAAATAGTGGGAGATACCAATTTAAAATAAGACCTAATTTAATTTGGTAATTAATAAAAGAATGTATGCTAAAATGTTGTTAATTACAAATTCATTTACAGAATTTTACAATGTCTAAATTACTATCACTGTGAAGCATATTAGATGCTATTTAACTAGACCGTATTAAACGGATTGGTTAAGTAAATTGGGAATAGTTCTCATGGCTGAAAAGCTATCTTATGTCCTTAATGTGACGCCCCCAAAATAGGTATACATCACCTATTCTGAGTCGCCAAATACATGGTATAGAATACAAATACAATCTTAAATATACAACAAGAGATCTGTGAGTTTTAATACAAACATTGTCTTCTAGACAATATCCACTCTCAGAATAAGTCTTCATTACATTTATTAACACAATATTTAACAGAATAGTGAGGACTACTAATACTATCATCTGGACCGTCACTCCGTTCCCCGACTAGTCCCGGCTACGTTCTCATTTCCTGAAGAGAACAGTGAAAGAAAGGGTGAGCTCAACTAACCCAGTAAGAAATATTATGACTAAGATAATGCAAAATAAATTATCATTAGTCTTCAAAAATGTTAAACTGATAAAATACAATAGACATCAAGTTTAACTGCAGCGGAACATGCAATCCATTAAAAGAGTCAAGTAGAGAATAAAATCTACTATCCTTTATGATTTAAAAGGTTTTCATCACTTTTATCATTTGGGACTCGACTTAATAAATAATCCACATCATCCACCTTTACTGACCCAATGATATTCATTAGTATCACAACCACAAATTATCCATGCACTACGGGCCAAGGATATTTGTGTATTCATTAATGGTCATGATCATGCCAACAACTGTCCATCAATGCACTACGAGCTAATGAGGACTTTTACCACATCATTTGTAACATTACGGTCATGATTACCGAATAATCCACGGTCATAATAATCATACCAAGTCCATCTATGCACTACTGAATACAGATGACTTTCAACAAAATATAAATATGAGGATGATGACAATGATATAAGAATTCAATAAAACAAGTTCAAGAATTAATTTATTCAGGAACTAATAACGTCCAAATTGTCAACATGATACTTCTTTGTAGAGTAAAATTTAAGAATGCTCAGAAGAATATTTCCACGAAAAGATACTGGATGAAGCGTAAATATCAAGGATATTCCACCAATTTCATGGAGTATAGAAGTCAAAACTTTAACCAACTGAGTATAATAAAGAATGGAATAACAAAAGAAATCACCATGCATGCGGTACTTCGCATAGACAGGTTATTACAACAAAATAATAAATAACGGAACCAGGTTAGGCATAATACACATCGACAGGATATTCCAACAGAATAATAAAGAATGGAATAACAACAAAAATCACCATGCATGCGGTGTGCCGCAGACGAGTTATTCCAGCAGAATAATAAATAACGGAATCGGTCGGCCAGAAAGCGCATAGATAGGATATTCCAGAATAATAATAAAAAGAGAATCCGGTCCGGCGTAAAGCGCACAGATAAGATATTTTAACAGAATAATAAAGACGGAACCAGGTCTGGCGTATAATGCACAGACAAGATGTTCCAACAGAAGAATAACGAATGGAATATAGTAGCTAATTTAGGCCTATACATACACCATAATGAGCATACATACATTGAAATGAGCAGAAATCTTGTAAGAAACTCGACAACATACATTGGCAATTTGGACTTATACTACTAATCGAAAATACATTCACAATGCTAAAGTTACCTAATTAGGATAGTTGAGTTGTGTCACAAGAGCCAACTTGTGCTAAGCATCTCTACGAAATTGATGTTTGATCTTTTGTCTTTGGACTCGATATATGAGCAACTATATGTTCATCATTTTTTCTTCCGTATTAGTAGAGAGCTAAGACAACTTGAGTATAGGGTGATCATGGCGTATCTGAGTTATTCCAATGAGAATAATAAAGAATGGAATAAAAGAAGTTCTCTTCATGAATATGAAAAAATAATACCCATTACCTTATAAAGAAGAATACTCCGACGGTAGGGCGGGGATATACTTGAAGAAATTTGCACTACGCTCAAAGCTTTCTTAAACGCTAAAGAAATACGTTCAAGATAGAAAAATAATTCTCTTTACAGTTTCTCTCTCTAGAGTTTCAGTGAATTCGTAAGAAATAATAAAGGAATGAGCTTCTATTTATAGAAGAATGGACTGAATAGTAACCAATCCATGAACGGTCCAGATCGATTTACTTTAAACGGATGGTCCAGATTGGTTCACAATAAAATATAATATATTCTATTTATAATTTAATAAAATGAATAACTTTTAAAAAGATTTTACTATGCAGGCACTATGCAAACACTATGCATAATAAAATATAATATATTTTAATTATTGTCTAATAAAACGAATAACTTTATAAAAGTTTTCTGTTTTATATAAAAAGATTTTACTATTAGCCTAATAAAACGAATAACTTTATAAAAGTATTATGTTTTATATAAAAAACTTTTCTGTTTTATTACATTAATAATACTAATAAAACAAAACTTCATCAGCATTATTATTATTCACATTATTAATCGACCAGGTCGTTCCCAGGAAAGAGGGGGCTTTCCAATAAGGATTTCTCCCTATTGACGCACAATTAGGTGACCAAACCTCTCCTTGGCAGAACTTCTAAACATCGTTAATATTGCAAATAATAATATTAATAACTATATCATCTCAATTATTGATTATATAAAATATCGACAATAATTGAATAAAACTGAATGACTTCTCACGTAAGCATCAATAATCAATACTGTGTGCTATTATGCAACCACGCGTATTCCTATACTTTTAACACCGGGTGTTTCTACAGTTAACGGTAAAACTTCCGCCGTTATTTTCATAAAAATATTTTTTGTCATTTTCTTAATCCGACAATAATTTTGTTTTGGGGTCCACCAATGATTGTGCCGTCGTACGAATATTCTCCGACCAATCGAATATTATAAATAACTTGCGTACTTTGCAAAATTTCTAAATATTAGCCACAACTATAACATTATATCAAATTCATTCCATAATATTTAAAAATGATAATTATAGAAAATTCATCTTTATTCATAAAAGTTGGGGTCTTACAATCTCCCCTTCTTATGAAATTTCGCCCTCGAAATTAGGGTACGTACTTGGTATGTCGAAGAGATAAAGATACCTTGATTTCATTTCAGATTCTAACTCCCAGGTTACTTCCTCAACATCATGGTTCCTCCATAAAACTTTGACTTGATGTATAACCTTGGAGCGTAGAATATGTTCCTTCTTATCCAAGATTTGAATAGGAACCTCTTTATACGTTAAATTTTCCGCTATTTCATCCGGTTCTAACTCAATAATGTGGTTCGGGTCTTTCACATATTTACGTAACATGGATATATGAAAAACGTTATGAACACGAGACATACTTGGTGGTAAAGCGAGTCTATAGGCTACAGTCCCTACTCGATCGAGGATTAAAAATGGGCCAATGAATCGAGGATTGAGCTTTCCTCTCTTTCCAAATATCGTAACTCCTTTCCATGGAGCAACACATAACAACACATGATCTCCAATATTGAATTCCACATCCTTTCGATGAAGATCAACATAACTCTTTTGTCGATCTTAGGAGGTTTTTATACGTTGTCGGATCATTTGTATCTTTTTCGTAGTCATACGTACTAACTCTGGTCCAAACAACATTGCTTCACCCACCATATCCCAGCATACTGGAGAACGACACTTTTTTCTATAAAACGCTTCGAATGGAGCCATGCCAATACTTTCTTGATAATTGTTGTTGTAGGAAAACTCCACTAATGGTAAGAACTTGTCTCAACTTCCCTTCAAGTCAAGGACACAGAGTCTTAATAAATCTTCAAGAGTTCAAATAGTCCTCTCTAATTGTCCGTCCATCTGAGGATGATATACTGAACTAAATCATAAATCCGTGCCCATAGCTTTTTGCAAACTAACCCAAAATCGTGAAGTGAATCTTGGGTCTCGATCAGAAACTATGGATACTGGCATACCATGAAATCTTACAACCTCGTTTATGTACATACGAGCAAGACGTTCAAGTATATAAGTTTCTCGTATAGGTAAGAAATGAGCAGACTTGGTCAATCTATCAATAATGACCCAAATTGTATCTATACCCTGAGAAACCTTGGGAAGACCAGTAACGAAATCCATGGTAATATGCTCCCACTTCTATTTTGGAATTTTAAGTGATTGTAATGGACCTTTTGCTATCTGATGCTCCGCCTTGACTCGTTGACACGTTAGACACCTTGAGATAAACAACGCTATCTCCCTCTTCATATTGTCCCACCAAAATGTATGTCGAAGATCATTATACATTTTGGTACTCCCAGGATGGATTGTAAACGGTGTGTTGTGCGCCTCCATCATGATTTTATACTTTAAATCAGGGTCGTTAGGAACACAAAGTCTGGAGTTGACTCGAAGTATTCCTTCTTCATCAATTCTTGCTTCCGGTATAGCACCTTCTTGTACTTTCTTCCTCATATGCATCGACTCTAGAGTGCGAAAGCTTGAGCGACTTTTAACTTTATCGATTAAAGTCGATTCTACTCGTATATTTTCCATCATCACCTGGGTCCCTAGAGTTTTTATCTCTATCTCCATCCTTTTCAAGTCATACAAAATGGGCCTTTGCGTTGATAATATCGCACTCGTACCCGCATATGATCTTCTACTCAATGCGTCAGCTACCACGTTTTCTTTTCAAGGATGATATTGGATGGTATGATCATAATCTTTTAACAGTTCAAGCCAACGTCGCTGTCGCATGTTGAGTTTCTTTTGAGTGAAGAAATATTTGAGGCTTTTATGATCCGTAAAGATCCACTTTCTCCCCATACAAGTAATGCCTCCAAATTTTAAGTGCGAAGACAACATCTGCCAACTCTAGATCATGAGTAGGATAATTCCTCTCATATTCTTTGAGTTGTCGAGAGGCATAGGCTATGACTTTCCCATGTTGCATGAGAATACATCCTAACCCTTTGCTGAAGCATCACTGGTCAGAGATGACAAATCCCTCGAGGCGGATGGTATTGTCGTAGCAGTCTTTGAAATGAGTCTTCTCTTGAGTTCTTGAAAACTCTTCTCACATTCCTCACTAAGCCAATTTTGTATCTTTAAAAGTCATTTGAGTTAATGGAGTAGCGATTCGAGAAAATCCTTCTACGAATCTCCGATAATAACCAGCTAAGCCGAGAAAGCTACGTACTTCGATCACTGATTTAGGTTTTTCCAAGCTTTGAATGGCTTCAATCTTTTCCGGGTCAACAGATATTCCATGACTTAATACCACGTGCCCAAGGAATGCTACTTCCTCAAGCCAGAACTCGCATTTCTTCAACTTGGCATAAAGCTTATATTCATGAAGCTTTTGGAGTATCAGCCTCAAGTGTTGCTCATGATCTTCACGGCTTTTGGAATAAATAAGGATGTCACCAATAAAGATGACCACAAAGTGATCCAAATATTCCTTGAATACTCGGTTCATCATATTCATGAAGGCAGCAGGAGCATTAGTCAATCAAAAAGACATGACTAGGAATTCATAATGCCAGTACCGAGTTTTGAAAGCCGTCTTTGGAATGTCATCGGTTCTAATCTTCAATTGGTGATATCTAGAAGGAAGATAAATTTTTGAAAAGAATTTGGCGCCTTGCAACTGGTCAAACAGGTCATCAATGTGTGGCAATTGGTACCTATTTTTTATGGTGACATGATTAACCTCCCGATAATAAATAAAAAGTCGCATACTCCTATCTTTCTTCTTCACGAATAGAACAGGAGCACCCCAAGGAGAAGTACTAGGACGAATAAAGCCAATGTCTAACAATTCGTGTAGTTGGGTCTTTAAATCCCGAAGTTCAATAGGAGCCATTCGATATGTGGCTTTGGAAATGGGTTTTGTACCGGGTTCAAGGTCGATACAAAATTCAATTTCACGTTCTGGGGGTAGGCCAGGAAATTCTTCAGGGAATACGTCAGGAAATTCATTAACAATAGAAATATCATTCAAAACTGACGTATTTTTGTTTAGATCTGTGACATGAGCTAAGAAAGCTTGACATCCATTTTTCAATAAACGAATAGCTTTATGGCTTGAGATGACAGTGATTGATTTTAATGGTTTGGTTGCTTGAATTCGCATAATAGGTTGATTAGGAATATGAAAGCTAACAACCTTACGAAAATAATTAAGTTTTGCATGATGAGTGGTTAACCAATCAATCCCTGGAATTACGTCAAATGCAAGTATTTTCAATGAAATAAGATCGACAGGTAATGTGAGGGTACCAATTTGAACCAAACAAGACTTATAAACAGTGGATGTAATGAAGGTTTCTCCCAACGGAGTTTCAACAGATAAGTCAAAGTCCAATTTCTTCGGAGTCAAATTTAAACGTTGAGCGCAAATAGGAGAAATAAAGGAATGGGTAGAACCGGTATCAAATAAGGTATATACTTCGCTAGAGTTTAAGATAAGCTTACCCGTGATGACCTCATTCGGGTTCCTTGCTTTCTGGGAGGTCACGACAAACGCTTTCCCTTGCACTACTGGCTTTGACTTTTCTGGGGTGTCCTTTGGTGCCTCCATCCTAGCAGAATTTGTCTTCAGTGAACGACAAAATCGGGCTAGGTGACCTTCTCTTGCACAATTATAACATGCTTTGGACGACATCGCACAGTTTGGACTGATGTGTCCCTCCCCTCCACATTTGAAGCATATGATTGGTGGTCGTTCTCCTTCCTTAACAACAGGTGCTGATGCTGACGTCTTTCCATCATCGTTGAATCTTCTCTTCTTGAAATGTCCATTCTTATTGCTTTGGCCATGATTACCACCGAAGTGGTTACCATTTCTGGCATGTTGATTCCCTCCATGCTTATTGTCACCGCTTCGATGACTGTTATCACTGGTATTATCCTTTTGTTGGCTGCTTTCTTTTGGTTGGGTTGACTCATTATCGCGCTCCAATAATTGAGCCCTATTAACAACATCTGAATACAAACACAGTTTATGAGAGATAAGAAATTGACGTATCTCGAATTTCAAACCTCTTAGAAACATTCGCGTCATTCTCTCCTCATTATCAACCAAATGGGATGCAAACTGGGACAACTCGGACTTAAAAGGTTTTTCATCACTTTTATCGCTGGGACTCAGCTTAATAAATAATCCACATCATCCCTGCACTACGGCCAAGGATATTCATTAGTATCACAACCACAAATTATCCATGCACTACAGGCCAAGGATATTTGTGTATTCATCAATGGTCATGACCATGCCAATAATTGTCCATCAATGCACTACGGGCTAATGAGGACTTTTACCACATCATTTGTAACATTACGGTCATGATTACACCGAATAATCCCTGGTCATAATCATACCAAGTCCATCTATCCACTACAGGCCACAAATGACTTTCAACAAAATATAAATATGAGGATGATGACAATGATATAAGAATTCAATAAAACAAGTTCAAGAATTAATTTATTCAGGAACTAATAACGTCCAAATTGTCAACATGATACTTCTTTGTAGAGTAAAATTTAAGAATGCTCAGAAGAATATTTCCACGAAAAGATACTGGATGAAGCGTAAATATCAAAGATATTCCACCAATTTCATGGAGTATAGAAGTCAAAACTTTAACCAACTGAGTATAATAAAGAATGGAATAACAAAAGAAATCACCATGCATGCGTTGCAGACAGACAAGTTATTCCAATGTAATAATAAATAACGGAATAATCGGTCAAAGCGTAATACACACCGATGCGGGATATTCCAACAGAATAATAAAGAATGGAATAACAACAAAATCAACATGCATCCTAAGATTACATAGATAGGTTATTCCAATGTAATAATAAATAACAAAATCGGTCAGTCCGTAAAAAACGCCAGATGCGAGGATATTCCAACGAGTAATAATAAAGACGGAATTGTGTCCCACAGTAAAACGCACAAACAGGATATTCCAATGGAATAATAAAGAGGGAACTAGGTCAGTAGATAACGCATGCGAGGATGTTCCAATGTAATAATAATGAATGGAATAACAAATGTAAACCACTAAGTATAGGGTAGATCAGCGTATATAGGTTATTCCAATGTAATAATAATAAAGAATGGAATAACATATGTTCTCTTCATGAATATGAAAAATAATACCCTTACCTTATAAAGAAAGAGTACTCTCAGCGGTAGAGGATGGGATATACTTGAAGAAACTTTTACTACGCTCAAAGCTTTCTTAAACGCTAAAGAAATACGCTCAAGATAGAAGAATAATTCTCTCTACAGTTTCTCTCACTAGAGTTTCAATGAATTCGTAAGAAATAATGAAGGAATGCGCTTCTATTTATAGAAGAATGGATTGAATAGTAACCAATCCATGAACGGTCCAGATCGATTTACTTTAAACGGACGGTCCATATTGGTTTACAATAAAATATAATATATTCTATTTATAATCTAATAAAATGAATAACTTTTAAAAAGATTTTACTATGCAAACACTATGCAAGCACTATGCATAATAAAATATAATATATTCTAATTATTGTCTAATAAAATGAATAACTTTATAAAAGTATTACATTTTATATAAAAATATTTTACTATTAGCCTAATAAAATGAATAACTTTATAAAAGTATTCTATTTTATATAAAAAGTTTTTCTGTTTTACTACATTAATAATACTAATAAAACAAAACTTCATCATCATTATTATTATTCACACTATTAATCGACTGTGTCGTTCCCGTGAAAAGAGGGCTTTCAATAAGGATTTCTCCTATTGGTAGCATAATTAGGTGACCAAACCTCTCCTTATCAGAATTTCTAGATATCGTTAATATTGCAAATAATAATATTAATAACTATATCATCTCAATTATTGATTATATAAAATATCGACAATAATTGAATAAAACTGAATGACTTCTCACGTAAGCATCAATAATCAATATCGTGTGCTATTATGCAACCACGCGTATTCTTATACTTTTAACACCCGGTGTTTCAACAGTTAACGATAAAACTTCCGCCGTTATTTTCATAAAAATATTTTTGTCGTTTTTCAATCCGACAATAATTACATTGGGGTCCACCAATGATTGTGTCGTC
This sequence comes from Panax ginseng, assembly GCA_020205605.1. Classification (NCBI taxonomy): domain Eukaryota; kingdom Viridiplantae; phylum Streptophyta; class Magnoliopsida; order Apiales; family Araliaceae; genus Panax; species Panax ginseng. The sequence goes on along the minus strand of CM035133.1, from coordinate 120,121,206 downwards.
GTCATTTAATATTCCCCGACCAATCGAATATTATAAACAACTGCGTGATTTTGCAAAAATTTCTAAATATTACCCACAACTATAACATTATATCAAATTCATTCCATAATATTTAAAAATGATAATTATAGAAAATTCATCTTTATTCATAAAAGTTGGGGTCTTACACTTAATACGCCTATCCCTACAATGGTTGCAGACAATGCCTCTGAGGAAGAGATATCTACTTTTAGAAAGTGGCAAGGTGATGTATAGTTGGCTCAATGCATCATGCTCGTATCTATGAGTAAAGAGCTTCAGCGTCAGTATGAAACTAGGGCTTCTTTTACTATATTTTTGCACATCAAGTAGTTGATGGTGAGGAAAGTAGGACTGATAGATATTAGATATCTATGGAGCTCTTTCGATCTAGAATGACCAATGGCACTATAGTACAGACAAAAGTCCTTTTTACATAATCAATTTGATTGATCAATTAGGACAACAGGTTTTGTCATGGATGGAGAGTTGAGCCAAGATTTGATCTTGCACTCACTCCCGGGCTCCTTTCATAATTGTTGTGAATTTTTCATATGAATAAGCTAGATATCAGTCTCACTGATTTGCTTAACATGTTGAAAAATGTTGAGAGTCACTTTCCAACCAAGAAAGACCAAGTCTTACTGGTAGGGGCCAAAAGATCTTCTAAAAAGAAGAACGATTCTAAGAAGGTAAATAGAAAAGGCAAAAATAAAGGATAATAAGAAAAAAAAACTATTAAAATAGCAAAGGAGTTTGCTTCCACTGCAATAAGTCTGGACACTAGAAAGAAACTGCGAGAAGTATCTTGCAGAGGCTAACCAAAGAACCTTAGTGAAGTTTTGGTTACAAATACAAATATGTTCATGATTTAAAATAAATTTTTCTTTAAGTCAAGGTTCTACTTGGGTATTGGATACCGGCTTTGGTTATCATAAATATATATTTATGAAGGGACCAAGCAGAAGTAGAAAGCTAAACAAGAGATAAGTAATCCTATGTGTGGAAATGAAGTAAAGATTGCTGCATCAGCCATAGGAACTTATAGTTTAGCACAGCCTATGGGCAAGTCTATTAAGTCAATAAGTTGTTATTGTATTCTAGTTCTCATTGGAAACATTATTTCATTTTATTGTTAGACAATAAAATCTTTGGTATTATATTTAAGAACAATTGTTGTTCTATTTATAATAATAATAATGTTTTGTATAGAACTGAAATATTACTTAACGGATTATGTATACCAACACAATGGAACTATACATTTTATCTTTAATCAACACGAACTTATTCATCATAAATATTATAACTCACAATATTTAACAACCAGGTCGTTCCCAGGAAAGAGGCGACTTTCCGATAAGGATTTCTCCTTATTGGCGCGCAATTAGATGACCAAACCTCTCCTTGACAGAACTTTTAGACATTATAAATATTGCAATTTAATAATATGAATAACTTTGTCGTCTCAATTATTGATTTAATAATATAACATATTACGCAGATGATACTATGACAATAATTGAATCAATAATATGAGAGATATGATGCAATAATTAGTATAGCAATAATTAAATATAACTGAGTTACTTCTCACGTAAGCATCAATAATCAATACAATGTGCTACTATGAAACCACGCGTATTACTGTACTTTTACTATCGGGTAGTTAAACAGTTTAACGGTAAAACTTTCGCCGTTATTTTTATAAAAAGATAATTCTATCGCTTTTTAACTACGACAATACTTTCGTTGTGGGGTCCATTAATGATTGTGTCGTCGCATTTAATATTCCGTTAAAATGAATATTCCCCACCAATCGAATATTATATAACCACTTGCTTACTTTGCAAAATTTGTAAATATTACCCACAACTATAACATTATATCAAATCCACACCATAATATTCAAAAATATATTTCGAGAAAATTATTCTTTATTCATAAAAGTTGGGGTCTTACAACTTCCCCTTCTTATGAAATTTTGTCCTCGAAATTAGGGTGCGTACCTGGTATGTCGAAGAGGTGAGGATACCTTGATTTCATTTCATATTCTAACTCCCAGGTCATTTCCTCAACATCGTGGTTTCTCCACAAAACTTTGACTTGAGGTATAACTTTAGAGCGTAGAATATGATCCTTCTTATCCAAGATTTTAATAGGTAGCTCTTCATACGTTAAATCTTCCTCTATCTCACCTGGTTCTAATTCAATAATGTGGTCCGGGTCTTTCACATATTTACAGAACATAGATATGTGGAAAACATTATGAACACTTAGACATACTACTTGGCGGTAAAAGTAGTCTATCTAGGCCACGATTCCTACTCGTTCGAGGATTATAAATGGGCCAATGAATCAAGTATTGAGCTTTCCTCTCTTTCCAAATCTTGTAACTCCTTTCCATGGAGCAACACGTAACAACACATGATCTCTAATATTGAATTCCACGTCCTTTCGATGAAGATCAACATAACTCTTTTGTCGATCTTGTGAGGTTTTTATACGTTGTCGGATCATTTGAATCTTTTTCATAATCATACGTACCAAATCCAGTCCCAACAATGTTGCTTCACCCACCTCATCCCAGCGTACTGGCGAATGACACTTTCTTCCATACAATGCCTCAAATGGAGCCATGCCAATACTTGTTTTATAATTATTGTTGTAGGAAAACTCCACCAATGGTAAGAACTTGTCCCAACTTCGCTTGAAGTCAAGGACATAGAGTCTTAATAAATCTTCAAGAGTTTGAATAGTCCTTTTCGACTGCCCATCCGTTTGAGGATGATATGCCGAACTAAATAGTAAATTCGTGCCTATAGCTTTTTGCAAACTAACCCAAAATCTTGAAGTGGATCTTGGGTCTCAATCAGAAACTATGGATACTGGCATACCATGCAATCTTACAATCTCGTTTATATATATACTAACAAGACGTTCAAGTGTATAAGTTTCTCCTATTGGTAAGAAATGAGCATACTTGGTCAATCTATCAACAATGCCCCAAATCGCATATATGCCTTGAGAAACCTTGGGAAGACTAGTAACAAAATCCATGGTAATGTGCTCCCACTTCCATTCTAGAATTTCAAGTGGTTGCAATGGACCTTTTGGCACTTGATGCTCACTTAACTCGATTGACAAGTTAGACACCTTGAGATAAACCCCGCTATCTCTCTCTTCATATTGCTCCACCAAAATGTATGCCTGAGATCACGATACATTTTGGTACTCCCAAGATGGATTGTAAGCGGTGTGTGTGCGCTCCATCATGATTTTATACTTCAAGTCGTAATCGTTAGGAACACAAAGTCCGAGTTGACTCAAGTATTCCTTCTTCATCGATTCTTGCTTCTGAAATAGCACCTTCTTGCACTTTCTTCCTCATACGCATCAACTCCAGGTCTGTAGGTTGAGCAGCTTTAACTTTATCGATTAAAGTAGATTCTACTTGTATATTTGTCATCATCACATAGGTCCATGGAGTCTTTAACTCTATTTCCATCCTTTCCAAGTCATACAAAATGGGCCTTTGCGTTGACAATATTGCACTTGTACCCGCATATGATCTTCTACTCAATGCGTCAGCTACTACGTTCGCTTTTCCAGGATGGTATTGGATGGTATGATCATAATCTTTCAACAACTCAAGCCATCATTGTCGCCACATGTTGAGTTCCTTTTGAGTGAAGAAATATTTGAGGCTTTTATGATTCGTATAGATCTCCACCTTCTCTCTATACAAGTAATGCCTCCAAATCTTAAGCGTAAAAATGACTGCTGCCAACTCAAGATCATGAGTAGGATAATTCCTCTCATATTCTTTGAGTTATCGCGAGGCATAAGCTATGACATTCCCATGTTGCATGAGAACACATCCTAACCCTTTGCTCGAAGCATCCTTTGAGATGACAAATCCTCAAGAGCCGGATGGTATTGTCAAAACAGGTGCTAAAATGAGTCTCCTCTTGAGTTCTTGAAAACTCTTCTCACATTCCTCGCTCTAACCGAATTTTGTATCTTTTCGAGTTAGCTGAGTTAATGGTGTAGCGATTCAAGAAAACCCTTCTACGAATCTCCGATAATAACCAGTTAAGCCGAGAAAGCTACGTACTTCGGTCACTGACTTAGGTTGCTCCCAACTTTGAATTGCTTCAATCTTTGCTGGGTCAACAGATATTCCATGATTTGATATTACGTGCCCAAGGAATGCAACTTCCTCAAGCCAGAACTCACATTTTTTTAACTTGTCATATCACTTGTTTTCACGAAGCTTTTGGAGTATCAGCCTCAAGTGTTGCTCATGGTCTTCACGGGTTTTGGAGTATATGAGGATGTCATCAATTAAGACGACCACAAAGTGATCCAAATATTCCTTGAATACTCGATTCATCATGTCCATGAAGGCAGCAGGAGCATTAGTCAATCCAAAAGACATGACTAGGAATTCATAATGCCCGTACCTAGTTTTGAAAGCAGTATTTAGAATGTCATCAGTTTTAATCTTCAATTGATGATATCTGGAATGAAGATCAATCTTTGAAAAGAATTTGGCTCCTTGTAACTGGTCAAACAGGTCATCAATGCGAGGCAACGGGTACCTATTTTTGATGGTGACACGATTCAACTCCCGATAATCAATACAAAGTCGCATACTTCCATCTTTCTTCTTCACGAATAGAACAGGAGCACCCCAAGGAGACATACTAGGACGAATGAAACCGATATCTAACAATTCGTGTAGTTGGGTTTTTAACTCCTGAAGTTCAAAAGGAGCCATTCGATATGGGGCTTTAGAAATGGGTTTTGTACCGAATTCAAGGTCGATACAAAATTTAATTTCACGCTCTGGGGGTAGGCCAGGAAGTTTTTCAAGGAATACGTCAGGATATTTATTAACAATAGAAATATCATTCAAATCTGACGTATTTTTATTTAAATCTGTGACATGGGCTAAGAAAGCTTGACATCCGTTTTTCAATAAACGAATAGCTTTATGGCTTGATATGACAGTGATTAATTTTAGTGGTTTGGTTGCTTGAATTCGCATAATAGGTTTGTTGGGAATATGAAAGCTAACAACCTTACGAAAATAATCGATTTTAGTATGATGAGTAGTTAACCAATCAATCCCTAAAATCACATCAAATGCAAGTATTTTCAAAGAAATAAGATTGACAGATAACGTGAGGTTATCGATTTGAATCAAACAAGACTTATAAACCGTGGATGTAATGAAGGTTTCTCCCAACGGAGTTTCAACATATAAGTCAAAGTCTAATTTCTCCAAAGTCAAATTTAAACGTTGAGAGCAAGTAGGAGAAATAAAGGAATGGGTAGAACTGGTATCAAATAAAGTATAAACTTCGCCAGAGTTTATGATTAGCTTACCCGTGATCACCTCGTTCGGATTCCTCAATTTTTGGGAGGTTACGACAAATGCTCTCCCTTGAACTACCAGTTTTGTCTGGTCTGGGACACCCTTTGATGCCTCCATCCCAGCTGGACTTGACTTTGGTGCATGACAAAATAGGGCTAGGTGAGCTTTTTTTCCACAATTGTAACTTGCTTTGGACTGCATCGTACAGTTTGGACTTAGGTGTCCTTCCCCTCCACATTTGTAACATACGACCGGTGGTCGTTCTCCTTCCTTAACAACAGGTGTTGGTGCTGACGTCTTTCCATCATTATTGAATCTCCTCTTCTTGAAATGTCTACTCTTATTGTCATGGCCATGATTACCACCGAAGTGATTACCATTTCTGGCATGTTGATTTCCTCCACATTTGTTGTCACCGCTTCAATGACTGCTACCACTGGTATTATGGACTTATCGACTGCTCTCTCTTGGTTGGGTTGACTCATTATCGCGCTCCAATAACTGAGCCATATTCACAACATCTGAATACAAACACAGTTTATGAGAGATAAGGTATTGACGTATCTTGGGTTTCAAACCTCTTAGAAACATCCGCGTCATTCTCTCCTCATTATCAACCAAGTGAGACGCAAACCAAGACAACTCAGCAAACTTAGCTTCGTACTGTGCCACGGTCATATTGTTTTGCTCAAGCTTGATGAACTCTACCTCCTTCATGTGACGAATACTTTCAGGAAAGTACTTGTCGTTGAACAGTTCTTGGAACTTCTCCCAAGACATCTTTGATTAATGCGAGTTGAGTACGCTTACTGATTCCCACCAAGAATCGCCTTTGCCATAACATGAAGGTGGAAAAGGGAACCTTTTGCTCTCTGAGCATCCCAAGACATAAAATATCTTGTTGATCCGCTTTATCCACGTCTCTCGCCTTAAGTGGTTTTGGCTCTCAAAAACTACGGTGGTCCCAGCTCCTTGAATCGCTTTGGCGGTGACCGTCCGAGAGTTATCGCTTTTTCTACCGCATTTTGGGCGGAGCCGCTTACCGCTGATGTTGCATGAATTGCATAAAACCTCCGAACATCCCATCGCTCATCATTTGATCGTTGTTGTTTACCTGAGGATTATTGTCTTCCTGTTGCACATTATCCTGGGTATTAATTTGTGGTGACTCAACGGTCTCATGTGCTTCATTGCTTATCTCAACATTTTCAGATGCCATTTTCAAATACTGCCACAAAACAAGGGTTAATTATCATATCACATATTATCCCTATACTATGATCGACCAATTAAATACCAAATAAACTTAGGTAGGTCATACTAGCGAAGGAATTCCCCGTCTCTCCCCTCCTAGTTCTTGTCTCACATCTCAGCCAGGGATCATATCCCTAAGCTTTGATACCAACTATGACACCCCCAAAATAGGTATACATCACCCATCTTGAGTCACCAAATACATGGTACAGAATACAAATACAAACTTAATTATACAACCGTCGTGTAATATACGACAAAACATAACTGAGAGTTTAAACATGAATGTTGCCTTCTAGACAATATCCACTCTCAAATAGAGTCCTCATTACATTTATTATCACACTATTTTATAGAATAGTGAGGACTACTAATACACCATCTCGGACCATCTCTCCATTCCCCGACTAGTCCCGGCTACGTTCTCATTTCCTGAAGAGAACAGTGAAAGAAAAGGGTGAGCTCAACTAGCCCAATAAGAAATATTATGACTAAGATAATGCAGAATAAATTATCATTAGTCTTCAACATTGTTAAACTGATAAAATATAATAGACATCAAGTTTAACTGCAGCGGAATAAGCAATCTATTAGAAGAGTCAAATAGAGCATGACATCTACTATCTTCTATGATTTAAAATGTTTTCATCAATTTTTATCGCTGAGACTCAGCTTAATAAATAAACCACATCATTGAGTCATCCCTGCACTATGGGCCAAGGATATTCATTAAATCATCAATGGTCATAACTATACCAAATAATCCCTGGTCATAATCATACCAAAAACTGTCCATCAATGCACTACAGGCCACTGAGGACTTTTACCACATCATTTATAACATTACAGGTCATGATTATACTGAATGATCCCTGGTCATAATCATACCAAGTCCATTTATACACGTAAGCCAAAGATGACTTTCATCACAATATAAGCATGATGATGATGACAATGACATAATAATTCAATAAAACAAGTTCAAGGATAAATTTTAAAGATTTATAAGTTAATTTATCCTAAAATCAATTACGTCCAAATTGTCAACATGATATTGCTTTGTGGAGTAAAATTCAAGAATGCTCAGAAGAATATTTCCATGAAAAGATATTGGATGAAGCACAAATATCCAGAATATTCTACTAATTTCATGGAGTATAGAAACCAAAACTTTAACCAACTGAGTATAATAGAATATATGAAACTGCAACTGGATTTTCGCCCGCCATGCTGTAATCCACATAGACAGATCATTTCCACAATTTAATAAGGAATGAATAAGAATGATCATTCACCATGCATGCGGTAATCCACATAGACAAGTTATTCCAATGTAATAATAAAGAATGGAATAACGAGAAGAATTCACCGTGCATGCAATAGACCGCATGCATAAAGTTATTCCCAATGTAATAATAAAGAATGGAACCTGTGTCATGCGTAATTCGCAGAGAGACAAGATATTCCAACATAATAATAAAGAATGGAACCGTCGTCATGCGTAATCGCATGCAGGCGGATGTTCCAACAGAATAATAAAGAATGGAACCCCAGTCATGCGAATCCGCATGCAGACATGATGTTCCAACATAATAATAAAGAATGGAATAACAACAGAATTCACGTGCATGCGATAGATCAAGCATGCAGAAAAGTTATTCCAATGTAATAATAAAGAATGGAATAATGTAAGAATTTCACCATGTATGCGGTACTTTGCATAGACAGGTTATTCCAACATAATAATAAAGAATGGAATAACAACTCTTATGAGTATTGAAAGAAAATAACTCTCTTCATGAACACGAAAGAATAATACCCCATACCTTAGAAGAAACTAGATATTGGAATAGTGAGGTAGCAGACTTCTCTTCTTCTTTCTCTCTATAATTTCTCTCTATAATAAATGCTCTAAAGCTTTAGTGAATTGGTGAGAAATGAATGAAGAATGAGCTTTTATTTATACGAAAATATAGTTTCGATAATTGCACGTTTTGGGGCTCAAAATATTATAGTACAATACCTTCAACTTTTCTTTCATTTTTAATTTAGTCCTGCAAGTATTATCAAACTTGCACCACCTCCCCTAATAGTAAATAATGTGAATCAATAGTTATAATCATGTGAAAATACGAATTATAGTATAATACCTCCATCTATACCTCCATTTTTAACTTAGTCATGCAAGTATTATCAATCTTGCACGAACTCCCCTAATAGTACAAGAATGTGAATCAATAGTACACACATGTGAACAAATAGTTATAATCATGTGAATTAATAGTAATCAATTGCTCACTTATCCGGTTAATTACCCAATTGGTCAATATAACCTCCAGACATCAATTATTATTGAAATAAATGTCGATTTCCACTAACACTAATAATTCCAACACAATGGAATTATCAATTTCATCTTTAATCAACATGAACTTATTCATCATTAATATTATAACTCACAATATTTAACAACCAGGTCGTTCACAGGAAAGAGGGTCTTTCTGATAAGGATTTCTCCTTATTGGCGCGCAATTAGATGACAAAACCTCTCCTTAACAGAACTTCTAGACATTGTAAATATTGCAATTTAATAATATGAATAACTTTGTCGTCTCAATTATTGATTTAATAATATAACATATTATGCAGATGATACTATAACAATAATTGAATCAATAATATGAGAGATATGATGCAGCAATTACTGTAGCAATAATTGAATATAACTGAGTGACTTCTCACGTAAGCATCAATAATCAATATTGTATGCTACTATGCAACCACGCGTGTGACGCCCCCAAAACAGGTATACATCACCCATCTTGGGTCGCCAAATACATGGTACAAAATTCAAATACAACTTAATTATACAACAGTCGTGTAAAATACGACAAAACATAATCTAAGAGTTTTAATAAGAATATTGTCATCTAAACAATATCCACACTCAATGAAGTCCTCATTACATTTATTGTCACACTATTTAACAGAATAGTGAGGACTACTAATGCTATCATATGGACCGTCACTCCGTTCCTCGACTAGTCCCGGCTACGTTCTCATTTCTTGAAGAGAACAGTGAAAGAAAGGGTGAGCTCAACTAGCCCAGTAAGAAATATTATGACTAAGATAATGCGTAATAAATTATCCTTAGCCTTCAACATATAATAACAACCCATGAATATAATAGACAACAAGTTTTAGATCAACAATCTGCAATGGAATAAGAAATCCATTAGAAGAGTCAAGTAGAGCATAAAATCTACTATCTTCTATGATTTAAAAAGATTTTTATCAACTTTCTCGCTAAGACTCAGCTTAATAAATAAACCACATCATTCCTGCACCACGACCAAGGATATTCATGTAATCATCAATGGTCATGATTATACCGAATAATTCCTGGTCATAATCATACCAACAATTGTCCATCAATGAACTCCAGGCCAATGAGGACTTCTAACACATCATTCGTTACATTACAGTCATGATTATACCAAATAATCCCTGGTTATAATCATATCAAGTCCATCTTTGCACGTAAGCCAAAGATGACTTTCATCACAATATACGCATGAGGATGACGACAATAATATAAGCATTAATCAAACGAAAACAAGGATAAATATTAAAGACTTTAAATTTATCCAAATATTATCCATCACTTAAATAACTCATAATTTAATATTGTTAATATTATAACAATATTTTAATCACTCCTTAAACTTATAAATAATTTAATTTAATTGTTTACACTTTACCAAATAATGCATTTAATCATTCAAAAATGCCATACTCATAAGATTTCATCACCAATAATCAAATCACTCATCAAAAATCTGCATATACCTTATATAGAATTTTCAAGCCCTAAAATCCTATTTACCAATTCTTCAACTTCACATAACATATTTAACTCATATATTTGTAACTAAACCATTTTCATGAAAAATTACCAAATCAATTTATTATTTTTCTATCCTTTGTCCAAACATATATACATATATTTCATACACAACAAGTATTTTTTTATAATTTTTCAACTCCCTTAAGTATTTTTCAAAAATCAATTTCTAATTAATTCCTTAAGAAATTAGCTACCTCAAGTTTAACTCCGTAAATTCCCAAATCTTGGCAAGGATCTTACACATGTTAATGTTAGCTTCAGCTTTAAATTTCATGGTCATCTGAGTTATTGAACTCGGTTATAGCATTTTCATTTGGAAAAACCTAAATATTGAAATAGTCATAACTTGCTCATTTTAAGTCGGAATGAGCTCATTTTGGACAGGAGGTACTTTATACCATATATTTCCATGTCCCAAAAGGGCGGAATTTTTCTAACAAATTAAGTGGCTGAAACAGACCTTACAATTTTTAAAAGATAGCTTTTCTCTTTTTTTTTTCACTTTTTCATGCTTTGTAAAAAAATAGTCCATACAAAAATCTACAACTCCTCTTTCAAAGTGATTCCACTTGAGATGTTAGAAAACTTATCATAATATCCTCCCAAATTTTTCCGTAATTTTTGAATCTCCAAAATTACTTAAATCCGCAAATGAATTTTACCCGCCATGCAGTAATCCACGTAAAATGCATCATTTTCACAATTTAATAAGGAATGAATACGAATGATCATTCACCATGCATGTGGTAATCTACATAGACAAAAGTTATTCCAATGAATAATAAATAATGGAACGAGTCAGCGTAACCTTAATCAACAATGATATTTCAATGTAATAATAAAGAATGGAATAACAATGTAAATCACCATACATGCGATAGACCATACGCAGATAGGTTATTCCAATAGAATAATAAATAATGGAACTGAGTCAAAGCGTAATGTCGCATTTAAGCGAGGATATTCCAATAGAATAATAAGGAATGAAATAACAACGAGAAATCACCATGCATGCGATAGACCATATGCATAAAAGTTATTCCAACGAATAATAATTAATGGAACCGTGTCAAGGCGTAATAATACGACCGACGAGGATATTCCAATGTAATAATAAAGAATGGAATAATGTAAGAATTTCACCATGTATGCGGTACTTCAGCATAGACAAAAGTTATTCAATGTAATAATAAGGAATGGAATAACAATATCTCTCTTCATGAATACTGAAAGAAATAATACCCTTACCTTAGAAAGAAACTCGGATATTGTAATAGTGAGGTAGCAAACTTCTCTTCTTCTTTATCTCTATAATTTCTCTCTATAATAATTGCTCTAAACCTTTAGTGAATTGGTGAGAAATGAAGGAAGAATGAGCTTCTATTTATAGGAAAATATATTTTGATAATTGCACGTTTTGGGGCTCGAAAAATTACAAAGACAATACCTCCAACTTTTCTTTCATTTTTAATTTAGTCCCGCAAGTATTATCAAACTTGCACCACCTCCCTAATAGTAAATAATGTGAATCAATAGTTCAATCATGTGAATCAATAGTTATAATCATGTGAAAATACGAATTACAGTATAGTACCTCCATCTATACCTCCATTTTTAACTTAGTCGTACAAGTATTATCAATCTTGCACTAACTCCCCTAATAGTACAAGAATGTTAATCAATAGTACAAACATGTGAAGAAATAGTTATAATCATGTGAATTAATAGCAACCAATTGCTCACTTATCCGATTAATTACCCGATTGGTCAATATAACCTCCGGACATCAATTATTATCGAAATAAATGTCGATTTCCAGTAACACTAATAATTCCCACACAATGGAATTATCAATTTCATCTTTAATCAACACGAACTTATTCATCATTAATATTATAACTCACAATATTTAACAACCAGGTCGTTCCCAGGAAAGAGGGGGCTTTCCGATAAGGATTTCTCCTTATTGGCGCGCAATTAGATGACCAAACCTCTACTTGACAGAACTTCTAGACATTATAAATATTATAATTTAATAATATGAATAACTTTGTCATCTCAATTATAGATTTAATAATATATCATATTATATAGATGATATTGTGACAATAATCGAATCAATAATATGAGAGATATGATGCAGCAATTACTATAGCAATAATTGAGTATAAATGAGTGACTTCTTACGTAAGCATCAATAATCAATACCGTGTGCTACTATGCAACCACGCGTATTACCGTACTTTTACTACCAGGTAGTTCAACAGTTTTAACGGTAACACTTTTGCCATGATTTTTATAAAATGATTCTGTCATTTTCTAACTACAACAATACTTCTGTTGTGGGGTCCACCAATGATTGTTCCGTCGTACGGATATTCCCCGACAAAAAGAATATTCTCCGACCAAACGAATATTTTATAACAACTTGCATACTTTGTAAAATTTATAAATATTACCCACAACTATAACATTATATCAAATCCACACCATAATATTAATAAAAAAATTTTGAGAAATTTAAATCTTTATTCATAACATTTGGGGTCTCACAATCTCCTCTCCTTATGAAATTTTGCCCTCGAAATTTACGTACGTACTTGGTATGCCAAAAAAGATGAGGATACCTTGACTTCATTTCAGATTCTAACTCTTGAGGTATAACCTTTGAGTGTGGAATATAATCCTTCTTATCCAAGATTTTAACACGTATCTTCTCATACGTTAAATCTTCTGCTATCTCATCTTCTAATTAAATAATGTGGTTTGGGTTGTCCACATATTTACGTAACATCGATACGTGAAAAATATTATGAACACGCAACATACTTAGCGATAAGGCGAGTCTATAGGCCACAGTTTCTACTCGATCAAGGATTTCAAATAGGCCAATTAAATTGAGGGTTGATATTTCCTCTTTTCATCGACTGTTGCTTCTAGAATAATGCCTTCTTGAACCTTCTTCTTCATTTTCATCAGCTCCGGGTGTGTAGTTTGAGCAGCTTTAACTTTATCGATTAAAGTCGATTCTAATCGTATATTCGTTATCTTCACGTGGGTCTCTAGGGTTTTTAACTCTATCTTAATCATTTGTAAGTTATATGAAATGGGTTTTTGTGTTAACAACATCGCACTCGTAAACGCATACGATCTTCTACTCAATGCGTCAGCTACCATGTTCGCTCTTCCACAATGATATTGAATGGTATGATTGTAATCTTCAACAGCTCGAGCCAACGTCTTTGGCGCATTATACGTTCGTTTTGGTTGAAGAAATATTTAAGGGTTTTAGAAATAGGTTTTGAACTGGGGTCAATACAAAATTCGATTTTACACTCTAGGTACCGGCTAAGAAGTCTTCAAAGAATACGTCAGGAAATTTATTAACAATAGAGATATCATTCAAAACTATGACTCTCATCCAAGACTTGGATAGCACATGAAATGAAGGTTTCTACTAACGAAGTTTCAATCAATAAGTCAAAGTCTAACTTTTCTAGAGTCAAATTTAAATGTTGAGCGCAAGCAAGAGAGATAAAATAATGGGTAGAATCGGTATCTAATAAGGTATAGACTTCGCAAGAATTTATAATTAACTAACTTGTGCTAACTTCGTTCGGGTTACTCACTTTTTGAGAAGTCACAAAAAACGCTCTTCCTGAAACCACCGACTTTATTTTATCCGTATCCGCCTTTGGTGCCACTGTCCCAGCTGGACTTGACTTTGGTGCACGACAAAATCGAGCTAAATGATCTTTTCTTCCGTAATTAAAACACACTTTGGACTGCTGCGTATAGTTTGGACTGATGTGTCCCTCCCCTCCGCATTTGTAACATACGACCAGTGGTCGCTCTTCTTCCTTAATAATAGGTGCTGGTGTTGACGTCTTTCCATCATCGTTAAATCTTTTCTTCTTGAAATTTCTACTCCTATTATCTTGGCCATGATTACCACCGAAGTGGTTACCATTTTTGGCATAATAATTCACCCCACGATGGTTATCATTGTTCTGATGGCCTTTGCCACTGGTATGATTATTATCGTGTTACTGTTTACCTGAGAATTATTGTCTTCCTGTTGCATATTATATTGGGTATTGATCATTAGTAACTTAATGGTCTCATGTGCTTCATTGCTGATCTCAACATTTTTAGATGCCATTTTCAAACACTGTCACAAAACAAGGGTTAATTGACATATCACATATTATCCCTATACTCTGACAGACCAATTAAATACAAAATAAACTTACGTAGGTCATACTAGCGAAGGAATTCCCCGTCTCTCCCCTCCTAGTTCTTGTCTAATATCTCAGCCAGGGATCATATCCCTAAGCTTTGATACCAATTGTGACGCCCCCAAAACAGGTATACATCACCCATTTTGGGTCGCCAAATACATAGTACAAAATTCAAATACAACTTAATTATACAACAGTCGTGTAAAATACAACAAAACATAATCTAAGAGTTTTAATAAGAATATTGTCATCTAGACAATATCCACACTCAATGGAGTCCTCATTATATTTATTGTCACACTATTTAAGAGAATAGTGAGGACTACTAATGCTATCATCACGGACCGTCACTCCGTTCCCCAACTATCCCCGACACGTTCTCATTTCCTGAAGAGAACAGTGAAAGAAAGGGTGAGCTCAACTAGCACAGTAAGAAATATTATGACTAAGATAATACAGAATAAATTATCCTTAGCCTTCAAATATATAACAACTGACAGAATATAATAGACATCAAGTTTTAGATCAACAAATGCAACGGAATAAGCAATCCATTAGAAGAGTCAAGTGGAGCATAAAATCTACTATCTTCTATGATTTAAAAAGATTTTCATCAACTTTATCGCTGAGACTCAGCTTAATAAATAAACCACATCATCCCTGCACCACGGCCAAGAATATTCATGTAATCATCAATGGTCATGATTATACCGAATAATCCCTGGTCATAATCATACCACCAACTGTCCACCAATGAACTACAGGCCAATGAGGACTTTTAACACATCATTCATTACATTACGGTCATGATTATACCGAATAATCCCTTGTCATAATCATACCAAGTCCATCTATGCACGTAAGCCAAAGATGACTTTCATCACAATATAAACATGAGGATGATGACAATAATATAAGCATTAATCAAATGAAAACAAGGATAAATATTAAAGACTTTAAATTTATCCAAATAGTATCCATCACTTAAGTAACTCATAATCTAATATTGTTAATATTATAACAATATTTTAATCACTCCTTAAACTTATAAAAAATTTAATTTAATTGTTTACACTTTACTAAATAATGCATTTAATCATTCAAAAATGTCATACTCATAAGATTTCATCACCAATGATCAAATCACTCATCAAAAATCTGCATATACCTTATATAGGATTTTCAAGCCCTAAAATCCTATTCACCAATTCTTCAACTTCACATAACATATTTAACTCATATATTTGTAACTAAACTATTTTCATGAAAAATTACCAAATCAACTTATTATTTTTCTATCCTTTGTCCAAACATATATACATATATTTCATACACAACAAGTATTTTTTTTATAATTTTTCAACTCCCTTAAGTATTTTTCAAAAATCAATTTCTAATTAATTCCTTAAGAAATTAGCTATCTCAAGTTTAACTCCAGAAATTCCCAAATCTTGGCAAGATCTTACATATGTTAACATGAGCTTCCAGTTTAAATTTCATGGTCATCGGAGTTATTGAACTCCGGTTATAGCATTTTTCGTCGGAAAAACCTAAATATTGAAATAGTCATAACTTGCTCATTTTAAGTCGGAATGAGCTCATTTTGGACAGGAGGTACTTTATACCATATATTTCCATGTCCCAAAAGGGCGGAATTTTTCTAACAAATTAAGTGGCTGAAACAGCCCTTATAAAATTTTGGGCAGTAGCTTTTTCTCTTCTTTTTTTTCACTTTTTCATGCTTTGTAAAAAAATAGTCCATACAAAAATCTACAACTCCTCTTTCAGTGATTCCACTTCGAGATGTTAGAAAACTTATCATAATATCCTCCCAAATTTTTCCAGAATTTTTGAATCTCCAAAAATTACGAAACTGCAAATGAATTTTAACCCGCCATGCGATAATCTACGTAAACAGATCATTTTCACAATTTAATAAGGAATGAATACGAATGATCATTCACCATGAATGTGGTAATCTACATAGACAGGTTATTCCAATAGAATAATAAATAATGGAACGTGTGTAAATGTAATTTGCATGGCATGATATTCCAACGAATAATAAAGAATGGAATAACAACGAAATCACCATGCATGCGATAATCGACCACGAGATAGGTTATTCAATAGAATAATAAATAATGGAACGGATCGAGCGTATCAAAGCGAATACGACCGCATGGATATTCCAATGAGAATAATAAAGAATGGAATAACATAAGAATTTCACCATGTATGCGGTACTTCATATGCAAAAGTTATTCCAATGTAATAATAAGGAATGGAATAACAATAACTCTCTTCATGAATACAAAAGAAATAATACCCCTTACCTTAGAAGAAACTGGATATTGGAATAGTGAGGTAGCAGACTTCTCTTCTTCTTTCTCTCTATAATTTCACTCTATAATAATTTCTCTAAAGTTTTAGTGAATTGGTGAGAAATGAAGGAAGAATGAGCTTCTATTTATAGGAAAATATAGTTTCGATAATTGCACATTTTGGGGCTCGAAAAATTACAGTACAATACCTCCAACTTTTCTTTCATTTTTAATTTAGTCCTGCAAGTATTATCAAACTTGCACCACCTCCCCTAATAGTAAATAATGTGAATCAATAGTTCAATCATGTGAATCAGTAGTTATAATCATGTGAAAATATGAATTACAATATAGTACCTCCATCTATACCTCCGTTTTTAACTTAGTCATGCAAGTATTATCAATCTTGCACCAACTCCCCTAATAGTACAAGAATGTGAATCAATAGTATACACATGTGAACAAATAGTTATAATCATATGAATTAATAGCAATCAATTGCTCACTTATCCGGTTAATTACCCGATTGGTCAATATAACCTCCAGACATCAATTATTATTGAAATAAATGTCAATTTCCACTAACACTAATAATTTCCACCCAATGGAATTATCAATTTCATCTTTAATCAACACGAACTTATTCATCATTAATATTATAACTCACAATATTTACCAACCAAGTCATTCCCAGGAAAGAGGGGGCTTTCCGATAAGGATTTCTCCTTATTGGCGCGCAATTAGATGACCAAACCTCTCCTTGACAGAACTTCTAGACATTGTAAATATTGTAATTTAATAATATGAATAACTTTGTCGTGTCAATTATTGATTTAATAATATATCATATTATACAGATGATACTGTGACAATAATCGAATCAATAATATGAGAGATATGATACAGCAATTACAATGCCGTTATTTTTATAAAAAGATAATTTTGTCATTTTCTAACTACAAAAATACTTCTGTTGTGGGGTCCACCAATGATTGTGCCATCGTACGAATATTCCCAGACCAATCGAATATTATATAACCACTTGCTTACTTTGCAAAATTTGTAAATATTACCAACAACTATAATATTATATCAAATCCACACCATAATATTTAAAAATATATTTCGAGAACATTATTCTTTATTCATAAAAGTTGGGGTCTTACAGTAGTTCCCAATCGTTGGATTACTAAATTGGGGATTAGTGAATCTGGATAGATTGGTATATACGTTGCTTGCTCATTGGTTGAGGATGATTGATCTCATGATCATGTGTGGAGACACTAAAGCAAGTATGTAGGTGCTTATTAGAGAATAAGTTCACTGAACATGGCTCGCTAAGGAATACCTAATGGAGTTTTACTTACCTGTCAATAGGAATTCTTGTAATGATAGTAGTACAAGTGATCCATGGACTTGAGATCATCATAGTATCTTGTGTATGATGAGTTATACTTTGACTTATTCCTTAAGACCCTTAGGGTATATCAAAGGGTATGCTTGGGTATAATAAGTTGTACATGGAGATAATGTATGATCAATAAAGAATCTACCACTTCTAGTAAAAGAAGAGAAATGTCCTATGTGATTCTATAAATGACAACCCAGTAGTCCTTGGCCAAGGCAGAATGAAATTAGATAGGAGTTTCTAATTTGCATTATTTGGAGTTGTGCATTTAAGGATCGAAATACATATAATTAAATAAAATAAGACTTGACAGTAATTCCATATCTTATATTTAATTGGGACATTGTATGGTGGAAGGATTGAATTATACGATAACTATTTACTCAAAGGTTCTTTTATGATTAATGTTGAAATCTATATTATCTGGAAAGTCGTGGATCGCTAGGGAGGCTTATTCCTATTGTAGAATAAATATTATTTATTCAAATAAATTAATAGTTTAATTTATTTATTTAAATAAGATTAGAATTGTTCTAATTGATTTATTCACAACCGGTTTAATATGGGGAATGTGACGCCCCCAAAATAGGTCTATTCCATCCAACCCATTCTGAGTCGCCAAATACATGGTACAGAAACAACTACAACTTCATTATTACAATTGTCGTGCAAAATACGACAACACATACTATGAGTTTAAATACAAATATTGACTTCTAGAGAATATCAACACTCAAATGAGTCCTCAATACAATTATTGATACACTATTTTACAGAATAGTGAGGACTACTATAACCACCGCCTTGGAACATCACTCCACACCTTTTAATTACTTCCATTTATATTCTAAACTTCATTGAGAAGAAAAATAGAACAAAAAGGAAAAGGGTGAGCTCAACTAGCCCAGTAAAGAATATTATGACTAAGATAATGTACAACAAATTATTCTTAGTCTTCAACTGGGAAAAAATCTAATAGAATACAATAAACAACAAATTTTAGATCAACAACTGCAGCGGAAACAATAATTCATTAGAAGAGTTAAGTAGAGAATAAAATCTAATATCATCTATGAATTTAAAAGTCCATCATCGATATTTTATCCCTGTAACATCAATCAATATACATCTTTAATCAAATAGTCATCTTTGCACTACGGGCCAGAGATATTAATTGGTCGGTCATGTTCATCTCAACACATGTTCATCTTTGCACTACGGGCCAAAGATATTCATCAGAAAATCATTCATCTTTGCACTACAGGCCAAAGATATTCAGTAATATCATCATTTAGGACTGAGGATGATAAAAATATATTTTAAAGGAAACGAATCCAGTGAGACAAAAGAACAAATATTAAGGAATTCGTATTTTAGACAATTCAAGTTCAAAAATACTCCATAATAAACTATTGTGGAGCAGAATTCAAAAATAAAGATCAAAACATAGATCCAATCAAAGATAGAAACCATAACAAACAATCTTGGACACAGAAAAGAAAATTTAATTTTTCTGTGAATAGTGTCGTATTCGTGAATAGTAACTCATGAATAGTGTCGTATTCGTAGGAGAGATAAATGAATGGGTAGAACCGGTATCTAATAAGGTATAAACTTTGCAAGAATTTATAATTAACTAACACGTGCTAACTTCATTTGGGTTCCTCGCATTCTAACCAGTCACGACAAACGTTCTTCCAGAAACCGTTGACTTTGACTTTTCTGGGACAGCCTTTTGAGTCACCATCCCCTCTGGACTAGGTTTCGCTATCGTACAATCTCGAGCGATATGACCTTCTTTTCCACAATTATAACATACCTTGGAAGGCTATGAACAGTTTGGACTTATATGTCCCTCCTCTCCGTATTTGTAGCATCTAACTTGCGGTCGTTCTTCTCCCCTAGAATTTGTTGATAGTGCTGGTGCTGCTGCCGACATCTTCTCGTCATCGTTAAATCTTCTCTTCTTGAAATTTCCACTTGAGTTATTTCTTCTATTATCTTGGCCATGATTACCACCGAAGTGGTTACCATTTCTGGCACGATAATTTTCTCCACGATGGTTATCCTTGTTTTGATGACCGTTGCCATCGGTACGATTATCATCGAGTTGTAGGTCGTTATTCTTCGATTGAGCTGACTCATTATTGCGCTCCAATAACTAAGCCCTATTCACAACATCTGAATATAGAGAAAATTTATGAGAAATGAGATATTGACGTATGTCGGGTTTCAAACCTCTCAAAAACATCCGCGTCATACGTTCCTCATTCTCCACCAAATGAGGTGCAAACCTGGATAACTCCGTGAACTTCTCCTCGTACTGGGACACCGTCATGTTATTCTGTTCTAGTCTAATAAACTCTACCTCCTTCATATGACGAATACTTTCAGGAAAGTACTTGTCATTGAACAGTTTCTAAAATGTTTCCCAAGAAATATTGAGTGTAGCAGGCTGGGTACGCTTCATAGATTCCCACCAGTAATCTGCCTCATTACAGAACATAAAAGTGGCGAATGGAACCTTATGTTCCTCCGTGCATCCCAAGACATCGACTATCTTGGTAATTTGCTTGACCCACATTTACGCTTAATTGGATTGGCTTTCCCTAGAAATATGGTGGTCCCAACTCCTTGAAGCTCGCTTGGCGTTGACAAAGCCGAAGCGTTACTATCATTTCCACCCGTATTTTGTACACGAGTCTCCCTCGTCTGATTTTGCATGAACTGCAAAAAGTTTCTAAACATTCCATCATTCATCGTTTGCTCGTTAGGGTTGTTTACAGGAGGAATATTTCCATCTTGTTGCACGTTCTCCTGGTTGATGATTAAAGGTGTCTCCACGATCTCATTTACTCCACTTTTAACATTCTCAGTTGTCATTCTTAAATACTGCCATAAGACAAGGGTTAATTAAAGAAATTAACATGCAACATAATAACCCTATACTCTGACCAACCAACAATAAGCTTAGGTAGGACATACTAGTGAAGGATTTACTCGTCTCTCCCTTCCTAGTTCTATTCCCTGATCTCCACCAGAGACCATATCCCTAAGCTCTGATACCAACAATGGCGCCCCAAAATAGGTCCATTCCATCCAACCCATTCTGAGTCGCCAAATACATGGTACAGAAACAACTACAACTTCATTATTACAATTGTCGTGCAAAATACGACAACACATCATTGTGAGTTTAAATACAAATATTGACTTCTAGACAATATCAACACTCAAATGAGTCCTCAATACAATTATTGATACACTATTTTACGAGAATAGTGAGGACTACTATAACCAACTTGCTTGGAACATCACTCCACACCCCGACTACTTCCCGCTATATATTCTCGCCATCGAGAAGAAAAATAGAACAAAAAGGAAAAGGGTGAGCTCAACTAGCCCAGTAAAGAATATTATGACTAAGATAATGTACAACAAATTATTCTTAGTCTTCATTTGGGAAAAATCTAATAGAATATAATAAACAACAAATTTTAGATCAACATTGGTGAAACAATAATTCATTAGAAGAGTTAAGTAGAGAATAAAATCTAATATCATCTATGAATTTAAAAGTCCATCATCGATATTTTATCCTGTAACATCAATCAATATACATCTTTAATCAAATAGTCATCTTTGCACTGGGCCAAAGATATTAATTAATCGATCATGTTCATCTCAACACATGTTCATCTTTGCATTACTGGCCAAAGATATTCATCGAAAATCATTCATCTTTGCACCTCTGTGCCAAAGATATTGAATAATATCATCATTTAGGATTGAGGATGATAAAAATATATTTTAAAGGAAGCGAATCCGATTGAGACAAAAGAAGCAGATATTAAGGATTAGTATTTTTAGACAATCCAAGTTCAAAAATACTCTATAATAAACTATTGTGGGAGCGTAATTCAAAAATAAAGATCAAAACATAGATCCAATCAAAGATAGGAACCATAACAGACAATCTTGGACATAGAAAAGAAAATTTAATTTTTCTGTAAATAGTGTCGTATTCGTGAATAGTAACTCGTGAATAGTAATCCCGACATGAAAAGATAAGAATTTCACAAGAAAAATCGTACCAATATTCTGGTATAATGATATTGAAAGAAATAATATCATTTATAAAAAAAAATAACATCCCTTACCTCAAAAGAATAGTACTTCTGGCTGGAATATCAGATATAACGCTGAAGGAAACTTGCACCGTATAACAACACTCAAGATATCAAAATACTCACAAGAAAACGCTAGATAATATAGAGAGAGAAAACTTCAATTTTTGGTGTGATTTTCAATTATAACCTAAGCACCCTATTTATAGAAAAATGCTTAGAACACCAAAGTAGAAAATTTAATAAAATAATATTATTTATAAACTAAATTCTTAATCACACCACCAGCTGATTTCAACCATTTAACACATGCCCCACAAATGAAAAAAACATTTTTCTTTTATAAAATATTTAAAACTTCAAAAATCAATTATTCTGGAACTTTAGAACTTCAATAATTCATAATAAATAGCTCTTTTATCAGAAAAATTCAAACCTTATGTCCTTTCCATAGGAAATTTCATTCTCTACAACTTTGTAGAAGAAATTTTTTTCAAATTCCAAACATAAATTAACCGAAATCCACAAACGGACGATTTTACAGGCTATAATCAAATTTCAGTCAAGAAATGGGGTCCACAAACATGAAAAACATGTTTTTAATATTTATTGTAACAAAAATATTCTTCTTCCTCATTTATTCATATATCACACTTTCATTGTAAAAATATCACCATTATTATATTATTAAAATATAATAATATATTTAAATGAATTATTTTATTAGAAAAGATAAAATATCAATTTTCAACAATTGTCACTTTAAAAATTTTCTCCATCTATATCCACATAAAATAAATATTTTCCTTATCATATAAATTAATAATTAATTATTCACAAATAATATTACAAAATCACAATATCGACAACGGTAGTTCAGGAAGCAGGGGCTTTCCAATAAGAATTTCTCCTTACTGGCACGCAATTAGGTGACCAAACCTCTCCTTAGACAGAACTTTTTAGACATTGCCAATAATGCTATCTAATAATATTATTCAAATAATATGAATTATTAATCTGATAGTGGAAAATACTGTGTAGTGACAATTATTGAAACAACAATTATATAAAATATCAATGTAGCAATTATTGAATCAATAAAATAAAATATTGAAGCAATAATTATCGTAACAATTATTGAGTAGTGCCTTCTTACGTAAGAATCAATAATTGGTGCAATATCGTGTGCTATTGTGTTTGAACCATTAGGAGTATTCTAACAAAGATTAATTGGTAACAACTACGCCAGTTATTTATAAACAACTTATACTTGTCATTTTCTTCATCCAATCTCTTTTAGTTATGGGGCCCATTACAAGGTCGCTTGTTTGTATATACGAATATTCTCAGAAATAAAGAATATTCCACGACCAAACGAATATTCCCCAACAACAATGAATATTTTATAACCACTTGCTTATTTAAAATATTTGTGCATTTTACCCACAACTAACCATATTAATCAAATAAACCCTTACTATTTCAAAATAATAAATAAAGGAAATTCCATTTTATTTAATAAAAATTCGGGGTCTTACAACCTCCCCTCCTTATGAAATTTTATCCTCAAAATTGACGTACGTACCTAGTATTTTGAAAAGGTGAGGATACATCACTTTCATTTCTGATTCCAACTCCCAGGTCATTTCTTCAATAGCATGGTTTCTCCACAAAACTTTAACTTGTGGTATGACCTTTGTGCGTAGGACATGCTCCTTCCTATCCAAGATCTTGACAGGTACCTCCTCGTACGTTAAATCTACGGCTATTTTGTCTGGTTCTAACTCAATAACTTGGTTCGGGTCGTCCACATATTTACGTAACATCGGTACGTGAAAAACGTTATAAACACGCGACATACTTGGCAGTAAAACGAGTCTATAGGCCACAGTTCCTACTCGATCGAGGATTTCAAATGAACTAATAAATTAAAGGTTTGAGCTTTCTTCTCTTCATCGACTCTTACTTCTAGAATAACGCCTTCTTGCGCCTTCTTCTTTATATTCATCAGCTCTGGTGTGTAGTTTAAGCGGTTTTAACTTTATCGATTAAAGTCGATTTTACTCGTATATCATCACGTGAGTCCCTAGAGTTTTTAACTCTATCTCTATCAGTTGTAAGTTATATGAAATGGGTCTTTGACAATAACATACTCGTACTCGTATACGATTTTTTACTCAACACGTCAGCTACCACGTTCGTTTTTCCAAGATGGTATGGTCAGAACATATGCCGAAATGAGTCTCCTCTTGAGTTCTTCGAAGTTCTTCCCACATTCCTTGCTCCATTCGATTTTCAATGGTTTGGTTGCTTGAATTCGAATAACAAGTTGCTTAGGAATATGAAAACTAACAACCTTACGAAAGCAATCAATTTTGGCATGATGAGTAGTTAACCAATCAATCCCAAAAATCACATCAAAAGCAAGTATCTTTAAAGAGATAAGATCAACAGGTAATGTGATGGTGCCAACTTGGATCAAACAAGATTTATAAATAGTGGATGTAACAAAAGTTTCTCCTAATGAAGTCTCCATAAATAAGTCAAAGTCTAATTTCTCCGGAGTCAAGTTTAAACGTTGAGCACAAGTAGGAGAGATAAATGAATGGGTAGAACCGGTATCTAATAAGGTATAAACTTTGCAAGAATTTATAATTAACTAACACGTGCTAACTTCATTTGGGTTCCTCGCATTCTGACCAGTCACGACAAACGCTCTTCCAGAAACCGTTGACTTTGACTTTTCTGGGACAGCCTTTTGAGTCACCATCCCCGCTGGACTAGGTTTCGCTACCGTACAATCTCGAGCGATATGACCTTCTTTTCCACAATTATAACATACCTTGGAAGGCTATGAACAGTTTGGACTTATATGTCCCTCCTCTCCGTATTTGTAGCATCTAACTTCATACGTTCTTCTCCCTAGAATTTGTTGATAGTCTTTGGTCTTTGCTGACATCTTCTCGTCATCGTTAAATCTTCTTCTTCTTGAAATTTCCACTTGAGTTATTTCTTCTATTATCTTGGCCATGATTACCACCTGGAAGTGGTTACCATTTCGCACGATAATTTCCTCCACGATGGTTATCCTTGTTTTGATGACTGTTGCCATCGATGACGATTATCATCGAGTTGAGGGTCGTTATTCTTCGATTGGTGACTCATTATTGCGCTCCAATAACTAAGCCCTATTCACAACATCTGAATATAGAGAAAATTTATGAGAAATGAGATATTGGCGTATGTGGGTTTCAAACCTCTCAAAAACATCCGCGTCATACGTTCCTCATT
This sequence comes from Panax ginseng, assembly GCA_020205605.1. NCBI lineage: Eukaryota > Viridiplantae > Streptophyta > Magnoliopsida > Apiales > Araliaceae > Panax > Panax ginseng. The sequence continues at coordinate 120,095,253 of CM035133.1, read as the reverse complement.
CTCCACCAAATGAGGTGCAAACCTGGATAACTCCGTGAACTTCTCCTCGTACTGGGACACCGTCATGTTATTCTGTTCTAGTCTAATAAACTCTACCTCCTTCATATGACGAATACTTTCAGGAAAGTACTTGTCATTGAACAGTTTCTAAAATGTTTCCCAAGAAATATTGAGTGTGGCAGGCTGGGTACGCTTCATAGATTCCCACCAGTAATCTGCCTCATTACAGAACATAAAAGTGGCGAATGGAACCTTATGTTCCTCCGTGCATCCCAAGACATCGAATATCTTGGTAATTTGCTTGACCCACATTTCTGCCTTAATTGGATTCGGCTTTCCCTAGAAATATGGTGGTCCCAACTCCTTGAACTGCTTGGCAGTGACAAACCGAGCGTTACTATCATTTCCACCCGTATTTTGTACACGAGTCTCCCTCGTCTGATTTTGCATGAACTGCAAAAAGTTTCTAAACATTCCATCATTCATCGTTTGCTCGTTAGTGTTGTTTACAGGAGGAATATTTCCATCTTGTTGCACGTTCTCCTGGTTGATGATTAAAGGTGTCTCCACGATCTCATTTACTCCACTTTTAACATTCTCAGTTGTCATTCTTAAATACTGCCATAAGACAAGGGTTAATTAAAGAAATTAACATGCAACATAATAACCCTATACTCTGACCAACCAACAATAAGCTTAGGTAGGACATACTAGTGAAGGATTTACTCGTCTCTCCCCTCCTAGTTCTATTCCCTGATCTCCACCAGAGACCATATCCCTAAGCTCTGATACCAACAGTGACGCCCCCAAAATAGGTCCATTCCATCCAACCCATTCTGAGTCGCCAAATACATGGTACAGAAACAACTACAACTTCATTATTACAATTGTCGTGCAAAATACGACAACACATACTGTGAGTTTAAATACAAATATTGACTTCTAGACAATATCAACACTCAAATGAGTCCTCAATACAATTATTGATACACTATTTTACAGAATAGTGAGGACTACTATAACCACTGCCTTGGAACATCACTCCACACCCCGACTACTTCCCGCTATATTCTCGCTTACTGAGAAGAAAAATAGAACAAAAAGGAAAAGGGTGAGCTCAACTAGCCCAGTAAAGAATATTATGACTAAGATAATGTACAACAAATTATTCTTAGTCTTCAACTGGGAAAAAATCTAATAGAATACAATAAACAACAAATTTTAGATTAACAACTGCAGCGGAAACAATAATTCATTAGAAGAGTTAAGTAGAGAATAAAATCTAATATCATCTATGAATTTAAAAGTCCATCATCGATATTTTATCCCTGTAACATCAATCAATATACATCTTTAATCAAATAATAGTCATCTTTGCACTACGGCCGGAGATATTAATTGGTCGGCCATGTTCATCTCAACACATGTTCATCTTTTGCACTTCTGGGCCAAAGATATTCATCGAAAAATCATTCATCTTTGCACTAAAAGCCAAAGATATTGATAATATCATCATTTAGGATGAGGATGATAAAAATATATTTTAAAGGAAGCGAATCCGAATGAGACAAAAGAACAAATATTAAGGATTCGTATTTTAGACAATTCAAGTTCAAAAATACTCCATAATAAACTATTGTGGAGCAGAATTCAAAAATAAAGATCAAAACATAGATCCAATCAAAGATAGAAACCATAACAAACAATCTTGGACACAGAAAAGAAAATTTAATTTTTACGTGAATAGTGTAAATGATTCGTGAATAGTAACTCGTGAATAGTAATCCCGAGCATGAAAAGATAAGAATTTCACAAGAAAAATCGCACCAATATTACGGTATAATGATATTGAAAGAAATAATATCATTTATAAAAAAATAACATCCTACCACCTCAAAAGAATAGTACTTACGGGTGGAATATAGGATATATATTTGAAAGAAACTTGCGTGAGTATAACAACACTCAAGATATCAAAATACTCACAAGAATACGCTAGATAATATAGAGAGAGAAAACTTCAGTTTTTGGTGTGATTTTCAATTCTAACCTAAGCACCCTATTTATAGAAAAATGCTTAGAACACCAAAGTAGAAAATTTAATAAAATAATATTATTTATAAACTAAATTCCTAATCACACCACCAGCTGATTTCAACCATTTAACACATGCCCCACAAATGAAAAAACATTTTTCTTTTATAAAATATTTAAAACTTCAAAAATCAATTATTCTAGAACTTTGGAACTTCAATAATTCATAATAAATAGCCCTTTTATCAGAAAAATTCAAACCTTATGTCCTTTCCAAAGGAAATTCCATTCTCTACAACTTTGTAGAAGAAAGTGTTTTCAAATTCCAAACATAAATTAACCGAAATCCACAAACGGACGATTTTACAGGCTATAATCAAATTTCAGTCAAGAAATGGGGTCCACAAACATGAAAAACATGTTTTTAATATTTATTGTAACAAAAATATTCTTCTTCCTCATTTATCCATATATCACACTTCCATTGTAAAAATATCACCATTATTATATTATTAAAATATAATAATATATTTAAATGAATTATTTTATTAGAAAAGATAAAATATCAATTTTCAACAATTGTCACTTTAAAAATTTTCTCCATCTATATCCACGTAAAATAAATATTTTCCTCATCATATAAATTAATAATTAATTATTCACAAATAATATTACAAAATCACAAATCGACAACCAGTAGTTCAGGAAAGGGGCTTTCAATAAGAATTTCTCCTTCTTCGGCGCATGTAATTAGGTGACCAAACCTCTCCGTAGGCGTAACTTTCTAGACATTGCCAATAATGCTATCTAATAATATTATTCAAATAATACGAATTATTAATCTGATAGTGGAAAATTCTGTGTAGTGATAATTATTGAAACAACAATTATATAAAATATCAACGTAGCAATTATTGAATTAATAAAATAAAATATTGAACAGTAATTACTGTAATAATTATTGAGTAGTGTCTTCTTACGTTAAGAATCAATAATTGGTGCAATACAGTGTGCTATTGTGTTTTAACTACCGAGTATTCCAACAGTATTAACGGTAATAACTACGTCGTTATTTATAAACAACTTATACTTGTCATTTTCTTCATCCAATCGCTTTCCGTCATGGGGCCCACACAAGGTTGCGCCGTCATACGAATATTCCCTGACAGCAAGAATATTCCATGACCAAACGAATATTCTCCGACAACAATGAATATTTTATAACCACTTGCTTATTTAAAATATTTGCACATTTTACCCACAACTAACCACATTAATCAAATAAACCCTTACTATTTCAAAATAATAAATAAAGGAAATTCCATTTTATTTAAAAAAAATTCGGGGTCTTACAGAGAACCTAAAGGGTCACACCATAAAAGGAAGAATAATTATTTAAGAAGTTAATGGCATAATCATAATAATAAGTTAAGTATATTTAATTTAATCTATGGTGATAAGATAAATTAAATAGCTTAATATTTATTATTTAATATTTTGAAAATATTAAATATAAATTAATAAGAGGAGTCTTATTATTATTATTACTATTATTATTATTTAATTCCTAAAAGAGTTTGGGAATTAATTAATAAAAGTACTCTCATTTATTCCTAATAAGATTAGGAGGCTAATTAATTAAAAGTTTAATTAATTATTCCTAATAAGATTAGGAGCCTAATTAATTAAAGGAGTTTAATTAATTAAAATTAAATTAAATCCTTAATTGTTAAGGAGGGTTGCCCACATTTATAAATAAGAGGAGTCTTATTATGGGTGAAGGGTGGTTGTTGACTTTTTCACAACAGACGTGATTCCAATAGTTGGAAGAGTACGTTCTTTTTCTATAGAGATAGAAAAGTAGGGTTTAGCTAAACACACATCTTCTTGAATCTTTCTTCTTCCTTGGTGGATCAACTCTAGAGGCCAAACACTTGGGTGGCTAACGTTGATCAAAGGAAGGAACCAAACCCGGTGGATTTAAGTTGAACGCGAAAGGATTTGGAGGTGAACTTGTACCTGAGGAAGCTTGAATCTTCAAGGGTATGATTCTTGTTCTTTATCTTTTCATTTAATTAATAATTATGCATAAAGGATGATCCGGGTATATGGTTTGTAAAATTTTAAACTCTGATTTAACACATTTTCGCTTATTTTGTGGGTTTTATACCTACTTATCCGTATCTTTACTTGAATTAGTTGCTTATACTCATGTGTCTTAGTTACTTTTCATGCATTTTGTGTTCATTTTGTAGGTTATATGTTTGGGAGCGGTGTGAGCGACTATTGGTAAGGAAAAGCAAGGAAAATGCAAAGAAAAGCAATCCGGACATCATTTGGGCTTTCATGTTCATTTCATGTTCTTGGCTTGGAACTTGGACTATATTGTAGAGCTTCTTCTTAGCTTTTCGGAACATCTTGAATCATTCCAATCGGAGTTCGGATGAAAGAGTTATGACATTTCTACCAACGGACGTCGTTGAACTTCATTGTTTTGGGTGGCCATTTGCATAGCAGTCACTTCCAGTCCAATTTCGACCTTCATCCGTTCGTTATTTCTCAAAACTCAAAGAATGAAAGTTGTAGATCTCGTCGATAGCTTCGATTTGATAGGTGGAAGGCCTCGTAACTCCTTTCGGATCAAAAGTTATGGCAGTTTTAGCAGAGGAGGTTCAGCAGAAGAAAAATAATTGGCAGATTGGGGCAAGCGGGCTTGCTCTTTTTGTGCTTTGGGAGAAAGCCGGGGCTTGGGGTCCTGGGCGTGAAATCAGTAGCATAGAAAGTCGGGGCTTGCTATTTACAAGGCAAATAGCAAGTCGGGGCTTGCCTATGCGCAAAATGAGTAGTTTTTGTTCGAATTTGAGTCCGAAAAGGATTGTTTCGAGTTGTTTGATTCAAGGACTTCCAAGAGGACTTAAATACATATAAAGAGACATATAAAAGGAGGAGAATTACAAGGATTAGAGGGAGTTTTTGGAAGAATTCCATTAGATTAGATTAGAGTAAATTAGATCAAAACCCTAGTTCTAATGAGTTTTGGAGATTGAAGCAACTTGGAGACCATTGAAGATTCAAAGTAGGAGCAAGGAGGGAGCGTCAAATCTACAGATAATAGATTCTATCTTCTTATCTTCTTCTATCTTTGTCTTTTAATGTGTATTCAATTGTGGATTCTTAGTTTTAATTCAATAATCATGAACTAATTCTTTGTTTGAGATTACAATGGATCTTATTGTGTAGTTTATTTTAATATGCTTCGTTATCAATTATTATGTTCTATTGTGAGGATTGTCTATTGTGATTTGGACTTAATTGTTTAATTGATTGGCCATCAATTACCGTGATAATCTATATGAACTCGAGAGATGAAGTATTGATTTAGATCTAATCATGATAGCATGTGTTCAGGATTTTGTTAATAGCTTAAACTTGATGAGTGTTAAGGTAGAGATATGCTTGACATCGCATGTAATCGGATAGAGAACTTATTCTTAAACCTTCTTCAATTGTAATTCACATAGAGATATAGTGGGTTAGTTGATTAAGGTGTTTAACGGATTTCTATCTTAATTGTGGATTGACGTTAATACGGTATTAGTGCATCGAGAGGTGGTTAATACTACTTTAGTGTTCTTGATTAACAATTCGGGATAGAGAATAATTGATGAGAAGTGTGTTAACTTAAATGAAGCAATAAGTGAAGTTGTGATCTTAAATCTCCGTAATCTTAATTTAATTAGTGGAATTTAATAGTAGTTTAATTTATATAATTTGAAATTCATTCGTTTAAATAAGATTGAGTAAAATTAGTTGGTTAAGTTAGTACTTGGTGATTTTTATTAAATAATTCTCTCGTGGGAACGATACTCAACTTATCACTTTATTACTTGTTGACCACGATATATACTTGTGTGTTGTGCGTAATTAGATTTTACCCAACAAGTTTTTTTGGCGCCATTGTTGGGAATTAGTTTAATATCTCTTTGCCAATATTAATTTCAATCAAATTAGTCTTAATTTAAACATTTTTATTTTTATTTTTAATTTTCTTCCTATATTTTTCTTTTCGTGTACCATGGATGACTTTTGCATATCAATGGCCATATACACAAACATGACTCAAACCAAGGGGAATGGAGATTGATGAGACTTAATGACACTTTCCGCAATGTCAAGACATGATTGAAGAACTTTCGAGGAAGTTGGACGTTATCGCAGCCCAATGTAAGTCGAAGGATGGCAATTATGTGTGTGACTATTATTGTGTCGGTAATCATCCCGAGTAATCAATGCACCATCAATTTTGGGTCGAGACAACATGGTGGTGAATACCTCAACGATTATGACATATGATAATTATCATCAAGTTTGGGGGTATCACCCGGATTCTTCATGGAGCTACAATTATCAAGACCAATACTCTACTCCAAATCCAACATACACACACCGGAATTTTCATATCAACCTCCCATTAAAAGAAGAAAAGTCAAGGTTGGAGGAATTGTTGTCAAAGTTCATAGCATCAAATGAGGAGAGGAGGATTAATCAAGAGCGGTCAATTCAGAATCAAGAGATATCAAGGCAAAATCTGCAGAACCAGGTGGATCAAATACTCAAAGCCTTGAACAACTGTCCTCAAAACAATTGGTGTTATGATGAGGATTCCGAGATTAATGAAGTGCCCGAGCCAAATCTACAACTGGATGAGCCACGAGATGTTGAAAAAAGAGAGACACGTGGGGATAATGAAAACAAGGCCAGAGAAAGAACTAATTGTGAGAACCAACGATGATGAGCCGATGTTATTTATGCCTCAAGTGCCTTCTCCTCCACAGTTCAAGAATCCGGTTAGATTTGCAAAACCTTGTCCGATTGGTAGTCATGTCGTCGGCAATACTCCTTGTGACGTAAAAGCGAGTACAACTTCGAAGCCATGGTGTGATGAGCTGGAGAAGATAGAAGAAGAGATTGTTGTGTCTGACAAGCCTCAATGCCAGAATCTATTCGCAGACACAATGGAGAAAACACCTAGATGTTGGACGTTCTTGAATGTATTCTTATCTAAAGAAAGCATGCTAGGTGACTTTAATACAATGGCTATCACAAATGGGAACCTACCAAAAGCTATATTATTTTCGATGGATGGAGGGTTCCTCAACTTTCGAAGAGGAATTGGATAGCATTGACCAGACAAAGTCAGGCTGAAAGACTATAAATCAAGCGCTTACGCTGATTGGGAGGCAACCCATGAATTTTTATATATTATATATGCTTTACTAGTTTATTTAGTAGATAGGAATTAATTTGCTTATTAAGCTCTCTTATAATCTAATCCATGTTGTCTCTTCATTGCGTGTATGGAGGTTCAATGGATAGAAAATGATCGTCGCCGCCATCGCCACCATCAACTCACGCTTAGTCGATTACAGGAAGTTCTCTTCTACTTATCGCTATATATTCTTACAATGAGGACATTGTAATTGCTAAGTTGGGGGAGTTTAGTTTAGTTTTTATTGCATGTTTAGTTTCATGTTTAGTTTCATGTTGTTAATTTATGTTCATTATGTTATGTTTGCATATATGTTGTTAATTTAGTTTAGGTTCAAAAAAAAAAAAAAAAAATCAAAAATTCAAAAATAATAGTTAGTTACTATGTTCATCTTGCATGAGTCCAGCTGTTTGATAGTTTAAGTTTATTTTGGCCAATGATGAGATTGGAATTGAGTATACAAGTATAGTACTGACTATTAGAGCTTTGATGTGATTTCTTGTTAAGAATTGGATCCTTTCTGTTTTGAAACCGGTATAATAAAGGATAGCACAGTAAAAACAACTTGTTGATTGATTGAGTTTAAATTGATACATAATGGGACTCTAAAGGATAATGCTAGTTTGAATGAAAGAATGACAAGAATAAGTAGTGATGGCTAAAGTTAAACAAGAACCTAAGTTTGGGGGAATATTTGGGTATATAGTTTATAAAAAAAAAAAAAAAAAAAAAAAAAAAAAAAAAAGTATGAATAAACACCGTGGTGGCGTGCTTGTCTAGTTTTGTGGCCTTTGTTACTTTGAGTAAGTAAGCCCGAGGGGATTGTCTTTACACCTAATACCTAAGGTCTTAATGGTCCGGGAGTCGTTGGTCGAAAAGCTCGTTAAGGTAGCATTGAAAAGCCTAAGGAATAAGACATTGCATAGCTATGTGTATATAAAAAAAAAAAAAAAAAAAAAAAAGAATAAAATGGGAAATAAGAGCAAAAAGCCCCCGTAGATGAAAAATAAAGCATAAGTATCCCATGTTGACCCGCGATATTGGTAATTGTTTGATTTTAGTTGGATCTAGCTTGTTTTTGGATTTCTTGAGTTTACACTGTATGATGCCTTCAAAGAGACTTGTTATGTGTTAAATTTGATTTTATATCGATTAACATTGTTGTGGAGCACACACACACTATACCAAAGAATAACAATTTAAGACTTGATGATTGACTAGGAAATTGTTGATTGGTTTTGATATGAAGTATTATCGTGTTTGCTTGATTGCTCTAAGGCCGAGTGAATAGATTTGATTCTATCAATACTGCTGGATTTGTAGGCATATAGATTAGTTGCATTTCATTTCATTGCATTGCATTGCATTATGTTGTGTTGCTTGGGGACAAGCAACGATTTAAGTTTGGGGGTATTTGATAAGTAGGTTTTATACCTACTTATCCGGTATCTTTTACTTGAATTAGTTGCTTATACTCATGTGTCTTAGTTACTTTTCATGCATTTTGTGTTCATTTTGTAGGTTATATGTTTGGGAGCTGTGTGAGCGACTATTGGTAAGGAAAAGCAAGAAAGGAAAAGAAAAGGAAAACGCAAAGAAAAGCAATCCAGACATCATTTGGGCTTTCATGTTCATTTCATGTTCTTGGCTTGGAACTTGGACTATATTGTAGAGCTTCTTCTTAGCTTTCCGGAACATCTTGAATCATTCCAATCGGAGTTCGGATGAAAGAGTTATGACATTTCTACCAACGGACGTCGTTGAACTTCATTGTTTTGGGTGGCCATTTGCATAGCAGTCACTTCCAGTCCAATTTCGACCTTCATCCGTTCGTTATTTCTCAAAACTCAAAGAATGAAAGTTGTAGATCTCGTCGATAGCTTCGATTTGATAGGTGGCAGGCCCCGTAATTCCTCCCGGATCAAAGGTTATGGCCGTTTTACCAGAGGACGTTCAAGAGAAAATAATTGGCAGATTGGGGGGCAAGCGGGCTTGCTCTTTTGTGCCTTTTTAGGAGCAAGTCGGGGCTTGGGGTCCTGGCATGATGAAATCAGTAGCATAGCAAGTCGGGCTTGCTATTTACAAAGGCAAATAGCAAAAGTGGGGCTTGCCTATGCAGTAAAAAGAGTAGATTTTTTGTTCGAATTTGAGTCTGAAAAGGATTGTTTCGAGTTGTTTGATTCAAGGACTTCCAAGATGACTTAAATACATATAAAGAGACATATAAAATGAGGAGAATTAGAAGGATTAGAGGGATTTTTTGGAAGAATTCCATTAGATTAGATTAGAGTAAATTAGATCAAAACCCTAGTTCTAATGAGTTTTGGAGATTGAAGCAACTTGGAGACCATTGAAGATTCAAAGTAGGAGCAAGGAGGGAGCGTCAAATCTACAGATAATAGATTCTATCTTCTTATCTTCTTCTATCTTTGTCTTTTAATGCGTATTCAATTATGGATTTTTACTTTTAATGCAATAATCATGAACTAATTCTTTGTTTGAGATTACAATGGATCTTATTGTGTAGTTTATTTTAATATGCTTCGTTATCAATTATTATGTTCTATTGTGAGGATTGTCTATTGTGATTTGGACTTAATTGTTTAATTGATTGGCCATCAATTACCGTGATAATCTATATGAACTCGAGAGATGAAGTATTGATTTAGATCTAATCATGATAGCATGTGTTCAGGATTTTGTTAATAGCTTAAACTTGATGAGTGTTAAGGTAGAGATATGCTTGACATCGCATGTAATTGGATAGAGAACTTATTCTTAAACCTTCTTCAATTGTAATTCACATAGAGATATAGTGGGTTAGTTGATTAAGGTGTTTAACGGATTTCTATCTTAATTGTGGATTGACGTTAATACGGTATTAGTGCATCGAGAGGTGGTTTATATACTACTTTAGTGTTCTTGATTAACAATTCGGGATAGAGAATAATTGATGAGAAGTGTGTTAACTTAAATGAAGCAATAAATGAAGTTGTGATCTTAAATCTCCATAGTCTTAATTTAATTAGTGGAATTTAATAGTAGTTTAATTTATATAATTTGAAATTCATTCGTTTAAATAAGATTGAGAGTTGGTTAAGGGTTAGTACTTGGTGATTTTTATTAAATAATTCTCGTGGGAACGATACTCAACTTATCACTTTATTACTTGTTGACAATCGCGTCCGTCAATGAACTACAGGCCAATGAGGACTTTCACCACGTCATTCATCACATTACGGTCATGATTATACCGAATAATCCCTGATCATAATCATACCAAGTCCATCTATGCACGTAAGCCAAAGATGACTTTCATCACAATATAAGCATGAGGATGATGACAATGACATAATAATTCAATAAAACAAGTTCAAGGATAAATTTTAAAGATTTATAAATTAATTTATCCAGGAACCAATAACGTCTAAATTGTCAACATGATACTGCTTTGTGGAGTAAAATTCAAGAATGCTCAGAAGAATATTTCCATGAAAAGATACTGGATGAAGCGCAAATATCCAGGATATTCTACTAATTTCATGGAGTATAGAAGCCAAAACTTTAACCAACAGAGTATAATAGAATATATGAAACTGCAAATAGATTCTTGCCCGCTATGCGGTAATCCACGTAGATAGATCATTTCCACAATTTAATAAGGAATGAATACAAAGGATCATTCACCATACATGTGGTAATCCACATAGACAGGTTATTCCAACAGAATAATAAAGAATGGAATAATGTAAGAATTCACCATGCATACTATAGACCACATGTAGGTTATTCCCAATGAGAATAATAAAGAATGGAACCGAAGTCATAAAAAGTAGTATAGATAGGATATTCCAAATGTAATAATAAAGAATGGAACCAAGTCATGCGAATCCGCATAGGCAGGATATTCCAATGTAATAATAAAGAATGGAACCGTGTCATGCGTAATCCCTTGCAGCATGAGGATATTCCAATGAATAATAAAGAATGGAATAACAACAAAATTCACGGGCATGAGATAGACCGCATGCATGAAAGTTATTCCAATGAGAATAATAAAGAATGGAATAACAACAGAATTCACCATGTATGCGGTATCAGCATGAGACAAAGTTATTCCAACATAATAATAAAGAATGGAATAACAACCCTTACGAGTATTGAAAGAAAATAACTCTCTTCATGAATACGAAATAATAATACCCTTACCTTAGAAAAAGCGGATCTTTGGAATGTAGCGGACTTTCTTCTTCTTTTTCTCTATAATTTCTCTCTATAATAATTGCTCTATAGCTTTAGTGAATTGGTGAGAAATGAAGGAAGAATGAGCTTCTATTTATAGGAAAATATAGTTTCGATAATTGCACGTTTTGGGGCTCAAAATATTACAGAATAATACCTTCCTCTTTTCCTTTATTTTTAATTTAGTCCTGCAAGTATTATCAAACTTGCACCCCCTCTCCTAATATTAAATCATGTGAATCAATAGTTCTAGACATGTGAAAATACAAATTACAGTATTGTACCTACAACTATACCTCCATTTTTAACTTAGTCATGCAAGTATTATCAATCTTGCACCACCTCCCCTAATAGTACAAGAATGTGAATCAATAATACACACATGTGAACAAATAGTTATAATCATGTGAATTAATAGCAATTAATTCCTCATTTATCCAATTAATTACCCGATTGGTTAATATAACCTCTAGACATCAGTTATTATCGAAATAAATGTCGATTTTCACTAACACTAATAATTCCAACATAATGGAACTATCAATTTCATCTTTAATCAACATGAACTTATTCATCATTAATATTATAATTCATAATATTTAACAACCAGGTCGTTCCCAGGAAAGAGGGGGCTTTCCGATAAGGATTTCTCCTTATTGGCGCGCAATTAGGTGACCAAACCTCTCCTTGATAGAACTTCTAGACATTGTCAATATTGCAAATAATAATATGAATAACTTTGTCGTCTCAATTATTGATTTAATAATATATAATGCAGATGATACTGTGACAATAATTGAATCAATAATATGAGAGATATGATGCATCAATTACTGTAGCAATAATTGAGTATAACTGAGTGACTTCTCACGTAAGCATCAATAATCAATATCATGTGCTACTATGCAACTACGCGTATTACTGTACTTTTACTACCGGGTAGTTCAACAGTTTTAACGGTAACACTTCCGCAGTTATTTTTATAAAAAGATAATTCTGTCGTTTTCTAACTACGACAATACTTTCGTTGTTAGGTCCACCAATGATTGTGCCATCATACGAATATTCCCTGTTAAAACGAATATTCCCTGACCAATCGAATATTATATAACCACTTTCTTACTTTGCAAAATTTGTAACTATTACCCATAACTATAACATTATATCAAATCCACACCATAATATTCAAAAAATATATTTCGAGAAAATTATTCTTTATTCATAAAAGTTGGGGTCTTACATGTACAGTCTCTGGTAAAGGTTTCTGCCCATATTATGGCCATGCTATTTCCCAAACCGATATTGGTTAAAGCAAAAGAAGTCCTGATTCCTGATCCCGAAGTGGAAGAAAGGGAATAGAGTCATAAACAAGACATCTCCAGGAGTTTGTCTCACCTATGTATCCTTTTACATGATGAGCACACAAATAGATACACTCCAGATGATGATTGTCCCGACATTATGGTCATTATTCGGGAGAACGAGGACGATGATAGCCACTTCATCATTGCCATTCATCAGGAGTTCACCCTTGACAATTGGAGCAGCATTCCTTGCATTGGTCAACAAGGGTAAAAAGGGCAGAAACTCTCTCTACCCTGTAGATAGCTTTAACTGCTTACTTTATTTTACAGTATTAGCAGTTATTTTATCAGTACATGTTAATACTTTGTATGATTGAACAGTTTCATATAATAAGTGAAAGCATATTTTTTTTTTCAGAATTCTGAACTTAGATGTGTCTATACTTGCTGATGAGGTGCCTTTTCTCCATAAGGGTTGTAACTTTGATGAAAAGTTTAACTCAGACTTGATGGAAATACAAGAGGATATTGAGATACCTCAGGAGATCAAGGAATGGGTCGAGGATAAACCCAAGCCAAATCTTGATCAAACCACCTCATTCAACCTAAGATCCTTAAAAAACCCTAAGCTAATCTAGATTGGTACGGACCTCACTCCAAACCAAAGGAATGACATGGTTGTATTATTAACCCAATTCCAGGATGTGTTTGCATGGTCTCATGAAGACATGGTGGGTTTGTCCACGGATATCGTCATCCATCACCTTCCCATTAAAGAGGGATTCAAGGCAGAAGCTCAGGCGATTAAAACCTGAGTGGAGTTTAAAAGTTAAAGAAGAAATTATGAAACAATTTCAAGCCGACATCATCATGGTGTCCACATACGTTGAATGGTTATCCAATATAGTCCCCATGCCTAAACTAGGAGGAAAGGTGCGTGTTTACATGGATTACCAGGATCTGAACTAAGCTTGTCTTAAAGATAGCTTTTCCGTGCCATTTATCCACATACTCATTGACAATATTGCTCAATATGACATGTACTCCTTTGCTGACTACTTTGTGGTGTACCATCAAATTATTGTTTCTGAAGAGGATCATGAGAAAACTACATTCATCACGCCTTGGGGAACCTTTTTCTATAGATGGTTGTCATTCGGCCTCATCAATGTCGGAGCTACTTACCAGCGGGCTATGGTGGCTCTTTTCCATGACTTAATGCACAAAGAGATAGAGATCTATGTGGATGATATCATTGTCAAATCCCGAAGGGAAGATGATCATTTAGACCATCTTAAAAAGCTCTTCAAAAGGTTGCGTAAGTACAACTTGAAGTTGAATCCAGCCAAGTGCGCCTTTGGCGTTAAATCAGGCAAGTTGCTAGGTTTCCTAGTCAGCCATAAAGGGATTGAGCTAGATTCCTAGTCAGCCATAAAGGGATTGAGTTGGATCCCAACAAAATCCAGGCCATTACAGAAATACCCATTCCTCAGATAGAGAAGGAAATATGGGGATTTTTGGGAAGGATCAACTTCATTAACAGGTTTATTTCCCAACTCACAGCAACCTGTGAGCCTATCTTCAAGTTGTTAAGGAAGAACTCCTTCATAAAATAGAATAATGAGTGTCAAAAAGCCTTCCTTACAATTAAAGAGCAGCTGGTTAACGCTCCTATTTTGGTACCACCCAAGGATGATGTTCCCCTGTTCATGTACCTGTCCATTAATGACAATGCCATGGGCTGCATGCTGGGACAAAAAGAAGATAGAGGCCAAGAGCGAGCTATCTACTACCACAGCAAAAGATTCAGCAATAGTGAACACAAGTACACTCTAATTTAGAAGACTTGTTGTGCTTTAGCATGGGCTTCCATGAGGTTACAAAATTGCCTCCATGGTCACATAACCCATCTCATATCCCGCGTGGATCCTCTCAAGTTCGTGTTCAGTAAACCCATGTTAAATTTTCAGCTATCCAAATGGCAGTTGATCTTACAACAGTTTGACATCGTCTACATGACGCAAATGTCTATTAAAGGTCAATGTATTGCAGATCAACTGGCCACTGCATCTTCAGGGGATTTCAAACCCTTAGAAACATACTTTCTTGATGGGTAATGATAGTGCAACAACACCATCATTATGATACACACCAATAATGGAAAATGTATTTTAATGGAGCTGTTAACATGGAAGGTTCTGGAGCTGGAGCAATTCTAGTATACAATACGGGAGCGATTTCTGTCGTAATTAAATTGCGGATTTATCAACACCAACAACCACGGTGAGTATGAAGGCTGTATCATGGGACTCAAACTTGCCCAATCAATGGGTATCAGGCGGTTAACTATCTTTGGGGATTCAGAATTGGTAAACAGACAGACCATAGGAATCTATCATACCAAAGAGTTACATTTGCTGCCTTAACATCGACAATTTTTACAGATCGCTTCTGAGTTTGAAGAAATAAACTTCCTCCATATTCCTTGGAATAGAAATGATTTTGCGGATGCGCTAGCAACTTTGGCCTCCTTGATCAACATACCTGACAAGGAAAATACGCCAAGCATCCCATTTTCCCTATAAAAGGCTCCAACCTATGGGAATTATATTGGAGAAGTATTGGATGAGCAACCTCCCATCCAACACCCTAGGTATCAGAATATCAAGGAGTACTTATGTGACGCCCCCAAATTCGGGTTACCTGACCCCCGAGTTTGGTGCTCACGATCCACAAAAATATAACTTTTAACTACCCATTTAATTATAAATAGGAATACATTACTCATTATATCATATGTTGTTAATACATTAATCCCAGGTCTGCTAACCTTAACATTTCAGTCTTATCCCTTAGATATACAAAAAGGGTTTACAATACAACAATATAAATAATACTGTTCATAAAACTAATTTATTACAATGCCTTTGCCCTTATTCTTCTTCGCAGCACCTTCTGCAACTTCGTCCCTAGCTAAAAAGTTTTATTTATAGCAAGGGTGAGCAACAAGTTTGCATAATACTTAAATCATGCATAATACTTCAATCATGGAGCAACAATGGTTATCTGATATACCCAAGTGTAT
Source organism: Panax ginseng (assembly GCA_020205605.1). Classification (NCBI taxonomy): domain Eukaryota; kingdom Viridiplantae; phylum Streptophyta; class Magnoliopsida; order Apiales; family Araliaceae; genus Panax; species Panax ginseng. The sequence goes on along the minus strand of CM035133.1, from coordinate 120,079,319 downwards.
CAGATAACCATAAAGATTAAATCATACCCCTCTGCAAGTATATAAAGTGATCAGCTTTAGTATACCCTATATTATGCATAATACTTAATCGCGCGCAAAGGCCAAAAATACGACCAATAAATTATTCCCTTTATATAAAAGGTTGTTCTTCTCAGTCTCAGAATCAAGATTTTGATTTCACAACGAAATACTGTGATTTCAAATTCTATTTACTTCTCGATCTAGCCGAAATAGTTGGCATCGATCTATCAATAATAATTAAATTCTCTTCTCGAACCTATCAACTTCTATCAAATGTTCGTCTTGCCAGAATCATTAGCTAAGACATTTCTTAGTATAATTTGACAATAAATAGGAATTATCTGTACTGTCAATTCTAACTTCTACAGATATGAATATCCAACAACAGTTATTATACAAAGGTATATTTCTGAATCAGTAATTCAATTTGAATTAATAAGCATGCACTAACTGCGAATAATCAACAATAAATTCCCTGGATGTGGTGTAATTAGCAATAATTAACAACTATAATAATTGAATAAATATAACTCAAAGTTGAGTTAGAAAACTTGCCTTTTCCGCTGATTACAGCTACACAATATAATTTACTGCGTTCGTAAGACCTATCATCAACAATGTCGGTCTCATAATTAGCACAATCATTTATAACACACAACACTGTAGTTTACAGTCAAACTTATCCTAAACACATTACCACATAGCCACATCAGTGTTTATAACCTATATAAACACTTAACAAGTTCAACTAGTTCATTGGTTGGACTTGGTCTCATCTAAATTGTTACGGTCACCCTATCGAGACAATTAACACGCTTATCTCATCAATCACACTTGGTCTCTAAGCTTCAATATTATTTTAGATAAATCAAATATCAAATATAATATTTTTCGTAAGCTTTTAATAATTATCAAGCAATTATTATAATTTATAATAATTTTTAAACATCGGAATCATTTTTAAATGATTTAATTATCAAATAATCTTATCATTATTAATATCAAAATATTAATAACATACATGTCAAAATATTAAAGTTATTATTAATAACTTAAAATATTTTTAAATCAACAGTATTCTCCTTAAATGATTTTAAAATAATTAAAATCATTTTTAAATCATCACCATTAATATTAAAATATTAATGAAATTATCATCTAAATATTAAAAGTCATTAATTATATCTTAAAATATTTTTAAATCATTTTTTCATTTTTAAATGATTTTTAAATCAATAAAACTATTTTTAATTCATTTATTTAATAAAACAATTAAATAAATCTAACATCATTAATATAAATTTATTAATGAGAATTCTCCAAAATATAGAAAATTATATTTTATAATTTAAAATATTTTTTAACACTTTATTCTCAATTAAAATGATTTTTAAATCATTTTTATCTTATTTATTTATTTATTTTAATAATCAAATAAATCAAATATCATTAATATTAAATTATTAATGAAAATTCTCCCAAAAATATTAAAAGTTACATATAATAACTTAAAATATTTTAAAATACATTATTATTATTTAAAATGATTTTTAAATAATTAAAATTATTTTCTCTATTTTATTTAATATACTAATTAAATAAATTAAATATCATTAATATTTAAATAATTATAAATATTAATGAAAAATATCTCAAATAGTCGAAATTACTTTTCATAATTTAAAATAATTTTTAAAACCATTTTTGTAATTTTTATAATTTATTTTCTATTTTTAAATAATTTTCGAAAATTTCGTAAATTAAAATTATTAAAACCGTCGCTTAAAAGCCTTTAGCGACACATCTCGTAGCCTTAGGTGTTCTTTTTCAAGAACACCGACAAAGTCGATGTTCAAGGTGCCTAGTTTGATTGAATTTTAATCTCGGCTCCACATTGCTTCGGGTTAATATCGAAAACACGGATCATGTAGTGTTTATGTAACACTACAATAAACAATCAAGATCCAAGCTATAACATAACAATACATACGAGATCAAAGGCAACCAAACTATTTGTCGAAGTCACCGGGTTTTAAGAAACCCAGGCAGTTCGAGTAGTCACCTTGCAACCCCATTATCTAAGGGTTCTGATCACTATTTACATGATCTAATGGCTTCAATGTATACTACTTTAGTCAAGGAAAATCAAGAAATCAAGAAATTATTTTATCATCAACAAGATCTTGAGAATCAAACCAATCAAACTATATGTCGACATTACTGTTCTTCAGGTTTCTGGGTTTTTCCAAGAAACGTCAAAACTGAGCGAGTAGCTCACTTTGACCACTTGTTCTGTTCCATATGTTAATGTTTTAAGGCATATGAAATCATTTATATATAGTCTAGACAACAAGGTACAAGTTTGTTACTACAAAAACAACAAACAACACAACATCAAACCTTAATCGAGCTTCAAAAATCTTGTCAGGCATTACATTCAACTTTCTGGGCTGCCCAGATTTCATCCGATTAACTTCGGTCAACGGGTTTTGACCGAGTATAGAATGAAATCTGGACATCCAATGATTGCACTACCACTTCCAGATTAAAGCCAACATATCAAGCTATAGATTCAAACAATAAAACGTCAAGAATCATAAACACACCATGATCTAGAGCGACTGACATTTCATGTCAGAACACAAAAATTTGCTCAAGAACAGTAATTTAAAAAAAACTTTATTTTAATGCATTTTGATGCTATGGATTCATGATAGACCATCATAGATCTTCCATAAACATCCAATACAATATTCTAAACACAAAAACACAAAATTTCTCAAGCATACAAGATCAAAAATTAAAATTTGTTTATACCTTTCTAGCTTCGATTCTTGACCTTAACCCTCTAATTTGTTTATGGTTGATCTAAGGTATGTATTTGGGACTGATATTCTTGAAAAATTCGAAGGGTTAGAGAGAGAGAGAGAGTTGTTTTAGACTTTGGAAAAAAATGGCCAACTTATGTGAATTTTCTCTCTCTAAATCTCTTAAATAATGTGATAAAATCTTGCTAGATCTTGTGTGCTATCACTAAGAGGCTGAAATGGCTGAGATTTTGTGCCACAAAGTCAAGTTAGTAGTTCAACAACTAAAGATTTTGCCAATTTACAAGTTAACTCACTAAAATAATAAAAGGGCATTTTTCCCATTTACAAAATACAATTAATGGCATTCTTGTCATTTGCACAAACCCTTAGGCACAAACCCTTGGGTTTAACCCTAAGGTCCTAACTCTTGGGTTTAGCAACTTTAGTTTCTACAATTCCAATTAGGGTTTTAATAAAATTTAAAAATTAAATTACAATTAGGGTTTTGTAAAATAGAAAATTAATATACTAAAAATATAATTAGAGCTTTCTAATTATATTTAAGTTTAAATAACACTTTAGGTTTGCCAATTAGAATTAGAGTTTCTTAATTTAGGTTTACAATTCTTGATTTTGAAATTAGGGTTTCTCTATCGATTAATTAGGGTTTAGGGTTTATAATAGATTAGGGTTTCTAATCTCTTATTAGGGTTTATTAATATTAAACCTTATCCGATCAAACATTGGTCAACATCCCTATACAAAGATGATATATATTCAACAAAAGACAATTATTTTAATTGTATTTTCTATCGAATCCCTATACGTAATTTAGGTTTAGGGTTTTTCAAATTTGTTAAGCACAACTCTACTCTATTTTCTTAGTCAATACCTACTTTGACCAGTTCGAGACTTGTCTCACAGATACTAAAGACAATATTAATAAAGAAATGTCAATATTAAATAAAAAAAAATTATTCGTAAAATTTTGATTATTCGAAATCCCGGGTTATCACATTCACCCCTCCTTAAAAGGATTCCGTCCTCGGAATCACCGCTTTCTTATTCTCTACAATATTTTAAAGTTGTATCATCAATTCATTTTTATCAACACAATATTGATTTGTGTTTCAAATTCTAACCTATGACTTGAATTTATAAAAGAAAACAATTCATGACAAAATTTATCGTATATTAATCGCGTAATTTAAATTTTAAGCGAAATCGTTACCTGCTGCCACCTCCTGAGTAGTCATTGCATCTAGCGCCGTCATGTTGAATGTACGGGCGGTTGATCTTCCTGGTTGTCTGTGAGTCCTCAAATCGCCAAGGTTCCACCAACGGGTCCCTTGCTGACACTTTCCTTTTTAGCATTTCTCTTCGGACAGTTTCTTACCATATGGTCAGTTGATCCACACGCAAAACAACCTTGAATTTTCTTCGGATTGGGACAATTGGGCGACATGTGCCCCTCTTGTCCATAATTATAGCAAACTCCCTTCTTCTTTAAACAAACACCAGCATGGTTCTTTCTGCAATTTGCACATGGCTCCCTCCCTTGCTTGTTTCCTTCAGTCTTACTACCTGATTGGGTATTCTCGCTCCACTTCCTTTTGTTAGGGTTACTACCACCACTGCTTCCACCCTCACTGGTCTTCTTCTTCTTTTACTGATGAAAATGAGATGCAGCCTCACTTCCTCCTTCAAAGAATTAATGCTTTTTCTCAAGTAGAGAGCATAAACGTGTTGATCTGCAATACTGCCACCTTGTTGAATATCCTTGGTTTCAGTCCGTTCTCAAATCTTCTTGCTTTTCTTGCTTCTGTGTCCACCTGATGAGGTGCGAATCTTGCTAACTCGTTGAATTTAGCCGCGTATTCAGAAACATACATATTTTCCTGCTTCAGTTCCAAGAACTTAACTTCCATTCGAGCTTGCATACTCGGTGAGAAGTAGTTCTCAAAGAACAATTCCTTGAATCTGGTCCACGTCACCACTGCTGTACCAGCTCTCGCTTGATTGGTCTCCCACCAATAATTAGCTTCTCCCTTCATTAGATATGTTGCAAAAGCCGTCTTTTGCTCTTCTGCCACTCGTGCAATCACGAACGCTTTCTCCATCTCCTTCACCCAAGTTTGGGCTTCAATCGGATCCGTGGTTCCCTTAAATTCGGCGGTCCCACCGCTTTAAAATCCTTGAAATTAGCCAATCATTTATTTGGTCGATTCCTTGCTCTTCCCCCATTTGGAGCCCTATTTTCCATAGCTTGGGCAAAGCATATCCACAAAATTTGCATGATGGGTCCGCTTGACCTCCTTCGTTATTCACCGATTGTTCTTCTCTTTGGTTTCGATTTCATTGCCTAAAGCAAGATGATCTCGATTTAAATAAAAAATCTTATATTAATATTCTTTCTCTATACAAATTCTTAACACAATAAGAATTCAACATATAGTTCTCATGTAATCGCATATTTAGTCAAATAGCACGTAGTACCTATAATACTTAACACATATTACTATCCCTTTAAAATAATATTAAGATTAACACACTCAACTTTACAAAAGTTGCAATTCTCCAACTTTACACAAAAAGTTGGCATTCTCCAATTTCACACTACTATATCCAGTTCATCAAACTTACCACACTTAGGAGTTCAGTAACTTGCCATAATTATATGAGTGTATGAAATTATCCTAGTCAGACCTTTGGCATCCATTCGCTGAGGGGTTCAGAACATTTCATATAATTATGAGTCATGAACATACCATATGTATGAGTTTTAAGAACACACAAATAAATCTTAATCTTATATTCATATAGAAAATAAAGATTTCATTCATAAAACATATATTTACATATGCTTAAGCATCATTCTCGATATTACAACACTTAATATCAAAAGCTTCTACCAAAAGATGCTAACACTTATATCTAAGTTATCTAACGACCACTCCCTTCACCAGTCTTCTTCTTGCTGGGACACTTGTTGAATCCATGCCCCGTTTGCCCACAGGAAAAACACTTCCTCAAATTCGGTTTAGGACAATGGAAAGAAATATGTCCTTCTTGCTTACAGTTGAAGCATACATTCTTCCACATCATGCATTCTCCCACGTGAGTCTTGCCACACTTGCTATAAGACTTTTTCTTTTCTTGGGTTTAACTTTTCGGAGTTGTCATTTGTCGTTGTTTGTTCTCTCTCTCTTCTTCTTGTCCTTCTTGTTGGTTCCCTCGGATGATCCACCACCTTGGTCTTCATTCTTTCCACCCAAGGCTTTCATTTCGTTCCGTTCTTCAGTCATTTCGCGTAATGCCCTCTCCGTCTTCCACAACTCCTCCAAGAGAAATACCTTACTCCGGAGTTCCTGGACTTCTGCAGATAGTTGATCTTGTTCACCAACCTTGATCTTATTCTTTAACTCCGCCTTAGCTTCTTTAGACTCCGCCTCCTCATCACTACTTAGATACATCTCGGGATAATCATCATGATCACTCCCGAGATTAACCATGGGTTCATCTTTTCCCGCCTCTTCAACTGATTCGCTCTGTGCTGGCACCTCGGCTACTGGCACTAGTGCGACAACCGCTGGCATCTCCGTACTCATCTTATCTTCTCCCGACATCCTACAATCAGTTTAAACAACTTGATTAGTACTTCACCAGTACAAACTCCTTACACTAAGTGTCCAGTTATCTCATTATCGATACGCTTCTGCAATCCCTCACTTAGTACTCTAAATGAGTATTCTTTATCTCACTTATGGTTATAATCCTAGGGTTTTCCCCACCCCACTTAAGGTTTATAACCCATGACTTTGATACCATCTGGGATGACGCCCCCAAATTTGGGTTACTCAACGACCCCGAGTTTGGTGCTCACGATCCACAAAAATATAACATCTAACTACCCATTCATTTATAAATAGGAATACATTACCACATTATATCATATGTTGTTAATACATTGATCCTGTGTCTGCTAAACTTAACATTTCGGTCTTACCCTTAGATATACAAAAAGGGTTTACAATACAATAATATAAATAATATTGTTCATAAAACTAATTTATTACGATGCCTTTGCCCTTATTCTTCTTCGCAAAGACCTTCTCGCAACTTCGTCCCCCTAATTTGAAAAGTTTTATTTATAGTAAGGGTGAGCAACAAGTTTGCCCATGCAAGTTAAGACATACGATAAAGATGTAGAAATAAATATCAAACCTTCTCACATTCTATGCAACAACAATTCGATAATGAAAAGTACAACGCTTTCAAAGTTTTCTACGATATTCAAATGAATAATCAAGAAATTAATTCTACGATATAGCAAAGTGGAATGTTTTTCGAATTTATCTTTGAGAGATCCATTGGATCTTGAACTTCTCTTCTCGAGTAACTATCAAAGTTATACTTTGATATACCCAGTGTGTCGAGATAACCATAAAGATTAAATCATACCCTCTGCAAGTATATAAAGTGATCACTTTTAGTATACCCTATATTATGCATAATACTTAATCACAAGAAAGTAAAAAATACGACCAATAAATTGTTCCCTTTATATAAAAGGTTGTTCTTCTCAGTCTCAGAATCAAGATTTTGATTTAACAACAAAATACTGTGATTTCAAATTCTATTTTCTTCTCGATCTAGCCGAAATAGTTGGCATCGATCTGTCAATAATAATTGAATTCTCTTCTCGAACCTATCAAGTTCTAACAAATATTCGTCTTGCCGAATCATTAGCTAAGAAGATTTTTCAAAGATAATTTGACAATAAATAGGAATTATCTCAGATTATCAATTCTAACTTCTCTGAGATATGAATATCCAATAAATGGTTATTCTACAAATGTATATTTCGAATCAAGTAATTTAATTTGAATTATTAAGCATGCACTAACTGCGAATAATCAACAATAAATTCTCGGATGTGGTGTAATTAACAATAATTAACCACTATAATAATTGAATAAATTTAACTCAAAGTTGAGTTAGAAAACTTGCCTCTTTCCTACGATTACATACTACACATAATATAATTCTATTGCGTCAGTAAGACCTATAATCAACAATGTTGGTCTCACAATTAGCACAATCATTTATAACACACAACACTGTAGTTTACAGTCAAACTTATCCTAAACACATTACCACATAGCCACATTAGTGTTTATAACCTATATAAACACTTAACAAGTTCAACTAGTTCAGTCTGGTTGGACTTCGGTCTCATCTCGGTGTTCTGGTCACCCTATCAGACAATTAACACAGTTATCTGTCAATCACACTTGGTCTCTAAGCTTCAATATTATTTTAGATAAATCAAATATCAAATATAATATTTTTCGGAAGCTTTTAATAATTATCAAGCAATTATTATAATTTATAATAATTTTTCAAACATCGGAATCATTTTTAAATGATTTAATTATCAAATAATTTTATCATTATTAATATTTAAAATATTAATAATATACTTGTCAAAATATTAAAGTTATTATTAATAACTTACAATATTTTAAATCAACAATATTCTACTTAAATGATTTTAAAATAATTAAAATCATTTTTAAATCATCACCATTAATATTAAAATATTAATGAAATTATCATCTAAATATTAAAAGTCATTAATTATAACTTAAAATATTTTTAAATCATTTTTCTCATTTTTAAATGATTTTTAAATCAATAAAACTATTTTTAATTCATTTATTTAATATAACAATTAAATAAATCTAACATCATTAATATAAATTTATTAATGAGAATTCTCCAAAATATTGAAAATTATATTTTATAATTTAAAATATTTTCTAACACTTTATTCTCAATTAAAAAAATGATTTTTAAATCATTTAAATCATTTTTATCTTTTTATTTAATTTAATAATCAAATAAATCTAATATCATTAATATTAAATTATTAATGAAAATTCTCCAAAAATATTAAAAGTTACATTTTATAACTTAAAATATTTTAAAATACATTAATCTTATTTAAAATGATTTTTTAAATATTAAATCATTTTCTCTAATTTATTTAATATACTAATTAAATAAATTAAATATCATTAATATTCAAATAATTATAAATATTAATGAAAAATATCTAAATAGTCGTAAATTATTTTTCATAATTTAAAATAATTTTTAAAATCATTTTTGTAATTTTTATAATTTATTTTCTATTTTTAAATAATTTTGAATTTTAGAAATTAAAATTATTGAAAAACCGTCGCTAAAAGCCTTTAGCGACACATTACATTCATACCTTAGGTGTTCTTATTTCAAGAACAACGACAATGTCAGTGTTCAAGGTGCCTAGTTTGACCGAATTTTAATCTCAGCTCACACTGTTCCTGGGTCATGTCAAATACGGATCATGTAGTGTTTATGCAACACTACAATAAACAATCAAGATCCAAGCTATACCATAACAATACATACAGATCTAGGCAACCAAACTGTTTGTCAGAAGTCACCTGGGTTTTTAAGAAACCCAGGCAGTTCGAGTAGTCACCTTGCAACCCCATTATCTAAGGGTTCTGATCACTATTTACATAATCTAATGCTTCAATGTATACTACTTATGTCAAGGAAAATCAAGAAATCAAGAAATTATTTTATCAACAACAAGATCTCCAGGAATCAAACGGTCAAACTATGTCAGACATTCTGTTCTTCAGGTTTCTACGTTTTACCTAGAAACTTCAAAACTGAGCGAGTAGCTCACTTTGACCACTTGTTCTGTTCCATATGTTAATGTTTTAAGGCATATGAAATCATTTATATATAGTCCAGACAACAAGGTACATGTTTGTTACTACAAAAACAACAAACAACACAACATCAAACCTTAATCGAGCTTCAAATATCTTGTAAGGCGTTACATTCAACTTTCTAGGCTGCCCAGATTTCATCGGATCAACTTCGGTCAACGGGTTTTGACTGAGTATAGAATGAAATCTAGACATCCAATGATTGCACTACCACTTCCAGATTAAATCCAACATATCAAGCTATAGATTCAAACAATAAAACGTCAAGAATCATAAACACACCATGATCTAGAGCGACTGACATTTCATGTCAGAACACAAAAATTTGCTCAAGAACAGTTTTGAAAAACTTTATTTTAAGGCACTTTGATGCTATGGATTCATGATAGATCATCATAGATCTTCATATAACATCCATTAGCAAGACTCTAAACACAAAAAATTTCTTAAGCATACAAGATCAAAAATTAAAATTTGTTTATACCTTTCTAGCTTCGATTCTTGACCTTAACCCTCTAATTTGTTTATGGTTGATCTAAGGTATGTATTTGGGACTGATATTCTTGAAAAATTCGAAGGGTTAGAGAGAGAGAGAGTTGTTTTAGACTTTGGAAATCTCTTATGTGAATTTTGTCTCTCTAAATCTCTTAAATAATGTGATAAAATCTTGCTAGATGTTGTGTCTTTTAAATAATGTGAAATAAGATTTTGTGCCAACTTATGTGAATTTTCTCTCTCTAAATCTCTTAAATAATGTGATAAAATCTTGCTAGATGTTGTGTGCTGTCACTAAGAGGCTGAAATGGCTGAGATTTTGTGCCACAAAGTCAAGTTAGTAGTTCAACAACTAAAGATTTTGCCAATTCTACAAGTTAACTCACTAAAATAATAAAAAAGGGCATTTTTCCCATTTTCAAAATACAATTAATGGCATTCTTGTCATTTGCACAAACCCTTAGGGTTTGACCCTTAGGGTTTAACCCTAAGGTCCTAACTCTTGGGTTTGGCAACTTTAGTTTCTACAATTCCAATTAGGGTTTTAATAAAATTTTAAAATTACAATTAGGGTTTGTAAAAATAGAAAATTAATATACTAAAAATACAATTAGGGCTTTCTAATTATATTTAAGTTTAAATAACACAGTAGGCTTGCCAATTAGAATTAGGGTTTCCTAATTTAGGGTTTACAATTCCCGGTTTTAAAATTAGGGTTTTCTGGCTATCAATTAGGGTTTCTAACTGTGCATTAGGGTTTGTAATCCCGAGATTAGGGTTTCTAATCTCTTGTTAGGGTTTATTAATATTAAACCTTATCCATTCAAACATTGGTCAACATCCCTATACAGTACAGACACATATTCAACAGTACAATTATTTTAATTGTATTTTCTATCGAATCCCTATACAGAATTTTGGGTTAGGGTTTTCTACAGTTGTTAAGCACAACTCTACTCTATTTTCTTAGTCAGTACCTACTTTGACCTGTTCTCGAGACTTGTCTCATAGATACACAGTACAATATTAACAGTAAATGTCAATATTAAATAAAAAAAAAATTATTCGTAAAATTTTGATTATTCAAAATCCTGGGTTATCACAACTTACGAGATGGATCTACACCCGCTGAGGAGAGCCCAACTGAAAGAAGGCGGATCCATCGACTGGCTATGAAATTTTACCTGAGCGAAGATGCACTCTACAAAAGAGATGCAGGAATAGGTGTCCTCAGATGTCTGGACAAGGACCAAGCTTAGAGGCTCATGGATGAAATCTACTTGTTAAGAAGATCCTCAAAATAGGGCACTACTGGCTCTCGCTTAAGGTTGACTGTGATGATCACGTCAAGAGATGTTATCAATTCCTAATTCATGGGAATGCTATCCACACCCCTCTGAGGGAAATCCACTATATGAGTTCACCTTGACCCTTCTCAATGTGGGGAATGGACGTGAATGGGCCCGTCTAGTCCAAAGCCAGTAATGGGCATCGGTTTATCTTTACCATGATCGACTACTTCACCAAGTGGGTAGAAACAGCCTCCTTCCCCCAGGTTACTAAAGAAGTCATCATTGCTTTCATCATAAATAATGTCATTTGTCGATATGGACAACCAGAGGTGATTGTATCAGACAATGCTAAGAACCTCAACAACAAAGTAATGGAGGAGTTATCTAGTCAATTCCACATCAAACACCTTAACTCTGTCATCTACCATCCAAAGATAAATGGTGTTGTTGAAGCGGCTAATAAGAACATCAAGAAGATCATGCAAAAGATGTCCACCAATCATAAAGGATGGCCTGACCTCTTGCCTTTGACTCTATTAGCCTACAGAACTTCAATGCGTACTTCCACTGGGGCAACCCCCTACTCATTGACCTATGGGATGGAAGCAGTGCTCCATATAGAAGTGGAAATGGAATCCCTCAGAGTGTTGATTGACGTTCAGCTGGATGAAGACCAATGGTTGCAAGACAGGTATCACCAATTGTCTCTAATAGATGAAAAGCGAAGTGATGCTATCTTCCATGGTCAGTTATACCAACAAAGGATCGCCAGATCCTATAACAGAAAAGTCCAGCTATGGCAGTTTAAACATCATGACTTGGTTTTGAAGAAGATCATTGACAACTAAGATCAGTCAAAGGGAAAATTCGCTCCAGACTGGGAAGGCTCATTTATTGTCAAGGAGGTATTGACAGGAGGTGCTCTCAGATTATAGGAAATGGACAGTGATGAATTTCCACAGCTCATCAACTCAGACACCGTGAAATGGTAATATGTCTGAAGTTAACATCAAGCAAACATCCTATTTTTGGATCATCAGATCACCACTCATTTCAAGTTTTCTAACCCTTTCTACACACACCTTTTCTTCATACCCATCGGCCCCATAAGGGAAACAAACACTCTTCAAGCCAGTAACCTAGTTTTCAGATCATCAGATCTTTCATTCAACTTCATATGAGACCCCAAATTTTATGAATAAAGATTTAAATTTCTCGAAATATTTTTTTTAATATTATGGTGTGGATTTGATATAATGTTATAGTTGTGGGTAATATTTATAAATTTTGCAAAGTATGCAAGTTGTTATATAATATTCGATTGGTCGGGGAATATTCATTTTAACAGAGAATATTTGTACGACGACACAATCATTAGTGGACCCCACAACGGAAGTATTGTCGTAGTTAGAAAACGACAGAATTATCTTTTTATAAAAATAACGGCGAAAGTGTTACCGTTAAAACTGTTGAACTACTCGGTAGTGAAAGTATAATAATATGTGTGGTTGCATAGTAGCACACGGTATTAATTATTGATGCTTACGTAAGAAGTCACTCTATTATACTCAATTATTGCTACAGTAATTGCTGCATCATATCTCTCATATTATTGATTCAATTATTGTCACAGTATCATCTGTATAATATGTTATATTATTAAATCAATAATTGAGATGACAAAGTTATTCATATTATTGTTTACAATATTGACAATGTCTAGAAGTTACATCGAGGAGAGGTTTGGTCACCTAATTGCTTGGCGCGATAAGGAGAAATCCTTATCGGAAAGCCCCTCTTTCACAGGAGCGACTGGTTGTTAAATATTGTGAATTATAATAATAATGATGAATAAATTCATGTTGATTAAAGATGAAATTGATAGTTCCATTGTGTTGGAATTATTAGTGTTAGTAAAAATTGACATTTATTTTGATAATATTTGATGTCTGGAGGTTATATTGACCAATCGGGTAATTAACCAGATAAATGAGTAATTATTTGCTATTAATTCACATGCTTATAACTATGTGTTCACATGTGTGTACTATTGATTCACATGATTTACTATTAGGGGAGTTGGTGCAAGATTGATAATACATGCATGACTAAATTAAAAATAGAGGTATAGATGAGGTACTATCTATAATTAATTTTTTCACATATTATAACTATAGATTCACATGATTTACTATTGATTCACATGATTTACTATTGGGGGGAGTGGTGCAAGTTTGATAATACTTGCGAGGACTAAATTAAAAATGAAGGAAAAGAGGAAGGTATTATCTTTGTAATATTTTGAGCCCCAAAATGTGCAATTATTGAAACTATATTTTCCTATAAATAGAAGCTCATTCTTCCTTCATTTCTCACCAATTCACTAAAGCTATAGAGCAATTATTATAGAGAGAAATTATAGAGAGAAAGAAGAAGAGAAGTACGCTACCTCTATTATTCGAGTATCCGATTTTTTCTAAGGTAAGTGGTATTATTCTTTTTGTATTCATGAAGAGAGTTATTTTCTTTCAATACTCGTAAGAGGTTGTTATTCCATTCTTTATTATTATGTTGGAATAACTTTATCATCATCACAAAATACTAGCATACATGGTGAAATTCTTCAATTATTCCATTCTTTATTATTACATTGGAATAACTTTTATGCATGCGGTCTATCGCATGCACAGTGAATTATGTTGTTATTTCATTCTTTATTATTACATTGGAAATATCACATGCATGATCTATCGCATGCTGGTGAATTTCATTGTTATTCCATTATTTATTATTACATTTGGAATATCACATGCATGCGGATTACGCATGACTGGTTCCATTCTTTATTATTACTGTTGGAATATCACATGCATGCGGCGGATTACTGGATGACTTGGTTCCATTCTTTATTATTACATTGGAATAACATGTATGTGTGATTCTATCGCATGCATGGTAAATTCTTTTGTTATTCCATTCTTTATTATTACTGTTGGAATAACTTTGCTATGTGGATTACCGCATGCATGGTGAATGATCCTTTCGTATTCATTCTTTATTAAATTGTGGAAATGATGCATCTCACGTGGATTCTGCGTGCGTAAGGTGAAAATCCATTTGCAATTTCGTATATTCTATTATACTCATTATGAGATATCATTTCTTTTGTACTCGTCATGGAATATCATTTTCTTTGGTATTTTTTTTTTCTGAGTTACTATTCACGAGTTCTTATTATTTTTTTCACTCTAGTATTATTCACTCGGGGTATTGGGGTACTTTTATTTGGAGTACTATTCATGATTACTATTCATGAGTTCTTATTCTGATTATTATTCACTCTCTAGTATCATTCACTTTCGGGTATTAGGGATACTTTTTTCGTGTCGGGGTACTATTCACGGTACTATTCACGAAGTACTATTCACGGGTCTTATTCACAAAAAATATATTTCTTTTACATCAAATTATTTTTGGTACATGAATATTATTCTTGAATTTTACTCTACAAAGAGTATCATGTTGACAATTTGGGCGTTATTGATTCTTGGATAAATTAAATTATAAATCTTTAAAATTTATCCTTGAACTTGTTTTATTGAATTATTATGTCATTGTCATCATCCTCATGCTTATATTGTGATGAAAGTCATCTTTGGCTTACGTGCATAGATGGACTTGGTATGATTATGACCGAGGATTATTCGGTATAATCATGGTAGTAATATGACGAATGATGTGGTAAAAGTCCTCATTGGCACGTAGTTCATTGATGGGACGGTTGTTGGTATGATTATGACCGAGGATTATTCGGTATAATCATGACCATTGATGATTACATGAATATCCTTGGTAGCAGTAGTGCGAGGATGATTGATTTTATTTATTAAAATTTGAGTCTCGTGATAAAGTTGATGAAAAACTTTTTAAATCATAGAAGATAGTAGATTTTATGTTCTACTTGACTCTTCTAATGGATTGCTTATTCAGCTGCGAGTTGTTGATCTAAAACTTGTTGTCTATTATATTCTATCGGTTGTTATCTTGTTGAAGGCTAAGGATAATTTATTCTGCATTATCTTAGTCATAATATTTCTTACTGGGCTAGTTGAGCTCACCCTTTCTTTCATTGTTCTCTTCAGGAAATGAGAATATAGCTGGGACGAGTCGGGGAATGGAGTGATGGTCTAGGATAAATGGCTTTAGTAGTCCTCACTATTCTATGAGAATAATGTGATAATAATTGTAATGAGGACACCATTGAGTGTGGATATTGTCTAGATGACAATATTCTTGTTTAAACTCTCAACTATGTTTTGTCGTATTTTACACGAATGTTGTATAATTAAGTTGTATTTGAATTTATGTACCATGTATCTGGCGACTCAAGATGGGTGATGTATACCTATTTTTGGGGCATCACGGTTTAGTATGAAAGCTTAGGGATATGATCCTGGTGAGATGTGAGACAAGAACTAGGAGGGGGAGAGGCAGGGAATTCCTTCGCTAATATGACCTACCTAAGTTTATTTGGTATTTAATTGGTTGGTCAGAGTATAGGGATAATATGTGATATGTCAATTAACCCTTATTTTGTGACAGTGTTTGAAAATGGCATCTGAAAATGTTGAGATCAGTAATGAAGCACATGAGACCGTTGAGTCACCAACGATCAATACTCAGGATAATTTGCAGCAGGAAGACAATAATCCTCAGGTAAACAATAACACCGATCAGATGATGAAAGATGAGATGTTTAGAGAGGCTTTATGCAATTCATGCAACATCGGTGCGAGAGAGACTCTATTCAAAATGCGAGGTGGAAACAATGGCAACCCACGGTGGTCGCGCTAAGTAGTTCAAGGGCTGGGACCACCAGGAGTTTTGGGAAAGCGAGAACCACTTAAGGCGGAGGCGTGGTTAAAGCATATCATCAAGATATTTGATGTCTTGGGATGCTCAGGAGCAAAAGGTTCCCTTGCCACCTTTATGTTGCGTGAAGAAGGCGGATTCTTGGTGGGAATCGTAAAGCGTACTTGACTGGCCACTCAAGATGTCTTGGGAGAAGTTCGAAGAGTACATTCAGCGACAAGTACTTTCCGAAAGTATTCGTCACATGAAAGAGGTGGAATTCATCAAGTTGGAGAAAAACAATATGGCCCGTGTCATGATCGAGGCTAAATTTGCGGAGTTATCGGTTTGCATCCCATTTGGTCGATAATGAGGAGGCGAATGGCGCGAATGTTTCTAAGAGGTTTGAAACCCAAAATATCGTCAATACCTTATTTCTCACAAACTTTGTTTATATTCAGATGTTGTGAATAGGGCTCAGTTATTGGAGTGCGATAATGAGTCAGCACAACCAAAAGGCAACGACCAACAACACGATAATAATCATACCGGTGTAACGACCATCGGAACAATGATAACCATTGTGGGGAAATTATCATGCCAAGAATGGTAACCACCGGTGGTAATCATGGCCAAGATAATAGGAGTGGAAATTTCAAGAAGAGAAGGTTCAACAACGATGAAAGATAATAACACCAACACACGTTTTCAAGGAAGGAGAAGCGACCACCAATTGTATGCTTCAAATGCGGAGGGAGGGACATATCGGTCAAAGCTGCGTGATGCGATCCAAAGCATGTTAAAATTGTGGAAAAGAAGGTCACCTAGCCCAATTTTGTTGTGCACCAAAGTCAAGTCAATTTGGGACGGTGGCACCAAAAGCGGATCTGGACAAAACAAAGTCGGTGGTTTTAGGAAAGGCGTTTTTCGTGACTTCAAAAAAAGCGAGTAACCCGAACGAAGTTAGCACGGGTTAGTTAATTATAAATTCTTGTGAAGTCTATACCTTATTAGATACCGGTTCTACCCATTCTTTTATCTCTCTTGCTTGCGCTCAACGTTTAAATTTGACCCCAGAAAAGTTAGACTTTGACTTATTGGTTGAAACTTCGTTAGTAGAAACCTTCATAACCTCCACTGTTTATAAATCTTGTTGATTCAAATTGACACTTTCACGTTACCTGTCGATCTTATCTCTTTGAAAATACTTGCCTTTGATGCGATTTAAGGAATCGATTGGTTAACTACTCATCATGTTTGTCGTAAGGTTGTTAACTTTCATATTCCTAACCAACCTATTATGCGAATTCAAGCAACCAAACCACTAAAGTCAATCATTGTCATATCAAGCCATAAGTAAAGAGCCCCGAGCCTTTCGTTGGTGATTTCAAAGTCTTGGAATACACCAAAACTAGAATATCCGTAGGGGACGTCGTGAATAACGATGACAAGTTGATAGGTATCAGTGATGTGTTATCCAAGTCTTGGATGAGAGTCACGGTTTTTAATGACATTTCTATTGTTAATAAATTTCCTGACGTATTCTCTGAAGACTTCTTAGCCTACCCCTAAAGCGTGAAATCGAATTTTGTATTGACCCCAGTACAAAACCCATTTCTAAAACCCTTCAATATTTCTTCACCAAAATGAAGCGTATTATCGCCAAAGCGTTGGCTCGATTTATTGAAGACTACGACTATACCATTCAATAACATTGTGGAAGAGCGAACGTGGTAGCTGACGCATTGAGTAGAAGATCAGATGCGTTTACAAGTGCGATGTTGTTAACACAAAAACCCATTTCGTATAACTTACAAATGATAAAGATAGAGTTAAAGACTCTAAGGACCCACGTGAAAATAATGAATATACGAGTAGAATCGACTTTAATCGATAAAGTTAAAGTCGTGCAAGCTACATACTCACAGCTGATGAATGTGAAGAAGAAGGTTCAAGAGGGCGTTATTCTAGAAGCAAGAATCGATGAGGAGAGGAAATCTCAACCCTCGATTTTTTTGGCCCATTTGAAATCCTTGATCGAGTAGGAACTGTGGCCTATAGACTCGTTTTACTGCCAAGTATGTCGCGTGTTCATAAAGTTTTTCACGTATCGATGTTATGTAAATATGTGGATGACCCAAATCACGTTATTAAATTAGAACTAGATGAGATAGCAGATGATTTAACGTATGAGGAGATACGTGTTAAAATCTTGTAAAAGAAGGATCATATTCAACACTCAAAGGTTATACCTCAAGAGTTAGAATCTGAAATAAAATCAAGGTATCCTCATCTCTTCGGCATACCAGGTACGTAAGTAAATTTCAAGGGCGGAATTTCATAAGGAGGGGAGATTGTGAGACCCTAAATTTTATGAATAAAGATTTAAATTTCTCGAAATATTTTTTTTAATATTATTGTGTGGATTTGATATAATGTTATAGTTGTGGGTAATATTTATAAATTTTTGCAAAAAGTATGCAAGTTGTTATATAATATTCGATTAATTGGGGAATATTACGTTTTAACGAGGGAATATTAAATGACGATGGCACAATCATTAGTGGACCCCCTAGCGGAAGTATTATCGTAGTTAGAAAGCAGCGAAATTATCTTTTATAAAAATAACGGTGAAAGTGTTACCGTTAAAAATGTTGAACTACTACGGTAGTAAAAGTAATGCGAATGTCTGCGTGGTTGCATAGTACCACACGGTATTGATTATTGATGCTTACGTAAGAAGTCACTCTATTATACTTAATTATTGCTACTGATAATTCTTTGCATCATATCTCTCATATTATTGATTCAATTATTGTCGCATTATCATCATCATATAATATGTTATATTATTAAATCAATAATTGAGGCGACAAAATTATTCATATTATTATTTGCAATATTGACAATGTCTAGAAGTTACATCGAGGAGAGGTTTGGTCACCTAATTGCGCGCTTGATAAGGAGAAATCCTTATCGAAAAGCCCCTCTTTCTTGGGAACGACCTGGTTGTTAATTATTGTGAGTTATAATATTAATGATGAATAAATTCATGTTGATTAAAGATGAAATTTATAGTTCCATTGTGTTGGAATTATTAGTGTTAGTGAAAATCGACATTTATTTCGATAATAATTGATGTCTGGAGGTTATATTGACCAATCGGGTAATTAACAGGATAAATGAGCAATTAATTGCTATTGATTAACATGATTATAACTATTTGTTCACATGTGTGTACTATTGAATCACATTCATTTAATATTAGGGGAGTTGGTGTAAGATTGATAATACTTGCATGACTAAGTTAAAAATGGAGGTATAGATGAAAGGTCTTATCTTTGTAACTATTGATCACATGATTCACATGATTTACTATTGATTCACATGATTTACTATTAGGGGAGATGGTGCAAGTTTGATAATACTTGCAGGACTAAATTAAAAATAAAGGAAAAGAGGAAGGTATTATACTACAATATTTTGAGCCCCAAAATTTTCAATTATTAAAACTATATTTTCCTATAAATAGAAGTTCATTCTTCCTTCATTTCTCACTAATTCACTAAAGCTATAGAGCAATTATTATAGAGAGAAATTATAGAGAGAAAGAAGAAGAGAAGTCTGCTACCTCACTATTCCAGTATCCAATTTTTTCTAAGGTAAGGGGTATTATTCTTTCGTATTCATGAAGAGAGTTATTTTATTTCATTACTCGTAAGGGTTGTTATTACATTCTTTATTATTATGTTGGAATAACCTGTCTATGTGAAGTACCGCATACATGGTGAAATTCTTCTGTTATTCCATTCTTTATTATTATGTTGGAATAACTTTATGTCATCTGATCTATCGCGTGCATGGTGAATTCATTGTTATTCCATTCTTTATTATTACATGTTGGAATAACACATGCATGCTTGATCTATCGCATGCACTGGTGAATTCTGTTGTTATTCCATTCTTTATTATTTTGTTGGAATATCACATGCATGCGGATTACGCATGACTGGTTCCATTTTTTATTATTACATTAGAATATCACATCTTTGCGGATTATGCATGACACTGGTTCCATTCTTTATTATTACATTGGAATAACTTTTCATGTCTGCGGTCTATCGCATGCACGGTGAATTCTGTTGTTATTCCATTTTTATTATTACATTGGAATATCATCATGCATGCGGATTACGCATGACCAGTTCCATTCTTTATTATTACATTGGAATATCATGCATGCAATGCGGATTACGCATGACCTAGTTCCATTCTTTATTATTACTATTGGAATAATTTGTGTTATGGATTTCTATCGCATGCATGGTGAATTCTTCTATTATTCTATTCTTTATTATTCTGTTGGAATAACATGTCTATGTGGATTATCGCATGCATGGTGAATGATCCTTTGTATTCATTCTTTATTAAATTGTAGAAATGATCTGTCTACGTGGATTACCGCATGGCGGGTGAAAATCCATTTACAGTTTCGTATATTCTATTATACTCGTCTGAGATATCATTTCTTTTGTACTCATCATGGAATCATTTTCTTTGGTATTTTTTTACGAGTTACTATTCACAGGTTACTATTCACCAAGTTGCTATTCACTCTGGTATTATTCACTCGGGTATTCGGGGCACTTTTCGTGCCGAAGTACTATTCACGAGTTACTATTCATGAGTTACTATTCACCTAATTACTATTCACTCTAGTGTCATTCACTCGGGTATTCGGGACACTTTTCGTGTTGGGGTACTATTCATGGGGTACTATTCCCGAAGTAATATTCACGGGGTACTATTCACCCAAAAAATATATTTCTTTTCTGTCCAAATTATTTTTGGTACATGAATATTATTTTTGAATTTTACTCTACAATGCAGTATCATGTTGACAATTTGGACGTTATTGATTCCTGGATAAATTAAATTATAAATCTTTAAAATTTATCCTCGAACTTGTTTTATTGAATTATTATGTCATTGTCATCATCCTCATGCTTATATTGTGATGAAAGTCATCTTTGGCTTGCGTGCATAGATGGACTTGGTATTATTATGAACTGGGATTATTCGGTATAATTATGACTGTAATGTGACGAATGATGTGGTAAAAGTCCTCATTGGCCTGTAGTTCATTGATGGACAGTTGCTGGTATGATTATGACCATGGATTATTCGGTATAATTATGACCATTGATGATTACATGAATATCCTTGGCCGTGGTGCAGGGATGATTCGATTTTATTTATTAAGCTGAGTCTTAGCGATAAAGTTGATGAAAAACTTTTTAAATCATAGAAGATAGTAGATTTTATGCTCTACTTGACTCTTCTAATGGATTGCTTATTCCGCTGCAATTGTTGATCTAAAACTTGTTGTCTATTATATTCTATCAGTTGTTATACTGTTGAAGGCTAAGGGTAATTTATTCTGCATTATCTTAGTCATAATATTTCTTACTGGGCTACTTGAGCTCACCCTTTTCTTTCATTGTTCTCTTCAAGAAATGAGAATATAACTGGGACGAGTCGGGAAATGGAGTGATGGTCCAGGATAAATGGTTTTAGTAGTCCTCACTATTCTACGGAATAATGTGATAATAATTGTAATGAGGACACCATTGAGTGTGGATATTGTGCTAGATGACAATATTCTTGTTTAAACTCTCACTATGTTTTGTAAGTATTTTACACGACTGTTGTATAATTAAGATGTATTTGAATTTATGTACCATGTATCTGGCGACTCAAGATGGGTGATGTATACCTGTTTTGGGGGCATCGCATGATCTCCTCGATACCTAGGAGTACGTAGGCAACCATTTTATATGGCCCAGTCACAATAAAAAAAACAAAAACATTTCTACACCTTTCTCTACAAACAAAACACAAAAAACATTTCTAAACTTTTTATCCCTTCACATACAACGTTGAACCTCTTACACCAGGTTCGAACTACGCATATCTGATCTCCTCTTCAATAGAAGTATGTAGGCAGCCATTTATGGTTCGATCTTACCCCTAACAAAACAAATACTTATCAGCGGTACTGGGATCATCCTTCAATCCACCACATTTCATTGGCTTTAGACCAAAGGGATGGAACTACCTGTCCTCCCCATAAATGGAATAACACCAATCCATAAGAGATAGAACTATTTGGGATCTCCTCTTCAATAGGAGTACCGACAACCATCTGTGGTGCGGTGAATCTCAGAGAGGAAAAGTCACAATTATCTCCACATCTACATACAGAAACTAGTCCCAAGACACCAAAGAGGGTAGGGATACACACAGATCAATGATCCATTATGAAAGATCTTGCGATGTCTCAATGTCCACCCATCAAGGATAAGTTCAGAATACATCAAGATCACAAGTCCTAAAGAAACAGGCAAATATCAAGCAAGTAGCAAGGCACAACTAAAAGGGAAATGAATTAAAATATATTTCCCTGCCATATATAATACTGTTTGATATATACAATATGTGTTGTACATGAAAAAATGGCTAAGCTAGTCTGTGCAGGAAAATACAAGTTTATCTATAATCCCGTGGATATACGAACTATCAAGTCCAACATGGCATCTCTCTCCGAAGAAGGAGGCAACGCTACAAGCTCCTACCCAAGGGTATCTACATGAGCTTACAGATTTGCAGCCAACTGCATGGTGGCATGATGCTCATCAATATATGCACTCATATCGGCAAGTATGCCAGTAGTAAGGGATCTCATTGTAGTACTATCTGTAACGGTCATGTCCCGGGCAGATAGGGCAGCATCCCGTTTAATAATCAATGCATCTCTGGATGATCTAGCCTCATCTTGCTCAGCAATAGTGGTGTCTCTATGAGCGACAACCTCCTCTCTCTCTAATAGAGCTGCATCTCTCCCATCAAGAGCTGTCAACATCAAGGCCCTAGCCTGATCTCTCTCAAAGGTCATCAGATGAAGATTCTGCTCTAAATACTGTGCTGAATGTTGGATCACAGTATCACTCATACTGGGAGAATCTACAAGAGTTGCTGGCAACCTAGTT
Organism: Panax ginseng; assembly: GCA_020205605.1. Classification (NCBI taxonomy): domain Eukaryota; kingdom Viridiplantae; phylum Streptophyta; class Magnoliopsida; order Apiales; family Araliaceae; genus Panax; species Panax ginseng. The sequence goes on along the minus strand of CM035133.1, from coordinate 120,056,013 downwards.
AATAGCTCCTCCTCGATGGGAATATCAATGTCCTCTATGGGCTCCCCATCATTAGAATCAATCTCCGGCACTGTGGGTACTACTGCAACTAATGTTGTCTTTGTCTCCATCCATGCAGAATACTCTATCGAACAGCCCAAATGGCTAACAGAAAATGCAGCTAGCTCACGCTGATCCCAACAGGCATACACCCGGATCATCCGTCTCATCGACAAGTATGAGAAGCCGTTACTGACTCAATGCCCCCTCAAAAGGATGGAAGTACTAAAACTGGTTGAACTGCGACATCACAGCCAGTGGGTGGTGAGTAGTCATGCTCCTCAAACCAGCCAGAGGGAGATAATCCATGCCAGGAGCATGAGTAATGAAGCTTTAGGGCGAACTAAGCCCTGTACAAGGCAGAATGTCAAATGGATCTCCAATCCCTGCCAAGAATACCAACCAAGACGTAGCATCTATACACTTCGTGGGCTGAAAGGAGTGAGACATGGCTATTTCATGGGTTAAACAATACTCATGTCGTCGGAACATGCCAATTGGTCTCAGGTGTGATATGAACCATACGTACAACATGACCGAGCTACCTGTAAACACCCCTGTAGGGTACGTACTACAATATGTGGCCAATCTCAACTTCTCTGCTACAATCATCGGTACAATGGTGTGACCCTCCCTGAGAGCTCTCACTGCCATAATGATGCCAATGTCCAGCTCATCCATGTATCGTGACATATACACGTATGATAATACACACATCAACAATACGTCTACTCTGGCTACACTCCAATAATCTTCTGGCATGGTAAAATCCTTGGAGTGCCGTGTATAACTATCCTCTTAGCCAAATCTATCCATCAGAAAATGCTGGGATACCACGTGGCCAGATGTGATCTCATCCTGTACAACTCTATGCCTCAGTCCGGTGAGGGTTATAAACTGTCGGCTCATATCGCCGACGGCCATCAACGCGCAAGGTCTGTCTAATGGCAGCGCCGTCAACCGTGCATACCCCTCTAAGGTAGGAGTCAACTCATGGATACCAAATCAGAAGACCGCTTTCTCCCGGATTTAGTGCTCCAAAGATACCCTCTACAAAGTCCGCATGAACTGAAACATCGGGAGGGTCGTAGAATCTCGCAATAAGCGATCTCTGATCACCCAATTTGGAGGTGACATACTATCATACCATAATCTCAGACGGGATGCCACCAACACTGGTGGGGTATAATCAATGCGGCTAACTGTCGAGGAAGACATCTGTGCGGGCTGTATTATAAGACCATCCAGGGGTCAATGCTGAATATCTCTGGACATACATATATATATGCATAACATAATACATGCATAATAAATAATAGATGACAATATGATGTAGGGAATAATAGTATATACATTCCTAAGTACATCATCATCTAATACATCTATGTACAACTAAAATATAGTGAAATGGGGCCCACCCCTTCGGCTCGATCCAGTTCGAGTTGCAAAGAAGGTCTTGTAAGCTGAAAAGGCCACCTGAAATCCTGGTTTTTAGAGACTCGACTGCAGGTCCACCTGTCACTCATTGGTATTCGCCCAAACCCAGGGTTTACTATATCAATGATCACAACAATTGCAAACTACACTCGGCAATAACTCAAAAAGGTCTGATGTCGTCAATTCAAGGTAGTAACTCCAAAACATTCCCAGCGGTAATTTCTTTCAAATTACCCGTTGATGTACACATCGACAAAGGTCAAGCCAGCTTGACTACATTCAGCCATTAGCAATTAACTCCGGTGAAGCATCGAAAACCACCCGGTGATCTCATACATTGATGCACACATCAACAAAGGTCAAGCAGTCTTAACATTATCCTCAGCAGGGAATTCAGAAGTTGATGTACATGTCAACGAAGGTCAGGCAACTCTAGCAACACAGAATATTGGTAGTAACTCCAACAGATCAGCGGAAAGACATGGCGATACAAGCCAGGAAGGAACATCCTCATCAGGGAAGACCGATGATGGAATATGTTATACACATCCTCAAACAAACAAAGCTCTATCCCCACAGAGTCTCTTGTACATGAGAGATACATCTTCAGTGTGAAGTCTGTATCAAGGATTAAGGACTTTGGTGATAACCCCAACGTCAACATCCTAGAAGTTCCTGAGAACTTTGGATCGCACATCCAATATAGTTCATCAGGGTTATTAGTAATGACTTCAAGCCCCGACATAAGTCATAGGAGCCGGCAATCATCCCACCCTGTTAGAGAACAGTCTACCAAACCACATACACTTGCATCATGCTGTTGTACATTGCAGCATGATTATCCTTTCAAATTTCAAGTGTCTAGTATTCTTTATCCTATCCATGCCATTGCATTGCATGAATATAATAAAAAGGGGCATCTGTAAACACTCAAAATTTTGCATTCTAGTTACTAACATTACAGGAGGGCAGAACCGTCTTTCAGAGATAACCCTAGAGGATAAGACAGTTTTAGTTCCGAAAATCCCACCAGAGAAGCCTTTTCCATCTCAGAGATAACCCCGAGATATTTAATCCCGAAAATAACACCGGGAGTTTTCAGTCTCAACCTTGGAGATAACCCCGAGGAATGCAGTTGTAATTCCGGAGATAACCCTAGAGATGTTATTTTCAACCTTTGCAATCAGCTTCAACCTCGAAGATAACCCCGAGGCACTCAGTCCCAAACCTAAAGATAACCCTAGGAGGTCAGGCACACCTCAGAGATAACCTTGAGGACATTCAAAGACTTGCAAGCAGCCTCAATCTCGTAGATAACCTCGAAAGCAACGATCGCTTTACAAACCCAAATCAGAGATAACCTCGGTGAGGGGTAAAATTGTCATTTTGCCACCTCGATCCCACACGCGCGCCATCTAAACACATTTCAACATACATTCCACACAGCAGTGTCCTACAAGAACCAAATAGCTGCAATCTCGAGTGACTACTACACAAGACAGCACTGTAAAATCACAAATTTTACGAATAAAGATTTAATTTTCTCGAATTATTTTTTTCAAAATTATGGTGTGGATTTGTGATAATGTTATAGTTGTGGGTAATATTTAGAAATTTTGAAAAGTATGCAAGTTGTTATATAATATTCGATTGGTGGGGAATATTCTTTTTGTCGAGGAATATCCAAATCGACAAACATACAATCATTAGTGGACCCCACAAGCGAAATTATCATTCGGATTGAGAAAATGACAAAAATATTTTTATGAAAATAACTGCAAGAAGTTTTACTGTTAAAAGCTGTTGAACTACTCATTAGTAAAAGTACAAAGAATCTGAGTGGTTGCACGAGAAGAGCACCACCCAGTATTGATTATTGATGCTTACGTGAGAAGTCACTTTGTTTTGTTCAATTATTGCTACAGTAATTGTTGCATAATATCTCACGTTATTTGATTCAATTATTGTCAATATTTTATATATTATTAAATCAATAATTGAGATAACAAAGTTATTAATATTATTATTTGCAATATTAACGATGTCTAGAAGTTCTTCCAATGAGAGGTTTGGTCACCTAATTGCCGCTACCGATAGAGAAATCCTTATTGGAAAGCCCCCTCTTTCTTGGGAACGACACAGTCGATTAATATTGTGAATTATAATAATAATGATAAATGTTGTTAAATATATTGAGGTGTCTTTTTATGAAGTCACTGGAAGTTTTTATATATATATATATATATATATATATATATAAATTTTATTTTATTAGTATTATTTATGTAATAAAACAGAAAAGCTTTTTATATAAAATAGAATACTTTTATAAAGTTATTTATTTTATTAGACAATAATTAGAATATAATATATTTTATTATGCATAGTGTTTTTGTATAGTAAAATCTTTTTATATAAAAGCAGAATACTTTTATAAAGTTATTTATTTTATTAGACAATAATTAGAATATAATATATTTTATTATGCATAGTATTTTGCATAGTAAAATCTTTTTATATAAAACAGAATACTATTATAAAGTTATTCGTTTTATTAGATTATAAATAGAATATATTTTATTTTATTTAAAAGATTTTGTTTTACTAGAATATTTTATTAATACTGCATAGTAAATTAATATGGACCGTCCGTTTAAAAGTAAATCAATTTGGACCATTCATGAATTAGTTACTATTCAGTCCATTCTCCTATAAATAGAAGCTCATTCCTTCATTATTTCGTACGAATTCACTAAAACTCTAGAGAGAGAAACTATAGAGAGAAAGAAGAACAGTATTCTGCTACTTCACTACTCCTATATCCAGGTTCTTCTAAGGTAAGAGATATTATTTGTTGTACTCGTAAGGGGTATTATTTCTTTTGTATTCATGAAGAGAACTTCTGTTATTCCATTCTTTATTATATGTTGGAATAACCTGTCTATGCGAAGTACCGCATACATGGTGAAATTCTTCTGTTATTCCATTCTTTATCATTCATTTGAATATCACGTCCTATGCGCATTCGCTGATTCGGTTTCATTATTTATTATTCTGTTGGAATAACCTGTCTATGCGGTCTATCGCATGCATGGTGATTTCTGTTGTTATTCCATTCTTTATTATTCTTTTGGAATATCATGTCGGTGCGTATTACGCCTAACCTGGTTCTATTATTTATTATCCTGTTGGAATAACATGTCTATGTGGATTACCACATGCATGGTAAATTCTTCAGTTATTCCATTCTTTATTATTCTTTGGAATAACCTATCTATGTGGATTACCACAAGCATGGTGAATGATCATTTATATTCATTCCTTGTTAAATTGTGAAAATGATCTGTCTACGTGGATTACCGCATGGCGGGTGAAAATCCATTTGCAGTTTCGTAATTTTTCTGACCCTCAAAAATTCTGGAAAGTCAAAATAAAAGCATTGAACTGATAAAAATCATGGGTATATGTAGTATTAGTAAGTGTTATGATGAGTTATGTTGGTTATTATGTGAAAACATGAAAGTTTCTTAGAAATCACAAAGGGTTTAAAATCAGATTTTGGTGAAAATGGAACATGAAATTCAATTGACCATATCTCCTATTATATTTAGAATTTTTGAGTGTGGTCAAGTTCTAGAATTAGATCTATGAGTTTTCTAACTTATCCAAGTGGAATCACTGGAAAAGGTGTTGTAGATTTTCGTGTGGACTGATTTTAGCAAAGGAGTCAAAAACTGCAAAGTACCAAAAAGCTACTACCCAGAAATTTAAAAGGGCATTTTCAGCCACTTAATTTGTGAGAAAAATTCCAGACTTTTGGGACATGGAAATATAGGGTATAAAGTACCTCCTGTCCAAAAATGAGCTCATTCCGACTTAAAATGACCAAGTTATGACTATTTCAATATTTAGGTTTTTCCAACGAAAAAAGCTATAATCGGAGTTCTATAACTCCGATGACCATAAAATTTAAATTGGAAGCTCACGTTAACATGTGTAACATCCTGCCAAGATTTGGAAATTTCTGGAGTTAAACTTGAGGTAGCTAATTTCTTAAGGAATTAATTAGAAATTAATTTTTGAAAAATACTTAAGGGAGTTGAAAAATTATAAAAAAAATACTTGTTGTGTATGAAATATATGTATATATGTTTGGACAATGGATAGAAAAGTAATAAGTTGATTTGGTAATTTTTCATGAATATGGTTTAGTTACGAACATATGAATTAAATATGTTATGTGAAGTAACAAAATTAGAAAATAGGATTTTATGGCTTGAGAATCCTATATAGGCTATATGCAGATTTTTGATGGGGGATTTGATCATTGGTGATGAAATCTTATGAGTATGGCATTTTTGAATGATTAAATGCATTATTTGGTAAAGTGTAAACAGTTGAAATAAATTATTTATAAGTTTAAGAAGTGATTAAAATATTGTTATAATATTAACAATACTAGATTATGAGTTTATTAAGTGATTGATAATATTTGGATAAATTTAAAGTCTTTAATATTTATCTTTATTTTCGTTTGATTAATGCTTATATCATTGTCATCATCCTCATGCTTATATTGTGATGAAAGTCATCTTTGGCTTACGTGCATAAATGGACTTGGTATGATTATGACCAGGGATCATTCGGTATAATCATGACCTGTAATGTTATAAATGATATGGTAAAAGTCCTCAGTGGCCTGTAATGCATTGATGGACAGTTTTTGGTATGATTATGACCAGGGATTATTCGGTATAGTCATGACCATTGATGATTTAATGAATATCCTTGGCCAGTAGTATAGGGATGATTAGATGATGTGTTTTATTTATTGTCGAGTCTGGTGATAAAAATTGATGAAAACATTTTAAACCATAGAACATAGTAGATTTTATTCTCTACTTGACTCTTCTAATGGATTGCTTATTCCGCTGCAGTTAAACTTGATGTCTATTATATTTTATCAGTTTAACATTGTTGAAGACTAATGATAATTTATTCTGCATTATCTTAATCATAATATTTCTTACTAGGCTAGTTAAGCTCACCCTTTCTTTCACTGTTCTCTTCAGGAAATGAGAATATAGCTGGGACGAGTCGGGGAACGGAGTGATGGTCCAGATGATAGCATTAGTAGTCCTCACTATTATGTTAAATAGTGTGACAATAAATGTAATGAGGACTCCATTGAGTGTGGATATTGTCTAGATGACGATATTCTTATTAAAACTCTTAGTTTATGTTTTGTCGTAATTTACACGATAGTTGTATTATTAAGTTGTATTTGTATTTTTGTACCATGTATTTGGTGACTCAAGATGGGTGATGTATACCTATTTTGGGGGCATCACAAGCACACCGGATGGAATTTGAAACTTGAAGACCAAGGGCATGGTCCAATCTTCCTAACTTCTTACAACCTCTGATCCCATGTCATTTGTGTAGCTCTCGACAACAGCACTCCGTAAAAGTTCTTATACACCTCAATCGGAGGCCAGGATTGATGTTCTGAAAGTTCAAGCGGACATCACGTTGCACGCGTGCACGTACTTCGAGACGGGCGAACCCGCAGAGTTTGGGGTATCCCGGGCAGCCGTAGGTGCATATGCGGCTGTCGTAGGTACACCTGCGGGTTCCCCCTCTATAAATAGAGGGCTTGGGGTGGCCATTTTGTAAGAAAAAATGGCAAGGAAGTCCTATCCAATTTGCTCTATACACATCGTAAATTTAGTGCTTTCTCATTTTAAACACTTGTGAGCTCATATATTGCTATATTTTTTACCTACGAGAGTCGAGTGTTCATCCATTTAATGCTATAAAAGTCTTTTTTGGCAGTCCACTATTAGCCTTCTTACACCTTTCAAAGCCTTTTCTCCACATTTTGCACACACTATTCTTCACGTTGAGAGTCGTGTTATGTGTGTATGCCCGGACTTCAGTCCGTGGATTTTATTTCCTTTTGTATATATATATATATATATATATATATATATATATATATATGGACTAACATTATTAAGTTATGCCTCGATTGAGCATGGACTCATGTCCGAGAGTGTTTATTGCTTTTATATATATATACTTATATATAAACTGTGTGGTCGAACTCGCTCGATGAGCACCGATTTATATAATGGAGCATTTATTGCTTTTTATATATATATATATATATATATATATATATATATATATATATATATATATATATATATATATATATTATACCCATCAAACTCTTTTTGATTGAGCCTGGATATAATATCTGGTGCGTTTACCGCTTATATATATATATATATATATATATATATATATATATATATATATATATATATATACATTACATCAGTTCGGAATTTACTTCTTGGCCTTTTACCGCTTTTATTTATATTTCGTCCACTTTGGAGTTTACTTCGTGGTGGTTGATCGTTTTTACTGCTTTATTTATATTTCGTCCTGCCTGGAGTTTACTTCGTTGTGCTTGATCGTCTTTACTACTTTATTTACATTTTTTGATCCCCCATGGAGGTGCTTCGTGTTGGTTGATCATGTCTATATATATATATATATATATTACCGCTTTTATATATTTACATTTCTAGTCCCCCATGAAGTTCATTTCGTGGTGGTTGACAGTCCGTGTATATATATATATATTTACATCTTTTATATAAATAATTGCTTACAGCTTTCATACAAACTGCTACATCATGTGAGTCTAGGAATCATGTGATCATACATTCGGTTCCCTGAATCTAGATTCGGTTCCCGTGATGGACATTTTTGGCTGTAAACAGCTTGTACATTATTTACGGTGCCTGAATTTCCTTAGATGGCTCTTATGCCCACAAGGAGTTCGGCGCTGCTATATATTATTTTCTCGAGGATGTTTCGCATCTTGAAAATAAAAGCAATTAAGCCAAACACTTAATAAAATAGAATTATCAAAGGCCTCAATTACTATTGAGCACAGGGTTTGAAAAATCTCTTTTACAAAACGTCATCACTATATCTTGTTAAAACTAAATTTTTACACAAATTCAAACCCTTTGTATATAGGTGCGAACGAGGCATAGCACTATTTCCAAATAATTTCACATTGACCCACACACACACACACACATTCATATAATAGTTTAATTAAAAAGTGGCGGTCACCGTGGTAACACGGATGTCGGGAGGTGCCTAACACCTTCCCTCTGCATAAGCAAGTCCCCGGACCCTAATGAATCTCGATTTCACAGACTAGTTTAGCAGTGTTACATCACATCGTCAATGTGCAAACCTTTTCTCGGTTGAGTTGGTGCAACCATTTAAAAATACCAACTGGCGACTCTTACAGTCAAATCGTCGACATATAAATGTCAGACCTTTTCACAACTTATTTTTTCAAATAAATCTCACCTAACATGAGAACACCAAAAGACAAGAACAAAAAAAGGATAGTAAAAATCCCGACATCGACAGTATGCATGTCTTCTTTTCTAGGTTTTATCCATTGGAAAATGAAATATCACATGAAATGCTTCTAAACATATAGTAGTGAATATGCATGTTCATATGACTTGATAAAAAATATTCAACATATTAAATGTTAGTATTTAACCATGCTGAACATAATGATGTAACAAAATTTAACTTTTGAAACAGTCAAATTGGCACCTTCTTTTGCTATTTCTTATCTTATTTGAGGACAAATTAGCTAAGGTGAAAAAGCAAAGTAATCTTGGTAATTAGGCTACCCTTACGGATTTTGACTTTGATATATGTATGCATGTAGGATATTAATAACTGTGGGTAGGTGTTCTACTAAATGACCACCTAGTCATGCCTATGTGCATGTGGATAGTCCTATTTACAAAGGGGACTATGGCAAAAATTTTCCAAAATGTAGGCATTGGGTAGACATGCATTTTTACTATACTGTAGACGTATGTTAAAATAATGTATGTAGTCATAAAAATGCATTTGAAAAAGCTCCAGGTTAGAAGTTACCACACCCTTTCTAAGGTGATTTGGAGACTTGGGTCCAGATATATGGATCCAGATCAGCCAAGTAGTTCTCGCAGGACCACTTCAGGTGTGCAGAGGAGGGCTTCTAATGTACCTCAACCCCGTTTAGTTAGACAGCCTCATCGTCTAGCAGAGGCGGTGATACGTTCTATCCAGGTTGAGGTACCGGATGTTGAGGACGAGGAGAAGGATGTACCTGTTACAGAACCTGCTTATGCTGCTCATGTTCCCCGTAAGGATTTTCCAGGTATTTAGGCAATGATCCCAGAGCTTCTGGGTGATTTGAGTCGACACCCATAAGCTTACTTGCCTGAAAATGAGGTACAAGCTAGATTTTGATCTTCCTTCTTTCCTATTGACGAGGAGTAAGGATTCTGATGTTGATCTACTTTGTAATGCAAGTTCCCGACTTTACACAGCCTAGAGGGAACTGGTTCCACATTCACTCCACATATCAGGCTCTGCATTCTGACTATCGAGCGATTGTGCATGGATGTGATTGGGGCTCCTACACCTTTGCCTATTTCCTCAAGGTTATGCACATGCGTTCGCTGGGCTTGACAGAGGCTTGGCTAGGATTTTACCCATTTTTGCTGGTGAGTATTTCTCTTGTGATTTCCCATGTACAGGTTAAGAGTGTTGACTGACAGCAGATGTTTGCATTTGTGTTGGCAGTTTTGGGACTATGAGAGGCTCTCATGTTTATGTCATGTGAGTGTGCTAGGCTTGGAGACGTATCCACGAGGACGTCGATGGCTTCACTCCATATTGACAGAGGTTCCTGTAGCTGAGGGTTTCACTCATCGTCATCTACAGTTGGAGTTATTGACAGTTGATGCTATCACATGGATTCCCTATTATGGGGAACATTAACCATTAGGTTTGAAGATGGATACCCGACTGGTGGTGAGTACGTGATTTCCACCCGTAGGATTCCTCTCTTCATTGATGGAGGATAGGAGCTCTATTTGGGAAAGCGTGCTATTAGGAGCACCACAGGGGAGATCCGTGTACCGATCTTGCCTCCTGCCAGGTGTTATTGGCCTATTTCATAGTCGCCCTTTATTGATATCCCATTGATGGGTGTTGACGATTTTACACTATCAGAGGGTCCTTATACTCAGGAGATGTTCCAGCATTGGTGGTCCCCTCGTACCATCGGAGCCCAGACCTGTGCCACTCAGTTTATGGGGGATATGGTTCCTGGATCTGTGATGATGACGGATTTGATGGCCTGTGTCAGAGATCCAACTCATTTGACATAGATTGATAGTTTGACCTGACAATTGGACTGGGCACATTTCTTTATCTGGCATTTGGGTAGAGATCCTTCAGAGGAAGATACTTTTGATCCTTCCAGCTCAGGCGCTGGCCCTTCAGCTGACCCATATGGCTTTGTTGGTGCAGATCCTCTGTTTTATAGGCCTGATATCCCCGTTGATGGAGATCTAGTAACTCAGGAGGAGTTACATCAGGTGGACAGGATTGATGATGTAGACATTGACACCATTATCTTCTTCTGATGTGTATTCTCGTTATATCTTTTGATAGACCTCTGTTAGATACTGGGTGGTTGTGCCCCATTCTCGCTATATCTTTTGATAGGCCTCTATTAGTTGTTGGGCGTTTGTACCCCATTTCCCTATATTTTTAGTTGTACAGAGATGTATTAGATGATGATGTACTTAGGAATGTATGTATTGTTATTCCCTACATCATATTGTCATCTATTATTTATCATGCATGTATTATGTTATGCATATGTATGTATATCCAGAGATATTCAGCATTGACCCCTGGATGGTCTTATGATACGGCCCACACAGATGTCTTCCTTGACAGTTAGCAGCATTGATTATACCCCACCAGTGTTGGTGGTATCCCGTCTAAGATTATGGTATGCTAGTATGTCACCTCCAGACAGGTTGACTGTAGATCAGTTATTGCAGCATTCTATGACCCTCCTGATATTTCAGGTCCCCATAGGCTTTGTAGAGGGTATGCTGGAACACTGGATACCGGAGAGGCATTTTTTCGGTTTGGTATCCATGAGTTAACTCCTACCTCAGAGGAGTATGCACGGTTGACGGTGCTACCATTGGACAGACCTTACGCGCGGATGGCTATCGGCGACATGAGCTGACAGTTTATGACCCTCACTGGGCTGAGGTGTAAAGTCGTACAGGATGAAATCACATCTGCCCATGTGGTATCCCAATATTTTCTGATGGATAGATTTGGCTTAGAGGACAGTTATACACGACACTCTGGGGATTTTACCATGCTGGAGGATCAATGGAGTCTAGCCAGAGTAGACGTATTGTTGATGTGTGTATTGTCAGACGTGTACATGCCATGGTATATGGATGAGCTGAACATTAGCGTCATTACGGCAGTGAGAGCTCTCAGGGAGGGTCACACCATTGTGCCGATGATTGTAGCAGAGACGCTGAGATCGGCCATATATTGCAGCACCTACCCTGCAGGGGTATTCACAGGTAGCTCGGTCATGTTGTACGTGTGGTTTATGTCACACCTGAGACCGTTTGACAATTTTCGACGACATGGGTATTGTTTTACCCATGAGACAGTTATGTCTTACTCCTTTCAGCCAGGAGAGTGTATAGACACTATGTCTTAGTCGGTATTCTTGGCAGGTATCGCAGATCCATTTGACATTCTGCCGTGTACAGGGCTTAGTTCACCCTAAAGCTTCATTACTCATGCTCCCAGCATGGATTATCTCCCTCTGGCTGGTTTGAGGGGCATGACTACTTACCACCCACTGACTGTGATGTAAGAACCCAACTTTTATGAATAAAGAATAATTTTCTCGAAATATATTTTTTGAATATTATGGTGTGAATTTGATATAATGTTATAGTTGTGGGTAATATTTATAAATTTTGCAAAGTAAGCAAGTGGTTATATAATATTCAATTGGTCGGGGAATATTCGTTTTAACAGGGAATATTCGTACGATGGAACAATCATTGGTGGACCCCATAACGGAAGTATTGTCGTAGTTAGAAAATGACAGAATTATATAAAAATAACGGTGGAAGTTTTACCGTTAAACTATTGAACTACCCGGTAGTAAAAGTACAGTAATACGCGTGGTTACATAGTAGCACACGGTATTGATTATTGATGCTTACGTGAGAAGTCACTCAGTTATATTCAATTATTGCTATAGTAATTGCTACATCATATCTCTCATATTATTGATTCAATTATTGTCACAGTATCATCTGTATAATATGTTATATTATTAAATCAATAATTGAGATGACAAAGTTATTCATATTATTGTTTACAATATTGACAATGTCTAGAAGTTCTGTCAAGGAGAGGTTTGGTCATCTAATTGCACGCCAATAAGGAGAAATTCTTATCGGAAAGCCCCCTCTTTCCTGCGAATGATCTGGTTGTTAAATATTGTGAGTTATAATATTAATGATGAATAAGTTCGTGTTGATTAAAGATGAAATTAATAGTTCCATTGTGTTGGAATTATTAGTGTTAGTGGAAATCGACATTTATTTCGATATTAATTGATGTCTGGAAATTTTACTGACCAGTTGGGTAATTAATCGGATAAATGAGCAATTAATTGCTATTAATTCACATGATTATAACTATTTGTTCACATATGTGTACTATTGAGTCACATTCCTTTACTATTAGGGGAGTTGGTGCAAGATTGATAATACTTGCATGACTAAGTTAAAAATGGAGGTATAGATGAAGGTACTATACTGTAATTCGTATTTTCACATGATTATAACTATTGATTCACATTACTGAACTATTGATTCACATTATTTACTATTAGGGGACGTGGTGCAAGTTTGATAATACTTGCAGGACTAAATTAAAAATGAAAGAAAACTTGAATGTATTGTACTGTAATATTTTGAGCCCCAAAACGTGCAATTATCGAAACTATATTTTCCTATAAATAGAAGCTCATTCTTCCTTCATTTCTCACCAATTCACTAAAGCTTTAGAGCAATTATTATAGAGAGAAATTATAGATAGAAAGAATAAGAGAAGTCTGGTACCTCACTATTCCAATATCTAGTTTCTTTTAAGGTAAGGGGTATAATTCTTTCGTATTCATAAAGAGAATTATTTTCTTTCAATACTCGTAAGAGCTGTTATTCCATTCTTTATTATTATGTTGGAATAACTTGTCTATGCGAAGTACCGCATACATGGTGAAATTCTTCTATTATTCCATTCTTTATTATTATGTTGGAATAACCTGTCTGTGCGGTCTATCTTATGCCTGGTGAATTCTATTGTTATTCCATTATTTATTATTCTGTTGGAACATCCTGTTTATGCGGATTACGTATGACCTGGTTCCATTCTTTATTATTCTGTTGGAACATCCTGTCTATGCGGATTGCGCATGAACTGGTTTCATTCTTTATTATTCTGTTGGAATATCCTGTCTGTGCGGATTACGTATGACCTGGTTCCATTCTTTATTATTCTGTTGGGAATAACCTGTCTGTATGGTCTATCGCATGCCTGGTGAATTCTTCTGTTATTCCATTCTTTATTATTCTGTTGGAATAACCTGTCTATGTGGATTACCGCATGCATGGTGAATTATCCTTCGTATTCATTCCTTATTAAATTATGGAAATGATCTGTTTACGTGGATTACCGCATGGCGGATGAAAATCCATTTGTAGTTTCATATATTCTATTATACTCAGTTGGTTAAAGTTTTGGCTTCTATACTCCATGAAATTAGTAGAATATCCTGGATATTTGCGCTTCATCCAGTATCTTTTCATAGAAATATTCTTCTGAGCATTCTTGAATTTTACTTCACAAGGAAGTATCATGTTGACAATTTGGACGTTATTGATTTCTGGATAAACAAAAATTTTAAATCTTTAAAATTTATCCTTGAACTTGTTTTATTGAATTATTATGTCATTATCATCATCCTCATGCTTATATTGTGATGAAAGTCATCATTGGCTTACGTGCATAGATGGACTTGGTATGATTATGACCAGGGATTATCCGGTATAATCATGACCTGTAATGTTATAAATGATGTGGTAAAAGTCCTCAGTGGCCTATAATGCATTGATGGATAGTTTTTTGTATGATTATGACCAGGGATTATTCGATATAATCATGACCATTGATGATTTAATGAACATCCTTGGCCCATAGTGCAGGGATGACTCGATGATGTGGTTTATTTATTAAGGTGAGTCTTAGCGATAAAAATTGATGAAAACATTTTAAATCATAGAAGATAGTAGATATCATGCTCTACTTGACTCTTCTAATGGATTGCTTATTCCGATGCAGTTAAACTTGATGTCTATTGTATTTTATCAGTTTAACATTGTTGAAGACTAATGATAATTTATTCGCATTATCTTAGTCATAATATTTCTTCTTCGGGCTAGTTGAGCTCACCCTTTTTCTTTCATTGTTCTCAGAAATGAGAACGTGGCGAGACTAGTCGAGGAAGCGGAGTGATGGTCCGAGATGGTGTATTAGTAGTCCTCACTATTCTATAAAATAGTGTGACAATAAATATAATGAGGACTCTATTTGAGAGTGGATATTGTATAGAAGGCAACATTCATGTTTAAACTCTCAGCTATGTTTTGTCGTATATTACATAACTGTTGTATAATTAAGTTTGTATTTGTATTCTGTACCATGTATTTGGTGACTCAAGATGGGTGATGTATACCTATTTTGGGGGCGTCACAGTTGGTATCAAAGCTTAGGGATATGATCCCTGGCTGAGATGTGAGATAAGAACTAGAAGGGGAGAGACGAAAAATTCCTTCGCTAGTATGACCTACCTAAGTTTATTTGGTATTTAATTGGTCGGTCAGAGTATAGGGATAATATGTGATATGATAATTAACCCTTGTTTTGTGGTAGTATTTGAAAATGGCATCCGAAAATGTTGAGATAAGCAATAAAGCACATGAGACCGTTCAGTCACCACAGATTAATACCCTGGATAATGTGCAACAGAAAGACAATAATCCTCAGGTAAACAACAACGATCAAATGATGAACGATGGGATGTTCAGAGATTTTATGTAATTCATGCAACATCAGGCAAAGGCGGCTCCTGTCTAAAATGCAGGTGAAAACACTGATAACTCTCGGACGGTCACCGCTAAGCAGTTCAAGGAGCTGGGACCACTTGAGTTTTTTGGAGAGCCAAAACCACTTAAGGCGGAGACGTGGATAAAGCATATCAACAAGATATTTGATATCTTGGGGTGATCCGAGGAGCAAAAGGTTCCCTTTGCCACCTTCATGTTCTTGAGCGAGAGACAGATTCTTTGGTGGGAATCGTAAAGCGATTGAACACCTTTGCATGAAGATGTCTTGGGAGAAGTTCCAAGAACTGTTAAACGACAAGTACTTTCCTGAAAGTATTCATCACATGAAGGAGGTAGAGTTCATCAAGCTTGAGCAAAACAATATGACCGTGACACAGTACGAAGCTAAGTTTGTCGAGTTATCTCGGTTTGCATCCCACTTGGTTGATAATGAACAGAGAATGACGCTGATGTTTCTAAGAGGTTTGAAACCCGAGATACATCAATACCTTATCTCTCATAAACTGTGTTTGTATTCAGATGTTGTGAATAGGGCTCAGTTATCAGAGCACGATAATGAGTCAACCCAACCCAAGAGAGAGCAGCCGGCAAGTCGATAATACCAGTGGTAGCAGTCATCGAAGCGGTGATAACAAATGTGGAGGGAATCAACATGCCAGAAATGGTAATCACTTCGGTGGTAATCATGGCCATGATAATAAGAATGGACATTTCAAGAAGAGGAGATTCAATAATGATGGAAAGACGCCAGCACCAACACCTGTTGTTAAGGAAGGAGAACGACCACCGGTCGTATGTTACAAATGTAGAGGGGAAGGACACATATGTCCAAACTGCATGATGCAGTCCAAAGCATGTTATAATTGTAGAAAAGAAGGCCACCTAGCCCGATTTTGTCATGCACCAAAGTCAAGTCCAGCTGGGATTGAGGCATCAAAGGGTGTCCCAGACAAGATAAAACCGGTAGTTCAAGGGAGAGCGTTTGTCGTAACCTCCCAAAAAGCAAGGAATTCGAACGAGGTGATCACGGGTAAGCTAATCATAAACTCTAGCGAAGTTTATACTTTATTTGATACCGGTTCTACCCGTTCCTTTATTTCTCGTACTTGCGCTCAACGTTTAAATTTGACTTCGGAGAAATTAGACTTTGACTTATCTGTTGAAACTCCGCTGGGAGAAACCTTCATTACATCCACGGTTTATAAGTCTTGTTTGATACAAATGCAGAACCGCATACGTTACTCGTCAATCTTATTTCTTTGAAAATACTTGCATTTGATGTGATTTTAGGGATTGATTGGTTAACTACTCATCATGCTAAAATCGATTGTTTTCGTAAGGTTGTTAGCTTTCGTATTCCTAACCAACCTATTATGCGAATTCAAGCAACCAAACCACTAAAATCAATCACTGCCATATCAAGCCATAAAGCTATTCATTTATTGAAAAATGGATGTCAAGCTTTCTTAGCCCATGTCACGTATTTAAATAAAAATACGTCAGATTTGAATGATATTTCTATTGTTAATAAATTTCCTGACGTATTCCCTGAAGAACTTCCTCGGCCTACCCCAGGCGTGAAATTGAATTTTGTATCGACCTTGAATCCGGTAAGATAAAAACCCATTTCCAAAGCCCCATATCGAATGGCTCTATTGAACTTCGTGGAGTTAAAACCCAACTACAGGAATTGTTAGACATCGGTTTAATTAAATCTAAATCGTCTCCTTGGGGTGCTCTTGTTTTATTCGTAAAGAAGAAAGATGGAAGTATGCGACTTTGTATTGATTATCGGGAGTTGAATCATGTCACCATCAAAAATAGGTACTCATTGCCTCGCATTGATGATATGTTTGACCAGTTGCAAGGAGTCAAATTCTTTTCAAAGATTGATCTTCGTCCCGGATATCATCAGTTGAAGATTAAAACTGATGACATTCCAAAGACTGCTTTTAGAACTCGGTACGAGAATTATGAATTCCTAGTCATGTCTTTTGGATTGACTAATGCTCCTACTGCCTTCATAGACATGATGAACCGAGTATTCAAGGAATATTTAGATCACTTTGTGGTCGTCTTTATTGATGACATCCTCATATACTCCAAAACCCGTGAAGACCATGAGCAACACTTGAGGCTGATACGTCAAAAGCTTCGTGAAAACAAGCTATATGCCAAGTTGAAGAAATGTGAGTTCTGGCTTGAGGAAGTTGCATTCCTTGGGCACGTAATATCAAATCATGGAATATCTGTTGACCCGGCAAAGATTAAAGCAATTCAAAGCTGGGAGCAACCTAAGTCAGTGACTGAAGTACGTAGCTTTCTCGGCTTAGCTGATTATTATCGGAGATTCGTAGAAGGGTTTTCTCGAATCGCTACTCCATTAACTCAGCTGACTTGAAAAGATACAAAATTCGGTTGGAGCGAGGAATGTGAGAAGTGTGACGCCCCCAAAATAGGTCCATTCCACCCAACCTATTCTGAGTCGCCAAATACATGGTACAGAAAATAACTACAACTTTATTACTACAATTATCGTGCAAAATACAACAACACATATATTGTGAGTTTTAATACCAACTGTGACTCATGTCCCAACTATGGACAACACCTCACATTGATACACATTACATAAAGTCTGAATAATAACTATTTTAGAAATTAAAATCTTTGGAAAGTGCTCAAGGAAACCTTCGTACATAGGAGGCCAAGAATCTAAGTTATGAAAGATATCATATGTCCAGGGAATTATCCTTGGTTGATCCAATAGACCCCGAAGAAAAATGAGAATATTACTATCATGTTCCTTCCAATGGTGAGTCTTCTCTTGATATATAACTATCTCCACCGTCTGCAATTGAACATTATGTTTCAACCAAACTCCAAGATCATATAGGTAGTGCTCGTAGATATACTCAGCAAGTGGATGTGGACAACCCTATCTTATGATAACACGAGGTTGTATGTCATTAGACATCTTGTATGATAGTGACAAAACACCCTTCCAAAGTTGGGTTCACCTCACCCTATTTGGTTCACCAAAATTAAATATCAAATGACGTATACAATACGACATACTTATCTAAAGTTCTCAATAAAATTATTTCCATACTATTTAGGGAGAACCTCAACAGCTATAGACCACCGTTCTATTTCCCTGTTACCCCCGCTCGACCCAGCTATACTCTTGTTACCTGAAAGGAATTGTGAAGCAAAAGGGTGAGCACAACTAGCCCAGTAAAGAATATCATGACTAAAGATAATTAAATTATCAATAGACTTCATCTGTAATAAATCAGAGATTTAGAACATATGGTAGATAATAAAACTTTTCAACCATAGTTGCAGCGGAACGAGCAATCCATTAGAAGAGTCAACTAGACCATAAAGTCTATTATCTTCTCCACATTAAAAGTTCACCAACAATGTTTTATCCCTGTAACATCAATCAACAGTTCCTTTCCACAATTATATGAATAATTCATAATCATAATTGTGATTCTAAATTCCTCTTCGCATCTAAGACGAAGATAATTTTCATCACCTGTCTTTACCTGAAACATCAAAGATCATGGTTATACCAAATCACAATCCATGTTCATAATCATACTAATAAATTCATCTTTGCACCACGGGCGAAAGATATTCATCAACAGTTTATCTTTGCACTACATGCCAAAGATATTCAACAACAGGTCATCTTTGCACTACGGGCCAAAGATATTCATCAATAATTGATCTTTGCACTACAGGCCAAAGATATTTATATCTCAAAAAAATACATAATCATTTCAGAATTTATATAAACCATAATTATAACCATATATGTTGATCAATTCACATTTGCACTTAAGCTAAAGATATTCAATTACAAATTCAATGGTCATGATCATACCAGTCAACAATTCAACTTTGCACTACTGGCCAAAGAGAACCCATAGTCACGATCATACCAATAATCTACCCATCTTTACACTTAAGTCAAAGAGAAATATCATCATTATGGTTATAAGAATGTTATATATGATAATAAAAATAATATGATCAAAATATGGATTTAATTTCAAGAGTAAGATTCATAAATCCATGATTTCATAACACCTTAATCCAAATGTTATAAATCACTTAATAATCTCATAATCTAATATTATTAATATTCCCATAATATCTTAATCATTTCTTAAATTTATAAACAATTTATTTTAATTATTTACACTTTACTAATTAATGCATTTAATCATCCTAAAATGCCAAACTCATAAAATTTTATCACTAATAACCAAAACCCTCATCAAAAATCTGCATATACCTTATATAGGATTCCCAAGCCATAAAATCCTATTTTCTAATTTTGTTACTTCACATAACATATTTAATTCATTTACTCATAACTAGTCCATTTTCATGAAAAATATCAAATCAGTCCCAAAAATATTTCTTTTCTTGGATTTAGTAGAATATAGTCCCATATTGAACATATATTTTTCTCAGAATTTTTAAAATTTATTAACTATTTTTCATATGGCCAAAACTGCCGAATATTTAGACATTTATCATAAATTGTACTTTTGTCCAACAATTTCGAAATTTACAGGGTATACTGATATTATATAGATGTACCCCCAATAAAAATTTCATCAATTTTGGAATTAACCACAAGGAGTTATAAGGGTTTACTTTTAAAATAGTCTTTTCTCATAAAATTCATAACTCTTAATCTATACATCCAAATATTGTCATTTCTGGACACAATCTAGAAAACTCATCAAATTAGCATTTCAAATTTTTTCAGAATTTTTGAAGGTCAGAAAAATTTCAAAACTGAAAAGCATAATAACCCTTAAAATCATTTACATAATAACGACAATATCCCTTACCTCAAAAGAGCAGTACTTCTGACTGGAATGTCGGATATAACGCTGAAAAAACTTGCACCGTATAGCAACACTCAAGATATCTAAATACTCACAAAAATATGCTCGATAATATAGAGAGAGAAAACTTCAGTTTCTGGTGTGATTTTCAATTCTAACCTAAGCACATATTTATAGGAAATTGCTTAGAACACCAAAGCAAAAAATTTAATAAAATAATATATTTATATAACAAATTTCATACGCCTCTTTTGAATTCGGATTCTAGCATTTCCCACATGTAAAAGTACAATTTTGGGGCCCACCTTCTAGAAAAACATGTTTTAAACAAAATTAATTCAGACTCAATATTCCGGAACTTCAATAATTCATAATAAATAGAACTTTTATCAGAAAAATTCAAATTTTATGTCCGTTCCATAGGAAATTTAATTCTCTACAACTTTACAGATGAAAGTTTTTCCAAATTCCAAACAGAAATTGATCGAAATCCACATACGGACGATTTTATAGGCTATAATCAAATTTCAGTCAAAAATTGGGGCCCACCAACACACAAAACATGTGTTAAACATTTTTTTCAACAAAAATATTTTTCCTCCTCATTTATTCATATATCACACATTCATTGTAAAAATATCACCATTATTATATTATTATAATATAATAATATATTTAAATAGAATATTTTATCAGAAAAGATAAAATATCAATTTTCAACAATTGTCACATTAAAAATTTTCTCCATCTATATCCACATAAAATGAATATTTTCCTTATCATATAAATCAATAATTAATTATTCATAAATAATATTACGTAATCACAATAATGACAACCAGTAGCCGCTCCGAGGGAAAGAGGGGCTTTCAATAAGAATTTCTCCTTCTTGGCGCCGCAATTAGGTGACCAAACCTCTCCTCGATGAGAACTTTCTAGACATTGCCAATAATGCTATCTACTAATATTATTCATATAATATGAATTATTGATCTGATAATGAGAAATACTGTGCCGTGATAATTATTGAAACAACAATAATGCAGCAATTATTGAATCAATAAAATAAAATATTGAACAGTAATTACTGTAACAATTATTGAGTAGTGCCTTCTTACGTAAAAAAAATTATCATGCTTCATGAATAGTACTCGTGAATAGTAACTCATGGATAGTAACTCATGAATAGTAACTCATGAATAGTAACTCGTGAATAGTAATTCATGAATAGTAACTCATGAATAGTAATTATAAGAAAAATTGAATACTTTTATTTCATAAAATTCGGGGTCTTACAAGAAGAGTTTTCAAGAACTCAAAAGGAGACTCATTTCAGCACATGTTCTGACAATATCATCTGGCTCGGAGGGATTTGTCATCTACAATGATGCTTCAGGCAAAGGGTTAGGATGTGTTCTCATGTAACATGGGAAAGTCATAGCCTATGCCTCGTGACAACTCAAAGAATATGAGAGGAATTATCCTACTCATGATCTAGAGTTGGCAGCAGTCATTTTTGCGCTTAAGATTTGGAGGCATTACCTGTATGGAGAGAAGGTGGAGATCTATACGGATCATAAAAGCCTCAAATATTTCTTCACTCAAAAGGAACTTAACATGCGGCAACAACGATGGCTTCAGTTATTGAAAGATTATGATCATACCATCCTGAAAAAGCGAACGTAGTAGCTGACGCATTGAGTAGAAGATCATATATGGGTACGAGTGCAATATTGTCAACGCAAAGGCCCATTTTGTATGACTTGGAAAGGATGGAAATAGAGTTAAAGACTCTAGGGACCCATGTGATGATGGTGAATATACGAGTGGAACCGACTTTAATCGATAAAGTTAAAGTTGCTCAAGCTACAGACCTGGAGCTGATGCGTATGAGGAAGAAAGTGCAAGAAGGTGCTATTTCAGAAGCAAGAATCAATGAAGAAGGAATACTTTGAGTCAACTCCAGACTTTGTGTTCCTAACAATTCTGACTTGAAGTATAAAATCATGATGGAGGCGCACAACACACCGTTTGCAATCCATCATGGGAGTACCAAAATGTATCGTGATCTTCGACATACATTTTGGTGGAGCAATATGAAGAGAGAGATAGCGGGATTTATCTCAAGGTGTCTAACTTGTCAACGAGTCAAGGCAGAGCATTAAGTGCCAAAAGGTCCATTGTAACCACTTGAAATTCCAGAATGGAAGTGGGAGCACATTACCATGGATTTCGTTACTGGTCTTCCCAAGTTTTTTCAAGGCATAGATGCGATTTGGGTCATTGTTGATAGATTGACCAAGTCTGCTCATTTCTTACCGATACGAGAAACTTATACACTTGAACATCTTGCTAGTATGTATATAAACGAGATTGTAAGATTGCATAGTATGCCAGTATCCATAGTTTCTGATCGAGACCCAAGATTCACTTTAAGATTTTGGGTTAGTTTGCAAAAATCTATGGGCACGGATTTACGATTTAGTTTGGCATATCATCCTCAAACGGATGGGCAGTCGAAAAGGACTATTCAAACTCTTGAAGATTTATTAAGACTCTGTGTCCTTGACTTCAAGGGAAGTTGGGATAAGTCCTTACCATTGGTGGAGTTTTCCTATAACAACAGTTATCAAGAAAGTATTGGCATGGCTCCATTTGAGGCGTTGTATGGAAGAAAGTGTCGTTCTTCAGTATGCTGGGATGAGGTGGGTGAAACAACGTTGTTGGGACTAAATTTGGTACGTATGACTACAGAGAAGATTCAAACGATCCGATAACGTATAAAAACCTCACAAGATCGACAAAAGACTTATGCTGATCTTCATCGAAAGGACGTGGAATTCAATATTGGGGATCATGTGTTGTTACGTGTTGCTCCATGGAAAGGAGTTACAAGATTTGGAAAGAGAGAAAAGCTCAATCCTAGATTCATTGGCCCATTTATAATCCTCGAACGAGTAGGAACTGTGGCCTATAGACTCCCCTTACCGCCAAGTATGTCTCATGTTCATAATGTTTTCCACATATCTATGTTACGTAAATATATGAAAGACCCGAACCACATTATTAAATTAGAACCAGACGAGATAGAGAAAGATTTAACGTATGAAGGGGTACCTGTTAAAATCTTGGATAAGAAGGATCATATTCTACTCTCTAAAGTTATACCTCAAGTCAAAGTTTTGTGGAGAAACCACGATGTTGAGGAAATGACCTGGGAGTTAGAATCTGAAATGAAATCAAGCTATCCTCACCTCTTCGACATACCAGGTACACACCCTAATTTCGAGGACGAAATTTCATAAGAAGGGGAGGTTGTAAGACCCCAACTTTTATGAATAAAGAATAATTTTCTCGAAATATATTTTTGAATATTATGGTGTGGATTTGATATATTATAGTTGTGGGTAATATTTACAAAATTTTGCAAAGTAAGCAAGTGGTTATATAATATTCGATTGGTCGGGGAATATTCGTTTTAATAGGAATATTCGTACGACGGCACAATCATTGGTGGACCCCACAACGAAAGTATTATCGTAGTTAGAAAACGACATTATTATCTTTTTATAAAAATAACGGTGGAAGTTTTACCGTTAAACTATTGAACTACCCGGTAGTAAAAGTACAATAATATGCGTGGTTGCATAGTAGCACACGGTATTGATTATTGATGCTTACATGAGAAGTCACTCAGTTATATTCAATTATTGCTACAGTAATTGCTGCATCATATCTCTAATATTATTAATTCAATTATTGTCACAGGATCATCTGCATAATATGTTATATTATTAAATCAATAATTGAGATGACAAAGTTATTCATATTATTAAATTGCAATATTTACAATGTCTAGAAGTTCTGTCAAGGAGAGGTTTGGTCATCTAATTCTTGGCTACTAATAAGGAGAAATTCTTATCGAAAAGCCCCTCTTTCTCGAACGACACGGTTGTAAAATATTATGAGTTATAATATTAATGATGAATAAGTTCGTGTTGATTAAAGATGAAATTGATAGTTCCATTGTGTTGGAATTATTAGTGTTAGTGGAAATTGACATTTATTTCGATATTAATTGATGTCTGGAAGTTTTACTGACCAGTCGAGTACTTAATCGGATAAATGAGCAATTAATTACTATTAATTCACATGATTATAACTATATATTCACATGTTTGTAATATTGATTCACATTCTTATATTATTAGGGGAGTTGGTGCAAGATTGATAATACTTCATGACTAAGTTAAAAATGGAGTTATAGATGGAGGTACTATACTGTAATTTGTATTTTCACATGATTATAACTATTGATTCACATTATTTACTATTAGGGGAGGTGGTGCAAGTTTGATAATACTAGCAGGACTAAATTAAAAATGAGAAAAATTGAAGGTATTGTACTGTAATATTTCGAGCCCCAAAACATGCAATTATCGAAACTATATTTTTCTATAAATAGAAGCTCATTCTTCCTTCATTTCTCACCAATTCACTAAAGCTTTAGAGCAATTATTATAGAGAGAAATTATAGAGAGAAAGAAGAAGAGAAGTCTGCTACCTCACTATTCTAATATCCAGTTTCTTCTAAGGTAAGGGGTATTATTCTTTCGTATTCATCAAAAGAATTATTTTCTTTCAATACTCGTAAGAGCTGTTATTACATTCTTTATTATTATGTTGGAATAACCTATCTATACGAAGTACCACATACATGGTGAAATTCTTTTGTTATTCAACTCTTTATTATTCTGTTGGAATAACCTGTCTGTGCGGTCTATCGCATGCCTGGTGAATTCTGTTGTTATTCCATTCTTTATTATTCTGTTAGAACATCTTGTCTGTGCGGATTACGCATGACCTGGTTTCATTCTTTATTATTATGGAACAACATCATGCGTGTGGATTACGCACGACTGGTTCCATTCTCGTATTAATTCGTTGAATATCTCTTATGCAAGCGGATTACGCATAACCTAGTTTCATTCTTTATTATCCTGTTGGGAATAACCTGTCTATGCGGTCTATCGCATGCCTGGTGAATTCTTCTGTTATTCCATTCTTTATTATTTTGTTGGAATAACCTGTCTATATGGATTACCTCATGCATGGTGAAGGATGCTTTGCATTCATTCCTTATTAAATTGTGGAAATGATCTATCTACGTGGATTACTGCATGGCGGACGAAAATCTATTTGCATTTTTATATATTCTATTATACTCAGTTGGTTAAAGTTTTGGCTTCTATACTCCATGAAATTACTAGAATATCCTGGATAATTGCGCTTCATCCAGTATCTTTTCATGGAAATATTCTTCTGAGAATTCTTGAATTTTAATCCACAAGGAAGTATTATGTTGACAATTTGGACGTTATTGATTGTTGGATAAACTAAAATTTTAAATCCTTTAAAATTTATCCTTGAACTTGTTTTATTGAATTATTATGTTATTGTCATCATCCTCATGCTTATATTGTGATGAAAGTCATCTTTGGCTTACGTGCATAGATGGACTTGGTATGATTATGACCAGGGATTATTTAGTATAATCATGACCTGTAATGTTATAAATGATGTGGTAAAAGCCCTCAGTGGCCTATAGTGCATTGATGGGATGCTTTTTGAATACGATTATGACTGTGGATTATTCGGTATAGTCATAACCATTGATGATTTAATGAATATCTTTGGCCCATAGTGCAAGGATGACTCGATGATATGGTTTATTTATTAAGGTGAGTCTCAGCGATAAAAATTGATGAAAATATTTTAAATCATAGAAGATAGTAGATATCATGCTCTACTTGACTCTTCTAATGGATTGCTTATTCCGCTGCAGTTAAACTTGATGTCTATTGTATTTTATCAGTTTAACATTGTTGAAGACTAATGATAATTTATTCTGCATTATCTTAGTCATAATATTTCTTACTGGGCTAGTTGAGCTCACCCTTTTGCTTTCATTGTTCTCTTCAGGAAATGAGAACGTAGTCAGGACTAGTCGGGGAACGGAGTGATGGTCTGAGATGGTGTATTAATAGTCCTCACTATTTTATAAAATAGTGTGACAATAAATGTAATGAGGACTCTATTTGAGAGTGGATATTGTCTAGAAGGCAACATTCCTGTTTAAACTCTCAGCTATGTTTTGTCATATATTACACGACTGTTGTATAATTAAGTTTGTATTTGTATTCTGTACCATGTATTTGGCGACTTAAGATGGGTGATGTATACCTATTTTGGGGGCGTCACATGTGATGTCACAGTTTGACCAGTTCCAGGACTTCCATCCTTTTGAGGGGGCATTGAGTCAGCGCTTGGCTTCTCGCCACTTGTCAGCAGAGGACAGATCCAAGGTGTAGGCCTGTTAGGATCAGCATGAGCTAGCTGTATTGTTGGTTAGCCATCCAGGCTGTTCGTCAGAGTATTCTGCATGGATGGAGACAGAGATAGCATCAGATGCGGTAGTATCCACAGTGCTAGAGATTGGTTCTGATGATGGGGAACCCACAAAGGACTTTGATCTTCCCACCGAGGAGGAGCTATTCACTAGGTTGACATCAGTTCTTGTAGATTCTCCCAAAGATGAGTGCATTGTGATCCAAAGATTCAAAGACAATATTTAGAGCAGAGTCTTCATCTGATGACCTTTGAGAGAGATCAGGTTAGGGCCTTGATGTTGACAGCTCTTGATGGGAGAGATACCTCTCTATTGGAGAGAGAGGAGGTTGTAGCTCATAGAGACACCGCTATTGCTAAGCGGGATGAGGCCAGATCATCTAGAGATGCATTGATTGTTGAGCGGGATACTATCATATCTGCCCAGGATGTAGCCATTACAGATAGTACTACAGTGAGATCCCTTACTACTGGCATGCTTGCCGATATGAGTGCATATATTGATGAGCATAGTGCCACCATGTAGTTGGCTGCGGATCTGTTAGCTCGAGTAGATACCTTTGGGTAGGAGCTTGCAGTGTTGCCTCCTTTTTCGAAGAGAGATGCCATGTTAGACTTGATAACTCGTATATCCACGGGATTGTAGATAGACTTGTATTTTCCTGCATAGACTAACTTAGCCATTTTGTCATGTACAACACATATTGTATATATCAAACAACATTATATATGGCAGGGAAATATATTTTGATTCATTTTCCTTTTAGTTGTGCCTTGCTACTTGCTTGATTTGCCTTCTTCTTTAGGGCTTGTGATCTTGATATATTCTGAACTCATCCTTGATGGGTGGACATTGAGATGTCACATGCTTTTAGAATGGATCGTTGATCTGTGCATATCCCTACCCTCTTTGGTGTCTTGGGCCTAGTTTCTGTATGTAGAGGTGGAGAGAAGTGTGACTTTTCCTCTCTGAGATTCACCGCACCACAGATGGTTGTTGGTACTCCTATTGAAGAGTAGATCCCAAATAGTTCTATCTCTTATGGATTGGTGTTGCTCTTCGAGAAATCAACCGCAGCTTAGATGGTCGCCAACTCTCCCATTTATGGGGAGGCCAAGTAGTTCCATCCCTTTGGTCTGAAGCCGATGAAATGTGGTGGATTGAAGTTTGATCCCAGTACCGCTAACAAGTACTTATTTTGGTAGGGGTAAGACAGAACCATAAATGGCTGCCTACGTACTCTTATTGAAGAAGAGATCAGGTCTGCGTAGTTCAAACCTGGTGTAAGAGGTTTAACGCTGTATGTGAAGGGGTAGAAAGTGTAGGAATGTTTTTGTGATTTTTGTTTGTATAGAAGGGTGTAGAAATGTTTTTGTTATTTGTTGTTATTGCGATCGGGCCATATAAAATGGTTTCCTATGTACTCCCAGGTATAGGGGAGATCAGGTCAACGTAGTTCGCCCCATGTTCAGGATGATTTGTAGCTAAAAAAGATGTATCCCATGTTCAAGACAAACTGCGGGGGAAATGTTTGATCCCATGTTCAGGACAAACTGTAGGTGTGAAAAGTCTTATCCGTAGTGGAACAAAACTACAGGTGTAAAAAGTTCAATCCTTGCTGGGATAACCTAAAAGGTTTGAAACGAAGTGGAATGAAAGATCTGATGATCTAAAAACCAGGTTGTTGGCTTGAAGAGTGTGTTTCCCTTATTGGGCAAATGGGTATGAAGAAAGGTTGTATGTAGTAAGGGTTAAAAAACCTAAAATGACTGGGGATCTGGTGATCTAAAACCAGGATGTTTGCTTGATGGTAACTTTAGACATAGTACCATTTCATGGTGTCCAGCTGAGCGTCAATCAACACTATGAGGGATTCTATTTCCACTTCTATGGGGAGCACTGCTTCCATCCCATACGTCAATGAGTAGGGGGTTGCCCCAGTGGAAGTACGCATTGAAGTTATATAGGCTAATAGAGTCAGAGGCAAGAGGTCAGGCCATCCTTTATGATTGGCAGACATCTTTTGTATGATCTTCTTGATGTTCTTATTAGCCACTTCAACAGCACCATTCATCTTTGGACGGTAGATGATGGAGTTAAGGTGTTTGATGTGGAATTTACTGCATAACTCCTCCATCATTTTGTTATTGAGGTTCTTAGCATTGTCTAACTAAATCACCTCTGGTTGTCCATATCGACAAATGACATTGTTTCTGATGAAAGAAATGATGACTTCTTTGGTAACCCTTGTGACGCCCCCAAATTCTGGTACTTGAAACCCGAACTCGGTGCTTCACGATACCATTTTTATGAGCGGAATAATACTAATAATAATAACAATAATATAGATATCAAACTTAAATTACATAATTATCAGAGTCCAGTTCTCAAGTATGTAACCTTTAAACATTTATTACATGATATATATATATATATATATATATATATATATATCATCCTTATCACAATAAAGTTACACTATTACATAAAATAGCACCAACTTATTCTGCAACCTTCCCTTTCCCTTTGTTCTTAGCCGAGTCTTCTGGTTGTTCACACTTAGCTGAAAATATTTAAATTAAGCAAGGATGAGCATTTGAGTGCCCAGTAAGTAATAGCAACATGTGATTAAATACAATGATTATCCAAGTGAGGACACTTGTATAACCATATATAGAAATTAACGAACATAATATATATTTGAATTACAATATAATACCATGTTAATAATCAATGATCGGATATATATATATATATATATATATATATATATATATAACAATAGGGTTAATAATCTGGTACAATAATAATATAATTCTGAGACTTTCTTACTTATGTCCATTGCATAAAGGAAATGCAAAGGTATGATACTAGCCTGGTCTACTGCTTACAATACGCAACTTAGTTTTTATCTTTTGTATAACAACCTATCAGTAATACGATCATTTTACTGATTAGAATAACATATCGTAACACATAATACTGCTTATTGTAGTCAGCACATTACCTAATCAAATTGTCACACATGTTTAACAGTCATTGGATCACAAACAAACACGTATCTAATCAAATTACCTAAGTCCAGATCAATTTCTGAAATATGTCGGTGTATCGACGACTTTATCGGGTAATTATCGAGTCTAAGACTTTATCCCGAAGTTCAATATTTGTAAGTATCAGTCATATTCTTTTTAAATGACTTAAAATAATTTTTAAACATTTATTATAATTTATCATAAATTTTCAAACACCAGAATCATTAAACAATGATTTAAATATTAAACAATTCTATTATCATTAACATTTAATTAATATTAAAATATTAATGAAACCATTGCCAAAATATTAAAGTTATTTAGAATAACTCAAAAAATTTTAAAACATTTATATTACCTAAATTGATTTTTAAAACATTTTAAAAATCATTTTTAAATAATTACCATTAATATTAAAATATTAATGTATTATTTATGAAAATATTAAAAGTCATTAATTATAACTTAAAATATTTTTAATTCATTTATATCTTTTTAAATGATTTTTAAATTAATAAAACCATTTTTAAAACTATTTATTTAATATAATTATTAAATAAATTTAATATGATTAATATCAAATTATTAATGAAATTATCCTATAAATATTAAAAGTTATATTTTATAACTTAAAATATCTTTAAAGCAGTTTATTTGCATTTAAAATAATTTTTATAATATTAAAATCATTTTTAAACTAATTTGTTTAATATAATTATTAAATAACTTTAATATCCTTAATAATAATTAATTAATGAAATTTACCTTTAAATATTGAAAGTTATATTTATAACTTCAAATATTTTTAAATACCTTATTATTATTTAAAATGATTTTTAATATAATAAAAATCATTTTTAATTTAATTATTTAATTAATTTATTAAATAATTTAATTATCATTAATATTAATTTATTAATGAAATTTATAACAAAATATTAAAAGTCATTAAAAATAACTTAAAATATTTTCTTATATATAATATAATTTTAAATGATTTTTAAGTATTAAAATCATTTTTAAATAATTTATTTAATATAATAATTAAATAAATTAAATACCTTTAATATTTAAAAAATATTAATTATTTATGAAATATATTAAAAATTATTAAAAACTAATTTTCAGACTTTAAAATAATTTTTAGTAATTTAATTTGTATTTTTAATAATTAAAAACTAATTTTCTATAATTATTTAATAAAAATATAATTTTCAGAAATTAAGTGTCGCTAAAGACTGCCTATAGCGACAAAACCGTCGCTATAGGTGTTCTTCATGTTCTTTATCAAACCCAGAAAATCGAGTCAGTTACCGAGTGACCAAGTTTGACCAGGTTTAATTTAGTGTGTATTGTGTTTCTGGACATGTTGTTGGTCAGATCGTGTAGTGCTAATGTAAGACTACATGATCCAACAACAAACATGATCATTCAACATGTAACGAAAGAGATCTGAGCCTCTAAAGTGGTTGTCAGAGTTGTTCTTTATTTCTGGGTTTGCCTAGAAATGAAGAACAGTACGACTTGCCTACTTTGGGCTTCCACAACTTGTTTTTCATGTAATGTTTTAATGATCTATCGATTTCAGGTTGTAGACAACATATACGACTAGCGATCTATTACATAACATCATCATAACAACAACATATCAAGCAGATAAGGTTCGGTCAAACTGTTGTCAGAAACACGTTCTTGAAGTTTTCTGGAATTTCCAGAAAACCTAATTGTGAACTCATGTACCACTTTGACCAGCCACTACAATTGACTCGTTTAATTTTAAGGAGATTTTAAGGCATAAACATGGAGTTCATATATACCAGACTACAACTTAGACACAACAACAGAACCAAAACATCAACACACTGACAGATCTAGACGCTTGAATAAGTTGTCAGACTCTGGTTCATGGTTTCTGGGTTGCCCAGAAATGGTCCGGTCATGGTCGGTCAATCGACTTTGACCAACAATAACTAAAAATATAGACATCAAATGACTACGATTCCAGTTCCAGAATAAAGTACTCATGTCACACTACAATATCAAACACTTAAAACACCAAATCAATAAACACACTGAGATCTAGAAGGTCTGACATTCATTGTTAGACATCAAAAACAAAATTTTCCAAATTTTGTAAAATGCTAGATCTGAGCCTATAGATGTTATGGATCTAACATCTATCAACCCAGATCCTCATTATATACTATAAACAACATATTTTAACACTCAATCATAACATCATAGCATCAAAAGTCAGATTTTCAAGTTAGGGTTTATACCTTCTATGATCAAATTCGGATTCAAGGATACTGATGTTGTTATATGTATTAGTGGGGTTTGTCTTATGACTGATAAAGCAAAGAAATTTCGTGGGTTATGAGTTGAGAGAGTCAAGGATGAGAGTTGATACAAAATGAGCTAGCAAGTGACATTTTCTCTCTCTCAATCTATAAATACAAGTGTTAGATGCATGAATTGGCTGATCTAAAAGCTGATTGCTGGCATTATTTAGTCATATTGGGAGTCAGAGGTGGTTCACCAACTAAAGTGTTGTCCAATTTTGCAAGTTTCCTAATAAATAATATAAGAAGGGCAAAATGGTCATTATGCTTGTAATTTTAATGGCCAAATTATAATCTTGACAAACCCATAGGGTTTAACCCTAAGGTTTAACATATAGAATTTGTAGGATTTTCAATTAGGATTTGTACAAAAATAAAAATTTTAGTTTCTAAAATTTGTAATTAGGGTTTCCTTAATTAGATTAGGTTTCTAATTACATTATACATGAACATTAGGGTATTATTTACTAATTATAATTATCCTTGCTAATTTAGTAATTAGGGTTTACAATTTTGATAATTAGGGTTACCAAATCACAATTAAGGTTTCTTATTACTAAATTAGGGTTCTAGTCATTAGGATTTTAAATTACTAATTAGGTTTTCCCTAATTAGCAATAAAATCTACCATACATAATATTAATCACATTAACATAATTTCTAACTGATCATAAACTCCTGTTTAAGTTTCACATTAGGGTTTTTCTAATTAATTTATAATACGCAATAAAAATTATATAACAAAAATCACTACACAGTCATGAACTATTATTTAAATTTCAAAATAGGGTTTAACAAATTTATTCTAGGATTTTGACATTATACACCATAATTGACCAACCATTAACAATATGTACATACAATACATATTTATAGCACTAAAAAATCAAAATATAATTAATATTATATTATTATTCTCATTCCTTGATCAAAATCCAAAATTAGGGTTTGGATTCCATATCTGATTTATCTTACATATTTAACATTATTAATTAAGTTAAAATAATTAACTTAAATAATCTAAACAAATTCATATAACAAAATATTTATTATAATAATTCTAATAATCATTTCATATATTATTTAAATAATATATAATCATATTTTCATGAAAATTAATTAATAAAAATATTTTTACTATAAAATTAATTATTATAAGAATATAGTTCATAATGATCAATAATTCTAAAATAAAATCATTTGTAATTATTCATGTAATAAATATATTTTATTTATCACATAAATACATACGCTTTGACTTATACATATTCCCCAAATTTATTTTAATAAATAAAAAAAAATTATATGCAAAATTTCTGATTTATTTATATAAAAAATAACGGGTTATTACATTCACCCTAGGGAAGGAGGCTACTTCTACCCATTTGGTGAAGTAGTCGATCATGGTGAAGATAAACCGATGCCCATTACTGGCTTTGGGCTCGATGGGCCTGATCACGTCCATTCCCCACATTGATAAGGGCCAAGGTGAACTCATGTTATGGAGCTCCCTCAGAGGGGCGTGGCTAGAATTTCCATGAATTTGGCATTGGTAGCATCTCTTGACATGATCATCACAGTCAGCCTTAAGCGAGAGCCAATAATGCCCTGTTCTGAGGATATTTTTAACAAGGGGCCGCTCATGTGTGGGCCACATACTCCACCATGGATTTCATCCATGAGCCTCTGAGCTTGGTCCTTGTCCAGACATCTGAGGAGACCTAGTCCTTCATCTCTTTTGTAAAGTGCATCTTCGTTCAGGTAGAACTTCATAGCAAGTCGATGGATCCGCCTTCTTTCAGTCGGGCATGCCTCAGCGGGTGTAGATCCATATCGCAAGTACTCCTTGATGTGCTGATACCAAGGGTGTTGTATGGGAGGTAGCTCATCCGATACTTCACCAATGTAATTCCCATAGGATGGAGCCTTTTGTAGGGAAAATGGGATGCTTGGCATGTTTTCCTTATCAGGTATGTTGATCAAGGAGGCCAAAGATGCAAGCGCATCCACAAAATCATTCCTATTCCGAGGAATGTGGAGGAAGGTTATTTCTTCGAACTTCGTAGTCATCTATAAAACTTGCCGATGGTAAGGCAACAAATGTAGCTCTTTAGTGTGATAGATTCATGTGGTTTGTCTGATCACTAATTTTGAATCTCCAAAGACAGTTAACCGCCTGATACCCATTGATTGGGCAAGTTTGAGTCCCACGATACAGCCTTTATACACAACTGTGTTGTTGGTGCTGACAAACTACAATTTGATGGTGACAGGATACTGCTCCCCCGTACCAGATACTAGAACTGCTCCAGCTCCAGAACCTTCCATATTAACAGCACCATCATATTAACTGTGTATCGTACTTATGGTGTTGCTTGCATTGTCATTACCCCTTCATTGGGAAAGTATGTTTTTAAGGGTTTGAAATCCCCTAAAGGTGCAGCGGCCAGTTGATTTGCAATTCCTTGACCTTTAATAGACTTTTGCATCACGTAGACGATGTGAAATTGCTGTAGGATCAACTGCCATCTGGACAGCCGATAATTTAACATGGGTTTACTGAACACGTACTGGAGAGGATCCACGTAGGATATAAGATGGGTTGTTTGACCATGAAGGTAATGTTGTAACCTCATGGAAGCCCATACTAAAGCACGACAAGTCTTCTCAATCAGAGTGTACTTGTGTTCACTACTGCTGAATCTTTTGTTGAGGTAGTAGATAGCTCGTTCGTAGCCTCTATCATCTTTTTATCCCAGCATGCAGCCCATGGCATTGTCATTAATGGACAGGTACATGAACAGGGGAACATCATCCCTGGGAGGTACCAAAATAGGAATGTTAACCAGCTGCTCTTTGATTGTAACGAAGGCTTTTTGACACTCATCATTCCATTTCATGGAGGAGTTCTTCCTTAACAACTTGAAGATAGGCTCACAGGTTGCTGTGAGTTGGGAAATAAACCTGTTAATGAAGTTGATCCTTCCCAAAAATGCTTATATTTCCTTCTCTCTCTGAGGAATGGGCATTTCCGTGATAGCCTGGATTTTGGTGGGATCCAGCTTAATCCTTTTGTGGTTGACTAGAAATCCTAGCAACTTACCTGATT
Organism: Panax ginseng; assembly: GCA_020205605.1. Lineage (NCBI taxonomy): Eukaryota > Viridiplantae > Streptophyta > Magnoliopsida > Apiales > Araliaceae > Panax > Panax ginseng. The sequence continues at coordinate 120,020,630 of CM035133.1, read as the reverse complement.
TAATACCAAAGGCGCACTTGGCTGGATTCAACTTCAAGTTGTACTTATGCAACCTGTTGAAGAGCATTTTAAGATGGTCTATGTGGTCTTCTTCCCTTCAGGATTTGACAATGATGTCATCCATGTAGATCTCTATCTCTTTATGTATTAAGTCATGGAAAAGAGCCATCATGGCCCGCTGGTAGGTAGCTCCGGTATTGATGAGGCCGAATGACAACCGTCTATAGCAAAAGGTTCCCCAAGGCTTGATGAATTCAATTTTCTCATAATCCTGTTTAGCAACCATAATTTGATGGTACCCCGCAAAACAATTAGCAAAGGAGTACATGTCATATTGAGCAGTATTGTCAATGAGAATGTGGATAAATGGCATGGGAAAGCTATCTTTAAGGCAAGCTTTATTCAGATCCCGATAATCCATGCAAACTCTCACCTTTCCTCCCGATTTAGGCACGAGAACTATGTTGAATAGCCATTCAGGGTATGTGGACACCATGATGATACCGGCTTGAAATTGTTTCATAATTTCTTGTTTAAACTTTAAACTCCACTCAGGTTTTAATCGCCTGAGCTTTTGCCTGATTGGCTTGAATCCCTCTTTAATGGGAAGGTGATGGATGACGATATCACTGGACAAACCCACCATATCTTTGTGAGACCATGAAAACACATCCTGGAATTATGTTAATAATGTAACCATGTCATTCCTTTGGTTTGGAGTGAGGTCTGTACCAATCTGGATTACCTTAGGGTTTTCTAAGGTTCTGAGGTTAAATGAGGTGGTTTGATCAAGATTTATTTTGGGTTTATCCTCGACCCATTCCTTGATCTCCTGAGGTATCTCATTGTCCTCTTGTATTTCCATCAAGTTTGAGTTCAATTTTTCATCAAAGTTACAGTCCTTGTGGAGAAAAGGCACCTCATCAGCAAGTATAGGCACATCTAAGTTCAAAGTCCCTTGTCGATAAATGCAAGGAGTGTTGATCCAATTGTCAAGGGTGAATTCCTGATGGACGACAGTGATGAAGTGGCTATCATCGTCCTCCTTCTCCTGAATAATGACCATAATGTCGGGACAATCATCGTCTGGAGTGTATCTATTTGTGTGCTCATCATAGAAAATGATGCGTATGTGAGACAAACTCCTGGCGATGTCTTGTTTATGTCTCTGTTCCTTTTCTTCCACTTCAGGATCAGGAATCAGGACCTCTTTTGCTTTAACCGGTATCGGTTTGGGAAATAGCATAGTCATAACATGAGCAGGAACCTTTCCCGGAGACCGTACAGGCTCAAGATTTGTATGTGGAGATAATCGTCGTGTGGCTAAAGATGAAGGAATCTGTTTATGCTTGTGAGGATTCCTGTGACTGGAGCTAGCAGAATAACCTAATCCAGTTATCCCTGTTTGACTAGGAAATTAAATTGGGCGCTTAATGCCCTGATGATCTTTGCCCAACCATTATCCAGGTTGATGACTTAATGACATCATCTCTTGAGTTGCTGACATTACCTCGGCAAAAATCTTGGGTATGAGAGGAGGAGCCCCAATGGGATGGTAATGAGTGTTGCTCACCTACAAGGCACGGGAACTAACCAGCTCAACTTCTGTGTTGAAGCTGATGAGTGGTATATCACCTTGTTCAGGACATTCCGGCTCAGCATTAACAATGATTAGGATATTATTGATAATGTACTTAAGTTGCTGATGAAGGGTGGAAGGGACGGCTCCAGCCATATGAATCCACAGTCTTCCCAAAAGCAGGTTGTATCCTGTGGCTATTTTGAGAACATGAAAGGATACATTGAATGTATGTGGACCAATCTTCATAGGTAATTTGATCTCCCCAATAGCATTTCATCGGGACCCATCAAAAGCTTTGATAACTGTATGGCTGCTTTTGATTCTCTTGAGATTGATATTCATCTTCTCCAAAGTGGCATAAGGACAGATATTCAAAGATGATCTACCATCTATCAAAACTCCTCCCACCATGTATCCGGAGGACAAAACCGCTATGTGTAACGGCTTGTAATGACCAGTCCCTTTGGGAGGTATGTCATCATCAATGAAAGATATCACATTGTTGTTAAAAATGTGATCAACTAGATGTTGGAATTTTTCAACATCCACTAATTTCGGCAAATGGGCTTCTTCCAAGACCCTTTGCAAGATCTTCCTGTGATCTTCGGAAGAAAAAACCAAGTCTAGTATGGAAATTTATTGTGGAGCTTCTCTTAAGCTTAAAACCACCTTGGCTTCATTATAGCCCATAGTATGGCGGAACTCTTTAATTTTCTTAATGGGAACTTTCCCCATTGATTTGATGGTAGGCTTCATCACCTGGTGGGAAAGATACAGTGGATTCTCCTTCGATACTGCAGCAGTTATGTAGGATGTGGATCCTTCAGCCTCTCCATAATTCCATGGAACTTTTTTCAGGGTGACAACATGATATTGTGGCCTAGATGTCAATGCAATTGCCTTCGGTATAACCACTTTCAAAAGATTGTCAACACCCTTGATTTGACTTGATTGTATTGTGGGTGGTCTGGTAGTCAAATCATCTTTAGCGGATATAACTGCTACGACCTCCTTCCATTTTGTAGGACATGTGTTCCCACTCTCGAGCAACAAAGTGTCATCATCTACCATCTGTAGGACACCGCTATCAATTAAATTATAAATGAGGTGGTGGAGTGCCCAGCATTCTTCTGTGTTGTGACCGAGAGAATGGGAGTGATACTAGCATACTTCATTAGAATTGAACCGTCTTGAACGGGGATTGATTGGAAGCAGAAGGGATGTAATTCTTCCTTCATTGATCAACATCTAAAATATCTCCTCCATAGGTTGGCCAAGGTATGTAAATTCCCTTTTATTGGCAAAATCTTGATGGGCTTTGGCACTTGCTCTTTTTGCAACTTTATCCTCTAGTGTTTCAATTTCTAAAGGCGATGATGGAGTATTTATAACAAAAGGAAGGAGACTAGCATGCTCCTGACTGACTAATTGGCGTGTGACTTGGTGTTGATGGATCACCAGTTCTGCCAATTGGTCTACTTGTTTACCAAGAGCTTTCATCTTTCGTTCCATTACATACTAGAACTGTGCATAATCCCATTTATCAGCACCATCCTTGCTGGTTTAGGAAGATTCAACAAAGGAATTGGAACTCTTTCCACTACTCCAATTAATCATATTAACATCTTCCTCTTTGTGTTGAGGAAGAGGGTTGTCTTGCACATGAGGTTGGTTGGGTTTAGTCACCACAATCTCCCCATTGTCGATTAAATCTTGGATCTTGTGTTTCAAGGCCCAGCAATCCTGAGTATCATGTCCTAGCGCTCCAACATGATAGGCACACTTCTGTGTAGCATTAAAACCCTTCCCATTCGGGTTGGCTGGTGGAAGAAGATGTGTAATTTTCTTCTGAGTTGTCAGAAGATTGAGAACATTCTCGAGTGAGTCCCCTAGGGGTGTGAACACTCGATTGCGTCGAACTTTTCCACCCTTTGGCAATGTAGGGTTGGAAGATTGTGCTTGAAAAGGGGAGTAGTTTCTCCTCTGGATAGGCATATTCTGACTGCCTTTCTAACCTTGTAGTATCAAGGAAACATCCTCCTCTTTCTTTTTATGGACCCTCCGGGGGTTGTTTCCATAAGTTCCGGACTGGATGTGCTCAGCAACAACTTTTAGAGCGGCTAGGTCTTGGATTTTTCCTGACTTCATTCCCATTTCAGCCATCTCTCCATGTTTGATCATTTCAAAAAATGGCCTGCCAATGCCAGCTAAGACTCTCTCATAGAAAGGAGCTTCTTGTATGTCTATGAAGGTCATCACCATTTCTGACTCAGTCATAGAGGGAATAACTTGAGCAGCAAGGCGCTTCCACCTTTGAGCATACTCTCTGAAAGATTCATTAGACTATTTCTTGACCTTGGTAATTTGGTACCGGTCAGGAGCCATCTGAGACTAGAAACTGTACTGACTGAGGATGGCATGAGCTAGCTCTTCCCAGCTATGGATCTTAGAATTGTCTAATCTGGTATACCATGAGCAGGCTTCTCCAGTTAAACTCTTTTGAAACAGCTGCATTCTAAGCTTCTCATCCTCGGCATAATATCCGAGTTCTCCAATGAATACCTTCAAATGTGTGTAAGGATCTCCCAACCCATTATACTTTTCAAAGTTAGGAGTTTTGAACTTCTCTGGATAATGGACACCAGGGAATATACAAAGGTGGGCATATGATACACTCCCGTGTGCTCCAATCCCTTTTATAGACCGGATGGTCTCTTCCATTTGAAGGATTTTTTTCCTGATATCACTGGTGTCTGGATCTTCTTTGAGATGGGTGTTTTCAAGAATTTTGTTGGACTTATCCAACTGAAAATTAGGTATTGGATTTGCTTGATCCGCACCTTATGTTCCTCCATGTGCAGAGGATTCTGTATGTATGGGCATTCGTGGAGCCTGAGTAGATTGGTGTAATTCTTTAAGCAGAACAACCAAATCTGTAATTTGTTTGCTTAATCTGTCAAACTCTTCACGAGAGATAGGAGCAGGATTAGTTTGATCAGATGAAGACATAATTGGCTTTAGGCTCGTGGCCTTCTTGGACTTTGAACGGGTAACATGCCCAATTGTTTCCCTACAAAAACTTATGTAGTTTAGTCTTAGGGAATGTATTAATGTTTACATGATATCATAATGTGTCCATTTTTAGGAGTATTATCCTGCAAAACGGATGTCAGTTAATAGTATGCTAGGCTTTAATATGCATGTACACATATTCTTTATATTTTCCATTACATAGGGATTGACATGGAATGAAATTACAAGTAATTATCTTTACAAGTAACTAAAAATGGAAAGCATAAAGAGACTTTCCTTCGCATTTGGTTCATCAGAGGTTGACCTATCTTAGGTTACTCTCTCGGCTTTTTAGCATGAAGGTTCCCAGATCATCGCAATTTACTTGATGGGAAGTTAATCCGGTCTTTCAACTGGAGCGAATCTGGGTGGTGCCTTTCTTGAGCCTCGTTGGAATTAGTCTCCCTACGAGTCCAGTAATCAAACACCGACAGGATAGCCTCTTGGGGGAGGAACCACACAACATACATTCAAATGCAACGTGTCTCATTGTTATGGGAATGATGTCATGTGCGAAGCACTAATATCGTATGCAGATATAGTGTAAAGCATTAAGTGCAGTAAGTAAATGCATTTGTACACATTCATCAAAAATGTAAATGCAACATCCACACACAAGCATATAACAGTTTTGAAAAGTTTGTAGTAGCGGCTTAAGTCCTCTTACTGGGTTCCCCAGTAGAGTCGCCACATGTCGACGTCGAGATTTTTACTATCCCTTTTCTGTTTTTGTCTTTTGGTGTTCTCATGTTAGGTGAGATTTGTTTGAAAAACCAAGTTGTGAAAAGGTCTGACATTTATATGTCGACGATTGGACTGTAAGAGTCGCCAGTTGGTATTTTTAAATGGTTGCACCAACTCAACCGAGAAAAGGTTTGCACATTGACCACGTGATATAACACTATTAAACTGGTCTGTGAAACCGAGATTCATTAGGGTCCGGGGACTTGCTTATACGGAGGGAAGGTGTTAGGCACCCCCCAACATCCGTGTTACCGCGGTGGCCGCCACTTTTTAATTAAACTATTATATGAATGTGTGTGTGTGTGGGTCAATGTGCAATTATTTAGAAGTAGTGTTATACTTCGTTCGCACCTATATACAAAGGGTTTGAATTTGTGTAAAAATTCAATTTTAAACAAGATATAGCAGTGATTTTTGTAACAGAGGTTTTTCAAACCCTTATGCTCAATAGTAATTGAGGACTTTGATACTTCCATTTTATTAAACGTTCGACTTGATTGCTTTTATTTTCGAGATGCGAAGCATCTTCGAGAAAATAAGATATATAGTAGTGTCGAACTCCTTGTGGGCATGAGAGTCATCTAAGGAATTTCAGACACCGTGAATAATGTACAAGATGTTTACAGCTGAAAATATCCATCACGGGAACCGAATCTAGATTCAGAAGACTGAATCTATGATCACATGATTCTTAGGCTCACATGATGTAGCAATTTATATAAAAGTTGTAAGCAGTTATATATATATATATATATATATATATATATATATATATAAGTAAATATATATACAGACTGTCAACCACCATGAAGCGAACTTCATGGGGGACTGTAAGTGTAAATATATAAAAGCGATAAATATATATAGAGAGACACGATCAACCACCACGAAGCACCTCCATGGGGGATCAGAAATATAAATAAGGCAGTAAAGACGATCAACCGCCACGAAGTAAACTCCAAGCGGAGCGAAATGTAAATAAATCAATAAAAACGATCAACCGCCACGAAGTAAACTCCAGGCGGGACAAAATGTAAATAAAGCAGTAAAAGGCCACGAAGTAAACTCCAAGCCTGACAAAAATATAAATATATATATATAAGTAGTAAACGCACTAGATATTATATCCAGGCTTAATCAAATAGAGTTTGATGGGTATAATATATATATATATAAGTATTTATATATATATATATAAATAAAAGCAGTAAACGCTCCAAGTATAAAATTCAGGCTCATTGAAAAAAGTCCGACAACAGTTTATATATGTATATATATATTAAAGCAATAAACTCTCTGGATATAAAATCCAGACTCATCGAACAAAGTTCGACCATAGTTTATATATAAGTATATATATATATATAAGCAATAAACGCTCCGGGCGTGAGTCCAGGCTCAATAGAGGCATAACTCGATAATGTTAGTCCATATATATATATATATATATATATATATATATATAAGGAAATAAAAGCCACGGACCGAAGTTCGGGCATACACACACAACACCACTCTCAACATGAAGAACGGTGTGTGCAAGATGTGGAGAAAAGGCTTTGAAAGGTGTAAGAAGGCTTACAGTGGACTGCCAAAGAAGACTTCTATAGCTTTAACTGAAAGAACACTCAATTCCCACCGATAAAAATATAGCAATATATGAGCTCACAAGTGTTTAAAATGAGAAAGCACTCAGTTTATAGGGTGTACAGAGCAAATTGGACAGGACTTCCTTGCCATTTTCTCTTACAAAATGACCACCCCAATCCCTCTATTTATAGAGGGGGGAGCCGCAGCCCGGGGTGCCCCGGGCTCCGCAGGTCCTGCCATCTCAAAGTACGTGCACGCGTGCAACGTGATGTCCGCTCAAACTTTCAGAACTTCAATCCGGGCATCCGATCAAGGTGTATAAGACTTTTTTCAGAGTGCTGTTTTCGAGAGCTACACAAATGACATGGGATTAGAGGTTGTAAGAAGTTAGGAAGATGGGACCATGCCCTTGGTCTTCAAGCTTCAATTTCCATCTGGTGTGCTGTCTTGTGTAGGAGTCACTCGGGATTGCAGCTATTTGGTTCTTGTAGGACACTACTGTGTAGAATGTATGTTGAAATGTGTTGAGACAACGTGTATGTGGGATCGAGGTGGAAAAATGATGATTTTCCCCTCATTAGGGTTATCTCCGGTTTGGGCTGATAAAGCAGTCGTTGCTCAGGGTTATCTCTGAGATTGAGCTTTTGTAAGTGTTGAATGTCCTCAAGGTTATCTGTGAGGTGTGCTTGACCTCCCGGGGTTATCTCCGGGTTTGGGACTGAGTGCCTTGGGGTTATCTCCGAGGTTGAAGCTAATTGCAAAGGTTGAAAAGAGTATCTCCGGGGTTATTTCTGGAACTGCAACTGCACTCCTCGAGGTTATTTCCGGAACTGCAACTTCACTCCTCGGGGTTATCTCCGAGGTTGAGACTGAAACTCCCGATGTGGTTTCCGGGATTGAATATCTCGGGGTTATCTCTGAGATGGAAAAGGCTTCTCCGGTGGGATTTCCAGAACTGGAACTGTTTTGTCATCTAGGGTTATCTCTGAAAGGCGATTCTGCTATCCTGCAATGTTAGTAACAGGAATGCAAAATTTTGAGTGTCTATAAGAGTCTAAAATATATCTTCATACAAAAGTACTTAAACATGAGATAAAGGAAATGGCTGGAGTTGATAAAGGATTATGACTGCGATATCCTATATCACCCAGGAATAGCCAATGTAGTGGCCGACGCCTTAAGTAGAAAGGGTCAGGAAAAGTTGTCTATGTTAACGACTCAAACTGAGTTAATAATAGAGATGGCTAGAATGGAGTTGGAGGTGAAGTTACTGATTGAATCGGGTTAGAGATTGTTTACAACGGAGATTCGATCTACTATTCTAGAGAGAGTCAAGGAAGTACAACTCAAAAATGATGAGTGTGATCAGATGAAGACACGGCTAGCAGATGAAAAAGATATTAAGTATAGTCTTGATAATTAGGGATTATTAAGATTTGAAGAAAGAATTTGGGTTCCGAATGAAACAGAATTAAAGGAGGAAGTGTTACGAGAGGCTCATAGTTTGGGGTACTCGATTCATCTTGGTAGTACTAAGAAGTATCAAGACCTTTGACAGAGTTTATGGTGGCCGAATATGAAGAGAGAGATAACAGAATATGTGAGTAGGTTCTTAACTTGTCAAAAAGTTAAGGTCGAACATCAATGACCAAGTGGCTTGTTACAGTCATTGGAGATTCTAGAATGGAAATGGGAACATATCACAATGGACTTTGTGGTTGAACTTCCAATTACACAGAAAGGGTACGATGCTATTTGGGTAATAGTGGACCGACTGACAAAGTTGGCTCACTTTTTGCCAATAAGAGTCAAGTATAATTTAGATCACCTAGCTAAACTTTATGTTAAGGAAATTATTTCCAGACATGGGGTACCAGTTTCGATAGTGTCAGATCGTGATCCACGATTCACATCAAACTTTTGGAGAAGTCTGCAAGAATAGTTGGGAACGCAGTTGAAGTTAAGTACATCGTATCATCCACAAACAGATGGGCAGAGTGAAAGGACAATTTAGATGCTAGACGATATTCTGAGATCTTGCGTTATGGATTTTAAAGATAGTTGGGATGATCATGTACCATTAGTAGAGTTTGTGTATAACAACAATTATCATGCGAGCATAGGCATGCCGCCTTACAAAGCTTTATATGGAAGGAAGTGAAGAACACCATTGTGTTGGGATGAAGTAAGAGAACGCCGAATGCTATGACCTGAATTGGTCAAGAAAATAGCGGATATAGTTAAGCTGATATGAATATGACTAGTAGCAGCTCAAGACAGATAGAAGAAGTATGCAGATTCGCATCGAGTGAACAGAGAGTTTGAAGTAGGCTCATATGTATTTTTAAAGGTATCTCCCTGGAAAGGAAAGATATGCTTTGGGAAAAAGGGAAAGTTAAGTCCAAGATTTATAGGACCTTTTGAGATATTAAAAAGGGTAGGAGAGGTAGCTTATATGGTAGCATTACCTCCAGACTTAGAATGAATACACAATGTGTTTTACGTATCTGTGTTACGTCCTTATAAGCCAGATTATAAGCACGTAATAAAGTATGAGCCTACTCATATTGAGAAAGACTTAACGTATGAAAAGATACCAATTCAAATTGTTGATAGAAAAGAGCAAATTCTGAGGAATAAAGTTATACCTTTGGTAAAGGTGTTATGGCAGAACCACGATGCCGAAGAAGCAATGTGGGAACTTGAAGAAAAGATGAAGAAGAATTACCCTCAGTTGTTTGTTTAATTTTAGCGGGATTCTGGGGACAGAATCTTTATAAAGGGGGGAGAATGTAACGACCGAGAAAATCAGATTATTTGTAAAATAATTTTATTTGATTAATTAATGAATAAAATTATTATATATGTTGTTTATAAAGAGTAAACAAGATAAAGGTTGTTCTATAACCTAAAAGTGTCGTAATATCGTAGTATTCTGGCTACGTGAAGGAATTAAAGTGTTTGAATTTCCAAGATGAAAATAAAAGCTTTCCGAGAAATTTTTCGAAAAACATTATTCATCCATTTCTGCTCAGAAATTATTTTTGAACATCCGGGAAATACGTAATGATAGAATAATAAGGAAGGATGGATTATGTAATAATAATTCAACTATGACAAACGCAGTTTTTCACCTGCGTACTAAGTTCAAGAATGTTAGGGAAAGTAAAGATTAAATAAATGATGATCGTATGATAAGCAAGTATTATACGAGGTAATGAATACGAGTATTATACAAAGTATTATACGAGTATATATGAAAGATAGTATATCGTATATGATGAATGATTATACAAACTAGTATATGCAAAGAATATAAAGATTATATGTTAAAAGCCTTTAGCTAAATTGTAATGGACTTGTAGGATTTGTGTAGGAATTGGGCAAGCCCAAGTACAAACTTGTTTAGGCCCAAACATTAATAATGTAAGCCCAAATTAAGGCCCAAAGTTAATAAAACTTAAGCCCAAACCAAGAACCGGACCCGTGGATCGAACCGATGGGTCACTAGGTAATAAAACCCATGGGGCAACCCATGTGGGCCCCATGAGTGAGTCATGGCCAGCCAAATTGGTGGCCAAGCAAGGGATAAGTGTTGTGGGGTGCAAGAAATGAATAGTAAGGAGGTGGAATAGTAAGGAGGTGGGGCTTAATGACCCTTATGCCCTCACCTTTGAATTTCTATAAATAGAAGAGTTAGTTAGTTCATTTTTGCCTTATTCAAATTTCCACCAACATCTTAGAGCTTATATTATTGAGAGAAAAGTGAGAAGAGTCTTGCTAATTCAAGAAGAAAGAAGAAGAAAGAAAGCTAGAACATCAAGGGTAAGAAATCCTAAACCATTATTCTCTATCTCTTCAATTGTAGTTTGATAGAGAAGTAAATATTGGTGGAGCATATATGATAAGGAGTGATAAGGATGGCTATTAGAGGACTTAAACCTTCATAAACCATGTTGTAAGTGAATCATAATCATAAAAGTTATGAACTAATAAAGAACATTGAAGAATTGTCATTTTATTGTTGATGGACAAGTTTAAAATCATCGTGTATAGGATTAAATGATATATGTTTGGTTACGATGATAGAATGATGGAATAAATCCATTTTGAATGGTGTAAAAATCTCAAGTAACGAAGTTATGGTGAAATTTACGAGATTAGACGATAATCGTCGAAATCATTAAATTCTCAGAATGAAAGTCAAAAGTCACTGCTGAACTCGAAAACATTAGTTTTCGATGGAGAGTAGTCTAAGTTTGTATTTTAGAGTTGCGAACTAAAAAATGGTCAAATTCTTACTTAGAACGAAGAAACGAGCTATGAACGTTCACGAACGTTTATCTAATTCGTAATAAAGAACTTAATTAGTGAATTCCGTGTTAATGGATTTGAAAATATAAAATTCTTAGATGAAATAGTTCATGTGATTTGTGAATTAACGGCTTTTGAACGAGCCAATTCAAACTTATAATGAATAAGTTATGAGCAGGAAAATTTCGTAAGAAGAAAAATCGGGAAAATTTTCTCGAGGAGGGAGGAGGTAGCAGCCAGTACACGCCCAAGGCTTTTAGTTTTTGCTGCAAAGACCTAACCAAGCCATCACTCATGGTTAAGTCACGTTGCAGCGCGGCACATAGTTTATAGAGTGGAGCCACATTGCCGGAGCCGGACCTCAAGTACTATCAAGTCACGCCGTAGCGCGAGACTTAGTAAAGAAAGCTGGCGCCGCAACGTCAGCACTATGAAAGAGCCAGAGAAGAATAAACATGAATGTAAATAATCTAGAAGTTGATTAATGGTGAGTTATTACCTTAATAAACTTAAAGTAAGCTCCTTAAAGATGATTATAACCTTAAGAATTACAATTGAAGATTTACGAAAGATTACTTGAATGTAAACACAAAGTAATACGATAAACCGTAACAAACGTTAACCAATCTAAAGAATGATTAGATTGAGAAGAAGGGTAAGATACATTAGTGACCATACATGATTGTTTATGACCTAATGTGGTATTTTATGTGATTATGTATTGTAGAAAAATTAAAGAATCAAAGGAAAAGTGTATTAACTATAGAAGACACTGAAGGCAAGAGTTCTAACCCTTGTCTATGTTCATTCTAGACAAGCTTTGTAATTCATGTATCTTATGCATGAATTGATGTATAATGAAGTCAAAGCCAATTCCTTCAGCTAGACTTAATGTATTTTATGGATTTCTTATAATCTATCAAAATATTATCAATGTTGCTATCTTTTACCAACTATTTTGGTATGGATTTCAAAGAAAGACTGAGTATGAATAAAGAAATGTTTTGTCATCAAACAACAGGCATGTGAGGTTGCCAAAACTTAAACGTAGATACGTTTAATGAATTAGTGTTGTACAACATAGAGTACTATAGGTCGATCACCTAGACGTGCTCGTAAGATATGTCGAACTTACAGACTTGGTGTTAGGTTATCCTTTTCAAAGAAAGAATGAAATGCTCAAGGTCTTGGACCAAAATTTATGTTTAATGAATGTTATTCATTGTGAAATATTTTAAAGAAAAGAGAAGTGCTATTTTGAATTATCTATGGCACTTCATAACTATCGCTTCAGTTATTAAAGATATACGATTCATATGATTCAAGCCTATTGCTTAAATGAAATTGTCATACTTGCTGAGCTAGTTATGCTCACTCTTGCTTGAACCATATGAATGCAGCTAAGACCGAATGATCGGAAGGACCTAGTAGAGATAAAGGGAAGGCTAAGGCAGACCAATAAGCAATCTTTGTAATAGTATAGTATGAATGTTGTAATTATTTGATATTATGACAAAGAACACATGTAATGGTTACAAAGAACCTGGGAAAGGGAATATTGTTTTGGAATATATAGAAGACATATTCACTCTTTTGAGTTATTTTAATTGAATGTATGTGTGAGCTGTTGCACCGTGTAGCACCATCTGTCGGGTTGGAAGATACCCAGATTTTGGGGCGTAACAGTTTATCCTTTGGTATGCCTACAATCATCGAGGTTGCACTATGATCGTCGAGTTCACTACTGAATCCACTCTTCGATCGTTGTTTATCTTGGTCCTTGTGGTGATCTTTGACTTAGCACTCCTTCTGAGTTGAGGTAGCTCATGAAGGGCCAACCTCTTAGAGTGAACTAGGGACCGGGTTTGTCCCTGAGGCACTTATCAGAGGAGTTTCTTGAATTTATTAGGAATGTTGTCACCACAGGATGCTTCTTTGTCATGACAAGGCAGTTCTACGATCGTGGTTCTTCTTTAATCACCTCTACAATTTTAAACATAGCCTTTCTGTAGGGTTAGCACACACTAGATCGTAGAGTTTTATAGTTGCAAATTTAGCATGCCTAACTCACTTATCAATTTATTAAATCTGGATTCATCTAGAGGCTTTGTAAAGACATCAGCAAGTTGATTTTCAGTAGGGATGTATTGTAAAGATATAGTTCCATTTTGAACATGATCCCTAATAAAAAGATATCTTATTTCTATATGCTTAGTCCTAGAATGCATGACAAGATTGTGTGTTATTGCTATGACACTTATGTTATCACAATGAACATGTATAGATTTGAAATCAAACCCATAGTCTGCTAGCTGATTTTCATCCATAAGATTTGAGCACATGTGAAATGCCGTAAACAATGTATTCAAATTTCCGCTGTTGAGGTAGATATCTTGAGTTTTGCTTCTTGCTAAACCAGACACAAGTCTGCTTCAGAAAGCAACCCACGGTGCCATCGGGTACTTTTTCTATCAATCTTCCATCCCGCAAAATCAAAGATCTCAGATATCCTATCAGATCAAAGGAGGACTCCTTGTGATACCAAAGTCCCAAGTGAGGTGTGCCTTTGAGATACCTGAAAATCCTTTTTACAGTAGTTAAGTGTGATTCCTTAGGATTAGCTTGAAATCTAGCACATATGCATGTTGCAAACATTATTTTTGGTCTACTGGTAGTTAGATATAGAACAGAGCCTATCATACCTCTGTATTGAGTTATATCAATACTTTTATCTTTCTCATCTTTATCAAGCTTGGCTGCTGGAGCAATTGGTGTTTTCATGGGAGAGGCTGATTCCATACCATACTTTTTAAGTAAGTCTTTAATGTACTTAGCTTGGTTTATGAAGATACCTTCATTAGTTTGCTTTACTTGTAATCCAAGAAAGAAATTCAGCTCATCCATCATGCTTATTTTGAACTTGCTCTGCATAAGCTTGGCAAATCTCTTACACAGTTTTTCATCAGTAGAGCCAAAAATAATGTCATCAACATATATTTGAACTAATAGGATTTTGTTTTTGTGCTTTCTAAGGAATACTGTGGTGTCTACTCTACCTCTAGTAAAACTATTTTCAATAAGAAAGTTAGTTAATATTTCATATCATGCTCTAGGTGCTTGTTTAAGTCCGTATAAGGCTTTGTCTAATCTATAGACATAATTATAGAGAGTTGGATTGATGAAACCTGGAGGTTGCTCCACATATACTTCTTCTTAAAGTTCACCATTCAGGAATGCACTCTTGACATCCATTTGAAAGACTTTGAACTTCATGTGTACAACAAAGGCAAGGAATATCTTGATGGCTTCTAATCTGGCAACAGGTTCGAAGGTCTCGTCATAGTCGATGCCTTCTTCTTGAAAGTAACCTTTGGCTACTAGTCTTGCCTTATTCCTTGTTATCACCCCATCTTCATCCATCTTATTTCTGAAGACCCACTTGGGATCAATAACTGGGTGGTTTCTTGGTCTTGGAACTAATCTCCATACTCTGCTTCTCTCAAACTGATTTAGTTCCTCATGCATGGCTTCGATCCAACTTGAGTCTTCCATAACATCTTCTATTTTCTTGGGTTCCATTTGCTATAGAAATCTTAGATAGAAGCACTCATTTTGGGTGGCAGATCGTGTCTTGACTCTAGCATTTGGATCTCTAATGATCAGGTCTTGAGTGTGATCTCTTTCCCATCTATTTCTTATTAGAACATCTGATCTGATCCCCTCCTGTCTGAATTCTTCAAGATCAACTTTTGCTTCTTAATGTGGAGGTTCATTGTCTGGCATATCTCTTTCTACGATCTTCTTTAAAGGCTCAATGATTTCATTTTTTGGGACTACGATCGTGGTGTTGAGCTCGACTGCCTTGTTCATAGTGTCTGAGTTGTCGTTCGTAGTGTCTTAAGACACATTTTTGTCCAAATTTGTTTCATCAAAGATGATATGAATCGAGCCTTCAACACTTAGCGTCTTTTTGTTGAACACCCTATAAGCCTTACTTCTGTGGCATATCTGAGAAAGATTCCTTCATCTGACTTGGGTTGAAACTTTGTTAGATACTATTTCCCATTGTTGAGAATATAACATGCAAAACCGAATACATGAAAGTAGCTGACACTTGGCTTTCTTCCTCTCCACAGTTAAGTAGGAGTCTTCTTTAATGTAGATTGCACAAGAGATGCATTACGAGTGTAGATGCAAAGTGTTGATAGCTTCTTCCGAAATATTCAGCAGCATTTTCTGTCGCTATTAGAGTTCTTCCACCTCAATCAATGTTCTCGTTTCTTTCTCTCAAATTTACTGCTTTTCTTTGAGGAGTTCGTGGAGCTAAGAAGTTGTGACTTATGCCATTGTCTGTGTAGAACTGGTCCATCTCAGAGAAGTCGAATTCTCTACCATGATCACTCCTTATAGCCTTGATTTTCTCCCTATCGACGTCGGGATTTTTATTTGTCCCTTTTTCGTTTCTTGTTTTCTAGTGTTCTCATGTTATGTGAGATTTGTCTGAAAAATAAGTGAAAAAGGTCTGACATGTATCATGTTGACGATTTGACTGTAAGAGTCGCCAGTTGATGTTTTTAACTGGTTGCACCAATGCAACCGAGAAAAGGTTTGCACATTGACCCTAGTGATGTGACACTGCTAAATGGGTCTATGAAACCGAGATTCATTTGGGTTCGGGGGTTTGATTATGTGGATGGAAGGTGTTAGGCACCCCCCAACATCCGTGTTGCCACGGTGACCGCAACTTTTCAAGAAACTGTTATATGAATGTGTGTGTGTGTGTGTGTGTGTGGATCAATGTGCAATTTATTTGGAAGTAGCGCGAGGCCTCGTTCGCACCTATATACAATAGGGTTTGAATTTATAGAAAAATTCAGTTTTAAACATGATATAGTAGTGAAGTTTTGTAAAAGAGGTTTTTCAAACCTCGTGCTCAATAGTAATTGAGACGTTTTCATACTTCCATTTTATTATTAAATGTTTGGCTTGTTTGCTTTTATTTTCGAGATGCGAGGCATCTTCGAGAAAATAATATGCAGCATTGCCGAACTCCTCATAGGCATGAAAGCCATCTAAGGAAATTCGGACACCGTAAATAATGTACAAACAGCTTACAACTGAAAATGTCCATCACGGGAACCGAATCTAGATTCAGTAAACTGAATCTGTGATCACATGATTCCTAGGCTCACATGATGCCGCAATTTATATGAAAATCAGTAAGCAGTTATATATATATATAAAAGCTATAAATATATATATAAAGATATGATCAACCACCATGAAGCACCTCCATGGGGGATCGAAAATGTAAATAAAGCAATAAATGTGATCAACCGTCACGAAGTAAACTCCAGGCAGGACTGAATGTAAATAAAGCAGTAAAAAACGATCAACCGCCACGAAGTAAACTCCAGGTGGGACGGAATGTAAATAAAGCAGTAAAAGGCCACGAAGTAAACTCTGAACTGAGAAATGTAAAATATATATATATATATATATATATATATATATATATATATATATATATATATCCCAATGCGTTTATCGCTATATATATATCCGATGCGTTTATCGATTATATATATATATATATAAAAGCAATAAACTCTTGGATGTAAAATCTAGACTCATTAGACAGAGTCTTACAACAATTCATATATATAAGTATATATATATATAAAAGCAATAAACGCTCCAGATGTAAAATCCAGGCTCATCAGACAGAATCTAACTACAATTTATATATATATATATATATATATATATATATAAGTAAGTAAATGCTCTAGACATAAGTCTAGGCTCAATCGAGGCATAACTCGATAATGTTAGTCCATATATAAATATATACATATATAAGTATATATATACAAACAGAAATGAAAACCACAGACCGAAGTCCGGGCATACACACATAACACGACTCTCAATGTGAAGAATAGTGTGTGCAAAGATGAAGAGAAAGGCTTTATAGAGTGTGAGAAGGCTTACAGTGGGCTACCAAAGCAGGCTTCTATGACTCTAGATGGATAAACACTAAGCTCCCTCCGGTAAAATACAACTATATGTGAGCTAACAGGTGTTTAAAATGAGAAAGCACTCAATATGGGGTGTGTACAGAGCAAATTGGACAGGGCTTTCTCGCATCTTTCTCTCTTGAATATGGCCACCCCAAGCCCTCTATTTATAGAAGGGGGAGCCGCAAGTGTACTATGGCGACCGTGGCATGATGCACTGCTTGATCGTTCGGGGGTGCCCCAGTTCATGGTCCGCCATCTCAAGCACGTGCACTCGTGCACTTTGATGTCCACTCTAACTTGTAGAACTTCAATCCGAGCATTTGAACGAGGTGTACAAGACCATCTTCAAACTGCTTTTGTCGAGAGTTATGCAATGTCATGGGATTAGAGGTTGTACGAAGTCAGGAAGAGGGGACCATGCTCACGGTCTTCAAGCTTCAAATTCTATCCGGTGTGCTGCCACACGTGATAGTCACTCGGGATTGGAACTCCTTGGCTCTTGTGGGACATTGTTGTATAGCAATGTATGTATGAAATGTTGAGACGACGCGCTGGGGTTGAGGTGGCAAGATAACAATTTTTCCCCTCACCGGGGTTATCTCCGATTTGTACTAATAGCAGACGTTGCTCAGGGTTACATCTGAGATTGGACTACTATAAGTGTTTGAATTCTATAAGGTCATCTGTAAGTGTGCCTGTCTTCCTGGTGTTAGCTCCGGGTTTTTAGAATGAGTGCCTCAACAAGAGGTCTGAGGTTGAAGCTGATTGCATGCATTTGAAACAAGCATTTCCGGAGTTATCGCCGAAACTGCAACAGCATTCCTTGGGGTTATCTCCAAGGATGAAACTCGGGGTTATCTCCGAGGTTGGAATTGATACTCCCGGTGTGTGTTCCGGGGTTGAAACTGAACTTCTGGTAGTATCCGGAACGGATGTGAGTTGTCTTCCAGGGTTATCTCTGAAAGACGAATCTGCCCTCCTGCAATATTAGTAACAGGTGTGCAGAAAATTTCAAGTGTCTATAAATTCCCCTCTTTATCATATTCATGCAGTGAAATGCATGGATAGGATAAAGAATCCTAGACACTTGAAATGTAACTAGATAAACATGATGTTATGTGCAACAACATGATGCAAATGTATGATACATGGGTTTTGTTGGATTATTTTCCAACATGATGGGATGATTGCCGGTTCCCTGTTAATCCTGTCGAAGATGACAATCAGTGATGTCTTGGACATGCGATCCAAGTCTTCAAGTATGTTGACATAGGGGTTATCACCAAAGTCCTAGATCCTTGATACAAACTTTACTCCAAAGATGTGCCTCTCGTGTACAAGAGATCTGTGCGGATAAAGCTTTGTCTATTTGAGGATGTGTATAATATACACCATAATCATGTCGGAGTTACTGCCAACAGTGTGTATTATCAGGGCTGCCTGACCTTTGTTGATGTATATATCACCGGATAGATCCCTGCTGGGCAAACTATCAAGGCTGCTTGACCTTCATTGATGTGTGTATCAATGGTTGCATTGCGTTGTGACCCCCGCCGGGGAAGGTTGTGGATAAGTGCAATGATGGATGAGATCATCGAATGGCCTCCGATGCTTCGATGGGTTTACTTTCCATCGGTTGAAATGACATCAAGGCTGCTTGACCTTCATTGACACATACATCAATGGTTGTACTGCGTTGTGACCCCCGCCAAGGATACTTTATCAACGTTTGACTTCGACGTTGTGACCCCTGCCGGGGATACTTTATCGATGTTTGACTTCGGTATTATGACCCCCGCCGGGGATACTTTATCAATGTTTGACTTCGGCGTTGTGACCCCCGCCGGGGAACACGTCTTTTAGGGTTATGACCCTATGTTGGGCGGCATCGGACCTATGTGAGGCATTGCCGAGCATAATTTGCAAAAGCTGAGCTCATCTATATAGTATACATTGCATTCAGGCGAATACCAATGAGTGATGTGCGAAGCCAGAGTTTGGCCCATGAAAACCAGGATTCCAGGCTATTCCGCTTAATCGCGTAACATTTTTATTCCTGATTCGGCCTTATCAGCATGTGAAACCTCCTTTATAACTTGAACTGAACTAAACCGGATGGGTGGGACCCATTCTCGCTATATCTTTTTATAGGCCTCTATTAGATGTAGGGCAGTTTTTCCCCATTTCCTTGTATTTCTAATTGTACAGAGATGTATTAGATGGTGATGTACTTAAGAATGTATATACTATTATTCCCTACATCATATTGACATCTATTCTTTATCATGCATGTTATTATGTTATGCATATGTACGTATGTCCAGATATATTCAGCATTGACCCCTGGATGGTCTTATGACAGGGCCCGTACAAATGTCTTCTTCGATAGTTAGCCGTATTGATCATACCCCCACCATTTTTTATGGCATCTGGTATGCGATCATGGTATGATAGCATGTCACCATCAAACAGGGTGATTGTAGATCATCTGTGGCATCATACTATGACCCTGTTGATGTTTTGAGTTCCCATGATTCGTGGAGGCATCTTTGGAGCACTAGGTATCGGAGAGACAGGTTTTCTGATTTGGGACCCAGGAGTTGACTCCTACTCTGGAGGAGTATGCTCGTTTGACGATGCTGCCACTGGATAGACCTTGTGTACATATGGCGATTAGAGACATGAGTAGGCAGTTCATGACCCTCACTGGATTGAGGCGTAGGGTGGTGCAGGATGAGCTCACATCTGGCCATGTTATATCCCAGCATTTTTTGTTTGATAGAATTGGCTCAGAGGATAGTTATGCATGGTATTTCGGGGATTTCACCACACTGGAGGATCATTGGCGTTTGGCCAGAGTAGATGTACTGCTATTGTGCATAGTGTCGTATGTCTATATACCATGGTATATGGATGAGTTAGACATAGGAGTCATCATGGCAGTGAGAGCTCTCAGGGAGGGTCACACCATTATACTGATGATCATAACAGAGACTCTGAGATCGGCCACATACTGTTGCACTTATCCGACAGGAGTGTTTACAGGTAGCTCGATTATGCTGTACGTGTGGTTTATGTCACACCTGAGACCGATTGGCACTTTTAAATGGCATAGGTATTGTTTCACCCATGATATAGCCATGTTATACTCCTTTTAGCCTGCGAAGTGTACAGATGCTGCATCTTGGTCAGCTTTCTTGGCAGGGATCGGAGATCCATTTGATATATTGCTGTGTACAGGGCTTAGTTCACCTTACAGCTTCATCACTCATGCTCCAGGCATGGATTATCTTCTTCTGGCTAGTTTGAGAGGCATGATTACTTACCACCCACTGGCCGTGATGTGTTAGTTTGACCAGTTTCAGGATTTTCATCCTTTTGAGGGGGCATCGAGTCAACGCTTCGCTTCTCGCCACTTATCAGCATAGGATAGATCCAGGTTGTATGCCTGTTGGGATCAGTGAGAGTTAGCTGAGTTTTTTGTCAGTCATTCGGGTTGTTCTGCAAAGTATTCCGCATGGATGGAGACAGAGACTGCATCGGCTGTGGTAGTATCCACAGTGCAGGGGCCTAATTTTGAAGATGAGGAGCCTATGGAGAAGACTGATATTCCCATTGGGGAGGATTTGACTGGTGGGTTGTCAGCATTTGTGATGGATTCTCCCACTACGAGTGCTACTGTGATTCAGCATTCAACATAGTATTTGGAGCAGAGTCTACATTTGATGACCTTTGATAGAGATCAGGCTAGGACCTTGATGTTAACAGCTCTTGTTGGAGAGGCGCTGCTCTATTAGAGAGAGACGAGACCAAATCAGCCAGAGATGCATTGATTGTAGAGCGGGATGCTGCCCTATCTGCCCAGGATGCAGCCATCACAGATAGTACTTCAGTGAGATCCCTTACGACTGGCATCCTTTCCGATATGAGTGCATATATTGATGAGCATCATGCTATCATGCAGTTAGCTTCTGATCTGCTAGCTCATGTAGATACCATTGGGCAGGAGCTTGCAGCGTTACCTCTTTCTTCAGAGAGGGATGCTATGCTAGATCTGATAGTTCGCATACACACAGATCCATAGATAGACTTGTATTTTCTTGCACAGACTAGCTTAGCCATTTTATCATGTACAGCACATAATGTATATATCAACCAGTATTATATACGGTAAAGAAATATATTTTGATTTACTTCCCTTTCAGTTGTGACTTGATACTTGCTTGATATTTTCCTGTTTCTTCAGGACTTGTGATCTTGATGTATTCTAAACTCATCCTTGATGTGTGGACATTGAGATGTCGTAGGATCTTTCAAAACGGATCATTGATCTGTGCATATCCCTACCATCTTTGGTGTCTTAGGACTGGTCTATGTATGGAAATATGGAGAGGAGTGTGGCTTTTCCTCTTTGAGATTGACCGCACCACAGATGGTCGCCAGTACTCCTATTTGTGAGAAGACTAGTTAATTCCATCTCTTATGGATTGGTGTTGCTCTTTGAGGTACAACCGCAGCTTAGATGGTCGCCAAATCTCCTATTTTTGTAGCAGTAGTATGAGATGTGGATCCTTCAGCTTCTCCATAATTCCATGGGACTTTGTGTAAGTTGACAACAGGATACTGTGGTCTGAAGGGTAAAGAAATTGGCTCTAGTGCAGCCACTCTCAAAGGATTGTCAGCTACTTTGAGTTGAATTGCTTGTATAGGAAATGGTTTGACAGTCTCATCATCCTCAGCGGATATAACTGCTACTAGCCCCTTCTATTTGGTAGGACAGGTATTCCCACTCTCGAGTATCACAGTGTCATCGTCTGCCAACTGCAGGACACCGCTATCAATTAAATTCTGAATAAGGTGGCAGAGTACCCAATATTCTTCTGTGCTGTGACCGTGATAATGTGAATGATATTGACATACTCCATCGGAGTTGAACCGTCTTGAACGGGGATTGATTAGAGGTAGAAGGGAGGTAATTCTTCCTTCGTTGATTAGCATCTAAAATATCTCCTCCATAGGTTGGCCCAGGTATGTAAATTCCCTTTGATTGGCAAAATCCCAATGGGATTTAGCATTTGCTCTCTTCATAACCTTATCCTCCATAGCTTCACTTTCTGAAGGTGATGGTGGAGCATTCATAACAAAAGGAAGGAGATAAGCATGCTCCTGGCTGACTAACTGGCATTGACTTTATGCTGATGGGTCACCAGTTCTGCCAATTGTTTAATTTGCTTATAAAGAGCCTTCATCTTTCATTCCATAGCAACTTGGAACTTTGCATAATCCCATCTGTCAACACCGTCTTTGATAGTTTGGGATGATTCACCATTAAAATTGGAACTATGTCCAATGCTCCAACTAATCATGTTGACCTCTTCTTCTTTGTGTTGAGGAAGAGGGTTGTCTTGCACATGAGGTTGATCTAGTTTGGTAACCATGATTTCACCATTATCTATTAAATCTTGGATCTTATGTTTCAAGGCCCAACAAACTTGAGTATCATGTCCAGGTGCCCCGGCATGATAAGCACACTTCTGAGTAGCATTGAAACCCCTCCCATTAGGGTTGGCTGGTGGAAGAAGACGCATGATTTTCTTCTGAGTAGTCAGAAGAGCAAGAATATTCTGGAGCGAGTCCCCTAAGGGTGTGAACGTTCGAGGGCGCTTTACATCTCCACCTTTAGGCAATGGAGGGTTTGAAGGCTGTGCTTGGAAAGGGGAGTAGTTTTTCCTCTGTATAGGCATGTTCTGACTGCCTTTTTGACCTTGCTTTTTATGGACCCTCCAGGGGTTGTTTCCATAAGATTCGGACTGGATGTGTTCAGCAAGTGCTTTAAGAGCGGCTAGGTCTTGAATCTTTCCTGACTTCAACCCCATCTCAGCCATCTCTCCGTGCTTGATCATTTCAAAAAATGGTTTGCCAATACCAGCTAAGACTCTCTCATAGAAAGGAGCTTCTTGTATGTCTATGAAAGTCGTGACCATTTCTGACTCTGTCATGGAAGGAATAACTTGAGCAGCAAGGCACCTCCACCTTTGAGCATACTCTCTGAAAGACTCATTGGACTGTTTCTTGACCTTCGTAATCTGGTACCAGTCAACAGCCATCTGAGATTGAAAACTGTACTAAGTGAGGAAGGCGTGAGCTAGCTATTCCCAGCTATGGATCTTTGAGTTGTCTAATCTGGTATACCATGAATGGGCTTTTCCAGTCATACTCTTTTGGAACAGCTGCATTCTGAGCTTCTCATTTTCCACATAAGATCCAAGTTCTCCAATGAACACCTTCAAATGTGCGTAAGGATACCCTAATCCGTCATACTTTTCAAAGTTAGGGGTTTTGAATTTCTCTGGATAATGAACATCAAGGAATATGCAAAGGTCAGCATATGAAACACTTCCATGTGTTCCAATCCCTTTGAGAGCACGGATGGTTTCTTCCGTTTGAAGGACTTTCTTCCTGATATCACCGGTGTCTGGATCTCCTTTGAGATGGGTGTTTTTAGGGTGTTTGTTGGTCGTATCCAACTGAGGTTCTGGATTTGTTTTATCCAAACTTTGTGTTCCTCCTTGTGTAGAGGATTATGTGTGTATAGTAGATTGATGTAATTCTTTAAGCAAAACAGCCAAATCTATAATTTGTTTACTTAATCCATCAAATTCTTCTTGAGAAAATGCATTAGACTGGTCAGAAGAAGACATGATTGGTTGTAGGCTCGTGGCCTTTTTGGATTTTGAGTGGGTAACAGGTCCAATTGTTTCCCTACAAAAGACTTATGTAGTTTAGTCTTAGGGATAACGTAAATGCTATTATAATGTGTCTATTTTAGGAATATCATCCTACAAAAATGGGTGTTATTTGATAGCATGTCATGTATGCACAAATATTCTTCATATTTTCCATTACATAAAGATGAACATGGAATAAAATTACAAGTAAATGCTTTTACAAGTAATTAAAAGTGGAAAGTATGAAGCTACTTCCCTCCGCGTTTGGTTTATCAGAGGTTAACCTATCTTAGGGTTACTCTCGCGGCTTTTTGGCATGAAGGTCCCCAGATCATCGCAATTTACTTGACGAAAAGTTAATCCGGTCTTTCAACTGGAAAGAATCTAGGTGGTGCCTTTCCTGAGCCTCATTGGAATTAGTCTCCCTACGAGTCTAGTAATCAAACACTGACAGGATAGCCTCCTAGTGGAGGAACCACACAACATACATTCACATGCAACATGTCTCACCGTTTATGAAAATGATGACATGTGTGAAGCACTAATATCACAGATAGATATATTGCAGTGTAGTAAGTAAAAATGCATTTGTACACATTCATCATAAATGTAAATGCAACATTCACACACAAGCATATAACAGTTTTGAAAAACTTGTAGTAGTGGCTTAAGCCCTCTTACTGGGATCCCCAGCAGAGTCGCCACCTGTCGACGTCGGGATTTTTATTTATCCCTTTTCGTTTCTTATTTTCTGGTGTTCTCATGTTATGTGAGATTTGTTTGAAAAAATAAGTGAAAAAGGTCCGACATGTATCATGTCGATGATTTGACTGTAAGAGTCGCCAGTTGGTGTTTTTAACTGGTTGCACAAACGCAACCGAGAAAAGGTTTGCAGATTGACCCTAGTGATGTGACACTACTAAATGGGTCTGTGAAACTAAGATTCATTTGGGTTCAGGGGTTTGATTATATGGAGGGAAGGTGTTAGGCACCCCCCGACATCCGTGTTGCCACGGTGACCACCACTTTTCAAGAAACTATTATATGAATGTGTGTGTGTGTGTGTGGATCAATGTACAATTTATTTGGAAGTAATGTGAAGCCTCGTTCGCACCTATATACAAAGGGTTTGAATTTATAGAAAAATTCAGTTTTAAACATGATATAGCAGTGAAGTTTTATAAAAGAGGTTTTTCAAACCCTGTGCTCAATAGTAATTGAGACCTTTTCATACTTCCATTTTATTATTAAATGTTCGGCTTGTTTGCTTTTATTTTCGAGATGCGAGGCATCTTCGAGAAAATAATATACTGCAGATCTTAGAACTCCTCATGGGCATGAAAGCCATCTAAGGAAATTGAAACCGTAGTAAATAATGTACAAGTCGCCATAATTTGAACATGTCCATCACGGGAACCAAATCTAGATTCAGTAGACTGAATCTGTGATCACATGAAGCCGCAATTTATATGAAAAGCAGTAAGCAATTATATATATATAATCTATAAATATATATATACAGACATGATAAACCACCACGAAGCACCTCCATGGGGGATAAAAAATGTAAATATATAAAAGCGGTAAATATATATATATGGACATGATCAACCACCACGAAGCACCTCTATGGGGGATCAGAAATGTAAATAAAACAATAAATACGATCAACTGCCACGAAGCCCTAGGTTTATAGGACCTTTTGAAATGCTACGACAAGTTGGTGAAATGGCGTATGAGGTAGTTGTACCTCCGAAACTAGAACATATACATAACATTTTCCATGTTTCGGTATTAAGACCATATAAGGCCGATTATAAATATGTTATAGAATATGAACCGTTATAGTTTGAAAAAGACTTATCTTATGCAGAAATTCCGGTTCAAATAGTTGATAGGAAAGAGCAGGTTCTCAGAAACAAAATAATTGTGACACCCCCAAATTCGGGTTACCTGACCCCCGAGTTTGGTGTTCACGATCCACAATATAATAACATCTAACTACCCATTTATATATAAATAGGAATACATAACTCATTAACATATGTTGTTAATACATAAGTCCCAGGTTTTCTAACCTTAACATTACAACATTACCCTCCAGATAAACAAAAAGGGTTTACAATATAACATAATTATAATAATGTTCAACATAACTAATTTATCGCGATGCCTTTGCCTTTATTCTTCTTCACAACACCTTCTGCGACTTCGTCCCTAGCTGAAAGGTTTTATTTAGCAAGGGTGAGCAACAAGTTTGCCCCGCAAGTTAAGTCAAACAATAAATGTATAAGAATCAATAACAAGTCTTCTCGCCTTCTATGCAACAATAATCAGATAATGAAAGAGTACAACGCTTTCAAGGTTTTCTATGATATTCAAATGAATAATCAAGAATTAATTCTACAAAATAGCAAAGTGGAATTTTTTCCAGATTTATGCTGAGCGATCCATTGGATCTTGAATTTCTCTTCTCGGGTATCTATCAAAGATTTACTTTGATATATACTCAGGTGTATCAGATAACCATAAAGATTAAATCATACCCCTCTGCAAGTACTTAGAGTCGGCCAACTCCTTGTACCCTATATTATGTATAATACTTAAGTCACGCGCAAAGATAGAATATACGATCAAAAATATTCCCTTTATATAAAAGGTTGTTCTTCTCAGTCTCAGAATCAAGATTTTGATTTAACAATGAAATTCTGTGATTTCAAATTCTCTTCTCTTATCTTCTCTTCTCTTTTCAAACCTATCAAGTTTTTTTTTGATCTAGCCGAAAGAACTGGCATTGATCTATCAATAATAATTAAATTCTCTTCTCTTCTCTTCTCGAACCTATCAAGTTCTAACAAATGTTTGTCTAACCAAAATAATTGGCTAAGACATTTCTCAACATAATTCGGCAATAAACAGGAATTATATGTACTGTCAATACTAGCTTCTACGGATATGAATATCCAACAACAGTTATTCTACGAACGTATATTTTACGAATCAGTATTTCAATTTGAATTATTAAACATGCACTAACTGTGAATAATCAACAATAAATCCCTGGACGTGGTATAATTAGCAATAATTAACCACCAATAATAATTAAACAATATTAACTCAAGGTTGAGTTAGGAAACTTGCCTCTTCCGCTGATTACAGCTACACAATAAACTTATCTACTTTCGATAAACCTATAACCAATAATATTGGTCTCACAATTAGCACAATAATTCATAACACGCATCACTATAATCTACAGTCAAACTTCTCCTAGACACATTACCACGTAGCCACATCAGTATTTATAACCTATATAAACACTTATCAAGTCTAACTATTTCGGTCTGGTTGGACTTCGGTCCATTCTCGGTGTTCTGGTCACCTTATCCAACAATTAACACAGTAATTGTCAATTAAATTCGGTTTCTAAGCTTCAATATTAATTTAGATAAGTCAATTATCATTAATAATATTTTTCGAAAGCTTTTAATAATTTATAAGCAATTATTATAATTTATAATAATTTTTCAAACATCGAAATCATTTTTAAATAATTTAATCATCAAATAATCTTATCATCATTAATATTTAATAATATAAAAATATTAATGACATACTTGTCAAAATTTTTAAGTTATTATTAATAACTTAAAATATTTTTAAATCAACAATATTCTACTTAAATGATTTTTAAAATAATTAAAATCATTTTAAATCATCACCATTAATATCTAAATATTAATGAAATTATTATTCAAATATTAAAAGTCATTAATTATAACTTCAAATATTTTTAAATCATTTTTCTTATTTTTAAATCAATAAAATCATTTTTAATTCATTTATTTAATATAATAATTATATAAATCTAATATCATTAATATTAATTTATTAATGAAAATTCTCCAAAAATATTGAAAATTATATTTTATAATTCAAAATATTTTCTAACACTTTATTCTCATTTTAAAATGATTTTTATAATAATAAAATCATTTTTATCTAATTTATTTAATATATTAATTAAATAAATTAAACATCATTGATATTAAATTATTAATAAAAATTCTCTAAAAATATCAAAAGTTACATTTTATAACTAAAAATATTTTTAAATACTTTATTCTTATTTAAAATGATTTTTCATAATATTAAATCATTTTCCTCTAATTTATTTAATACACTAATTAAATAAATTAAATACCTTTTAATATTTAAATAATTATAAATATTAAAGAAAAATATTCCAATTGGTCAAAAATTATTTTTTATAATTTAAAATAATTTTAAAACCATTTTTTGTAATTTTTATAATTTATTTCTATTTTTAAATAATTTTCAGAAAAATCAAAAATTAGAAAATAATAAAACTGTCACTAAAGACCTTTAGCGACACTTGACTGTTGACTTAGGTGTTCTTGGCTCAAGAACACTGACAATCTCAGTGTACAAGGGGTCATGTTTGACCACACTTTAATCTCGGATCATGTATGTTCTGTCCATCCAAAAACTCAGATCTTGTAGTCATTATGTAACACTACAACTATCAATCAATTCCTAGGTCAAACAACAAACACACAAGGAGATCTGGGCGATCAAAACTCTTGTCAGACCATGCCTGGGTTTTCTGGGTAACCCATAAACCCAAGGCAGTGTCAACCAGGCACCTTTAAGCTCAAATTGCAAAGTGTTCTGGTAATTATCTTGGTTGTTTCTTGGTTCATAACCGTAGCATACATGACAAAGAATAACAACATAACAAGATCTCAGTCCAACAACAACAGATTCAAAGATTATGACACGGTCAAACCTTGTCAGAACGTTCATTCTTGCAATGTCTGGAATTTCCAGAAAATAGAAAATCATGTCGGATGGTTTACTTTGACCATCCACTACATCTGATTATTTGATGTTTAATTAAGGGATCTAATGGCCAGGAACTATGGTCCATATTACAGGCTACAGATTCATTACAACAACATCAACAAACATAACAAATCTGACAGATCAGGAAGCTAGAAATCGTTGTCAGACGCTATATTACACTTTCTGGGTTACACAGAAAGTTCATGGTCATGCCCGGTCAACGGGTTTTGACCATGAATAACTACAAATCTAGACATCAAATGAGACTGATTCCACTTGCATATTAAAGACCATATACCAGGCTACAAATTACAACTTTGAAACATCAAAAACAACAAACAAACAAGAATATGTGGCTCCTGACATTAGCTTGTCAGACCACAAATTTTGTTCTTGGACAGATTTTGAAAAACACTATTTTAAAGCCATTTGATGTTATGGATCCATCATGGATCATCATAGATCAACTAAAAACATCATATAACACCTGATTAAACACTTTAAACAAAAAAATTCTTAGCAACTTGGATCAAAAATCTACTTAGGGTTATACCTTTTCTTGACGATGCTTTGATCTTGGCTCTACCAATCTGATCTAGATGTTTTAGAGGGTTAATATGTGACTGATCTACTATGGTTTTTCGAAAGTTTGGTGAGAGAGAGAGTTGTTAAGAGCTTTGGTGAAAAATGATCAACTTTTTGTGACTTTCTCTCTCTCTAATTCTCTTATATAATTGATTCAATGAATGCTCAAAGGCTAGGTGGCGGTTTTGATCAGTTTTTGGCTGAGATAAAAGTCAATTGGCTGCCTTTAGTTGGTCACCAACTAAAGTTTTTGCAATTTTTACAAGTTATCTCATTTAAAATGTAAAAAGGGTATTTTTGTCGTTTGTACTCCAAATTTAATGGCATGATGGTCAATTGTCCAAACCCTTAGGGTTTAACCCTAAGGTTCTAATCCTTAGGTTTTACAACTTTAATTTCCACAATTCTCAAATTAGGGCTTTCATAATAGAAAATTAAGATTATAAAATATAATTAGTGATTACTAATTACATTAAATGTTATCAAACACATTACGACTTACTAATTAGGATTAGGGTTTCCTAATTAGGGTTTAGGATTCTCGGATTTTAAATTAGGGTTTCTCGACTTTCGATTAGGGTTCCTAACTATGCGTTAGGGTTTTAAATCTTGAGATTAGGGTTTCCAATCCCTTATTAGGGTTTACAAATATTGTACCCTACCCGACCAATCATTGATCAACATTCTATACAGTACAAACACGTACTCATCCATATAATTATTTTAATTATATTTTCTACTGAATCCCTATCCAGAAATTAGGGTTAGGGTTTTTTAAAGCTGTTAAGTACAACTCTACTCTAATTTCTCAGTCAATACACAAATTGACTAATTCTCGAGACTCGTATCACAGATACACAGTATAATATTAACAGTCAATATTAATTAAAAATAAAATTTATTCATAAATTTTGGATTATTCGAAATCCTGGGTTATCCCATTCACCCCCCTTAAAAGGATTCCGTCCTCGAAATCACCACTTTCTTATTCTCTACAATCTTTTAAAGTTGTATCATTAATTCATTTTTATCAACACAATATTAATTTGTGTTTTAAATTCTAACCTGTGAGTTGGATCCATAAAAGAAAACAATTCACAGCAATATTTATCCAATATTAATCGCGTAATTTAAATATTAAGTGAAATTGTTACCTGCTGCCACCTCCTGAGAAGCCACTGCATCTAGCGTCGTCATGTTAAATGTACGGGCTGTTGGTCTTCCTGGCTGTGCAGGTCCTCGAAACGCTAAGGTTCTGTTACCATGTCCCTTGTTGACACTTTCCTTCTCCGCATTCTTCTTAGGACAGTTCCTAACCAAATGATCAGTCGATCCGCACGCATAAAAACCTTGAATCTTTTTCGGGCTGGGACAATTGGGTGACATGTGCCCTTCTTGTCTGTAGTTGTAACAAACTCCCTTCCTCTTCAGACATACTCCTGGATGGTTCTTTCCACATGTCGCACAAGGCTCTCTTCCTTTCTTATTCCCTTCAGTATTACTACCCGATTGGGTATTCTCGCTCCACTTCCTTTTGTTTGGGTTACTACCCCCACTACTTCCTCCGTCATTTGTCTTCTTCTTCTTCTCCTGATGAAATCGAGACGCAGCTTCGCTCCCTCCTTCAGCAATTAACGCTTTATCCAATAAAACTGTGAACGTATTTATCTGTAATACCGCTACCTTGTTGTATATCCCCGGCTTCAATCTATTCTCGAATCTTCTCGCCTTTCTTGCTTCTGTATCCACCTACTGAGGTGCAAATCTCGCTAATTCGTTGAATTTAGCCGCATATTGAGAAACAGACATATTATCCTGCTTAAGTTATAGAAACTTGACTTCCATTCAAGCTTGCATACTTGTTAAAAAGTAATTCTCAAAGAATAATTCCTTGAATCTGGTCCAAGTCACTATGGCTGTACCAGCTCGCGCCTGATTCGTCTCCCACCAGTAATTGGCTTCTCCCTTCATTAGATATGTTCCAAAAGTTATCTTCTGCTCTTCTGCCACTCGTGCAACGACGAATGCTTTCTCCATCTCCTTCGCCCAAGTTTGGGCTTCAATCGGATCTGTGGTTCCGTTAAATTATGGCGGTCCTACCACTTTAAAGTCTTTGAAGTTTGCCAATCTATCAGTTGGCTGATTTCTCGCTCTTCCTCTTGCTGGAGCTCTATTTTCCATAGCTTCGGCTATCATATTTGCAAAATTTTGCATCAGGTCAGCTTGACCTCCTTCATTATTGACCGACTGCTCTTCCCTTTGATTGTGATTCTGTCGTTTAGGCGGCATGATCTAATTTAAATAAAAATCTTATATTAATTTTCTGTCTCTATACAAATTCTTAACATAATAAGAATTTAACACATAGTTATCATATAATCGCATATTTATTCAAATAGCACATCGTACATTTAGTACTTAACACATATTACTATCCCATTTTAAATAAATTTCAGGATTAACAACACAAGTAACTTGCCACAATTATATGAGTGTATAAACTTATCCTAGTCAGACCTTTGGCATCCATTCGCTGAGGGGTTCAAAACATTTCATATAATTATGAGTCATAAACTTACCATAAGTATGAGTTTTAAGAACTCACAAATTAATCTTATATTCATATAGAAAATAAAGATTTCATTCATTTAAACATATATATTTACATATGTTTATACATCATTCTCGATATTATAACCCTTCATATCATAATCTTCTACCAAAAGATACTAACGCTCAAACTTAAGCTATCTACTGTCCACTCCTTTCACCAGTCTTCTTCTTGTTGGGACACTTGTTGAATCCGTGACCTGTTCTCCCGTATGAGAAACACTTCCTCATATTCGGCTTAGGATAATGTAAGGAAATATGTCCTTCCTGTTTACAGTTGAAGCACACATTAAGATGATAAAATATAATTAGTGATTACTAATTACATTAAATGTTATCAAACACATTTCGACTTACTAATTAGGATTAGGGTTTCCTAATTAGGGTTTAGGATTCTCGAATTTTAAATTAGGGTTTCCCGACTTTTGATTAGGGTTCTTAACTATGCGTTAGGGTTTCAAATCTTGAGATTAGGGTTTCCAATCCCTTATTAGGGTTTACAAATATTGTACCCTACCCGACCAATCATTGATCAACATTCTATGCAGTACAAACACGTATTCATCCATATAATTATTTTAATTATATTTTCTACCAAATCCCTATCCAGAAATTAGGGTTAGGGTTTTCTAAAGCTATTAAGCACAACTCTACTCTAATTTCTCAGTCAATACACAAATTGACTAATTCTTGAGACTCGTGATCACGTATACAAAGATAATATTAATAAATAATATTAAATAAAAAAAAATTATTCGTAAATTTTGGATTATTCAAAATCCCGGGTTATCACAATAATACCTTTTGTTAAGGTAATTTGGAGGAACCACAATGCTAAAGAAGCTACGTGGGAACTTGAAGATGTTATGATATAAAATTTCCCTCAGTTTTTTGATTATTTATTTTTGTATAGCGATTCTGGGGACAAAATCTTGTTTAGGAGGGAAAAATGTAACGAATGAATTTATTGAGTCGTGATTCTGGGGATAGAATCCTTTTGAGGGAAGAATGTAACGAACGAGAATTTTATAATTAATTTTAAATATTTATCGAATTAAATAAATATTTTTAATTGATTTATTTATTGAGATAAATAAATAATTTATAAAAGTGTGGTATACTAATTTAGTTAAAATGTGTTATAATAATTAAATTAATGAATGGTAATTTTATGATTTGAAGATTTAATTTAATGAGATAATTAAATTAAATAAATTATTAAATAATTATAATATTATTCTAATTTAATTTAATAATTAAATTAGAGATTTATTAGTTTGTGTAATAAAATTATAATTTATAATGGAAATTATGATTATATGACAAATGTTAATTTGAATTATGAATTTAATTAAATTAGTTGTATAATGGGTGTGACATAAAAACTATAGTATAAGGAAAATATAAATTAAAGGGGAGAGTTTTAGTATGTAGCAAAAACATGGTCATGTGGCCTTTGGAATATTATAACTAATAAGCCTTTTTTTTTTAACTGATGAACGTGGGAGAGGTTATATACATCAGTTTTTGGTTCTGCGTATTATTTTTCCAAGAGGCTTAAAAGAACAGAGAAATACATAGGAAGAGAGAGTAGGTTAGGGAGAGAGATTGAGAGAGAATTGAGAAGTTGGAGAAGAAGAGTCTTTGGAAAAAGTTTGTTATCATCTTTGCTAGTGTAAACAAGGGATTAAAGGTATAATCTATTTCTAATTCCAAGTTTTGCTTTTACAATATATATTCTCTGTAATTGAGTTTTGTTGGATTGTTGTTTAAAATGTTGATTATATGAGTATATAATCTGATAGTTATCATATATAAGCAATCTTTAGCGATCAAATTCATGGAATTTGGTTTTAAGAAGAAAATTTAGTTTACAATGTTGTATACATATGAAAGTGGCTTATTTGAGGCCAAAATTGGTGTTTAATTTTTGGTATAGTCTGTAAATTGATTATGAATTATGTTAAGATGTCAAGAAACAAAAACAATGCAATTGAAATGGTTTAATTTAGTTAAAAATGAAGATTTGATGATTTAATTTGCTAAATGTGTTGAAAATAGAGAAACTAGTAAAAATATAGTTTTTAATCCACTAAATTTGGTTATTTATGTTGTTTTAGGTGTTAAAATTATTGATTGTATATATTATGTGGTTTTGGTTAGGTTTATAATGTAAGGGTTTGTCTATGTTGCTACAGAATTGGGCAAGTTGGTGTTTTTGGCTTGTAACAGTGTTGAAGTTGTTGCAATTTATGTCTCACAGATCTTTGGCGTACGCTTCTGGCATGTAAAGGTGAAATGGCGCAATTGCTACCTGTTGAGTTTTTAGGATCGAAAGCACGAGCTTATTGCTACCGGTGTCAAGCTTGAGGCAGTAGTGATTGTGCCGTCCCCCCGAGCATAAGCGCTTTTTTTAGTGTCAGTCCATGACATGTTGGCTTAACCTAGTCTAAGATGCATGTTAAGGAGTTAAACATGTAATGAAGTTTTATAACCGATTGTGATCATGTATTTGGTGATTTTTAGATGGAAAAGATAAAGACTTAGAAAACTTTAACTTGTTAATTGATTAAGACTTGAGATGTTATTTAAGGCTTGACGATGCATTATTAGGTTAGTGATTTCAAACCTGTAAATGGTATCAGAGATTAGAATATGAGATAGGATAATGAGATGAATTTGAATGAGATTTAAACCTATAGGGTTAATGTTAGTTTAACTAATTGGTATTCTGATTTCAATGTTATATGTAGGGAATTTGGCGAACGTTTGTTATACTTGTGTAGCTTACGCACAAGGCAAGTTCTCTAACCCCAATTTTTCGCTATGCAAGTTCTTGTATTCTAATTCTTTTACATTGAGCAAGTTTCATATTCCTAACTTGTTATCGTTATGTAAGTTCCTAAAGCTTTAATCTTTTACTGAACAAGTTTCTAACTTTTATTTCTTGTCATTCCAAAGCATAAATTGTTCAAGTTCATTGTTCCAAATGAGATTTTCTAACTCTTTTGGATGTAATACTATGGATATACAATATTTTATTCAATTGTATATCATTGATATTCAAACTTTGATATAAATATTTTATTCTAAAATTCTAGAATCACTGTTAAGCTAATCCAAACTAAACTTTCTTTAGTGTAGAAATCCTAAAGTCAAACTAAGATGAACAACCCTAATATAGGGGATTATGTACGCGTTAGCGTTTAGATGTTTGTGCACAATACAGGGTACAAAGGGCTGATCCCCCTAAGTACGAAAGAAAAGGTCTATATAGTCTAATTACTGTTAAAGTTTAAGGTAGAAATACTTAATAAACTTGGGATGTAGTTCATGGTCTTAAGACCCTCAAATATAAATCTTGAACTTGTTTCTTAATTTTATTCGAAAACAAGTTCTTAAGTATTCATTATTCATTGCTTACTCCTATGTTATTGCTATTGTCATCATTATATTTTTGAACTCTTGCATTTAACAATGCAGCTAAAGTTCAGAAAGTTGATGAGCCATCTTCTAGCAAAGGCAAGGGCAAGGTCAAGATGTCCAAGTGATGAAGACTTATTTGAATTTACTTAACTGAATCTATTTTAAAAAACTTATTTTATTTTTTGATGTATTCCGCAGACTTATGTAATAGTTTAAGGTTAGATTACCTGGGATTTGTTTTACGTTGATGTAACCCTATAATGGGGAGGATTATTATTTAAGTTGTTTAATTTATGTTTTTATCCTTGATTATGGGTAGTTAGAAGTAATTTTTTTGGATAGTGAGCACAAAATCATGTGGGAATGAAGTACCCGAATTTGGGGGTGTCACACGTGTAGCTGTTAGGTAAAATCTAATTACGCACAACACACAAGTATACGTGGTCAACAAGTAATAAAGGGAAAGTAGAGTATCGTTCCCACGAGGAATTGTTTAATAAAAATCACCAAGTACTAACCCGTAACCAACTCAATCTTATTTAAACAAATGAATTTCAAATTATATAATTAAACTATTATTAAATTCCACTAGTTAAATTAAGATTACGGAGATTTAAAATCACAACTTCACTTATTGCTTCATTTAAGTTAACACATTTCTCATCAATTATTCTTTATTCTGATTTGTTAATCAAGGACATTAAAGCAGATAAAACCACCTCTCGATGCATAATACCCATACTCACTTAAATCCACAGATGATAGAATTAAGCAAGACACCCTAATTAACTAATTCACTATATCTCTATGTGAATTACAATTAAAAAGGATTTAAAGCACAAGTTCTCTATAAGATTACATATGGCGTAAAGGCATATCTCTATCCTAAACATGAATCATGAATTCCATCTATGTAGAAATCACAAACACATGTTATCATGATCAGATCTAAATCTAAACTTCATCTCTCGAGTTCATATAGATTATCACGATAATTGATGGCCAATCAAGTAAATAATTAAGTCCAAATCACAATTGACAATCCTCACTGTAACGCCCCGAAATCTGGTCTATTTTCACATCCGAATTCTGTATGTCACGATTCCATCTTCTTCCAAACATACATCATTATATAGTTAAATATAACAACATACATCTTCAAATCCCAGGTTCTAAAACCTTATAACCTCTTCCATTACAAATAATGATAATTACATTATTCTTTATATCTTGTACAAGTGACTTTTATCCACCACCAAGGATACATAATAGTTCATTAAACTATTCTATAGTTTAATTAAAATATTCTACATTACAAGTCTTGACTTGATCTTCACGCTCATTCGTATAATGAATGGCACTTCTTCTGGATACCGATCAGCTTGATCTTTACGGGATCCTTAAGTTCTTCTAACATCGTTCGCTGAAAATATTTTTATTTTAAGCAAGTGTGAGCATTCAATTTCCCAGCAAGTCATAATAGTTGAACAAACAATTTTAAGATTTCAAACATTCTTTTAAGATTTCAATAACCGAACAAAGGTTATGAAGTAGCTTGAATAATAGGAATAATCTCGATTCCTATCATTTTAAAACATTATTAACATTCACTTTGAAATATTTTCATTCTCTACTCTCTTTCATAAACATTTTGTCTGGCTAGAATCAATAGCACAGACTTAACAATAACGGTTCATGTATAAACAGAACATTCTCATATTGAATAGCTCAATCATAGAACAGTTCATCTCACAGAAACTCTGAAGTGTTCAAATTGTGGCACAAGGCCTCATATATTCTAACACCTTGTACAAATATCACACATTTGCACATAGACAGAACTTCTCAAGTTCAACATCTGAGAAGCTTTATAAACTAGCATTCATTAAAAATATGAATGAAGTTAGGAAACTTGCCTTACGCACAGCTACAGCTTATAGTTTACGCTGAATTGCTCATTCCAATTCCCGTGTAGCACATAAGGAAATAACACATACACCAATTAGTCATTTACTTGACTTACACATTGGTTTACTTAACTTTACTTCTTAGGGTTCGCATTCTTATAATCTATATTTACGCGACCAACTTCCTTTACCGGTTAATGGCTTCATGACATACAAAGATGTCTTACTCAATACATTCATCATCTTTGATGATTTACATTCTTATCTTCTTCTTATACTCTCCTAGGACTCAGCACACATCGTGTCTCTGCTAGTAGTCCATATGGTATTCTGAGTGGTTTCCCACAAACAACCAACAAACAAGTTCCCGTCTCATCTACACTTCCCACAACAGTGAGTTAGATCGGTTGCCAGTTTCGTATATACGTTCGCTCTCTGAAGGAATTGTTTAGCTCAGCTCCCATATCTCAACCATCAAAGGTTACAATTGTACTACAACCTAAATTTATCTAACTTATCCGAACCATTAACTATAATGTTCGTTAAGTCAATTTCTTATTCTTTATGGCTTTCTGACAACTAAATGTCATACCTCAGGGTTTATTCTTTATCGTCTAAGTCATACAGTCTTTTGTATACTTAGAACGATCATTCAATATTCATTTTACTCATTTATAGTGTTAAGCATTTTACGTTACCTCATTCTTATCTTACAACGTCTGGTTCATTCAACTCGAAAAGTCATCCAAGTTATAAACATTAACTTGGCTTCTTTTACGTTATACATACTTGTCTTTAATTCAGCTTCTTCACCGTTCACATGTTTTAATCATTGGTCTTCATTATCCTACGGTAAAACCATACACGGGGTGTAGGTTCTACCCGTTTAATATTCGCGTACACTTAACCTTCACGTCGGTTCAAGGTTTCAACGCTTACATTTCATTCTAACATTCTCCTCCGACTCACATTCGGCTTTCATTAATCTTATTATCATTCACTACAGATTTCTTGATAATTCATATCTTACTTACTACCTTCATCAACGTCTAAGTCATACAACCAATGTATACTTAGAATGTTCGCTCGACGTGAATACGATTCACGAGAGTCGTTTACGTATTCAACGTTTACGTTGTTCATCCCTTAATATCTCATTCAACCTTTACGTAAGGTTTTAATCACTTTCATTCATTGCTCATCACCAGAACCCCATGTTCATTATTCTTTCATAATGTCGAAGCCATACGATTTATTGTATGCTAAGACTGATCGCTCATCGCAACAGCGTTGCATTCACAGTGTTTAAACACTTTACATTTATCTCGCATTACCATGACATAACATCAAAATTTTATTCATTACCTTCATCAATCAACGTCTAAGAAATCACCATCATAGCAATCCCTCATGTTCATTTATCGCAACTACGGTCCCCGATATTGGTTCCGTAACCCGCATCTACATTCTTTGTCTTTTAATCTCGTTTAATCTTTTCGTTCAACCTTCATCAAAGGTTTAATACACTTAATTAAGTGTTACATTAGTTAAACTACATGTTCATATTTCTTTCTTGCACATCCCCCAGAAATTGAGCACTTAAAAGCTCATCACTGTCTTTTTTTCCCCGCACTGGCCAGCGTGCACACGGCCCCTTCCTTTACCTCATGTACTGCAGCCACACTCAGAGTGTCAAATCCGTCGAGGTGGCGGTTCGGCGCCACTCCCTTCTCTATTTCTCGTATTGGCGCCTCACTCAACGATGGTGATGGCTTGGGCCTTCTATTTCTTGCAGTTGTCGCCTCCCAGCTTTTGATTGGCCGCAAATTGCGGCAGCACAAAACCTAGAAAATTTTTCTAAGTCTTAGAAATTTCTTAAGACGCTTACTTCTCGATTCCATAACTTATTCGTTATAACTTGGAACGAGGTCGTTCCATTCTATTTTCTTTCTTATCTTACGTACTTTGATTACCCATGGATAGAACTTCGTTCTGAATCCGTTAACATGCCATTCAATTGGCTTAATCTTCGCTCTTCGTTCATTTTACGTTTTTAACGTTCTTCGTTCTTTCGTCCGTAATTCGGTCATCCGAACTCAAAATTCGTTCGTTCTTGAGTCCACGACTCACGTTTTATACGTTCTCTTACATTCTTATGAAGCCCTACACGTTCGGGTTCATTTACTAACTTTCTAATTCTCGTTCTTCTTTTACGAAATTTGGCCATAACTTCGTTATAGCTAAGTTTTAATCCGTTCTTCATGAACATTTCTAACATTCCTAACCAAGTAATAAGTAACTAACTTATACATGATGGTTTTAAACTTATCCATCAACAACAATTATCCTATGATGGTTTTAAACTTATCCATCAACAACGTTCTTCGCGTTCTTCGCGTGTTCTTCGCGTTCTTCGTTCGTTCTTCATTTTTAATCGATATTTTGATTACGATTTTACTTTTTCTTGGAATTTGATGTTATAAAACACCATTCCATACTTAATTCACATACTCATTCATATAATCCACTCGGATCATTCTAATTCCGTACGAATCTTACACTTCCTTAAGAAATTTATAAACTAAACTTATAATTCTTATTTCTTCCTTTATCAATGATTTCAACCATGAGAAATCATTCCTAACATCATATACTTCTTATTATCATTAAGCTATGTTTTTGACATATAAACTTAAAGAAAATTATCTAGAAGCTAGGTTTTCGGATTACCTTTCTTCTTTAATCTCCTTCCGTCGGACAAAGCGTGCTCACGAGCAAGCTTTTCCTCTTCCTTTTCCTTCTCTTATCCCATCTGAACTCTCTCTCTCTCTCTCTCTCTCTCTCAAAGTTGTAGGATTTTCAAAATCCTTAAACAATGAAATAAGCTTTCTATTTATAGAAAACCAAGGCTAGGGGTATTTTTGTCATTTCGCCCCAACCTCCTTACTATTCACACCTCCTCAATAGACCTCCTTACTATTCACGAAGCTTCCCTTAGAAGCTTTATGCTTCCGTCTTGCAGAATTCGTCCGATAGTTCAAAAACGGCGATTCTCAGAATCCAAATATTTTTGGATATTTTGTCTTTCCTTTACCGATTAACTTTTACGTAATCCTCGGATCTCCAAAAAACTGAAAAACACTTTTCCACGATAAGCGTTTTCCTTCATGTTTTCCCCTAACGTAGTTAAACGAGTGAAAAGCACATAAAGATTTTTTTCGTTATTTTTATTTAAGTCCATTTACGCACGTTTGTTTTTCGAGAAAAACTTTTATCGGCTTACTTAACTTTTCACGATATATTATCGTCAAATCTTTCGACGGAATGTCATTTCGACATACCAAACTCTCGAAAAGGCTTAGGTTATTCAAACCCTAACCCTTAGGGTTTTGTCGGGTGAATAATGCATATTTCGTCTTTTTTCCCAAAAATATTTTGTTCCCGGAAAATTTTTTATTTTCGTCTGGAAAATTCTTACTCGTTCAGTCTAGCTCATAGCCAGAATCCTCCCGATTAATAATCATCCTAGGTTCTAGAATGATTAATAAACACATAGCACAAATAGTATTAATAAAAATTCATTTTATTAATAACTAATTCTTTAACTTAATTCTGGACAATCCGGTTTTACTCGGGTTGTCACACTCACAATAGAACATAATAATTGATAGCGAAGCATATTAAAATAAACTACACAATAAGATCCATTGTAATCTCAAACAAAGAATTAGTTTATTGAATTAAAACTAAGAATCCACACTTGAATACACATTAAAAGATAAGAATAAAAGAAGATGAGAACATAGAATCTATTGTATGTAGATTTGATGCTCTCTCCTTGCTCCTACTTTGAATCTTCAATGGTCTCCAAGTCGCTTCAATCTCCAAATCTCATAAAAACAAGTATTTTCTCCTATTCTACTCTAATCTAATCTAATGGAATCCTCTCTCTCTCTCTCTCCTAATCCTTGTGATTCTCCTCCTTTTATAAGTCTCTTTATCTGTCTTCAAGTGCTCTTGGAAGTCCTTGAGTCAATCGGATCGAAACAATCCTTCTTGAACTCAAATTCGGACAAAAAATGACTTTTTCATACAGTATTTCGCCAACGGGTTATAAGGGCCCGCCTTTGGGGTCCTTATTATTTTTTGCTCAGATGTATAAATTTCCCATGGACAATTTGTGAAGGGAAAACCCGCCCAGGCGGGGGTCACTTTTCTACTCTAACATCCTTTGGGAAAATAGCCATAACTTCTTTGTCTGAACTCCGATTTCGATGATTCAAGATGTTCCGGAAAGAGGAGACGTAGATCTACAACTTTCATTCTTTGAGGTTTTCGAAATAAGGAATGGAGAAATGTTGAAATTGGCTCTGAATTAGCTGCTATATAAATGGGCACCCAAAACAGTGAAGTTCAACGTCCGTTGGTACAAAGGTCGTAACTCTTGCATCCGAACTCCAATTGGAATGATTCAAGATGTTCCTGAAAGATAAGAAGAAGCTCTACAATATAATCCAAGTTACAAGCTAAGAACATGAAAAAAAACATAAAATCCCAAACGATGTCCGAATTGTTTTTCCTTGCTTCTTCATGCCAATTATATGTCATAGCCTATAAAATAACATAAAATGTATGAAAAGTAACTAAGAAACATAGGTTAAGCAACTAATTCAAGTAACAGATACCGGATAAGTAGGTATAAAATCTACTTATCAAATACCCCCATACTTAAACTTTTGCTTGTCCTCAAGCAAAAACACAAAACAACAATGATATGCAATGCAACTAATATACATGCTTACGAATCCAGCAGTAATGACAAAAACAAGTCTAATCAACCGGCCTTAGAGAAATCAAGTAAACATGATAATACATCATATCAAAACAAACAATAATTTCCCAATCAATCATCAAATCTTAGACTGTTATCACTAATATAGTGTATGTGTGCTCCACAACAATGTTAACTGATATAAAATCAAATTTAACACATAACAAGTCTCTTCGAAGGCATCATACAATGTAAACTCAAAAAATCCAAAAACAAGCTAGATCCAACTAAAATCAAATAATTACCAATATCGAGGGTCAACATGGGATACTTATGCTTTATTTTTCATCTACGGGGGCTTTTTGCTCGTATTTCCCATTTTATTCATTTTTTTGGTTATATACACATAGCTATGCAATGTCTTATTCCCTTAGGCTTTTCAATGCTACCTTAACGAGCTTTTGACCAACGACTCCCAGACCATTAAGACCTTAGGGCGCTAGGTGTAAAGACAATCCCCTCGGGCTTACTTACTCAAGTAACAAAGGCCACAAAACTAGACAAGCACGCCATAATGTTTATTCATACTTTTTTTTTCATTTTTTTTTCTTTTTTTTATATATAGCTTATATACCCCAAATATTCCCCCAAACTTAGGTTCTTGTCTAACTTTAGGCATCACTACTTATTCTTGTCATTCTTTCATTCAAACTAGCATTATCCTTTAGAGCCCCATTATGTATCAATTTAAACTCAATCAATCAACAAGTTATTTTTATTGTGCTATCCTTATTATACCAGTTTCAAACAGAAAAAGATTCAATTCATAGCAAAAAATCACATCAAAGCTCTAATATTCAGTACTATACTTGTCTACCCAATTCCAATCTCATCATTGGCCAAAACAAACTATAAATATCAAACAGCTGAAA
Organism: Panax ginseng; assembly: GCA_020205605.1. Lineage (NCBI taxonomy): Eukaryota > Viridiplantae > Streptophyta > Magnoliopsida > Apiales > Araliaceae > Panax > Panax ginseng. Next base: position 119,977,480 of record CM035133.1, on the reverse strand, counting down.
TCATGCAAGATGAACATAGTAACTAACTATTATTTTTGATTTTTTGATTTTTTTTTTTTTTTAACAAGACACTGAATATAATGCTATTCAAACTATACTACTATGCAACTACTTATGCAGTTGTACTACATGAATGCAAACATAATGAACCTAAACTAAATTAGCAACATATGCAAAATAACATAACATAAACATGAAACTAAACATGAAATAAACAACTAAACTAAACTCCCCCAAACTTAGCAATTACAATTTCCTCATTGTAAGAATATAGCGGTAACTAGAAGAGAACTTCCCTATAATTAGCTAAGCGTGAGGTGATGGTGGCGATGGCGGGGACGACCATCTTCCTATCCATTGAACCTCCAATACATGCAATTAAAAGAGACAACATGGATTAGAATAGCACTTTGGAATATAACGTGATTCCTATCTACTAAATAAACTAGGAAAGCATATAAATATATAAAAAAAAGATTGGGTTGCCTCCCAGTCAGCGCTTGATTTACAGTCTTTCAGCCTGACTTTGTCTGGTCAACGTTATCCAATTCCTCTTCGATAATTGAGGAACCCTCCACCCATCGAAAATAATATAGCTTTTGGTAGGTTCCCATTTGTGATGTCTAATGCATCAAAGTTACCTAGCATGCTCTGATTTGGTATTATCTCAATCAAGAACGTCCCACAGCGAGGTGTTTTCTCTATTGTGTGTGTGATCATTTTGGGGCATGGAAGCTTGTCACACACAATGGGCTCTTCGTCTATCCTCTCTTTCTCGTCCCACCATGGATTCAAAATTGTACTCGCGCTTATGTCATCAAGAGCTTCGCCGATGACATGACTACCAAGTGGGCATGATTTTGCAAATCTGACTGACTCTTTGATCTTTGGTGGAGATCCATTTAGATCTTCGTCGACCTCTATTTCATTATCCCTAATTGTTTCCACACTTTCGATATCTTGTGGCTCATCCAGTCGCAGATTTGGTTCGGGTTCTCCGTCAATTTCGTCATCCATGTCATAAAGCCAAGTGTTTGGAGGAAGGTTGCTTACGGCTTTGGTCATTTGATCTATCTTATTCTAAAGATTCTGAATTGACTTCTCTTGATTAATCATTCTCTCCTCATTTGATGCTATAAACTTGGACAACAATTCCTCCAATCTCAAATTATCTGTCTCAGTTTTGGAATCCATGTATTGAGGACCATGAGTTGAAGTGGTGATGAGTTGTTCCATCTGGTGCTAAAAATTGTGGCTCGATATTTCTTGACTCATCATCCTCTCCTCTTGGTTTGCTATGACCTTTGACAGTAATTCCTCCAACTTTGACTTTTCTTCTTTTAATGGAGGTTGATATGAGAATTCTGGCGTGTATGTTGGATTTTGAATAGAGTATTGATCTTGATAATTATAGCTCCATGAAGAATCCGGGTGATACCCCCAAACTTGATGATAACTGGGATAAGAATATTTTTTGAGGTAGTTACCACCATATTGTACCGGCCCAAGACTGATGGTGCATTGATTACTCGGTTGATTGTCAGCACAATAATTGTAAGTAACTGCTATCCTTCGATTACGTTGGGCTGCAACAACGTCCAACCTCCTCGAAAGTGTCTCAAGTTATGTTGATAATGCAAAAAATACATTGAGTCCATCAATCCCCGCTCCCCTTGGTTGAGTCATACTCGAATATGGCCTTTGATAATTGAATCCAGCCATGGTACCTGAAACGAGAGAAAAATAAGAAGATAATAAAAGAAAAGAAAAATAAAGAAAGAAAAAAATGTTTAAATTAAGACTAATTTGATTGAAGCTAATATTGGCAAAAATATATTAAACTAATTCCCCAGCAGCGGCGCCAAAAACTTGTTAGGTAAAATCTAATTACGCACAACACGTAAGTATACGTGGTTAACAAGTAATAAAGCGAAAGTAGAGTATCGTTCCCACGAGGAATTGTTTAATAAAAATCACCAAGTACTAACCCGTAACCAACTCAATCTTATTTTAACAAATGAATTTCAAATTATATAATTAAACTACTATTAAATTTCACTAGTTAAATTAAGATTACGGAGATTTAAAATCATAACTAAACTTATTGTTTCATTTAAGTTAACACGCTTCCCATCAATTATTCTCTATTCTGAATTGTTAATCAAGAACACTAAAGCAGATAAAACCACCTCTCGATGCATAATACCCATACTCACTTAAATCCACAGATGATAGAATTAAGCAAGACACCCTAATTAACTAATCCACTATATCTCTATGTGAATTACAATTAAAAAGGACTTAAAGCACAAGTTCTCTATAAGATTACATATGGAGTAAAGGCATATCTCTATCCTAAACACGAATCATGAATTCCTTCTATGTAGAAATCACAAACACATGCAATCATGATCAGATCTAAATCTAAACTTCATCTCTCGAGTTCATATATATTATCATGGTAATTGATGGCCAATCAAGTAAATAATTAAGTCCAAATCACAATAGACAATCCTCATAAGAGAACATAATACTTGATAGTGAAGCATATTAAAATAAACTACATAATAAGATCCATTGTAATCTCAAACAAAGAAACAGTTCATTGATTTAAAACTAATAATTCACACTTGAATATACATTAAAAGATAAGAATAAAAGAAGATGAGAAGATAGAATCTATTGTCTATAGATTTGATGCTCTCTCATTGCTCCTACTTTGAATCTTCAATGGTCTCCAAGTCGTTTTAATCTCCAAATCTCATAAAAACTAGTGTTTTTCCTATTCTACTCTAATCTAATCTAATAGAATCCTCTCTCTCTCCTAATCTTTGTGATTCTCCTCCTTTTATAAGTCTCTTTATCTGTCTTTAAGTGCTCTTGGAAGTCCTTGAGTCAATCGGATCGAAACAATCCTTCTTGGACTCAAATTCGGAAAGAAAAAAAACAACTTTTCTACGCGTACCCCCGCCCCGGCGGGGGTTATAAGGCTAAAAGGGCCCGCCCCAGTGGGGGTCTTTACTGTTTTGCAGATGGTATGCCCGCCCCGGTGGGTATTTTGTGAAGGGAAAGCCCGCCCCGGTGGGGGGTCACTTTTCTACTCTGACATCCTTTGGGAAAATAGCCATAACTTCTTTGTCTGAACTCCGATTTCGATGATTCAAGATGTTCCAGAAAGAGGAGACGTAGATCTAAAACTTTCATTCTTTGAGGTTTTTGAAATAAGGAATGGAGCAATGTCAAAATTGGCTCTAAAGTGGCTGCTATATAAATGGTCACCCAAAACAGTGAAGTTCAACGTCCGTTAGTACAAAGGTCATAACTCTTGCATCCGAACTCCGATTGGAATGATTCAAGATGTTCCTGAAAGATAAAAAGAAGCTCTACAATATAATCCAAGTTCCAAGCCAAGAACATGAAAAAAACATAAAATTCCAAACGATGTCCGAATTGATTTTCCTTGCTTCTTCATGCCAATGATATGTTATAACCTATAAAATAACATAAAATGTATGAAAAGTAACTAAGAAACATAGGTTAAGCAACTAATTCAAGTAACAGATACCGGATAAGTAGGTATAAAATCTACTTATCAAGAGTCTTAATTCACGAAGAGATTTAACATTAAGGAACACTACTTTCAATGTGGTGTTTAAAATTCAATCAACGACACATTTGACCTATAGGGATTTCGGCACATAAAAGCAGCGAAATATAAAATTTTCTAAGCAATTCTGAAACCCTAAAATAGGATCCATGCGAAAATATATTAATTCAGTGGTTTAGATATTATACCAATTGAGTAAAATACGAAAACGGCTTGAATCTCCAATCTAATCGCGCCTCTACTAAGATCCACACGAATGTCCGCGAATCATCACAGGATCTGTAGTAAAGAGAGCCGCGGTACTAGCCACCAAGTATATGGATTTTCTATTTTCTCTCTAGTCTCTCTCTAAGAGCGGCTAGGGTTTTGTTTAATGATGTTATTCACAAAATGGCTGATATATCATATATATATATATATATATATATATATATATATATATATCGTGTGTGTGTGTGTGTGTGTGTGTATAGCAAACCAAAAAGGAATTAATCAAAACCTAATGTAAAATCTAATTACACAACACGCAAGTATACGTGGTCAACAAGTAATATAATAGTAAGTAGAGTATCGTCCCATAGAGAATTAGTATGAATTCAACCCTCACAATTATCAGCTTTCCTATTAATCCAAATTTTATTAAACTATCCAATCTAAAAATTATAATTATAAAAACTAAATATAATAAAATATTAAAATCACCACACAATCAACAAAATCTAAAAACTAAAATTTTTAAACAAGTATTGGAGAATTAGGCTTACAACTTCACCCTAAGCTTCACTCTGATTATTTCCCTTCATTCCAGTTTAACTCAGTATTCCAGTTTATTAATCAAGAACACTCAAGTAGAATTAGCCACCTCTCGATGCACTAACACCATATTAACTTAAATCCACAAATTAGATAGAATTAAGTTAAACACCTTAATTAACTAACTCACTATATCTCTATGTGAATTACAATCAAAGAAAGTTTAAGTTCAAGTTCTTTATATAATTACATGCGATGTTAAGCATATCTCTACCCTAACATTCATCAAGATTCCATTCATTCATAGAATTCAAGAACACATGCTATATTATCTAAGTCTAGACTCGTACTTCCTCTCTCGAATCCATACAAGTCCACAAAGAATTGGTGATCAGGCAATTCATAAATTCAAGCATGAATTAATATAGATAAACTAAGGAATAGCTTATTAAACTGAAAATCAAAGTTACATAGTCATCGTTTCACTTTAAGATCCATCATAAGCCTAAAAAGTAATTTAGTTCATCATCAATGAATTAAAAACTGAATTAATTAAAGAAACATCATCCCAATTACAGAAATTAAACTAAAGCAGAAGGATAAATCCAGAACCACCCTTCTCTATAGTCCAATCTGCAATTGTTGTGAAACTCCTTCAAAAACTCTCTCCAATGCTCTTGCTGCAAAATCTGTCTTCAATGATGTTAATTGCCTTCTATGATATCTCAATCTTGTTATTTGTTGTTAATTATATCACTAAGACCTGTATTCTAACTCTAGTTCCTTGCCAATATGAGTTCCAAGCTATCCAAAACACTTGTCTTCACGTTACTGTAGCATTAGAAACAAACTAGGAGACTTTTTCTTCGTACCCGCTGGCATTGGGTGTGTTTACCTTATAAATAGCCCACCTATTGGCATATGTGAATTGTTAAAATTATCAAGACCCCCCCCACTTCCAATGGGTTGTTATATAAAAGGCCGACCCATTGGTTGCATGTGTGTTCGCTAATAAATGTCCATTTTGCTCTCTCCAAACTTGCCAAATTCACCAAAACTCCACCCTTTTTGTCCAAATGCCACTCCACCAATCCTAAACACAAAATAACACTAAACAAGTAAAAACAAACAATAAAAACAAAGATTTCACAACTTAAGCTTGAATTAGAGCCGATAAGTGGGTATAAAACCCACTTATCAAAATCCCCCAAACTTAAACCATGCTAGTCCTCGAGCACAAAACAAAATAAACATGTTATACAATATAATGCAATAAGATGTAATGCTTCTAATCTATATGCCTATGAATCCAGCAGTCATCATAGAATAAACTTTATTCATCCGGCCTCAGACAAAACCAAGCAAACAAGACAACACTTCATATCAAAACCAATCAATAATTCATTATCAATCCTTGAATCTTACACTGTTATTACTGGTATTGTGTGTGTGTGCTTAACATCATGCTAACTGATACAAATTCAAATTTAATACATAACAAGTCTCTTAGAAGGCATCATATAGCTTAAACTCAAGAAATTCAAAAATAGACGAGATCCCACTAAAACCAAGCAATCACCAAAATTAAAGGTCCAAATATGGTACTTATGATTTCATTTTCAATCACGGGGGCTTTTTGCTCTTATTTCCTATTTTATTCTTCTTCTTTTTTATAGATAGTGAGTGCGTTTTACACTCCATCTCACGCTTGTGTTTATGGGGAGTGTTTTTTCATGTAAAGACAATCCTCAACCACCACACCACAAATTCAACCTGGGAAGGATCCTTTTTTTTTTTAGAAGCTTATATACCCCACTTTTTCCCCCAAACTTAGGTTCTTGCCTAATTCTTCATCTTTAATGCATATCCTTGTCATTCTTTTATTTAAACTAACATTATCCCTTAGAAATTCCTTATGTATCAATTTGAACTAATCAGTCAACATATGTGTCATTAACGTGCTAACCTTATTATACCAGTTTCAAACAAGCACAAGATCTAATTCATAACAAAAGATTATATCAAAGTTTTAATTTTTAGTACCGTACTTGTCTACTTAATCACACTCTCATCATTGGCCAAAATAAAATGAACTATATTAAACCACTAGACATATGCAAGATAACATAATACTTACTAAAATTTTAGATATATGCGATGAACGATGAGTATAACATGATTGACAATTAATAAAATTATTTACAATCCTAAGCTACTATGCAACTACATTATTACATGAATGCAAGAATTTAATAATCCTAAAACTAAACAATGAACTAACATATGCAAACCTAACTAATGAAATTAAATATGAAAACATGAAAATTAAACTAAATCTCCCAAACTTGAAAATTACAATGTCCTCATTGTATAGATAAAGCAATAAATGAGTGAGGACTTCCCTATAATCGCCTATGCTTGGGGTGGTGGTCGTTGTTGTTCTTCATCGGAATCACTAGGTGGGAACCTTAGCATCGGGGGTGGTTGTTGATATGGGAATTATGCAGCTGGATTGAAACTCTGGAGCGTCATGTTCAATGAGGCAAAAGTCATATTCATGGCCTCAAACATATGGTCATGCCTCACTGCAAGTCTCCGCATATCTCTTCGGGCCTCCTTGTTATACTCATCCACTTGACGTTGAAGGTTCAAGAACTGAGGGCTAGATACATCTTTGGGCTGTGGTGTCGCCTCTGTTCCTTGCTCTCCCATCGTCGCATCCCCCTAGAACTCGCCATCATCTGAGGTGTCTTCAACATCAGCCTCATCCTTCGAGGCTGATGGAAATGCAAATCCTAATCCTCTAGGATGCGACTCACCCCTGGGCCACATTGAATATCGCGCAATCATTCTCGAGTCTAGTGTCTGAAGCAGCATCTGGGTGGTCTCATCACCGGACCATCGTACTCCCGCTTGTCTGCACAACCCATAAATGAGTGATGGGTGTGGCAAGCCTCCAGAGAATGGTCCTCGCAGGCATCTCCAAATGGAAAAATTGATTATGGCCCCCACATCGATGATAAAATCTTGGACAATAGCATATAAAAGCATTGTCTTCTCCTTGGGCACATCTGACGTGTAAGTGGATGGAAACAACTTGGCGCATAGGAACACGTACCATATCTTCCCATAGTGGCTGAGATCCTTATGTGAAAGACAGTGCCCCCTTTTTGGCCTTTAATCCATGTGCTACCCGGCTTTGTCATTTCCTTCATAATAGTCTCATAATCAGGATCATGGTCACGTAAGTAAGTGTATTGGAATGTCTAGGCACTCGTAATTGGTAGTACCTGTTGATGGCATCGGCACTGAAAGGAACTAACCTACCCCACACAAATGCGTTGAAGGGGGCCTTATCCTCGGCGTTAGCGTAGAATTCTTTGACCACACTCACAATTGCGGCCTCTGGATCTTCCGTGAATTTATTCCAACCTTTTTGATATATTTGTTGCATCATTTCTTCGTCGACATGTTCAAGTGCCAACCCCCGCTCTAGTGTGAGTGCTTTTGTCACAAGGTAGTCGTAGCATTTACCATGATGGTATGACACTTATGAATTTTCGTCTATCAAAGTTCGTCGTGTTGGTGTGTGGACCCGAACTCTCTCCACGTTGTTGTTTTGATGTCGGTTTTGGTGCCATTGAATTGGAATTGGTGAGCTTCAACAAAAATTTCCCCAAACTTCACTTAAGCAAATTTGTCGAACACTTGGTGTGCAAGACGTTAATCCCCCAAACTTAGTGATTTGGCTTCAACTATGGTGATAGGTGTTGAGAATTTTGCAGAAACAAACTACTCACTCTCAATATATCTCCAAGTGTGGATTTTTTCTTCCTCAATTGTTGTAACAATCCTCTCAAGAAGAACCCTAACCTTGAACTTTTCAAATTGGTGTGAATAGATGTGGTTAGAGTGTGGTGAAGATATGGTTTTATAGAGAGGGTGTGATGTATAGTAATTATGGGTTGAAGTAGTGGGTAAGTGTTTAAATGGAGTGGGAAGATGGTGATTTAATTTAAAGTTCGTGGGTTGAGATTGTGAGAGGAGTGGGATTGTTGGGTATCATGTATAAGAAGGTTGGGAGAACATGGTATGAATGATATATATAACTAACTGCAACAAACTTTTCAATTTTGGACCCCCCCTCTGGGGGGGTATTAGTATAAAAAGCCAAGCCCGGTGGCATGTGTATCATATTTTGAAATAGAGACCCCTGCCCCCGGGTGGGGTAGTGTTCTTTGAATGTTGAAACCCCTACCGGGTGTGTCATCTCATTATTGACTTTAGGACCCCTAGCCCGGCTGGGGTATTAGGTTTAAGGGCCCACCCATGGGAGCTAGTGGTCTGCTAATGCACCTTATTTTGCTTATTCCTTCCATCCAACTCCAATCCATGATCTTTTTAAGTACCGAAATACCATTAAACATAAATATAAGTAGATATTGAGCAATTTTAAGCATGTATGGTAAGATTATCTAAAAACAAATATAACTTAACTAACTAATAATGAACTTATTATATACTAATTATTATTCTAAACTAAAATTAACTAGCATGGATAAAAATACTAAGAATAAAAAGTAAAATTGGGTTGCCTCCCAACTAGCGCTTGATTTTAAGTCTTTTAACTTCGACTACTCCTCGTTTATGGGGCGTCGGCAAGTGTGATTATGATGACATCCATGTTGGATTCGCCACCCCAATAATATTTTAACCGCTGACCATTGACCTTGAACGTCTCCAAAGGATTCCTACTGTATAGTTTAATGGTGCCATGTGGGAAAACCCTTTTATGGTAAATGGACCCGACCACCTTGATTTTAGCTTTCTGGGGAACAACCACAATCTTGAGTTGAACAATAATATTGATTTTCCCGGTTTGAACGTTCTTTGCATGATTTTTTGGTCGTGCCATTTCTTGACCTTTTCTTTGTATAACTTAGAGTTCTTGTAAGCTTGAAATCGAATTCATCGAGTTCATTTAACTCAAGTAGCCTCTTTTTTCACCAGCAATTGCTTGATCGAAGTTGAGTTTCGAATTGCCCAAGAGGGCTTTATGTTGTAACTAACTCCACAGGTAGGTGACATGCTTTTCCCGTGTAGACCAACCGATATGGTGACATCCCAATTGGTGTTTTGTAAGCAGTCCTGTAAGCCCATAGTGCATCATCCAATCTGAGAGACCAGTCTTTTCTATTCGGGTTTACTACCTTCTCTAAGATTCTCTTCACCTCCCTGTTTGAAACTTCAGCTTGCCCACTTGTTTGGGGATGATATGTTGTCGCCACCTTATGGTTGACCCCATATTTTGCCAAAAGAGTATAAATGATCTCATTGCGTAAGTGACTACCCTCATCACTTATAATAGCTCTTGGCATGCCAAATCTTGTAAAAATATTCTTTTGCAAGAACTTAAGAACCACTTTGGCATCGTTATTTGTGGGGAGTGCTATGGCTTCAACCCATTTTCGATACATAGTCAACCGCAAGCAAGATGTCTTCGATTATTGAAGGAGGAAGGAAATGGCCCCATAAAATCCATGCCCCATACATCAAAAATTTCAACTTCTAAGATAGTTTGTAGTGGCATCTCATTCCTTTTCGATATGTTACCCACCCTTTGACATCTATCACAACTTTTAATCTAACCGGTGGGCATCCTTAAATAATGTAGCCAATAATAAACTCGACTTGAAGAACTTTTTTGTTGTTCTCTCACTTCCATAATGTCCCCCTATGATGTAGATGAATGACATTCGTGCAATATGTTCTTCACCTTGTTGTAGGGCACACACCTTCTAATCATCTTGTCACACCTTTATTTAAATAATAGGTTGGCTCATCCCCCATGTACCACTTGACGTCATGTAGGAATTTTTTTTTTGTTGCCGTGTAAGATCGGGGGAAGGATGTTGCTCACCAAATAATTGACAAAAAATCTGCATACCCAGGAAATTATGCGTTGACTCCAAACAGCTCCTCATCCGGAAATGACTCATTAATAACACACTTGTCCTCTTCATTTTTACCCTAATTTTCCAACCTCGATAAATGATCTGCAACTTGATTCTCCATACCCTTTCTATCTTTTATTTCCAAATCAAATTCTTGTAGGAGAAGTATCCACCTGATAAGTCGTGGCTTAGCATCTTTCTTCAAAATTAAGTACCAAATTGCCGAGTGATCCGTATAAACTACCACTTTTGTCCCAATTAAATATGCCTGGAATTTATCAAAGGCATATACTACTGCAAGTAATTCCTTTTCCGTAGTTGTGTAATTCATTTGGGTCTCCGTAAGTGTTTTACTTGCATAGTATATGGCGTGGAATGTCTTCTCTCTCCGTTGACCCAACACAACCCCTATTACATAGTCGCTTGCATCGTACATTAACTCAAAAGGTTTATTCCAATCTGGTGCGACAATAACTGGTGTTGTAGTCAACTTTTTCTACAATAGCTCAAATTCTAACTTACACTCATCAAATTTGAAAACTGAATCTTTGTCTAAGAGACTGCACAATGGTTTTGCAATCCTAGAGAAATCTTTTATAAATCTCCTATAGAACCCAGCATGTCCAAAAAAGCTATGGATTCCCTTTACTGAAGTTGGCGGTAGAAGGTTTTCAATCATTTCAAGTTTTGTTATATCAACCTCTAACCCTCTCGCTGAAACCTTGTGGACCAAAATTATTCTTTCATCAACCATAAAGTGGCACTTTTCCCAATTAAGTACCAAATTTGTCTTTATGCATCGCTTTAGGACCATCGCCAAATTCTCTAGACAAGCATTAAAATCATTTCCACAGACAGAAAAGTCGTCCATGAAGACTTCCACATTTTTCTCCACCGTGTCCGAGAAAATGGCCATCATACACAGTTGGAAAGTTGCGGGTGCATTACATAAGCCAAAAGATATTCTCCTTAATGTGAATGTGTCATATGCACAGGTGAAAGTAGTCTTTTCTTGATCTTCGGGAGCAATGACTATCTGATTATATCCCGAATACCCATCCAGTAAGCAGTAAAATTCGTGGCCCACCACTCTATCCAACATCTGATTGATAAAAGGCAAGGGAAAGTGGTCTTTGTGGGTTGCCTTATTCAACTTCCTATAGTCCATGCAAACCCTCCAACCAATCACTGTCCTCGTCGAAATTAGCTCATTGTCCTCATTTTTTACCACGATCATTCCTCCCTTTTTCGGCACACATTGAACCGGATGACCCACCCACTTTATCGTCGAAATTGGGTAGATGATTCCCGCATCCAACCATTTTTTTCTTTCTTCTTCACTACTTTTCATGATTGGGTTGAGCCCTCTCTGTTGCTCCACTGTTAGCATTGAATCCTCTTCCATAAGAATTTTGTGCATGTAAAAGAATGGGCTGATTCCTTTGATATCTACAATTGTCCATACTATAGCCGATTTGTGTTCTCTAAGCACTCTCAGCAACTTATTTTCCTGTAATTCGTTAAGCGCAGCAGAAATAATAATAGGTGAAGTATTAGAATTGCCTAAATATGCATACCTGAGGTGTTTAGGGAGTGGCTTAAGCTCGAGTGTAGGTGGCTCCTCCAAAGAGGGTTTCATCCTTGTTGTGGCTCTTTCCTCTGTGCGCAATGGTTCAAAGGGTGCTTTGAATCTTCTAACTCGTGGCAAAGAATCTAACATTTATAAGTAATCCACAAACTCCAGATCATCCAAATCGTCATCCCCCAGTAATGTAGTTTCTAGTGGATCATTAGTCAAACTTTTAACCATGTCTTCATTGATTATCTGATCAATGACATCCATCCTAAAACACTCATCTTCATCTATAGGGAACTTCATGGCTTTGAATACGTTGAACTTTACTTCCTGATCTTGGACCCTCATAGTTAGTACACCTTTTTGCACGTCGATGAGCGTCCTACCAGTAGCCAAGAATGGTCTCCATAAGATAATTGGGATGTTCATATCTTCCTCAAAATCAAGAATTATGAAGTCCGCGAGAAATATGAATTTGTCTACCTTGACCAAAATATCCTCCACAATGCCTCTTGGGTACGTGACTGACCTATCCGCCAATTGCAACGAGATGTTTGTAAGCTTTGGAGCTGGTAAACCCAATTCTGTATAAACTGATAACGGCATGAGGTTCACATTTGCCCCCAGATCACATAAACACTTATTGAATGCCATATTCCCAATTGTGCACGGAATGGTAAAACTCCCGGATCTTTCAACTTTGGTGGTAACTTTCATCTGTAAAACTGCACTACACTCCTCTGTTAGTGCCACAGTTTCAAAATCTTCCAACTTCTTTTTCCTAGACAGAATACCCTTCATAAATTTAGCATAACTTGGCATCTGCTCTAGGGCTTCGCGAAAAGGGATGTTAATCTGAAGTTTCTTAAAAACTTCTAAAAATTTAGCAAATTGCTTATCTAATTTCTATTTTTGATCTCTTTCTTTGAAAACGGTGGTGGAGGATAAACAACCGGCTTATCATCGACTTTTGTCTGTTCCACTTTCTTTTCCTCACCTTGTTTTTCTTCAACCACTTTGTTTTCATCAACCTTATCATCTTTTATAACTGAATTTTCTGCAATTTCCCCATCTAGATGTTTTCCACTTCTCAAAGTGATTGCTCGACATCGCTCGTGATTTCCTTTTTGATTTTTTTCGGTGTCACTTGGTAGAGTCCTTGAGGTCTATTATTCAATGCTAATGCAAGTTGTCCCATCTGATTCTCTAGGTTCTTGATGGCTACAGCTTGTGATTTCATAACTACCTCGTTACTCGTTATATACTTTGACAACAACTCCTCTAAATTTGATTTTCTCTCTTGATGTTGAGTTTGTTGTTGATGTTGATTCTGAAATCCTGGGGGATAAGTTTGTTGTTGAGCTTGTTGATTCTGATTGTTGCTCCATAAAAAATTAGGATGATTCCTATTCCCCGGATTGTATGCATTCCGATACATATTTATGGTGGAATTTTGTTATAGCTACCCACAAATTGCAACCGATGTTGGGTTGATTGCACATTGCTCTGTAGGATGTTCACCCGCGCACAATTCACAAATAACTGCAACATGCTGAGTTTGAACACCCGCCAAAGCATCCACTTTTTTCGATAACGCTGAAATCTGGGCTGCTAATGCTGTCACTCCATCTACCTCTAACACTCCAGCTGCCTTAGGTTGTGTCATTCTTGTCGTGGGCCACTGGTAGTTATTAGCCGCGATTGTCTCTATCAATTGATAAGCCTCTTCATAACTCTTTGCCATAAATGCTCCACCTGAAGCTGCATCAATACTGGTCCTGAGATTCCCATGTAACCCATTGTAGAATGTGTTTATCTGCAGCCATTTGGGTAATCCGTGATGTGGGCACTTTCTGAGTAATTTTTTATATCTTTCTCATGCCTCATACAATGATTCCCCATGTTGCTGTTCAAACATGGTAATCTCGTTTCTCATATTTGCAGTCTTCGCTGGTGGGAAAAATTTTGCTAGAAATTTTTGAGCGAGGTCTTCCCATGTAGTTATTGATCCCGGCGGTAGTGAATGTAACCAACTCTTCGCCTTGTCCCGTAAAGTGAATGGGAACAAGCGAAGGCTAACTGCATCATCTGACACTCCATTATACCTGAAGGTGTCACAAATCTCCAAAAAGCTGACCAAATGTTAGTTTGGATCATCATTTTCAAGTCCACCAAACTGAACCGAATTTTGAATCATCTTAATAGTCCCAGGCTTGATTTCAAATGTGTTCGCGACTATAGCAGGCCTGGTAATACTTGATTGAAGTTCAGTCACTTTAGAAGTAGCAAAGTCCCTCAACGCTTTCTGGTCTTCGGCAGCCATTGTTTCTTCTTTTCTAGAATTTTTGAAGTTTTCCTTGTATCCTTGATCCACTTACTTAGCCTTTGAAACCGTCTCTCAATGTCGTCCTCAAAAGGAAGCAAGTCTGGATTTTTTGACCGAGTTTGCATAAACCAACTTCAAAAACCTGAAATAAGAACGAACAAAAAAAAAAAAAAAAAATGTTTAAGTAAAACTGGACTAATTAAACTGATATTGCAAAATTATTAAAATCTATACTAAATCTCCCCTAATGGCGGCGCAAAAAAAACTTGTTGGGTAAAATCTAATTACGCACAACACGCAAGTATATACGTGGTCAACAAGTAATATAATAGTAAGTAGAGTATCGTTCCCACAGAGAATTAGTAAGAATTTAACCCTCACAATTATCGACTTCCTATTAATCCAAATTTTATTAAACTATCCAATTTAAGAATTATAATTATAAAAACTAAATATTATTAAAAAATACTAAAATCACAAAACAATCAACAAATTAAAAACTGAAATTTTAAACAAGTATGGAGAATTAGGCTTACAACTTCACCCTAAGCTTCACTTCGATTATTACCCTTTATTCCGGTTTAATTCACTATCCGGTTTATTAATCAAGAACACGAAAGTAGAATTAGCCACCTCTCGATGCACTAATACCATATTAACTTAAATCCACAAATTAGATAGAATTAAGTTAAACACCTTAATTAACTAACTCACTATATCTCTATGTGAATTACAATCAAAGAAGGTTTAAGTTCAAGTTCTCTATCCAGTTACATGCAATGTTAAGCATATCTCTACCCTAACATTCATCGAGATTCCATTCATTCATAGAATTCAAGAAAACATGCTATATTATCTAAGTCTAGACTCGTACTTCCTCTCTCGAATCCATACAAGTCCACAAAGAATTGGTGATCAGGCAATTCATAAATTCAAGCATGAATTAATATAGATAAACTAAGGAATAGCTTATTAAACTGAAAATCAAAGTTACATAGTCATCGATTTAATTAAAGATCCATCATAAGCCTAAAAAGTAATTTAGTTCATCGTCAATGAATTAAAAACTGAATTAATTAAAGAAAACATCATCCCAATTACAGAAATTAAACTAAAATAGAAGAATAAACCCAGAACCACCCTTCTCTATAGTTCAATCTGCAATTGTTGTGAAACTTCTTCAAAAACTCTCTCCAATGCTCTTGCTGCAAAATCTGTCTTCAATGATGTTAATTTCCTTCTATGATATCTCAATCTTGTTGTTTGTTGTTAATTATATCACTAAGACATGTATTATTGAAGCATTAACTCATATCAAGACCTCCTTGCCGAGGGTGTTATGCACTAAAAGAGCCAACCCCAGCTGGGGTATGTTCTGCTAATAAATGCCCACTTGAGCTCTAAACTTTCCAAATTTTTCCAAAACTCCACTCTTTTTGTCCAATAGCCATTCCACCAATTCTAAACACAAAATAACACTAAACAAGTAAAAAAAAACATAAAATCAAGGAATTAACACCGATTAAGCTTGAATTAGGAGCCGATTTGTGGGTATAAAACCCACTTATCAAATTCTCATGGTGGGTCTGTCCAGTACATCGTTCTCTAACATGTACCTATGCATTGACTCAATATCTCATACATTTATGACCAATGAGATTTGGTCATCAGTCAATCCACATACTAGTCTCAATGTATCATTGTTGTCCCATCAACAATGATACTCGACTAGGACATTTAAGAGCAATGATACCTAATTGTAATTATATAATCTCATGTTCAAGTCACATACTTGAAACTATATAATCTGTATCACTATTCTAAGTAAATTTATTATGTTAACATTTATATAACGCAATAAATAAAACCATAATAAAATCATTCATTTATTCAATCAAATATAATATCAAAATGTTAATCAATTATATCAAATAATTGGCCTCTAGGGCATAAACTCTAACAGTTTTGGATAGTGAGCACTAAATCCTGTGGGAATGAAGTACCCGGATTTGGGGGTGTCACACGTGTAGCCCGCCCCGACGGGGATTTAACACTAAGGAATACCCGCCTTGGCGGGTGTTTAAAATTCAACTGGCGACACATGACCCCAACAATGTGTGTTTTAGCTTGATGATTCAGCCCAGGTGGGTGTATCTGTCCTGTAAAGTCTTGTTTTTCCCTTTTTGCCCCTAATTCCTGCTTTTGCCATCTCAACCTGTCCCTACAATACGAACACAAAATAACATGTATGCCGAAATTGATAACTCCAAGATCCATAGCTGGGAGGAGTTGGCCCACACCTTCCTAAACCAATACAGCTTCCAATCCCATATGGCCACTAATCGATATCAAGTAACCAAGGTCAAGAAACTGAATAATGAATCATTCAAGGAATATGCACAAAGATGGAGGCGTATGGCAGCCCAAATGAACTCGCTAATGGATGAGGCAGAAATGGTTATGACTTTCATCGATATCCAGGAAGCCCCTTACTATGAGAAAGTCCTGGCAGGAATAGGAAAGCCATTTTCTGAGATAATTAAACATGGTGAAATGGTAGAGATGGGCTTGAAGGCTGAAAAGATCAAAGATTTCTCAACTTTAGAGGTCGTAGCCGAGTAACTCCAAGCTGTAAATTATGATAACAATGACGGAAGAAGTCAAAAGAAAGGCGATGAAGATGTATCTCTTATTTCACATGGGCAATCTAGGAGACCCAACAATAGTCTTTCTATCTGGATAAAGGAAGGCGATCTGCCACAGCAACAATAGGCCGCATTCAACCAAAGCCAGGACAGACAGAGAAAATTTGAAAGAACAGAAAATCAGGTGTTTACTCCACTAAGCGAGTCCCTCGATAACGTATTGGTGTTATTAATGAACCACAAGAAGATTACTAAATTGGTTTATATAAACTGTTGTCGGACTCTGTTTGATGAGTCTGGATTTTATATTCGGAGCGTTTACTGCTTTTATATATATATATATATATATATATATATATAAGCGGTAAATGCACCGGATATTATATAAAAACGGTAAATAGAGTTTGATGGGTATAATATATATATATATATATATATATATATAAATTTACATTTCATCGAACTCGGAGTTTACTTATTGGCCTTTTAACGCTTTTATTTACATTTTCGTCACTTTGAGTTTACTTCGTGGCAGTTGATCATTTTTACTGCTTTATTTACTTCGTGGTGGTTGATCGTATTTACTACTTTATTTATATTTTCGATCCCCCATGGAGGTGCTTCGGGGTGGTTGATCATGTCCCTATATATATATTTATCGCTTTTATATATTTACATTTCCAGTCCCCCATGAAGTTCGCTTCGTGGTGGTTGACAGTCTTTATATATATATTTACAGCTTTTATAAATATAACTGCTTACAACTTTCATATAAATTGCTACATCATGTGAGCCTAGGAATCATGTGATCACAGATTCAGTCTCCTGAATCTAGATTCGATTCACGTGATGGACATTTTCGGCTGTAAACAGCTTGTACATTATTCACGGTGTTTGAATTTCCTTAGACGGCTCTCATGCCCACAAGGAGTTCGGCACTGCTATGTATATTATTTTCTCGAGGATGCCTCGCATTTCGAAAAATACAAGCAATTAAGCCGAACACTTATAAAATAGAAGTATCAAAGGCCTCAATAACTATTGAGCATAAGGGTTTTAAAAAATCTCTCTTACAAAACATCATTGTTATATCTTATTAAAACTGAATTTTTATATAAAATTCAAACCCTTTGTATATATGTGCGAACGAGGCATAGCACTACTTCTAAATAATTATACATTGACCCACACACACACACATTTATATAACAGTTTAATAGAAAAGTGGCGGTCACCATGGTAACACGGATGTTGGGGGGTGCCTAACACCTTCCCTCCACATAAGCAAGTCCCTGGACCCTAATGAATCTCGGTTTCACAGACCAGTTTAGCAGTGTTACATCACGTGGTCAATGTAAAAATCTTTTCTCGGTTGAGTTGGTGCAACCATTTAAAAATACCAACTGGCGACTCTTACAGTGCAATCGTCGACATATAAATGCCGGACCTTTTCACAACTTTTTTTTTCAAAGAAATCTCACCTAACATGAGAACACCAAAAGACAAGAACAGAAAAGGGACAGTAAAATCCCGATGTCGACAATAACTTCACCCCATACCGGCATTTTGTCAAACACCTGGTGTGCTATGTTTCATCAAACTTCCTACCCTTCTCTCTCTGGTCTTAGTGGTCAAGACAGTTTGTCGACCGAGAACACACAAGTGCTCATACACCTCTTCCGAGGTATATACAAACATATCCTCTTTAGATCCACCCGATAGGGAATAGAACAGAAAAAAAACATCCAAGCTAGGTGATAATCCTACACATGTCTATATGAATTAACCATAACAAGGATTTAAAACTTAAGTTCTCAATGAGGTCACACGTGATGCACAGATATATGTCTAATCTATACACAACTTATGCAGTCGAATCAAATTGACAACTCATAATCACATGTCAATATAGTAAGGTGTAAATCTACAATCCCTCTTTCAACATCATATAGATTACCAAAATCATCACTAATTTATTAGCAAGAATCATTAAGCATGAATACATTAAATCAAACCATATGGTGCCAACCAAAGAGATAGGACATTCAATTCAACAAAACAAAGGGTTCCATTATAACCTTAGAGCCCATAATTAGTTCATAGTTCTTGAACAAAATATAAGTAGCAATAAAGATAACATTTATGGATTACAAAATCAAAGGAAACAAATGGATAAGAATACACTCTATCAAGCTCTTCAGTCTCCAAGAATTTTAATCTCTCCAAGCTTTCTGATCCCTGTTGCTAATTTCTCTTGAACTCCAAGGATTTCCAAGAATCTCCCTAATCTATTCTAATCTATATTTACAAGCATTACCTAAGAGAAAATGGGAAAGAAATTACAAAAGAGAAGGAGAGAACTCTATCCCAGAGTGGGATTCGATATATCAGTTAAGGAGGCTAACTCCCCCTTTTATATCCCAGTCCTTTTTCATCAGCTAGGTCAAAACCAGCCCTTCTCTGCCTGGGCACTAGAGGTGGCGCTGCAGTGCCAAGATTAAGGCTTGGGAATGACTGCCGTATTGTCGACATAAGGAGATCGAAGCTTCATGTTGTTCGCCGCAATAACAATTATAAAGGATTGGGGTCTTCTTGACACCATCTTGATGTCATTGTTGACCTGGTTTAGAATCTTTGCGGCCTTGAGTTTGAGCTCGGAATAGGCGTTCTGGCCTTGATGTCAAAAAAAATTAACCGTTTTGCCCCTACAAGCTGGAAAATACCACAAAAGCCTACAACGCATAGGTTAAGCAAAATAATACTAAAATAATATAAAAGGTATACATAATCAACGAAGATCAAGCAACTATTTAAGCAATAAAGGATCCAATTCGCGGATATAAATTTCACTCATCAAATACCCCCAAACTTAAGTCTTTGCCTATCCTCAAGCAAACAGACCAAGCATCCTAACTAATCATAGCTCAAATTAAGTTCACACAGTCAATTGTAAATACCAATATGCTCACTCTACAACTCGAACAATCAACAAGCATTAAGAACAAGACGCAAATGCAAGAAAGTATCAAAAAGCTCTAGCATAAAGATAGTAAAATCTGACTCAGACCGTGATTAATTACCTTAGGCTATTCAGAGCTACTCATTAATGAGTTTTTGATCAATGACTCCCAAGACAGATGACTTTAGGGCACTAGGTGTAGAACACCCCTAAGAGTTTATGCCTAGAGGCCAATTATTTGATATAATTGCTTAACGCTTTTGATATTATATTTGATTGAATAAATGAATGATTTTATTATGGTTTTATTTATCAGGCAATTATATAAATGTTAACATAATAAAAATCCTTAGAATAGTGATACAAATTATATAGTTTCAAGTATGTGACTTGAACATGAGATTATATAATTATAATTAGTATCATTGTTCTTAAATGTCCCTAGTCGAGTATCATTGTTGATGGGACAACAATGATGCATTGAGACTAGTATGTGGATTGACTGATGACCAAATCTCATTGGTCATAAATATATATGAGATATTAAGTCAATGCATAGGTACATGTTAGAGAACGATGTATTTGGATGTAATCCACCATGAGAATTCTATGTGGAGCATTATGCGAAGTGTCATTAGCAATTCTCATAGTGACAATGATGTAATGGTCCTCCGACCTGAAATCACTATATTACTACACGAGAATTTATGTACTTTGATATCATCAAATGTCACCTTTAATATGGTGGACTATAAAGGTGATTATTGGGTACATCATGAATCGTGTGAGGAATATGAGTGATCTAGATGGAATTTAACCTTCCTATATATTAGGGATGATATCCATAGGCCTCTTGATTGAGTAGGACTATGAAATGCATGGCCATGCTCAAATAGTGATTTGTTTCATATAGTCTACTCATTGATCAAGAAAACTCAGATTAAATTATGAAGAGTATGACACATTCCATGACTCGAGTTTAATCTAGGATATTAAGGTTAAAAGGATTAAATTACATTGAAACATTGGTCACGAAAAGGTTGCATCGAATCATCGATCTTATTATTACTTGGGTAGCAGTGATGCATTACTAGATGTCGCTCACTGTTTATAATTTTATAATATGATTTTAAAATTATTGCCAACGTAATAATAACCTATAGGTCACACACATGTAACGTTATTAAAAGGAAATTAATTTAAATTGTAAAGATTTAAATATATCAATATGATTGATAGTATTTAAATCACAAATTTAAAATAAAAAGGATGATATATATATATATATATATATATATATAAGATATATATATATATATATATATATATAAATTGGATTTTATTTTAATTAGATTAGGGTTTTGATTAATTTTGTTTTATTGCTATATATATATGATATATCGGCATATATTAGGGAAGTTAATCAAAACAAAACCCAAAAACCCTAGCCGCTCTTAGAGAGAGACTAGAGAAAAACAGAAAATCCATTCCTTTTGGTGGCTAGTACCGCAATTCCTTCTTCTGCAGATCGTAGGACGATTCGTGCGGAGCGTTCGTGTGGATACCGTAGAGTCGCAGTTCATTTGAATTGCGTTGGAGATTCGACCGCATCGATTCAACCAAAATAATCGGTATAATTTCTAAACCACTGGATTAATTTCTGTTTCGCATGGATCCTGTTTTTGGGTTTCGAAAATTGCTTTGAATTGTTCTATTTCCGCTGCGTTTTATGTGCCAAAACCCCTACAGTGGTATCAGAGCTACTTAAAAACGATTAATTCAGATAACGTGTTTAATTATTTTTGATATATATGATATTTGATGATACAATTTTACCGATCTGAAATTGATTATATTGTTTTCGATATATATGATATATGATGATACAATTTTACCGAACTAAAATTGTGTATATAATGAGTATATATATATATACATGTAATCGATATATTATCGTATTATGAATATCATGTAATAGATATGCATGTATATGAAGTTCTGTTAATTGTATGGCGTAATAACAGTATACAAATTATGTTCTAATTGGATTAGAGGCATGAAAATTTAATTTAATATGAATAATTGAAACTGGACATATATGATATGAACTGGGTGTATTGTTATTATGAGTATTTTGGTGGATTAAAATACGATTGATTTCAAACTGCTGCTTCAAAGAATCATTTGGAAAAATTTCGCAATCTGAGATCGTTCATTACGAAAATTGGGGAGACCCCTGTGACCCCCGTCGTCAGGAGCAGCGATGGTCGATGGTCGTGACCCCAATATGTTATATATAGTTTTTCTTTAATTATATATAAATTGTTATGTGCTTATTATGATATGTATGGTGCAGAGTTATGGCCTTTTGACCCATAGGTTAGTGGTTTTTTGTTTTGAAATACGGCTTGCATGTCGTGCCTTTCTATAAATTCTAATGTAATATTCTCTTCTCATTTAAATCCCCTCTAATGTAACTCGAGGTTTCTTTATGTCATGTAATAATCTATAATCGATGAAGATGTCAAGATGGAGAACACAATGGAAAGATGATGATGGAGAGGAGGCACATGCTTGAGGAAGATCCAAGGAAGCTATTTATTTTAAGATCTTTTACCACCTTAGATTTACCTTCAATCTTTCATTAGCTTGAAAAGATTGATAGTGGATTGGGCCATAACTTTGACACATTTAATTTCGCACTTTATTTATGCTTGTATGTGATATGATATGATAAATAATGTGCATGCTTAATAAGATTAAAATTGGTGAGATCTAAATTTTTTTTAAAATCCCTCATTAAATTATTAAGTCTAAATCAGATGCCTTCCGATGAATAACACTCATCAAGACCTTAATAGATGTAGGTTTGCCAAAGCAAAGTACCCTATTTATCTAGGTAAGATGCGATAGGATAATTGTGATATCCAAACTGTTAAAATCATTGGGCCCGACTTAACTAAGTTATCTCAATAGGATTGTGGACTTAGAGGCATAGAGTTTGGTTGGTACCATTAGATGGACTAGAAACAATTGTTGTTTACCAAACTATCCAAGAGTTATATATGATATAATTGATAAAAGGGTTGTCTACCTAAATAATTATGTTTTAAGAGATTAGCCAAAGCTAGCTTAAGTCATAATGAAATATGGATCTTGGCTCACTAGAAAGATTTAATAGAAAATGCTTTCCGAATTAATGGTGAGGGCTATTAATTTGAATAAAATAGTGGGAGGTATATTTTGAATGTACTTTTATCAATTACATAATATCAACTTTGCAATTTGTCTTATTATTTTGGCACTTATAAATTGTAGATATCAATGGCAAACAACAACAACACAAGTAGTCTTTCACTACGATCAGTCCTTGAGAAGGACAAGCTGAGTGGGATTAATTTCCTTGACTGGCACAGGAACTTGAGGATTGTCCTCAAACAAGAGCGTAAGCTATATGTCCTTGATGGGCCCATTCCTGCAGCACCGGCTGTCACTGCACCACGTGCGGAGCATAATGCTTACAAGAAGCATCAAGATGATGCTCTGGACGTGAGTTGTCTCATGCTAGCAACCATGAACGCTGAGCTCGTAAGCAACATGAGTTGATGGATGCTTATGAGATGATCGAGCATCTCAAGAAATTGTTCAAGGGCATGCTCGACGAGAGAGGTATGATACAAGCAAGGCGTTGTCAGATCACCGCAAGATGGGTGAACGTGATCCAGTTGGTCCACATGTGCTAAAAATGATTGGGTATATTGAGTACCTTGATAGGTTGGGTTTTCCAATCACTCCGGAGGCCCAAACTGATCTTGTTTTACAATCTTTGAACAGCAACTACTCTCAATTTGTTATGAATTATCTAATGAATGAAATTGAGAAACCACTAACTGAGTTGTTGAGCATGTTAAGAACTGTAGAGAACAACATGAAAAAGGCAGGACCCGCTCCCATAATGATGGTGCAAAAGGGAAATGCTAAGGGAAATTGGAAAGCCAAGAAGAAGATAGGATCTAAATCGGTGCTAAACCTAATCCCAAAACCAAAACAGCTTTAAAACCTAAAGGTGGGGTGGCTAAAGAAGGTGATGGTCACTTCTGTGGAAAACCTGGACACTGGAAAAGGAATTGTCATGCTTATTTGGAAGAAGTGAAGAAAAGGAAAGGAAGTATGACTTTCGATTCAGGTATATATGTTATAGAAGTCAACTTGTCTACTTCTACATCATGGGTATTAGATATTGGATGTGGTTCTCACATTTGTGTTAATGTGCAGAACTCCGAAGGAGTAGGACTTTGGCAAAAAGAGAGGTTGACCCTAGTTGTGGGAATTGAACAAAAGGTTGCTGCACTGGCCGTAGGAACTTATCATTTATCTTTGCCCCTCCGGGCTAGTTTTAGAATTAGAAGATTGTTATTTTGTGCCCGCTATAAGCAAAAAAACATTATCTCTTGCTTTCTTGTTTGGACAAGAAAGGTTTTTCATTTATAATAAAGAACAACCGTTGTTCGTTTTACTTAAATGATATATGCTATGGTGTTGCACAATTGTTTAATGGTCTCTATATTCTTGACTTAGATATGCCTATCTATAACATAAATACAAAACGATTTAAATCAAATGATTCAAATCCCGACATATATCTGCATCATCGCATTTGGGCCATATAAATGAGAAACGCATATCAAAACTCCATAAAGATGGGTTTTTGGATTCATTTGATTTTGAATCATATGAGAAATGTGAGTCTTGTTTATTAGGCAAGATGACTAAAGCCCCTTTCACTAGACACAGTGAATGGGCTAGTGATATATTGGGACTTATACATAGTGATGTATGTGGACCCATGAGTTCATTAGCAAGAGGTAGGTTTTATTACTTCATTACATTTATCGACGACTTCAAGAGATATGGATATGTGTATCTTATGAGAGACAAAACCGAATCCTTTGAAAAGTTCAAGGAATTCAAGAATGAAGTTCAAAACCAATTTGGCAAAAGCATAAAAGCCCTTCGATCCGATCGAGGAGGTGAATACTTAAGCCAAGACTTTGATGACCTTCTAAAGGAGTGTGGTATTATATCACAACTCACTCCCACCGAGAACACCACAATGGAATGGTGTATCTCGAGAGGAGAAATCGCACCTTGTTGGACATGGTACGATCAATGATGAGTCATGCAGATCTTCCAATAAGCTTCGGGGTCATGCCCTAGAGAGACAACCGCATTCACACTTAACCGTGTTCCTACAAAGATGGTTCGTAAGACACCATATGAGATGTGGACGGGAAACGCCCTAGTATGTCGCTCATGAAGATTTGGGGTCATGAGGCATTTGTAAAACGTCTGGATTTCGACAAGCTCGGACCCAAATCGACAAATGTAATTTTGTGGGATACCCAAAAAAGAAACAAAAGGGTATTATTTCTACAAACCTTCCGAGAATAAAGTGTTTGTTGCTCGAACCGGTATTTTCTAGAAAGAGAATTTGTCTCTAAAGGAAACAAAGTGGGAGGAAAGTAGAACTCAAGAAATTCGAGAACCACGTAATATCATTGAACCCGAGTTGAACGTGAGCAGAACCACAAGATGTTGTGGAAAGTGAACCTCGCTCAAATTACACAAGGAATTCAGAGATCCGTAGGACACGCCAAGAGCCCGAGAGATATTATGGATATCTTGTGACTCAAAACGGCGATGTGATGCTCATAGATCAGGATGAGCCTGCTTCCTACCAA
Organism: Panax ginseng; assembly: GCA_020205605.1. Classification (NCBI taxonomy): domain Eukaryota; kingdom Viridiplantae; phylum Streptophyta; class Magnoliopsida; order Apiales; family Araliaceae; genus Panax; species Panax ginseng. Next base: position 119,951,919 of record CM035133.1, on the reverse strand, counting down.
GAAGCTATGAATGGACCAGATTCTGAGAGATGGCTTGAAGCCATGAGATCTAAAATGGACTCCATGTATACTAACCAAGTATGGACTTTGGTTGATCCACCCGAAGGGGTAAAACCAATAGGGTGCAAGTGGGTTTTCAAGAAGAAAACCGACATGGATGGTAATGTACAAACCTATAAAGGCCGACTGGTAGCAAAAGGTTTCAAACAAGTTCAAGGTGTTGACTATGATGAAACCTTCTCTCCAGTGGCAATGGTTAAATCCATCAGGATCTTACTTGCTATTGCATCTTTTTATGATTATGTAAATCTGGTAGATGGATGTCAAAACTGCTTTCCTTAATGGAAATCTCCTTGAGGATGTGTACATGACACAACCTGAGGGTTTTGTCACTCCAAAGGATGCTGGAAAGGTATGTAAGCTGCAACGATCCATTTATGGATTGAAGCAAGCCTCTCGGAGTTGGAATCTTCGATTTGATGAAGCAGTCAAAGAGTTTGGCTTTATTAAAAATGAAGATGAAACCTTGTGTATATAAGAAGGTTAGTGGGAGTCACATTGTATTCTCGATATTATATGTTGACGACATATTAATTATTGGGAATGACATTCCTTCATTACAGTCAGTAAAAAACATGGTTAGGAAAATGTTTCTCCATGAAAGATTTAGCGATGCAAATTTACATTTTAGGTATCAAGATCTATCGAGATAGATCGAGAAAAATGATCTACTAAGTCAAAGTACATATATTGATAAAGTGTTGAAATGGTTCAAGATGCAAGAGGCAAAAGAGGACATTTACCCATGACTCATGGTGTAAAGATCTCTAAGGCCCAATGTCCTAAATCACAAGATGATGAGGAGCGTATGAGAAAGATCCCTTATGCTTCTGCAATTGGATCTATCATGTATGCAATGATATGTACTCATCCGGATGTCTTGTATGCTTTGAGCATGACGAGCAGATACCAGTCGAATCCAGGTGAAGGTCACTCGACAGTAGTCAAGAATATCCTCAAGTACCTTAAAAGGACTAAGGATTCATTCTTGGTATATGGAGGTGAAGACGAACTAGCAGTAAAGGGTTACACAGATGCTAGTTTCGTAATCGATAATGATGATTATAAGTCTTAAGTCAGTTTTGTATTTTGCCTTAATGGTGGTGTCAATAATGGAAGAGTTCAAGCAAGAGAAGAAGAGTATTCTACAACAAAGGTCGAGTATATTGTCGCTTCTAGTGTGCCAAGGAGGTCAGATGGATTAAAAAGTTCATCATCGAACTAGGTGTTGTTCCAACCATTGTTGATCCAGTTAAGTTATACTGTGATAACAATGGAGCCATTGCACAGGCTAAGGAACCCAGATCTCACCAACGATCCAAGCATATACTTAGGCGGTACCATCTCATCCGTGAAATCATTGATAGAGGAGATGTACATATATGAAGAGTGCCAACAGATGATAATGTTGTAGATCCATCGACCAAGGCTTTTGTCGCAGCAGAAGAAGCACGACGGTCACACTAGTTCCATGGGTATTAGATACATGAGTGATTGGCTCTAGTGCAAGTGGGAGACTATTAGAGTTTATGCCCCAGAGGCCAATTTATTTGATATAATTGCTTAACATTTTGATATTATATTTGATTGAATAAATGAATGATTTTATTATGGTTTTATTTACTGCGTTATATAAATGTTAACATAATAAAAATCCTTAGAATAGTGATACAAATTATATAGTTTCAAGTATGTGACTTGAACATGAGATTATATAATTATAATTAGTATCATTGTTCTTAAATGTCCCTAGTCGAGTATCATTGTTGATGGGACAACAATGATGCATTGAGACTAGTATGTGGATTGACTGATGACCAAATCTCATTGGTCATAAATATATGAGATATTAAGTCAATGCATAGGTACATGTTAGAGAACGATGTATCGGATGCATTCCACCATGAGAATTCTATGTGGAGCATTATGCAAAGTGTCATTAGAAATTCTCATAGTGACAATGATGTAATGGTCCTCCGACCTGAAATCACTATATTACTACACGGGAATTTATGTACTTTGATATCATCAAATGTCACCTTTAATAATAGGTGGACTATAAAGGTGATTATTGGGTACATCATGAATCGTGTGAGGAATATGAGTGATCTAGATGGAATTTAACCTTCCTATATATTAGGGATGATATCCATAGGCCTCTTGATTGAGTAGGACTATGAAATGCATGGCCATGCTCAAATAGTGATTTGTTTCATATAGTCTACTCATTGATCAAGAAAACTCAGATTAAATTATGAAGAGTATGACACATTCCATGACTTCGAAGTTTAATCTAGGATATTAAGGTTAAAAGGATTAAATTACATTGAAACATTGGTCATTTAAAAGGTTGCATCGAATCATCGATCTTATTATTACTTGGGTAAAAAGTGATGCATTACTAGATGTCGCTCAACGCTTATAATTTTATAATATGATTTTTAAAATTATTGCCAACGTAATAATAACCTATAGGTCACACACATAGAACATTATTAAAAGGGAATTAATTTAAATTGTAAGGATTTAAATATATCAATATGATTGATAGTATTTAAATCAATTTAATTTAAATTAAAAGGATGATTATATATATATATATATATATATATATATATATATATATAATATATATATATATATAAATTTGGATTTTATTTTAATTAGATTAGGGTTTTGATTAATTCCATTTTATTGCTATATATATATGATATATCGTATATATATTAGGGAGGTTAATCAAAACAAAAACCCTAGCCGCTCTTAGAGAGAGACTAGAGAAAAACTCAGAAAATCCATTCTTTTGGTGGCTAGTACCGCAATTCCTTCTTCTTGATGGTCGCAGATCGTAGGATGAATTCCCTTGTGGGAGATGGATTCGTGTGGATACCGTAGAGAGTCACAAATTGCTTGAATTGCATTGGAGATTCGACCGCATCGATTCCAAGGATCATGTACTTGACTCACCATCTTTTGTTTGATCAGGCCGTAAACCCCGTTCAGGAACCAAGTTGCGTCTGGCAAAGGAATGCTTGTACCGTTTTCGTGCTTCTTCGCTACTAAATTTGGCATTATCCCAACTCTGTGGTGCTACGAATGAAAAGTTTTCGACGCTTAGTCGTTGCCTCTTTGAAGCCATTTTAGAATTCACAGTACACAATATACCACAAGGCAAAGGAATCCAACAATGAACAGCCAACTAAGCCTTAAACACCTTGAAGACAGATCACAAGCCCAATTATACCACAACAGCAGCAAAGTGTAAGTAAACCTTACTCAGACAATAAAACAAACACCTTTCATATGCTACCTTAGCCCAAGCTTTCAAGTACTTCTCTGAATCCTCAAACCGAAGTGTAATAGCAATAAAAACAATAGCCTCAACAATTCAGAAGTAGGCAAGAATTTTCCCTGGCCAATCAATCAATGAACATGGAAAACCTCAAAACACAAAAAAATTTGGACTGCAATACCAAGTACCTGGAATTGAAGAATTCTATGAAGTGCTTGACCTAAAGATGGAGACCTAAGCGTGTAAATTGATTGGAACCCCACTTCTATTATTTGTGAGCTTGGAGTAAGAATCGTATGCTGTAGTTGAGGGGCTGGCTGGGTAGATGGGGGGTTTTGTGGAGAAGAAGGAGCTAACTAATGAGAGGCTGGCTAGTATAGGGTAAATAAAACTAAAACAACATGCTTAATCAACTAGGACACGCTATCGGTGCTGCGGCACAAATTTCCTTTGTTGAGTGGCGTTGCAGCGCCATGCTTTAATACTGAGATTACATGTGGTGTTATAGCGTGAGTCATAGGCCAATCGATGGCGCTGCAGCGCAAAAATACAGTAGGTTGGGCTTTATGGTGGCGTTGTAACGTGACACGTACCTTATTTCTTGGCGTTGTGGAGCCAGAGGTTGAATATTGAATATGACTTTGGCTGCATGCGCTGACCTTTAGTAGAGAATCTCATAGGCACTTACTTGACCTTGCATAAGTGTTTTCTCCCTGGTTTTCTGCATATGCCAAATCAAGGACAAGATAATACAATACAAAGGCAACTTTCATTATTAAAAACTACAAAATAACTAATTTAACTCATATATACAATGCAATATACAAGATACATATGCTGCCTGCATACTCTAGCCACAAAAATATGCGTATGAGATAAGACATTCAGTAATAATCATACTGGCAGCTATTTTAACAACTGAAAAGAAAAGACACAATGTAAACTAGACATAAGTAAAGAAAAAAAGAAATTGATATGGAGATGGGGTAGCCTCCCCACCAAGCGCTTGTTTTAAAGTCGTCGGCTTGATTATTTTGTTGCCGTTCAATCCGGCTCATATGCGAAAATGACCATTTCATGCCACCTATTTGTCAACTCCTTTAAATTTATGATAGACATGGATGATTGGTCATCCCTCTTTTCTTCACCCATCGGCATGAAGAATCTTTCACCACTGGAATTATCCACTAATTCACCTTTTTCATCAATCTAAAATCGCTCTTTGTGCACTAGTGGGCCCTCTAGGGTTTCCACAACCGTGAGCGTGGTTTCCAACTTTTCATTAGTCTTGACAATACAACCACTCTTGATACTCTCTTCTCCTTCTATAGACTCCACATGTTGGTCAATAGGTACTTTGACATCTCCCTCAACAACTTTGTGAGACTCATCGCCTTCTCCTTGCGTATCCACCATGCAATGCTCTACTTCTTCATCGTTGAGACTAATTATGACCAGTAGATTGCCTTATGATGGATTTGTGATGGCATTGACGAGTTGTCCCAACTGACTTTTAAGGTTCTGCAATGAGGCATCTTGGTTCGCCATTCGAACCTCATTTCTCTCTATAAAGTTGGTGAGGAGCTCTCCAAGCCTTTTCTCCTCTTCTCATGTTGAGTACACAAAAAAGCTCTCACTAGGTTGAGATGTCTCCTGGTATTGTGGTGGAGACTAATATTAAAATTAATTTAGATAGGAATAATGAGGATCGTGATACTGCTCTTGACTGTAGTCCCAAGAGTTTGGATAACCCAGACAGTTTGGATGATAGTATATCGATTCAATGTCAGCTCGTTCTTGACAGTAGGCAGACTGAGTGGACTAACACTCAAGATTGTCAGAAAACCTCGAGAGATTTGAAATTTGATCTTGCAATCGCTCAAGTCCTTCTTCCGATCTTGGTTGTGTCGTCCTCTCAAAAGGCCATTGATCGTCCATAACCTGCAAAATTAAAAATAAAAAGGAAGATCAAACAAATAAAAGATATATATATATACGTTCAAATTAAGACTAACTTGATTGAAATCAACATTGGACAATATTAGAATAATAGTTCCTCGACAACGGCGCCAAAAACTTGTTGGTCAGAAAACCGATCACTAAACACGCGCAAGTATATGCGGTCTAACAAGTAATATAGTGATAAGGAAAGTGTCATACCCACAACGAACTATCACTAATATTTACCAAATACCGACTTTGTATTGCTTAAGTTTTATTCGAACAGCAGAAATATAGATTTGTAACTAATCTAGTTATATCTAAATATCAAAGCAAGTAAATGGATAATGAATGGTATCAAAGGTGCTACAAGCTAAAGTCATAACTTCACCCTACACTGGCATTTTGTCAAACACCTGGTGTGCTATGCTTCATCAAACTTCATACCCTTCTCTCTCTGGTCTTAGTGGTCATGACAGTTTGTCGACCGAGAACACATAAGTGCTCATACACCTCTTCTGAGGTATGTACAAACATATCCTCTCTAGATCCACCCAATAGGGAATAGAACAGAAAAGAACATCCAAGCTAGGTGATAATCCTACACATGTCTATGTGAATTAACCATAACAAGGATTTAAAGCTTAAGTTCTCAATGAGGTCACACGTGGTGCACAGATATATGTCTATTCTATACACAACTTATGCAGTCGAATCAAATCAACAACTTATAATCACATGCCAATATAGTAAGGTGTAAATCTATAATCCCTCTTTCAACATCATATAGATTACCAAAATCATCACTAATTTCTTAACAAGAATCATTAAGTATGACTACATTAAACCAAATCATATGGTGCCAACCAAAGAGATAGGACATTCAATTCAACAAAACAAAGGGTTCCATTATAACCTTAGAGCCCATAATTAGTTCATAGTTCTTGAACAAAATATAAGTAGCAATAAAGATAACATTTATGGATTACAAAATCAAAGGAAACAAATGGATAAGAATAAACTCTGTCAAGCTCTTCAGTCTCCAAGAATTTCAATCTCTCCAAGCTTTCCGATCCCTGTTGCTAATTGCTCTTGAACTCCAAGGATTTCCAAGCATCTCCCTAATCTATGTTAATCTATATTTACAAGCATTACCTAAGAGAAAATGGGGAAGAAATTACAAAAGAGAAGGAGAGAACTCTATCCCAGACTGGGATTCAATATATCTGTTAAAGAGGCTAACTCCCCCTTTTATATCCCAGTCCTTTTCCATCAGCTAGGTTAAAACCAGCCCTTCCCTGCCTGGGCACTGGAGGTGGCACTGCAGCGCCAAGATTAAGGCTTGGACCAGGGCTTCTGGTGAAGTTAGCATAAGGAGATCAAGCTTCATGCTGCAAATACTAAATTATAAAGGGATTGGGGCGCTGCACCGCCACGCTGATGTCATCGTTGACCTGGTTGGGTGTCTTTGCTGTGTTTGAGTTTGAGCTAGGAATAAAGCTGGCCAATGTCGGAAAAATTAACCATTTTGCCCCTGCAAGCTGGAAAAGACTACAAAAGCCCTACAATGCATAGGTTAAGCAAAATAATACTAAAATAATATAAAAGCTATATATAATCAACGAAGATCAAGCAACTATTTAAGCAATAAAGCATCTGATTCGCGGGTATAAATTCCACTCATCACTCGTCGCCACTAGTTAGAAATTTTGATAAAAGAAAGTTTGTGAGTGCCACGGCGGCGGACAAGTTTGATTATTTGGCCATGAAAGCACTCACATCGGAGTGAGGATTGAGGCCCGAGTCTTTTGATGGGCATATGCGGAGATAGATTCATGAACAAGGTTGGGATACTTTCATAGATCAGCCTGGACCGGCAGTGGTTATAGTTGTCAAAGAGTTTTATGCAAACACCGAGGAGAAAGCCCCATTTGTAGCATTTGTAAGAGTAAAGATGGTGGCGTTCAGTGCTGAGGCGATCAATCAATTTTACGACATGAGGGCCCCACAAGTTTGTCAGTATGCAGCATTCTGAGACAGTAATCCGACTATGACCAGATATTGAAGGAGATTTGCAAGCCTGACACTACTTGGTTGAAGGGCAAAAAGGGAGGTACTTTGTTTATGAGCAAGGATTTGAGTTGATATGGCAAAATATGGTATGCTTTCTTGTGTGCGAAACTCCTGCCATCTCAGCATACCAGTGAAGTGATAAAAGAAAAGGTGTTACTGTTATATTCAATTGTCAAGGATTTCGACATCAACATCAGGGAAGTTATCAATTTCTCTATTCAGCGATGTTTGAGAGGACCATTTTTCGGAGGGCTGCCACATCCATCTCTTATTTGTGGTCTGTGTCGTCAAGTAAGAGTTAGGTGGACTGCGGACGAGCCTGTACAACAACCTCTTCAGCTGTTGGACCCTATGCTTATTATGAGATATTCAGTGTGGCCAGGAGGTGAGTCTCATCCAAGAGGACTTGGGTTTATATTTCCTAATTATTAGGAGGATGGTGAGGAAAAAGCTGTCGACTCTGAGGATGAGGATTTTCGGGCTGATGAAGTTCCTGAGGGTGAGGAGGCTACTGCACCTAGTTCATCGCACAAGTCAAAATTTATGTTTAGCACTCAATTCAGGAGTCTTCAGTAGCATTTGGATGGGAAGGGCAAAGTCGAGGATAGAAAACTGAAGAGGATGGCAGCAAGGCAAGATCATGCATTTGCCACTCAGAACAGCTTTAATACATCCTTGGCGGAAGCATTTGCCCGACTAAATCTGAGCCATTTCAATTTCATGTTCCACAGCCATTACCTGCTTATCCACCCTCCGACTCCGATGTTGAGGAGGTTGAAACTAATGCTTAGCCACTTAAGGGAAGTCCTATGTACTTCAATTCTTTTTATTTTTTGCAATGACGATATTGTTTAATTTTATGTTTGGGGTGTCTGCATTTGCATTTTTAGTTCATATTTAGTGTAGTTTTGCATTTAGTTTGCATTGCATAGTAGTTGCATGTTAGTAGTTCTTGTTGTTGATTAGTTTTCATTTTTAGTTGTTATTATTTATTTATTTTATTTATAAAAAAATAAAAAAATGGAAAATCACAAAAATATTAGTTAGGCTTAGTATTAATTCGTTGCATATAGTTAGTGCATTTTGCATGATTCCAGCTTGTTAGTTAGTTTGAAGTTAATTTGGCTGATGATGAGACTGAAGTTTCTTGGACAAGGAGTAGTATTGACAGCTACGGCATAGAAGTGATTTCATAGCATGAACCAAGTCTTTGTCTGTTTGAAACTTACGTAACCGAATAGCACAATAGGATGACCATGTTGACTGGCTTAGTTGAAATATACACATAATTGACATCTTGAGGGAAATTGAGAGTTTAATGAAAGAAATTCAGTAACCTAGTGGTGAAGGCTAGGATTAGGCTGAGACCTAAGTTTGAAGGAAGATATGAGATCTATCTATGTAAAAAAAATAACAAAAAAAGAAAAAGAAAAAAATAATGAATAAACAGCGTGACTAGTTTAGTTCTGTGACCTTTGTTACTTGAGTAAGTATGCCCTAGGGAATGTCTCTACACCCAGCGCCCTAAAGCCATCTTGTTTGGGATTCGTTGGTCGAAATCTCACTAATGGGTAGCACTGAAAAACCTAAGAGGACTAGACATTGCATAGTCATGTGTAAGTAGAAATACGGGAAAAAGAGTAAAATGCACCTGTAATGGAATAAAGGTAGCAAAAATATCCTATATTGACTTCTGATTTGGTATTTTCTGAGTCTTAGCTGGATCTTTGGTTGTTTATAGATTTCTTTACGTTTAAACTATGTTTTCCCTTTAAAGAAGCATATTATGTGACATATTTGATTTACAGTCGATTTTCATGGTTTTGGAGCACACACACTATGTCAGTGATAACAGGTGTTGATTTGGAGATTGAGATGAGATTGTTGATGTGTCTTGGTGAGATTTTCTATTCATGTCTATTGTGATTTCTCTAAGGCAATCTGGTTAAACTTTATATTATCTGACAGCTGGATTCATAAGCATTTAGGTAGTTTGCATGTGCATTGTGTTGTGCTTGAGGACAAGCACTATTTAAGTTTGAGGATATTTGATGAGTGGATTTCATACCTACGAATTGGGTATTTTTCGGACATAAACAGTTGTTATTTTATGTTGTTTTAGTATTGTTTTATGTGTTGTGTTGTGTTCATATTGCAAAGTTAGGTTAAGATGGCTAAAGCAGCAATTAGGAGCAAGAAAAGGCAAAAGCTCAAAATTATAGCAAGCATACCCGCCAGGGCGGGGGTACATATCAGCAAGGATTTTAAGTACCCACTGGGGCGGGCTTCATCAGTTCAAAAAACATCGTCGGGGCGGGCTACGCGGCTGTTACATGGAAGTGGTTTGATTCTAACTCTGGAGATCTATCGTTGGTGGATTCAGGACGCGATTAGGAGAGTATTAAAGGCATATTCAAGAGTAGGGAAGGCATCTATCAACATCTATCATCATCAATCATCATCATTAGCAAGTACCCTAACTTGGAATCACATTTTGGAGGATTAAAGCAAGGATTTGGGGCACGAAGAGCAGCGGTTCTATTTACTATTTTTATTCTTTGTATTCAGGATGCTAGTATCTTTGTGGATTTCAGTTTCTATTTCATTCATCATGAACTAATTTACTTTTTAAGTCTACAATGGATCTTTTTGTGTAACGAAGGTTGACATGCTTTTATTTTAATTCATTGAAGCTATTTCCAGATTTGTCTATTATGGTTTATGCTTAATTAATGAATTGCTTGATCACCAATTCCTTGTGAACCCATATGAACTCGAGAGATGAAATATGGGTTTAGACTTAATCATAGTAGCGTGTGATTGTGATTTCTGCACATTATTGGGATTCATAATTTATGTCTAGGATAGAGATATACCTATACATCACGCGTAATCTTGTAAGAACTTGTGAGTAAACCTTCTTTAATTGTAATTCACATAGAGATGTAGTGAATTAGTTAATTAGGGTGTTCTACTTAATTCTATCAATTATGGATTTAAGTTGATATGGGTATAATACATTGAGAGATGGTTATATCTACTGTTGTGTTATTGATTAACGAACTGGAATAGTTAACGTGAATTAAAAGGAAGTGTGTCAGTCTAAATGAAGCATCAAGTGAAATTATAGGCTTAATTCTCCAATATCTGATTAAAGTTTATGGTAGTTAGTTAATTTTTCTTTAATTGGTAGTTTTTCATAAATATCATTACTTAATCATTAGTTTAATAAAATGGGATAATATAAAATTGGTAATTTTTAAAATAAATTTCAGTTATTTTCTCCGTGGGAACAATACTTGACTTATCACTTTATTACTTGTTAACCATGTATGCTTGTGTGTTGTGCGTAATTGGATTTTACATCCAAAAGGGACCAAGCTTCTCATCAAAAGAAATGAGAGGACTCCTGAAAGAAATTACGACGACATAAGCTTGCTACGACAAAAGAAGGGAAAATTTCCAAGGGTATCCTTAACTCCCAAAAAAAAAAACAAGCACCTCGTTTGTAAAAACAGTATCACAAGACCACACAGGGTTCAGTTATAACTAACAATTTCTAAATTCAAAATGATGATATACAAAGTATGCATCATGATAAACAGTATTAGAACATATGCAATAAATATTTAAGCATTATATATATATATATATGTGTGTGAATAGTACATTAGTTTTCATATCAACATCATCTATATACATGTGAAAAGAAAAAACAAAAAAATACAGGAAAAGGGGCATAGGCGCCCAAAGACTAATAACAAGTCTAGCGAAAGAAATCTTCATCATCAAACATGTCAACCTGTACCAAGTCCTCCTAAGTCGAGGCCTCTGCACCGAAGTTCAAATCTGGGCAGTGAAAGGACGGGTCGCATCCTCTAGGGACGTCAACGACACCCGTGTCATTAGTCAAGCCAGTATCTAATCCAGCGGGGTTACAAGTAAAAATTTCGTCCCTTTTATAATCAATAATGAAATCCGTTGGAGTTTATTTCTAGTGAAGGCATCGGTAACTCCCGGTGGTGTAATCCATTGAGAACTATCTTCAGCAAAGACATCGGCAATACCCGATGGTGTAACATTGAGAACTGTCTTCAATGAAGGCATCAACAATACTCGATGGTGTAATCCATTGAGAACTATCTTCAGCAAAGGCATCCTGATGGTGTAACCGTTGATAATTGTCTTTAGTGAAGGCATAGCAATACTCGGTGGTGTAATTTGTTGAGAGTTATCTATAGAGAAGGAATTGGCAAAACCCGATGGTGTAATCGTTAAGAACTATCTTCAGCCAAGGCATCGACAATATCCTGTGGTGGCGATGTGATTTGCGATGCAATATGCTATTTGTGGTGTGATTTAATATATGATTTGATATGTGATTTGCGATTTGCAAAGTGCGATTAGAAAAATACGAAGTGCGATGTGTGAACAATGATACGTGATTTGATTTATGATTTTCGAAGTGCGATTAGCAAAATACGAAATGCGATGTGCAATCACTGATACGTGATTTGATATGTGATTTGCGAAATGCGATTAGCAAAATACGAAGTGCGATGTGCGATTTGCGAAGTGATATTTGTGGTGTGCAAAGTGTGATGTGAGATGATATGCAATTTGTGATGCAATTGGCGATAATATGAAATTAGCAACCACATGCAATTTGTGATGCAAATAGCATTAACGATACAGTTCCATTGAAGACAATACCCGGTAACGGCAGTGCAACAATTATTTTCCCCAGCAGATGGGAGTGGTATTAAAATCTAGCATTCATAACATCATGTTATATTTTTGTAAATGTCATTGCATCATTAATATACCCTATCATGCATCGGGTGTTTTTTATCTTTGTTATGTTCATTTCATTACATTGCATAAACAAGACAAAGAGGGACATCTGTAGACACCCGAAATTTTATTTTCCTTTTACAAACCCTGCAGGAGAGCAAAAGCATAATTTCACCCTGGCGACAACATATTCAAGCAAGGATTTCCGAGCTGAGGATGACATCATAAAAAGCCACCACAAAAATTCTCGAGTCGCAGACAAACTAGTCGACTATTTCGCTAACTCCGGAAGATACCCGTTTGCTTTTCACTTCATCTTCTAGGATCCAGAAATGGTCAAACTTGATGACACTTTGTTTCCCCTCAAAAAGAGCTTTCTGGATTGGTATGGCACGTCTCTTAACTATTCCCGGATTGAAAGGAACGAACAACCGACTACAAAGCAACGCGAATGAGTAGCTAACATCTACCTATGGATGGTTTTCCCCTTTTTACCTATTTTACCAAATTCAGAATTGGGCTAATAATATACCATTACAAATCTATCGAAAATATCTTTCCGAAATGATATGTTACGTCTCCTAACTCCTCCCGGATTGAGAGTGATGGACGTTTACGCTGACAGAACAAAAACTGATTTCACGGCACAAAATAGAGTAAGTGGGGCCAACCGCAAGTGTACCTGGGGCTCGGCTGCCCCATTTCCTCTTTAAATGGATGGATTTTCAGTAGATCTAAAGGAAGTGAGCATTTTTAGAGAGAGAAACAATGGGTTCTAGAGAGAGAAAGGATCAGTTTTGGCATTAAATCACTAGATTGGTGTTAAATCCATCACATATATTGTAGATCTTGTTCACCTAGTGTTAAAGAGTTCAAATCCCAACCAAAAGAAGCTTGTTTCGTTGCTCCCTAAGGTGAAATAATGACTATTTGCACATTATATTATAAATATAGTTCAATATATCTAGATCTATGTAGATATAGCGTTTGTTCATCATTAAACTTGTAGTTTCTTGTATATATTACGTATTATTTGGTAGATTTAACAGTTTACCATTTATTTTGTATATATATAGTTAGAAACCAAGTCCATTGACAAGATCTACCTAGATCTAGCCGGATCCAGCACTTAATAGGTTCATGAGCTTCAAAGCTCGAACCCCCAAGCTAGATCGGCTTAGATCTATGATAGATCTAGTTGTTTAAATGCTTTTGATCGATCCCGATCACTCTGTAAAGCCCTAAATCTATATCTAGATGTGAGGCTAGTGATAGGGATTCCAATCGATGAATCACCTAATATCAGGTTTAGGATATATTGTATATATGTGTGTTTAAGTATATTAATGTGAGCCTAGGAATCCCGGGGTCATGATCTAACAATTAATTGGATCTCGACTAGATTCCCACGATGGACTTTTCGTTTACAATGTAATGTTTAAATAACGCAAAATCGTTGTACATGTAATATTAGACCATAAATCGATCTTAAGGGTTTCGTCCCGATAGATTAGATTTAAGGTCTCGTAATAGTGTAAATTTATGATAGTGGGTACTTAGGTTCATCAAGATGGCTTTCATGCCTAATGATTATCCGACCCTTTTTGACGCTTTCTTTCATGCATTATCACCCAAAACGATTTTCAAATCAAAACCGCAAAGAGCTTGTATAAAAATAAAGAGTTTCGAGGATAGATTTACTTAGGATTAATAAATGGAAGTATCAAAGGACATCAATTCCTATTTGACGAATGATTTGAAAAACTTATTTTCCAAAACGTCATTGATATGTATTTTGTTCTAAAAATGAACTTTTATATAAATTGAATCCTCCATGCATAGGTCCAAAAAGGTACAACACTACTTTCAGAATAAAATCATAAGCTTAAGGTTAATAATCGAAAGTATCAAAGGATCTCGATTCCTATTTGACGAAGGATTTAAAAATCTTGTTTTCTAAAACGTCATTTTCAATATATTTTTGTCTAAAATGAATTTTTCTTCAAATCAAATCCTTCGTGCATAGGTCCAAAGAGGTACAACACTACTTTCAATAACTCAAAATGAGGCTTAGAATAGACTTTAAAATCAAAGGACTTAGCACAATAAAAGCCTTCACACACACACTTTATGCTTAGGAAAATCAACAAGATGTGGTAACCGTGTTTTCACGGAAGTTGGGGGTGCCTAATACCTTCCCCTCGCTTAAGCAAGCCCTCGAATTCCACAAATCTCGGGTTCCAAACCAATTCTACGGAGTCATATATTGGGTCATATTGCGAAAACCTTCAAAATCTAGATGAGTTGGTACATCCATTTGAAACTATACCGACTGACAACTCTGTCTAATTTGGCCCAATCTTTAAAATCAATCTTTTCAAATTCATCGGCATTCATATCCGTCTTTTTCTAAAATCTCACCCTTTAAATAAATTAATCGATATAGCGAAATACAAAGGGTAGAACAATAGGAATCGAAATTCCGACGTCGACATGAATGAAGTTGGTTTTAGGTGTTACTAAGTGACAATAAACTTCTTGATCGAATAACTTAGCAGTGATTGAACTTTCTTAGAATCGTAGAGCAGGAAGCTTTTTGAACTTTTAGATAGGCAGCGTTTTGACTTGATTCGATATCATCTTTTTTGTTTGAAGTTTGTTGCCCTTTTATAGAGCTTCTTTGGGATCATCTCGTTGTGATTTTTATTATTGCTTTAATCTTGTCTAGGACACATGTTGATTCCTTCTCATTGACTTTGCGGTGTTGTTTGCTTAATCACCTCAGGTCGTTATCCATAGTACCGAGCACTATGCAGTTACAGACACGTGTTTATCCTTACTGGAATAGTTGTTACAAATAGTCCAAGCTTCCTTGACCTTATCGAAAACATTTGGAAAGATCAACCTTGATATCTTCACTCCTAGGCCTAGGACCTTGTCATAATCTGACACTGATTGTCAGTATTCAGGTGCTCTACGACTTTATCTGATTGTAGAGTTACTTTCCCATATAGAAGGGCAACTTGTCTGCAGTCTTGTTTCTATGTTTATAAGTTCCATGCTCTATGATGTTCGGAACTCTACGAACTTGAAGTTCCATAAACTTATTCTACGATCATCTTCTATGTTTTACGAACTTGATAGCTACTTTTTCTCTATGATGAGCCTTCTTCTTTATTTCAAAAATTACAACTTATAATTCATCAAAATGGATCAACTTAACAAATTTTATCCCTAATCAAGTCTTTTTTCATATTAATTTCTCACAACTTTACAAAACTACTGATTTACAAATATACATTATTTTTCATTTCATCATCATATCAATTTAGAATGCACATAAGTCTAGGTACTTGCATAATGTATTATTAACGACATTAGAAAATTTTGTTCTTAATAATTGAATAAATCATGAATTGTTATTTATAAACATATTAAAAAATTTAATCCGATTTATTAAGTAATACTAATTAATTAATTTGATAGTACTTTGATGATTGTTGATAATTACATTTGACAATAATCATATGGGTGAATCATTCAATTAAAATTAATACAATGATATTTTAATAAAAGATCAATATTATAAAAAATATACTCAGTAATATTAAATTCATACCAAATACCCACAATAACAATTATCGGTAATCACGTGTCTTTTACCAAACAAAAATGGCAATATGATCATTTTTTATTACCAGTAGTCTTTGTTAAGGTGGATATCCATCATGACTTATAACGAACACCCCTTTATATCTCAAGTTTAATTTTCACTTGAATAAGTTTATTTTTTTTATGTGAATTATGTTTTCTCATTTATACGAAGACAGCTTTGATTATTGATATTATTTCTTCCTTTATGTAAAATTTAATTTAATTATTGATATTGTACGTAAGTATGAGATAATATTGTATTCCCTGAGATGGGGCTTGAATTTTTTATTTTTTTTACAATAAAATAATATTTTCTCTGTTTCAAAATTAGAGATACAATTCAACATCGAACTAAACTTCAAATTAATTTGAATTTATTTAACTTTAATTGCTACAATTACTATAATTATATAGTATATAACAAAAACAATTGATCACAATTTATTTCATACTAAACTTTTAATAATACTAAATTTATTTGAAGTTTAATATATTGCTTAACTTTAAAAGTTAAATTGTATCTTCAATTTTAAAACGGATGGAGTATCAACCTATGCTATTGCAATTGTTAGTTTATAAAACTAATTTGAATATAGATAAATCACCTGTTTTTTTTTTAAATGGCTAAAAATCCACCTGAATTTTTTTCCCATCAAATAAATATTTTGCTTTAATTGAAGGAATAAAATTAGTGAAGAAATGAAATAGAGAAAGGGAATGAAATAAAGAATAAGATATGCATTCCATTACAGCTCAAATGAATCCTTCCATACCCTCCCTCAAAAAATAAAATTCACAAATTTCAAAAACAAGAATAGTTGATTCCATTACAAAGGACCAACCAAACATAATTTTTTCTTATTCCAAAATAAGCCATTTCATTCCTACATTTCTGCAATCCAAATGTATCATTATTCTTTAGAAAAAACACTAATTCAGACTTCTGCCATTCTTCAAAAAAAAAAAAAAAAAAAAATAGGATTTCATCTTTTTGTGTGTATGGACAATCTGCACTAGAGGGCCTCAATTTGATACAAACTCTAGTCACCACTTTTTTGTTCATCTTAACTAACAGAAGATGAGCAGCTTTTTAATCAAATAGGAAATTCCTGGAGTAATACCAATTATAACTAATAAGACTTTACACTACCACTAACCAGTGTAATCTTCAGATGGTATTTTTTTGGTTCACTGTACACTGATACAAGTAACAAATAAGATTTCAGCTCATAAACATTAATCTTTGGCAAGCGGTAGTCGTCATTGACACGATCTCAAGGAAACATCCCCTCAAGAAATTCATCAAAGCTTTCTTCATCATCGGTCTTGTGATCCCCGGCAGAAGTCGAAGTCTTTCTTCCTACAAAGATCATGTAAAAAAAGTATAAGATTTCCATGAATGATTTAGCAGAAAGGTCTCATTATCACACGGAGGATTCATTCCAAGAACATGAACGCAAAAACAATATCCATTTAGAAAATAGACAATGTAAATTGCACTTGGCGTTTCTCAGAGAAATTTATACATAACTAGAAATTTAAATGGCATGACCAATTCAGGTCCATGCCTACACCTATTTAAAAGAGTAAATTCTGTTGAAAAATGACATTTATAACATAGCAAAAATAGTTAGTGCCGCAAAATCTCTTAAGTTTACGGAAGTATCCAAAGGGAATAATGAAAATCATGAATTACCATGTAAAAGGTCACTTTTGTTAACAGCTAATTTTTTTTTTGGAAATTGTAGCCAAGCTCCACTCACTAAACAATTTAGCAGTTCTGGACAGTTTTGGATAAAAGGCATTGTTGAGTTGAGTTGAGTTGACCAAAGGTGATAATAGCCTAGTGGTACAGGCCTCTCCTTTTACTGTGCAAGGTCACTGGTTCAAATCTAACCATTAGCAAGAAGTCAAAAAGTTCAGCAAACCCACTTTAGACGATTGAAAAGGTCCGATTTCCTTGGGTTCCCCCTAGTTCCCCTCCTGGGCTCCTGGCCTTTGCCCTTTTCCCAGGCTTCTACCCAAAGCCCCTAGACCCTAGAATTGAAATGTATTCCTAAATTTACTACATTGTAATAGTGTAGGTTCTTAAAAAATAAAAAAAACTGAGTCGAGTGATTGACCCTACAAAAAGGCTGCCAAGCTTGATTCATTTAATACTTGAGCTACTCAAGCTCATTTATTCATCACTGGACAGACCACACATATGCCAACGAGCTACACCTGATGTACAGTGAAGGGGTTTATTATCACCCATATTTTCTCTTAGCAATATATTTATCAACATCCTTGATGCTCATGATCCAGCACCTAGTTTCTTGGCCACCTAAAATTTTGCAGCATAAAGCATGGTATTTTAAAACAAAAATAAAGCCATCTTTCACCCAAATTTATAGAAGATATGATTGTAGGAAAAGATGCAGTTCGTAAATTTTAGGGATAACATAGCTTCAACTAACAATCTAATAAACATTAATAGACGGAGTATCCGAATATGATTATGTTTGTGCTAACTGTAAATTGAAAACAGTATACCTTTTCTCCTCTCTTTGCTTTTCTCATACTCATTTTCCACATCATCATCACTTGCTGGCCTTCCCCTGGAAACAGAAGATGAGTCAACTCTATATCACAGAATCCCAGGTTAAATAAGTTGTTACTAGCTTGAAAGAATCACAAATGGGAAATATATAACATTTATAAGGTATACCTTTTCATTTGCAGCTCCTCTTTCTCCTTTCTTTTTAATTGTTCTTTCTCTTTGTGTTTTTTGTAATTCAGTTTCTTAGCACACCTAAACCAACACGATGAACAACTAAACGTTAAAAGACATCTTCAAATAAGAAATGAGAAGACCAGAGTCCTAACAATATTATTTGTCATAAATCAACCTGCAACATCTTAAAGTAGTTGGGCCCTTGCTATCTTTTTCTTAAATTATAATTAAAACTTGCAGAACTTCTGTAGTTTGAGAATGTTATGAAGAGTTACTCTTAGATAAATATTCCTTTGTCTGGAAAAGGAAATCCTACTTTGTGTTTTTCCACCAAGTATTTAGGTTTATATAAGATATGCTTAAAAAATAAAATTTTCTGATGGTTTTCTTTTTCCCAATATTAAACATTAGACTCAATTTTATTATTAGAAAAAGATTATGTATATGTGTGTCCTACACAAACCTTGATATTTGAAAAAAAAAAGAAAAAGAGAAAAAGAAAGAGAGCTCTGATAGAAAAAGTAGGATTATCATTTCCAAGTGGAGTACTAAAAAAGAGCGATGATCTAAATCACCATATTGTTCAACTATTTTTACGTTGGTTTATCAATTAATATTTTCTTACTCACTATCATATTTTTATATATAAAGAAGTTCAAAATTTGAAAGCCGAAACATGAGTAAGATGTATTTGTTTACGAATTAGCTTTAAAAAAAATTGTGCACCATTACTTGGAAAATTATATGCTCCCTCTTTCCCAAATAGATTCTCCGTGAGTCTTAAAACTGAGTTGTCAATTTTCAAAACGTGTGGCATGAAGTATAAGACATACTAATGACACATTTAAAGACTATGTTTTTCATTAAAAAAAAATTCCCCAAATTGCAATTTAGATACTGAAGATTGTTGGATATTTTCAAAATCTGGTGTTATATAATAAATATATTATATTGTTTTAATAACTAACATATGCATTAGTTCAATGGTAAAGGTATGATCACTAATTTGAATCGGTGTGATTGTTCATTTGAACGAGTGTAACATTGAACCGGTGCAATGATCCGATTTGAGTCACTAGTTTGAACCGGTGTGACCCTTAGAAAGGATGTGTTTGGTCAAATTGAAAATGTGCCTTTTCAAGGGATGTTTGGAATCTCCTATTAATAGATTAAAAAACTCTCCTTTAGGATAATAATTCATTCACAAGAAATGAATTCATAATTCTTTTAAAATAATTTTGGTGTTATTATTTTCTTCTCTCTCAAATTATAGTTTTGAATTAAATACTATCCTGCATATAGTATTTAATACAGATTAATTTTTGAGCCTGTCTTACCTTGAGAGACGGATTCGCTGTAACCCTGTGCAGTTTATATAGGGGACGAATAATGTCTTAAGAAAAAAGTGGACCTCCATTCGATTTAGGCGGCACAATTATTATTTTTTAAAATTTTTGCAACGTTCTATGACGAAAGTTCCAACAATCTTAAGACAATAATCTATGAAGGACATTCTGAAAATTGATGTTAGTCTAAATATGGAAGAGTGGCGATGCTACATCAAAGAATGATATTTTCTTATAACTATGATCGCGAAAATTATTATTATTCAGGAGGAAGTTTTCCAATCAAAGAAACTTCAAAGGAAATGTGAAATCACTGTAAGTGAATTAATTTAATTTTGGCATGATAGTATATATATTTATTATTTGATAATACTATATGTGGCTAAAAATGTATATTTATTTTCTTTCAAGTATAATATATGTATTATATTATTTAGGAGGAAAATAAAGTAATACATATTGATTATTATATGTGGGAATTTGAGTACATAATTTAATAAAGGATTGAAAATATAGTATATGCTTGATAATTTATTCTTGAAATTGTTACATAAGAATAATATGCATATATGTATATTTTAGATTAATCATACCATAAAATTTTGTATTGGGTTATGTGCTTTATAATTTATGAATATTAAATTTTGCACATATATAGTATTTTGTATAATGTTCAAGTATAAATAATTTTTATTATGGTTAATAACCATATGTTATGATCATGGATTATGGTCAATTTCAAGTTTATCAAAGCAATAAAAGTGTATCTCAAAAGAAAAAGGCGATAATGCCTAGTTTTAGATTACTGTTTTTAAATTGTACAAAATCCAGATTAATGTGCATTCACTTTCAAAGTGAGTGATGGTCCAAAGTGTTGTAATATGAGATATATATGAGACATCATATATAAACTTATTTACATATAAATTAAGCATTATCTTGATTACCTTGGTATTAAAGATAATATGGTTTATAACTTCATGTCAAGACCGGTCAATTTATGAAGTTATTGTCAACATATCTCGGTTTGAGATAGTGATGTAAATGAACAATTGTATACATGATTTGTGACATTTAATTATGTTGAGTCAACGTAAGTTTGACCAAGTCCTTGCACTAAGGGCACTTGGCAATGAAGTTGAATTATGTATATGTTAAATTAATTTTGAGAGATGCTATATGGAATTCAATAATAAAGTTTAAATTTTATTATTTTATGATAATGGAAGTGATTGGCTCAAGTGCCTGGAATTAGAGATCTTTATGGCATAAGTTAATTGATAGTTATGATAATGCGATGACTTGTTAAGAAAGTCGATGCATATCGATATAAGACAACTATGATATAAGACAACTATGTGAATGAGCGCTCGATAGTAATAAAGTAATATAATTATTATCTTTGTTAAAATCAAAGTAATTTGGTGGATCCCGATAACAAAAGTCCTAGGCAGGGATTGTTATGGAGTAATTCCATAAAGATTGGTTTAAAGCCTTTGAATGAGAGGTAACCTGTAAGTGAAACCCAACTAAATACTAGAATAACATCTAGTATATTAGATTCACCTATGTAAGTGAAGGAAATAGGGACGCTTCTGCAAGACTTAAGGTTTGTCTCTAAGTCACTTACGAAACCCAAGAAATAAACACAAGGCCATAAATGTGTTGGGTTTCCTTAAACTATAAGGGGTATAATATATGTCGATCAAGCAGAATATCACTTTAAAATTTCTTAGTTAAAAGCTAACGCTACTAAGAATTCTGATATTTTGTGATATAGAATGTAAAGGTTCAAGTCGAAAGACACCTCTTACTTGTGTAATGCCTAAAGAGAGAATAAGGTTGACAAAATAAAGTTACAGGATTTTGAAAATGGGGGAAAATTGTTATATTTTCAGAATATGTTGTTAAACAATAAATATATTACTCCCTCTGTCCCATAGTTATAGGCTGATTTTCCATTTTGGGATGTCCCAATATATAGGCTACTTACTATTTATAAAATTTAGTTGGTTCATTGTTTTACTTTTATGCCCTTATAATAAATATTCAACCATTACTTATTTTTTTGAAGAAACAACATTCAATGTCATTATTTTTATCACCACATTTAATGTTGTTGTATTCTCAATAAAAGAATTCAACTTTTTAGGCACAATAAATGAATTTGGAATAACATAAACGTTTTGTGATTGGTTAAAAGTTTATGTAGATTAAAAATTCATCTTTGGTTAAAGTTCTATTTTAATGGTCAGTACACGTTGATCAATTAAGTTGAGAGTTTCAGTATGATAAGTAAGGAGTAATTAACTTATTCATTAATTATATATTAAGGGGTATATGTGAAAAATTTCTGTTAAAAATTGCCACTTAAACTGATTTTCTTAAACTATGTACCAAAAGAAATCAGCCTATAACTATGGGACGGAGGGAGTATATTGTTTTAATAACTAACAGATGCATTGGTTCAATAGTAAAGTTTGAATGAGTGTAACATTGAACCGATGCAATCGTTCGATTTGGATCACTAGTTTGAACCGGTGTGACCCTTAGTTAGAAAGAATATATTTGGTTCATATATTTTCAAATTGAAAATGTGTCTTTTCAAAAAGGTGTTTGGAATCCTATAAACGGATTAGAAAACTCTCATTTAGGATAATAATTCAGTCATAAGAAATGAATTCATAATTCTTTTAAAATAATTTTGGTGTTATTATTTTCTTCTCTCTCAAATTATAGTTTTGAATTAAATACTACCCTGCACATAGTATTTAATACAGATTAATTTTTGGGCATGTCTTATCTTGAGAGGCGGATTCGCTATAACCATGTACAGTTTATATAGGGAGCGAATACTGTCTTAAGAAAATAGTGGACTTCTATTCGATTCAGGCGGCACAATTACTATTCTTCAGAATTTCTACAACGTTCTACGGCAAAAGTTCCAACAAAGAATAGTTCAGAGAAAAAAATAAATAATTCTACATTAAAGAATAGAAATATAGAATTGTTTCCTTTTAGACAGTAAGATAAATATAATCATCAGAACAAAGAGATTCCAAGCAAAGCCCAGATAAAAACATAGTGATGACACTCATTTACGATGTAGAGAATATATTTATATTGGGTGCCATAAGGTTTTTTAAACATATTGGGTAAAATAGTTAGTGTAACAACTTCCTTAGGTGCTCCTTGAAAGGTGCATATGGAAAAAAACTCCATGACCAAAAAGGGAGCTTGGAGAAAAACTATTGAGGCCAGTTACACCACACGACAGTGAGCCCTCCTCTGTTCTCAGAAGGATATTATCAGTGTATAAAATTAGATACTCTGAAAGCATGAGGTGAAACTGTGCACAAGGAGGTGACGATAAAAGATAGGGGCAAACACAATATTATTTAGTAATCACACCTCTCACAAGTTACTAGTTTAACCAGAGCCTGTTTGTTCTCGCTGGCTTCAAAATAAGAAAAGTTTACCTGCAACATTATGGACAAGTAGGAGAAAGAGCAAGTCGGCAAAGTTACTAAACAAAGAATTGGAATTCAAAGTAGGACTTCAGAGGTGGTAAAATAATTAAAAGAAAACTGATTGAAAGTTAATAATGTCATAAAGACCAAAAACTAGATAGAAGAAGAAGCATGCTTCACCATCACTAGGGTTAGGAAAATCACACAAACACAATCAAATTCGTAAATCAATTCCAGTGGAGAATTTACAGATGCAAAATGCAGACAACAAGACTTTCTTACCACTAGCTGTAAGATTTAAACTAGAAATAGCAAAACTTGGACTACTACATAGATTTTTTTCAGTACTCAACATAAGTAATGAAACATACCCTTTTTACATAAATAAAAGAATGCAGTAAAGGCTGTCAAGGTGGGCAAACCATACAACATACATAACCAAAGAAAAAGAACATCCAAAGTAAACTTACAGAAGCCCCTAGAGACACAAATTTTAGAAGTACAAAAAGAATATTGCAGGAGTCACCCTATAAGAATGAGAGGAGCACATAGAATGAAAGATATGTACCTAGTATGATCTAAGACCTAAGATAAACTACTGCAAAAAACAGTAAATACAAATACTGATCCATAGGTATAATCCCTCGACCTAAACTAAAAGTGATCAACATCAAGTAATGGAGACGATGCACTGAAGCTCAAGCCTAAAACTTTGTACGCAGGAAATCCCTAACCGAAGTGGGGCACACCCACTCCTCACCCAAATCACCAAATATAGAGATAACAAGTCCTTCAGATACTATAAAGTGGAAAAAGTACACAGTTCTACTGAAGGGCTGCCCTGAAGACATTCTTACCCAAATAGGAAAATCTAAAGGGCAGATGGCTAAAGCCCATATCCCCAAATGAATCAGGAATCAATTGAAAATAGTTTAACATTGATTTAGAAAACATAAATTAGATTCAATTAGGACATTATAAAGTTGCCTTTAGGGGCATTTCGGTGTCTAAATTTTCTAGAGGTTAAAAGAGCTACTCTTGTATCCCCTTTTTATAGGGTGGGTGGACTCCTTGTCCCTTTCCTGCTTGTATTCCGACTCTTCCAATAATAAAAATTCTTTTTCTATCATAGAAGAAAGGGATAAAATTTTGCCCTGAAAATCTATCTCGACTAGTGCGGCCTCAGTTGATTATTTCCAATAAGAAAAAGGGTTCCTAAGACTTTTATTTCCCTTTGACAGTGACTAATCACTTCTCCTAAAGAAAATAATTGAAACAATAGAGGGAGAATTTATGTGAAAATCTTGATAATGAAAATTCAAGAGAAAAAACAAAGATTCAAGGAGGAATGAAACACCTAGTTCATTGAATGGATAAGGGTACCTTGAATGTGATCTAGGCTATAACAGTTGAAATGGTAGCTTCAAATTTAGTATACACATTAAAAAATGACTTTTGTGACGTCGTTTCGAGTTGTCCCAGGACTCGGGTTGAAGTCTGACACAAAAAAATACCCTATTTACAACTCAGTAGAGATTTCAATATTTTGGACAAACTATTAATGTCTATCAAGTACAAAAAACATGCTAGCAATATTGATAGCAAACAGATAGAACTTTTGTAAGCAAACAAACAACTGTTTAGTACTATATAGCACTGAAGATAGAACACAAAGACTTACCTCATAGCTTGCCAAACCATCTTTTACATCACAATGTTTATTACCACATTCGAACTGCCCTGACAATCAAGGGTACAAAAAAAACAACTCAATTCTTACTCCTTGTGCTGTCAACAACTAGGATCATTATTTAAGAGTACAAGAAAAGATAAATATGCCAAAATCACAACTATGAATTTTGCTTTTCCAATGCACATAAAAGATAGGAAATCTTAGAAGCCATAGTGTTTTCAAAAGATACCTTCATTACATTTATACTAAATTGTCCAATCAAAAGTTACATACTATTTTGCACAATTGATGCTCAAAATTAATATCCAATATTTCTCTTTCAACTACAAACAAAAACCATTTACTTTCTAAAATGCTTCAAGTTCCAGAAAACTCATAAAAATTTCAAATCAATCAACCATATATACAATTTGAAACCATCTAATTCATTTCAGAAAGAACACAATCAACATTAAGAATTTGGAAGACAGTCCCACAATCTCACTTCCTTTCAACATTAAAAAATAACCGCTATTTCTCCCAAAGTCCCAATTCCTTTCATATTTTAATTTTTTGCCTTTTATTATAATTATGTAGCAACTTTTATATTCGTGACAATATTGAAAAAAAATATTTGTTACCGGGGCACATGCAAAGCATAACATTCATTGTATACACAACACACTGTATTTATAAATATAAGGATATTATATAATCTACATATATGAATTGAAGTTAGGTTTTCTTAGAATTATCTTCTCCTTTTTTGCCGATTGGTGGATTCTTCGGCTTAGATCTAGCTTTCCCATCGGTGAAGTTTGATTTTTTTGTTTTTTGTGGCTGTCGACTGGTGGTTGTGAACTGGTATAAACCATCATTGGTTCACCAGTTCCCCAGTTTGGACAGTCCACCGGCAGGTTTTTGGGACTTCCGGTTTGGCTGTAACCGGCTCGTTTTTCCAATTGGTTTCGTGGTTCAATGACCGGTCCGGTTCAGTTGTAGAAACATGGCTCCCAAGTCCCAAGTAGTCTTAAGCATTGAATGATGCTCGGCTAGATATAAGCTAGGTCGAAGCTTTAGGGCACACATAACTGTGGGCATAAGTGGAGAGAGGAGTCTAAGTGAGGAAATTTTGGTAGAGACATACGAGGGAAATGAAAAAAGCAAGTAAATTTTTTTACAGTGCAACAATGTGTGACAGCTGCTATAAAATTATTTTCTATTTTGTAGAGATTGTGGAGAATCACAAACACGGAAGCTTGATTTACCACTACCTAGCTTACCGCTACGTTCTGTAGTGGCTAAGATTTAAAACTTTTAAGCAACATACATTAGGATGTTCAACCATGAAAGCAGAGTATAAAAACCTACTAATACTTTAAGCACTATGACTGCCGAAATTCTATATCTCTTTTAAGAATTGTGGACTCCATTTTATGTGATAAATTCCTTAGCAGTCTAATTATTTAAAAATAACAAAACCCATATCCGCCCAGAAAATAGATTTAATATATTTATGCTAGAGAGAATTTTGTGTATTTTGCTCCAAGTATATATCAATATATCATTTGACATGCATGTGTTGACTAATGACAATGTTGCAATAATTGTTGAGGCTTTAAACAATAAAGATCATTCAAAATAAAAACTGGTTCTTAGGGCAGACAGTGGGGCTTGCTAAGGACAGAAAGATTAAGAGTTCGGACAATTTGGAAGCAAGGGGTAAATGTGCACGTGTGTTTATAAGATCACCCCTTACATGAATTTTAATTTTAAGAAATAACGTGTAAGGATACAATATTTAAGCTTATAATCATAGGTTGGTATGTCGGTGTGGCAGCATATTGACACTGTGATCTGATACCAGCGATCCTACTGATTTATGTCAAGATTTTAGGGTAAGATATGATGATTATTGATTTTAAAAAATCAAGGGGAACTATGATCTGATACCAGCAATCCTACTGATTTATGTCAAGATTTTAGGGTGAAATGATGATTATCACTGGGCAATGATTTTAAAAAATCAAGGGGATTCTGATAAAATTTGTTTACCATTTGATCTGGAGACATTATTTATGCAAGCCAGAGTGGAAAACAATTAGGTGCTGGGCTTTAGACAAGTCTAAAAAAAGTAAGCGCTGAATATTCTTAGCAATACATCACTCTAGGAATATATCCTTCTTATCAATAACTAAATTCCTCAGGTTACTTTGCTCTCACTCACAAAAATAACTTCCCAAGTCCCAAAAACCTAATCATGTATTTTTCTTTATGTGCAACATATTGAAAGACAAATAGTTCTTTTAGAGATCAGATTCGGATTATTGAAACCGTAGCTCAAACTATACTTGACCTAATAACGTTTGTAATTTTTCAACCTAAACTACCTTAGCTATCTTACCACATTCAGCACCCACCAAGAACTGGGTTAGCTCAAGTCAAATGGAAAAGGAATCACAACCCAATACACAACCAAGACATTTATGGACTAACAAAATCCAGTTATGCATTTTTCTTTCTAATAGGCTGCTTTATAAAGCATATGCAACCACTTCCCACGGGGACAAGAAGCCAGATTTTGAGAACAAGAACTCCATTTACCTGCCAGTGTAAACCAAAGTTTTGTCGGCCTATAATCTCTAAATCATATCATCACCCCCTATACCTCATACAGTCCTAGGCAGATCTACTTCTACATATTGATTGTCCAATTTTCGTTGGCCAATCAACAGAAAATAGCACATAAACAAGAAAAAAGAGTACAACAGATAGAAAATAAAGAAGGCAAAGGTAAGATGAGAAATATTTTCAGGATATAGATTATCAATAGAAACATTTTCAGTTGATACTTTGCAACTTGAGAAGCAGCGATTTTTTGGCAGGTCAAAATACATATATAAGTACATCTATACACATGTCTACCTTTCCCAGAGATTACTTCTTTTTCAGTCCTCCATCTAAGGCCAATCTATGAGGGGAAAAAACATTTAAGTGTAAGAATCCCTCAAAATACAAAAGCAGTTTACTGTATCAAAGAATTAAGTTAACACAGAAAAAATAAGTATCACTTGAAGAAATTGGTTTATGCAGCACTTGGACACCCAAGGAATATAATCAGTTTGTTGGGATTTGCAAAGAATTTAAGTAAGCACATAGCGTATTGGATTGATACAGTTTTGCTGATACGTGGTCCATAAAGGTACCTATCATAATCATGTTAGGATTTCAACTGGTGTACTATTATATCTACCCCCTACGTTGCACAAACAAGTGTTCCATTTACAGATTTACAAACTTAAAGATGTGTTTTGTGCCATGTATACTCCCAAGTATAATGAATATTTAGTTTAGTAGTGGCAGCATAATGATGCAGTTGTGTTGAAAAATACGAGGACATTGTGTCATTTTTATTCTACCATCAATTGAACGAGGACATTGTGTCATTTTTATTCTACCATCAATTGAACGAGGACATTGTGTCATTTTATACTACAATCAATTGAATTGGGATTCTTATTTTGGAATAAAAATAATTGGTAATGGGGCCCTTATTGTGGAATGCAGGGATAACATTTATAGCATCCACATTATGCATGACAATACGGACTATTTCACGCCCACAAGTACCCACATTGCCACATTTGTTGGTGTCTCTATGCACCTGCCTGCCCACACCCACACCATAGTTATCACGGCGCTACGGCGAGATGCGGCAGGACGCCTAGGCAATAAGGCGCCCGTCAAGACATCCATATGGCTTGTACATTTTTTGTTTTACTTCAAAAGCATATTCGACAATAAAATTTTATATACATTAAAACTCAAAACATAATAACCAACACTATGGAATACAATTAAAAACACAATTATATGAATACTTCACAATTAAAATTCAAAAATAAAACATTTGACATTGAAAATCAAGTCAACAATTATCAGACATTACAAGTCTACTAAATAATAAAAATTACACCATATATCTAGCCATGACCATTGGTTATGATAAGTCATGGGTACAAAATGACTTAATCACTTAACTTGGACCAGCTACCAAGGTGTAAGCCATGGCGGCTCGGCGTCCGAGGCGTTGCCTTGTTCTTCTCTAGTGCCAGGACGCCTAGTTGTCGCCTAGGCGTCGCCATGATAATTATGACCCACACCCACGGTCCCACACACACATGTTGCCAGACACCTATCAGCACCCAACCAAGCACGAACACGCACACACACACAAACACAGGCGCAGAAGGAATAGTTATTAAAGTGTCTGATGTTACAGGTTAATCAAGATTTATTCACTGGAAAAAGTTCAAAAACAGGAAACTAATCCGAGAGAGAAAACAACACAGAAATAATAAAAAAGTTGAAAAGCGTAGTGTTTCCAACAACACGCTTTATCTTCATACACCTAGTACATACCAAGTCGAACTCATTCATTAAGGGATTTCACGTGAGTTTTTGAGTGGCTTGGTACTTGTTATAAAATAACCGGGTCAAATCCCGAGTCCAGAACAAATCTCGGGTCAAATCCCAAGTCCCAATCGAATCAAATCCATCCAAATAAGGCCTTAAACCATTGGCTCAATAGTATCTTCTTGGGTCATCTTAGCTTACCACAGGCTCACCCAAAAGGTCATGACTTATAGGTACCATTGGTAGACACAAATTTTTCTCATATCTTTCGATGCAAGACTAGAGTGTTACAAACTCCCCCACTTAAATTTCTAACGTCCCCGTCAGAGTCCACAGATCTTTGCCTCTATAGCCATTGTGGGATAATACCGACTGGCTTCGTGTCCCCACATCCGGACCTCCATCTCTCCATTGTGGGATAATACCACAAGCTTTCGTGTCCCCACCTCCGGCAACCCGATCGGATGACCCGACCCGAGCTTTCAAGAGTCGGCTCTAATACCACATGAAACAATCCGGGTCAAATTCCAAGTCCAGAACAAATCTCGTGTCAAATCCCAAGTCCGAATCGAATCAAATCCATCCAAATAAAGTCTTAAACTACTGGTCCAATAGTATCTTATTGGGTCGGCTAGCCGACCACAGGCTCACCTAAAAGGTCATGACTTGAAGGTACTATTGGTAGCAACTTAATTTCTTATACGAACAAACTTTTCTCATATCTTTCGATGTGGGAATGGGGAGTTACATGTTAGGTCCCTCACCTCCATTTTCTCTTACATACTTCTCCAACATATGCCTACTATTTGATGGCAACATAGAACATTCAAAAAGAAAAAGAACCAAGAGAATTATGCCAAAAGAAATATTGTAACACGTACTCACAACACATGTTTCTCCAAAAGTAAATATATTTATATTTATATTTAAAAGTATGTTCACATCTATACATGTATAATGTATTTACACAAATAATTTCAATTGTTGTTTTCCAAGGACAGTAGAACTTCAAAGACAAAATAGAAACAATTCTTAAGCATTTAACATCTTGACAAAAAATATCAAAGGAATTCGGTAATACTTTCCCTACTGCATGAGATTACATAATTATTATTTTTGGTGAAAAGATAACATAATCATTAACTTCCTTGAAGTAGGTTAAAAAGACTAAATAAATATTGTACACATCCTATCACACACCCAAACTCATGAAAGAATTTGACCGATAAAAATTTTACATGTGAAGAAAGACAAATTCCTAAATACCGAAAATTGCTTTCTTAAAATAGTGAAGAATAAATTTTCACTAACTCAAGACTCAACCAAAATTCTTCAGCTCCAAAAATGAGGGACGAAAAGAACTTTGTATGATGGAGGAATTTTACAAGCTCACAACCAAAAGCTTACATCTAGCAATAGTAATTGTTGATGATTTGGTGCTTTGTGTTGGCATGAGGTTTGGGGTGGGAAGATGGAGGTTGGAAGGTTCAAGTAGTTTAGGTACATGGCAAGCATTAATGGGTATTGGGAAGATGTATGAAAAGATGAAAGGTTCGTAGAAAAATAAAGTTTCTACGTGATAGTGGAAGGCTCAAGAAGGACTACCAGGTGCAAGCAAGTGTTCTAGATGTAGGAACTCACAAAAACATAATTCCTACTTAAAATTAAAAATAATTCCCAAAAGTTAACTTAATTTAACAGACCACACATTTTTGTTGTCATTTTTATTTGAGTGAAATAAAAAAAACAAATGACAAAATGTGTTCGAGTGTATGATAGTGTGTAATCCTAAAAATTGAACCCTCAACTAGGACACCCAGTAAAGATGACTTGCTACGTTGGAAATTTTGAATGGTGTTTTCTACCCTTCTTGATGGGGTTCCAGTATGATTTGTGAAGTTGCATGTGGAATTATTTCATCTCCTTGTTCCTGGTCTATATTTTTATTTTTATTTGTCTTCTTATTCCACTTGGACTGGAAGTCCTCATGTTCCTATTTGAGATACTCTATTGATGGGGTTACCCCAAGGGACTCTTATTGTCCCTACTTTCACCATTATGGGTACTATTGTTTGAATTGCGGTACAAACTAGATGTCTTGTGCATTCTTATCATAGATATCGTTCATTTTGCATACCTACTCGATCAGTGTTCTTGGTAACCGTATATTTCACATCTTGCACCCCTTCCCCCAAAAAAAAAAAAAAAACAAAACAAAAAGGAAAGAATTGACACAGATGAAAGCTATGGTGGGGCAGATATCGTTCAGACACTAACAACCCTACAATCCACTAGGCAAAACAACTTTGGAATCTGCCAAAATTCTTGAGTACACAAGGAGAACTGACAAGAAATTCTCGAAGATGCATTTTATATAAAAACAAGTGCATAACAAGGTTAATAGGAATCTTTTTTATAGGTTGAGCTGACAAAATTAATTAAGGTAATGAATTAAATTATACAATGCTAAACTTAAGCCTTAGATTAAGAAATAAGCATTATTAAGCAATGGTAACTTAAGCCTAAAATTATGACAATAAGCAGTGATAAACTTAAGACTAGAATAAGAGAATTTCTGAAAATAAGAAAGGCTATATTACCAACAGCGCTGATCGACCAGGTTCGGAACGAAAATGTGTATGACAACCGCTACTTATGGTAGAGTGAACAAGGCATCTAAGTTCTCGTACCACAATTTGTAACAAAAGTACCCAGTATGCGAAATGCAATAAGAGTTTCCTGGTAAACCTAGGCTAAACTTAAGCCTAAAATACAAACTGATGAAAGAAATTGCATCAAAAATTTATAGATCCTACATCAAAACCAAGAAAACAAAAAAAAAAGAATCATTTGACAAATTTGTAAATCATGTGCTACACATGGGACATACCTTGCCTGTCTTGTACTGTGACATATCAGCTATACAGTATCTTCATTGAGTTAAAAGGACAAGGAACCGCCAAAGGGGAAAGGTTTGTGCTTATAACTTAATAGCAGTAAATTACTATCAGCCTCAACCATAAAAAAATCCAGCAAGATGTAGTCATATCTCTATTATATAAATGTAAAGCACAACTGACTAAATTCTTTTTATGTTAACCAGCAGATTTTACATATTTTGCAAGACTTAATATTTGTTAAATTCTGAGGTAAAATATACACAATCCCAAGAATAGAATGAATATTTGATATTTCCACATGCACTCCTCTCACATCAAGATGGGACCCATTTCACTCTTGTGTGAGACGTGGCCAGGTGGAAATATCAAATATTCATGTGAAAATAGTGTCTCCTAAAGATATTTCATAAAATGCCGAAAAGAGAAATTAGAGCTTGGGCGGAAAAGTTCTCCCCTCTCCCCCTCCCCAAAAACAAATACTGAAGGAGAGCCCTCAAATCCCATTGAACATTCGACAATGAAAACAATAAGTGCCTTCTTTATTAGAACTCAAAAACCCATGTTCTTAAAAATGTAAAGGGAATATTCTGGTCCAATATTACCTAGATCATGGTTTTCCAAGCTTAGTGTCACAACAATAGCATTTTCAACAAGATAACACCATGTTATCACTTACTTGACACACACAAGGCTCTCAATGGGTTACATTAGGTGGCATCCCTTGAATCTCCTTTTACATATTAGGGTTTCTAATAGTCTTTTAGATTTACTCATGTTTACTATACTTGTAAATATCCTAATTATTTAGAGGATGATTCTAGATGGCGGACCCTAGCCATCCATTAAAGAAAAAAGTATGTGAATAATAAAGCAAAATTGTAATTATACTTGTACAATAAAGTTTAAGTAAATAAGAGGAAAAAGTTTTTGGATTGCCACATTTGATTAGTGGACAGAGTGTTATGAGAAAAGGTGGGAGCAAGTCCACCATCAACTAAAAATAAGAATAGCAGACAAAAAGTTATGACTAAATAATTATCCAAACACGCTGGAAGCTCATAAAAAATGCAATGACTGAAAGAAAAACCATCAGGGAAGCCCTAAACTGATCCTAGTGATTCGGTCTGTTTGAAAAGGATACTCTTTAAAGAGCTTGTCATAGTAGCGCTTCACCAGCCTCTGCTCCCAGGAGGGATTCAGATCATCCCCTTCAGAACGTATAAATCTGTAGTACATGGTAAATAAATAAAAAATAAGTTGAAGAACAAGAAAAATAAAAATGATCTCCAAAATAATAAAACCATAACATAATAAATGTAGAGGAATTCTTAAAAAAATAAAATCCCAATACCAATCACAAACTATAGAGCAAACATTAAATTTATAGCCAGCAATATTAAATTTATATATATATATGTATACACACAAATTTATATATGCAATACCTAAAAAGTAACCATAACATAATAAATGTAGAGGAATTCTTAAAAAAATAAAATCCCAATACCAATCACAAACTATAGAGCACACATTAAATTTATAGCCAGCAATATTAAATTTATATATATATATATATGTATACACACAAATTTATATATGCAATACCTAAAAAGTAAACTAGATAGGTTCAAACAGATTAAGTGCACCCTATGTAGTTTTTTTCCCTACCCTGCTCCCTTAACCAATAATATATGAATTGTAGAACAAAAGTAATAATCTAGTGGTAAAGGTCTCTTATTTTATATTTTATTTTGCAAGGTCACTGATTCAAATCTACCCCTCAGTCCTAGGTTCTCTCTTAGTCTCCTCCTGGCCCCTTCCCCAGGCTCCCCCTAGGCCCTAGGATTGAAATGTATACCTAGATTTACTACATTATAATATT
Organism: Panax ginseng; assembly: GCA_020205605.1. NCBI lineage: Eukaryota > Viridiplantae > Streptophyta > Magnoliopsida > Apiales > Araliaceae > Panax > Panax ginseng. The sequence goes on along the minus strand of CM035133.1, from coordinate 119,917,703 downwards.
GTTGGTTCTAAAAAATATATTATATAAACATTCTGCTATTGAGATTTAAATGGACGGAAAAGAAAAGAAATGGTTAGAAAACTTAAGTTTTCTGTCCAAATTCCTTTGTTACTAAATTTTTTAAGGAATGAAAAATAAAAGAAAATGACGGAAAACTTAGTCACTTTTCTTGACAAACTTTTCCGTCCATTAATGGACGGATTTGGACGGAAAACTAGATAACATAATATCATCTTTTATAATCTCTATTATACCCTCTAGATTATAAATATAATAAAATAAATAAAAGGTTAACTTAGTAACTTAAATGTGAAACTTAAGGTTTTTTCCTTTTCTTTTATAAACTTAGTAACAACATGAAAGAAAACATAAAGTTTTCTATTCTATTATTTTCCATTATAACTTAAGTTTTCCAATCTTTTTTTCCCCTGCCACACTCAGAAACAAGGTGAAAGTATAGAGTACTAGGTGACTAATTAATCAGGATAAATCATCAAATAAGCAACATTATAAAAGAGTTAAGACTATAACAAACATGTAGTATACATGTGGAGTCCATCTATGGATTGAACCACCCTGATTTTACAGGTAATCTGCCTGGTCCAACCTATTGGACTGATTCAAAAACCCAACTTGGGTTTAGATACATGCATGTCTTTGCGTTTTAGAATGAGTAAATCCCTATATTTTATGGTTCAGGGACTTGGCAAATTTGTGCTCAGATGTTGGCTATGGGAGAGTGGGCAACTTAAAGATGTGCATAAACATCATTCTTTGTCATTTAGATGAAAACACATACACATCACATGTTGTATGTATTCAAACACATACTTTAGTTCTCATGGAATGGTACGCGATAGTGAAATATAAATAAAACAGAATTAAGTGTCATCTCCGCACCACATACTAAGAGGCAAGAGCATATGAAAATATCTATGGTTCTATACTATACCAGTATACCCCATGCAAACTCACTTAAAAGAGTCAAAAGAGAATGTGCACCCCAGATACAACTACTAAATTGAAAATAGGGAATATTAGAAATCATTTCAATTTGAAAATAATAGCTTAAAGAGAAAAAATAATAACCACCCACTACATCCAAAAACTTGGAAATTTATTCTCTACTTTACAGTACACGTGCATCACGTGTGTCCCTGACTAGCTATACATTATTTTATAAGTTAACAAAATTTTATGTTGTGTAAAAATGCATATGGTCGGATATGTGTTCATTGTGTTTCCTTACACCACATTTCATATCCTATATTTGTTCTATTCCTTTTATTTCCCTGGCACTTTTCGAGCTCAAACAGGAGACTGAAGAAACACTTATTTATACACTTTTTCATAGAGATAGTCCATATACATATCCTCTCTTTCTCTCTCTCTATCACCAAAATTTTCTTAATAGCTGTCAATATAGGTATTTCCCTCCTTTCTTCAACTATACTTTCCAATGTTTTAAAAGGCGGGAGGCGGGTGGCCAGGGGCCTAGCGCCTAGGCGGAAATTTTTATTTTAAGCCAATTTTAATATTTTATCTTACATTTATCCAAACAAAACAATAATAGAAAGCAAAACAATCTATGATAAAGATAATAAAGGTCTTTGCTTAAAGTTCAAACACATCCATATTGCTAATGTCAAAGTTCAAACACAAACATGCAATTGTTCAAAGTTCAAACATATTTTTAACGTATTAGTTTTATTCATAAACAAGATTGCTATTAAATAATAGATTTAAAATTTCAAGAATTTAATTCAATATTAAAACTTAAGAAACTAAACATAAATTTAAGAATTATATTGAATTAAACTAAATATTACAAATGTATCATCATTTATATAATTTGAAGTTGGTACAAGTTCAAAAAATTACAACAATAATAAAATTATCCATTTTGACTTGATATTGTTCACTTCTTGTTGTGATTTGATATGCTACAATCTGTATTATGAATATGGTAATAATTAGAAAAATAAATATATCAAGATTTAGTTTAGATAGTTATTAAAATAATAAAAACTTCTCTGCCTAGATCCCACCTAGGCACTACTTAATTTTCTGGAGGAATTTTTTTGCCGCCTTGGCCCTAAGTGAGGCACCAGGGGGGCCTAGCGCCTAGGCGAGGCGCCAAGGGGGCCTAGGCAGGGATTACTTTCATCACCTAACAAATTATATTTACCATTTTATAATAAAACCTGCGACACTTATTGAAAACTGAGGAGAACCCTACAAAGATCTATATAAAACAGTTTGGAGCAAGGAAACAGACTTAAAAGGAAGTATCTAGAATTAGCCCAACATAGATGTGACAAGATAAGCCCAATAATATGCAGGCACAAACAAGGTATAGAATTAAAGGGAAAGAAGATGACCATACCGATATCCTTCTCTAAGTGTATCTTTATCAGTTTTAACAGGCAACTTTTCTTTTGTAAATATATCTTTCCCATAAAAGCCAACTGCAAACAAACATGAAATTGTAGAAAAAACATTGCTGAAGCCAAATTCAATCAAATATTCACAATTATGGGAAATATTATCAACAGAAGTAAGAACTAAGCTGACGGTACTGGATAAGAATGGTGGTCATTAGATGCATTTTTGACTTTATGAATTTCAACTGAAAATGAATGGCCAATAGATATTCAATAAGGAGAATATTTCAACTTCCGCACTGGAAAAAACAGCTACACTAAATAATCATTAATATGATATTACCACAATACGATCAACAACAACTACATATCTTTTAAGGAGAAAATACCGAATTGCAACATATATATTTGTCAACATTAATGAAGTGCAATAAAGTATCACATGAGCAATGCTATAATTGCAAAAAAAATCTAAACTTGGCATTCGGTAATATGTTCAATTTGAAAATTTCCCTGGAGCATAACACAATCATAGTTGAGTAATGTAGTAGTAAGAATGTATTAAAGTTGGATCTCCATACACTTTTATATTTAAATAAGTACTTGTACACATTTACACCACTATTATGAGAAAATATCTATTTGTAGTATTAGCTCATGATAGTATATGCATAGTGAGCCTTAAAAACTTAAACAGGACAGATTTAAGGATATCCACATTAATTTTTTTCTTTTTGCTAAGTAACTGTTTTTATATGATGAAATTGAAATGTATGAATGATTGTAGCCCCCTTCCTTCTTCAGTGGAGGAGATTGTTGCTCATCCATTTGTTTTAGGACACCAGGATCCAACAAATAATCATCTAACCATTTGCATCCTTCCTTTGTGTCGAACTGCTTTTTTCTTGTTTATGATAAGCACTTTAATTCAAGTCTCTTTAAAAACCATAAGGACCACAAGAGCCTCATAAGACATAAACAGATATCAAGTAATTTAGCATCAGGAATTGACACGAATTAACAACCACATTTGCTTTTTTCTTTTTGATGTGTAACTTCTTAAAATGATGAAAATGAAATATATGAATGATTGTAGCCCCCTTCCTTCTTCAGCAGAGGAGTTGTTCATCATTCATTGGCTTTAGGACACAAAGATATAACAATTAAACATCTCACTATTTGCATCCTTCCTTTGTGTCCAACTGTTTTTTCTTATTTATCATAAGCACTTTCACTTAAAGAAACGAATAAACAAGGCACATATTCAAAGACATTTAAAAACATAAGGAAAACAAGTTTCGTATGTGAAATTCTTCTAATTTTTTTTTCTCCACAAGAACCGCATAAGATATAAATAGAGGTCATAAAGAGCTAAACGCAAACATTTTTTTATCTTTGTGTGTGTGTGCATATGTGTATACACACACACACACACACACACATATATATATATAGCCAACATCTTAGTATCTGACCATATATGCTAAGCAAGAGCACTAACACGTACACATATGTCCCACGGTCCATGATCAACCTGGAATGAAGCAGAAGAAAGCTCAACCAAGGAGTTTACCTAAGTTTTCTTTCAGTCCTATGATTCTTCACCTTGGTAATCACCTTGCTCCCCCACTTTTTTGCTCTTGAGAAGATAGTTACTCCTACTAATCAGAAAAAAGGAAGAAAAAGTATATCTATCTATAGGCTTAAAAGACAATTTTCTTTTCAAATCTACATTATGTATTAGTTGTTTACATGGACAACTACTCAGGCCTTCCTTGGAAAAGTACTTTGTAATGTCATCTGGCCCTCTGCTCTATTAACAGTCATCTATAAGCAACAATATTACAACCAACTATTTCCCCTAGATTCGCCAATTTACTTTAATTTTCCATGGAAAGTGTTATCCCGACCCATTAGTCTCACTCTCTATACTTTTAACCCTTCACCTACTAGTCAAATTTATCTACTTCCCATGACTACAAATATAAAAATAAAAAAAAATCATAAAATAAATAAATAAAACAGAAATACAATCAGTGGCAACATTCATGCAATATAAAAATCAGGAAACAAATTGTTAGGTGAGGAAACAAAAGTAACGTACTAACATAGGAAAAAAGAGCAGCTTTTTCGTATGATCTAAAACAATTAAATCCTTAAAAGACCTGGTCTCATTCATTCAAAAGGCCCAGAAAATTGAAATAGTAGTACTAAAGTCAAGTAACATTTCATTCTGCAACTCCATCAGCAAATTGGAGCATAGTTCAAATAAATGGACAAATTCCGGTTCAGAATTGTTTCTTAAAACAAACATGGAACTGATTTCCTTAATTCAAACCAAATCAATCTATTACAACAAAATTAAAAATAATCCGTCACTATATATACAATAAAAAATCATATAAATTAAAGAATATAGAAAACTGACCGTAATCTTTTACGAATTTCTTGTGCCGATCGTATGCGTTGAGCCCTAAGATATGAGTTTGATACTGCCTGCAAAAACCGCAACACAATTCACTTATAAGACACCTCCAAATTCATTTTAAAATGTATAAAATTGTGTATATTATTACACAAATAGGGTGAAAACGCACTGTTTTCTCTCTTGCTTGTCGAAAATTGCCGCTTTGAGAGAACCAAATGCGGCCATTCCTTATATTTGCAGGAATATCTTTATTGTTCTGGTTTTTTATGTAGGGTTTTTTATGTAAAAAGATGAAGCAGCTTCAACGTGCAAAGTTTAAGGGTTCCGTATAGGACTTATTAACATTTTGATTTATAACTTAGAAATTAAGTTAAAATAAAATACAATGTTTAAAAGTAAAAATAAAATATAAAGAACAAAAATATTTTTACATTTGGTCAAATTTACTTATTTTAAAATAACTTATAAGTTCTTTTTTGAGAAGTTAAAATTTTTTACTTATCAATAATGAGTTATAAATCAAAAAATAAGTTGTTCCCAAATACTCAAATAGTAAAAAATAATTTATAAATTGATTTGACCAACTTATAAATTGATCTCCAATATCCTCTTAATTTGGAAAGAGAAAAAAAAATAAGAGAAGAGAAAACAAAATTGCAGACTGTCTTGAGAAAAAAAGATAAAATAAAAAATGGATAAATTAATTTTTAGTCCTCAAACTATTAACCTTTTTGAAGATAGATTATTGAACTAAATTTTAATGTAGTTAAATTGTTTTTCTATTTATGTTTCACTAGTTGATAGCATCTGCAATGCACGGGCTAGTATGAATAATGAATTTAATAATTTATCTGATAATTATGTCAAAAAAAAAAACTCGAAGAACACAATTTATATAAAAAAAACTCGAAATACGCAATAAATATAAATTTGTTGAATTACCATAAAATTAAGAGATATATTACCATAAAAATTACAACAAAAAGATAAAGAGAATGTATATATTAGACTTCAAACTCATCTTTTACTAAGGAGTATACCCCTAAAAAAGACTTATAAATGTAGTTAATTTGTCCCAAAGAAGTTCAAGCCCTAGGAGAATTACAACATAAAGAATGGCCAAATTTGTTTTACAAAACAATGACACAATTAAGCTATTTACACCAAATAGTCCATCACAAACTCATACCAAATTAGCAATAAGTTTCAATTAGGCATTGAATTTTGAGAATAAGCATAAAACATAAAATGTACATCCGATTTATGAGTTGTGATACAAAGAAACTAAAACATTGAACTATAACCTAAATGTTCAGACAAAACCCATTTTTATGCAAAACTTCGACGTTAATTGATGGGGAGAAACAAAAATAAACTAAAATGAAAGGTTAGAAGAACACTAAGTATCAACTGAAAAGCCTTACACTCCCTCTCTTTCAACAAATCTATTTGCGGTGATTTTAGAATTTCGTTGAATTTTCCTTTTAAGGGAAAAAGAATTGTCTAAAATCGGAGAAATTGAAAGATCGAGAAAAAGAAATTTGCAATCACCAAGAATTCTCGGTTAAACAACACTGTGAATCCCAGCGTTCTGTCTTTCAATTAATTTAATTGACTCTTCTCATTTGCAGTAGTTGTTGAAGGAAAAGGATTGGAAAATTTGACGATAAAGTTTACTTCACTGGTGTGGTCTAATGACACCCATAGCGTGCAAACTCACATAGCTGCGTAAACAATTACAGTTCAATCAACTTGATTGTAATTAAGAACTCATTCTGATAATTAATCAAGTACAATTTTACAACATGGAATGCCAAAATCAATTTTGTCAAATTAATTAGCACTAATAAATATGATAAATTGAAAACCCCCATATAATTGCCTAATTGATGTTTCAAACAAACTACAAAGTAAACGGGAAAGTATTAAACAGGACCCCAAGCTTTGGGTGTATGCTAGCCAAAGATCCAATAAACCCCACACCTACAGCTGGAGAGCCTATTAAACATTGAAGAGAAGCAAAATTAATGGATAGCAAAGATGGGCAGATTTATATTAGTGTTCATGAGCCTGTATTTTGAATTGGGGCTTTTATGTAACCAAAATTGTCACAATTTTTTATGCAAGTGCTTCAACTTCCAGAGACTTGGTCATGAGTAAAACAAACTTTTTTGAAAAAAACAGTAGTTCCAACTTCAAATGGGTCTAGAAAGTTCAAATTTCAAGAGTTGGTTGTAGCATAACAAATTGCAATAACTTAGTTTCGAAGCACTATCGTTCTCTGTTTTCTGATACTTAATACCATTATATAATGTATCAAGTGTTTGAAGATCAAATCAAAAAGTATGAGAATTGTCAAATCATAAAAGCAATAAATGGTAGTCAACAAATGAAAAATTCTTATTCAACCACTTTATCTAGCAAATATGTTTTGTAATAAGATGCTCGATGTATCTAAAAATATCTAATTTTAGAATTCCGCAACTTATCAGAAAAGTGTTTTTCTCACCTATAAACAATCAATAAATAAACTTTAGATGAAATAAACATTATAGTCGGCCCTCCCGCTTTATATATTAGATGAAGATAAATATTTGAGCGTGGGAAGATTAAACCTGGTTTAGAGAGCTTGAGAGTGTGATTGTACGCCAATAAAGCCATTAAGTTTGACGACTGGTGAACTGTGCAGGAACCTAAAATTTGGCTCAGAGAAATTGATGCAGGATGCGAAACTAACATTAATTTATATTATTAAGAAGCGTAACAGAAAATTGATAAAATTGAAAGGAAGACCTTGCCAAGCAATTGGATCATGGTCATTCTGGAATATGGAACCAAGGCTTCAAGTACTGTGTTTGAAGCTCCTGGAACTAACAGTAACCAACCCAGGGTCTGCTTCAATTTTAACATCACCAAACATTATTAGGTATAATATAATTTATATATATATATATATATATATAGAGAGAGAGAGAGACAGAGACAGAGATTAAGGGGGACCTGAGAAGCTCCGCTGGAAGAATAGAGAACATCTTGAGTGGGACTAGAGTGGATTGTTTCCACTATTCCTCTCATCTAAACGTCCGTCATCTTCACCAATCCAATTCCCTAAGTAACCTTTTGAAGTTTCACAATTTTATAACAAAAGAAACAATCTTAAAACACAAACTTTAGTCCCCCAATTAACAACAAAGAAGATATAAAACCAAAATTACAAATCAAATTAAAAGGTAAAGATTGATTATGGGTACTCACTAATAAGAAACATACCATAAAGAAATTTAAGCATTGTAAATTTAAGCAGTTGGTATTATTTATGAATATGGTGTTGTCAATAACTGTGATGGTACAGGCATATGCAAAATGACAAGGTGAAGATTGAAGACTACTTTAGCAATACACACGAAAAAAGATGTATCAAAGGATGCGATGGCAACATAAGTTGAGGTGGTATTGCTAGAGAGCCAACTGGAACAGTTGGATGTATAGGGGGGACAAAGATGAGAAGAAAGGTGGTTGTTCTTGTTCAAAAGAGGCAAAATGGGCAGATGAGGAGAGGTTGGAGTGAAATCACCATGATGTGGTGCATGGACATGGTAATTGATGTATAGTTGGTCACAAAGATTAAGGTGGCTGCATCAGCTTCAGATGTAATAGAAGCATCAGGAATGTTGAATGGTGAGGTAAAAGAAGACTTTTCAGTTAGTTGTCTTAAAATTCTTCTTCCCCAAGTTCCTTGTCCCCACACCCCCCAGTGGTGTGCCAGAATAGAAAACATATGATATTGTGCTTACATCAGTTACCTTGGTTATCTGTCTCTATTAAAGCTTCCCTGTAGTTTAAATTTACCATGTTGGATGTTTTACTTGATTTCTGAATTGAAACTCTGATGTCCTCAAACAATGTATCCTTAAGACTTTCCACTGTCAAGTTCTCATTTAATAGTTGAGATTGACTTGGTTGATGTGGATATATCCTCCTCAATTCCAGGTAATAGATGTGTCTTACCCTTCTCAGCTCCTTCAATCATACTTGACAACTCCTCAACATCTAGAACACCTAGGCATATCAAGAAAATTTGTATAATGAGGACCTTAAATTTTCATACAAAAATAAGAAAGCAAAACTGTTGTCCTACAATGTACTGATGAAGGTACATAAAAGTAATATTCCAATTTCCAATAAAACCTGGACTCTCGAAGAAGGGACTGTTCCACGCCAAACTTTTGCGCAAATTGCACTTGCTAATTTTTCTTAATCTTTCTGGTTCCGATGTTTCAAGCAGATGATGCATCTGTTCACTCTGCCCATTAGCGAGGGCCACAATATCTACTTTGTTGGCACCCAAATCTCCTGTTAACTCAAAACTTTTGGGCTCACCCTGAGTTTCTGCAGACCATTTTACTTCTTGATTAGAATTAAGCTTTACAATAATGATATCAACAAAAAGTGAGAAGAAAAATATTGTCACTTCAACACAACAAAAAAAACTAAATGTTCATCACAATAATCACACATGAAAACAAAATAGTGTCATGAGCTAGATAATTTGTGAGTGACTATCAAAAGCCAAATATATAGGAGGATAGTGTGCTACAGATAAACTTTTAGATTGAATGTTGAGCTATAGCTGAACAGATGAAACTATAATTAATAGCACTGGCAAACCATTGTACATAAATATACTGAAATAACATGAATCAAGTTTCAATAATTAAATGATTGAATTGATAATGTTTGGAGGTCAACAATGACCATGAACAATTTAACTGAACCTTATGGTAATGAAGGTGATCAGCCTTTCATACCTGACGAACATATGTAACATGCACTAAGTGGGAATCAATAATCAATATAGATGTGAATAATCAACAATAATTATTCACTAACATGCTTTGAAAATTACAACTCAAGTTTGAGTTAGGAAAACTTGCCTGCTCGTCGATTACCGCTAAGCAGTCTAATTTAATCTCTTATTAAAGACCTATCAGTTATAAGATTGATCTTTCAGTCAACATAACATACCATGACTCATAATACTATTACTTTATTAATAATTTAGCTAACATTTAGCCACAAAATCCATCATTTACTAATTACCTATCTTAATACTTTAACATATATACTATATCAAAAATTCTCCATATTAATTTAGGTCATCAATTAAGTAAATTTTAATAATCAGGATAGTAAGTTGCCTTTTGATAATCACGCCAATTAATGAAATCGAATACCTATATTCAAAGAAGCTGAATATCTATATCAAAGAAATGAATTCTGAATCCAATGGCTCAATTTTAAATTCAGCAAATTGGATTGTCAAATCCAATAAATCGAATTGCCCTTTTCAGCATACCATATGCATAATATAGCCTCTGTTGAATATTCAATTCAACACACTATATTTAAAGTACTTTACTTCTCCTTAGTCTATTTAATCTTCCTAAAATGTCATAAACATACTATCTCATCTCAAATGATCCAAAACCCTATCAAAATATGCATCAACCATATTTAGGGTTCTCAAGTCATAAAATCTCATTTTCCATATTTTTAACATCACATAAATAATTAAATTCATTTATCCATAATATCATCATTTATATGAAAAATACCAAAACATCTCCAAAAATATTTCTTTTCTAGAAATCAACATTATATGATCCCCTTATGAAAATATATTTTTCCTGGAATTTTTAAAATTCATTTATTATTTTTCAAAAGTCCGTTTTTAGTTCGTAACTTAAGAAAATTAGCTACATCATGCTCAACTCCAAAAATTCCCAACTCTTGGCAGAATCTTACACGTATTAATGTGAACTTTCAGTTTAAATTTCGTGGTTATAGTAGTTATAGAACTCCGATTATAGCCTTTTTTGTCAAAAAATCCCAAAAATTGAAATGGCCATAACTCGATCGTTTTAAGTCGGAATAATCTCATCTTTGGACATGAGCTACTTTATATTATATATTTTCATGTCCCAAAAGGTCTGATTTTATTTCAATAATCAAATGGCCGAAAATGCCCCTACAAATGTTTGGACAGTTTGTATTTCGGTATTTCTAGATTTTACCCTGTCTCGCTAAAACAGTCATAACTCTCTCGTTTTAAAACATTTTTGAGCGATTCTTGAGCCCACACGAAGCTAACTTCCAGGACTATAACTTTTATCTAATTTTGTGTTTTCCAAAATCCGAACACACCAGTCCAAAAATTTTGTGGAAGGAGACTATTCGGGATTTGGTTGGACAGTACTTTTGATTATGCTCCTTCTGAACGTCATAACTCCCTCCTCCGGAGTCGGAATTAGTCCGTTCCGGAGTCTATAAAAATCTTATTCAGTGTACTATAACATACCAAAAGCCTAAAATTTTCTGAATAACTTAGCTAATCCCTAATTTTCCTTTTAGGGACACCAGTCTATTAAATTTTCTAAAGTTATTTCTTCGCAAAAATTTTCAACTCTTATCCTTCAAATCTTCATAACTCAAGTTTTACACATCCAAATCCGTTCATTTTAGATTCTATGGACTCATAACTCATAGAATCACAACATATCCAACAATCAACAACTTACATACACATTTACTTAGTAGATCTGAAGATTTAAGAAGGAAAATATAAATTTAAAATTTCAAGAACTTACATCCTTGATTCTTCCTTTAGATGCTAGATGATGATCTAGATATTGCTAGAATTTAATTTTCTTCCTCCCGTGGCCTTATCTATGCTTAAATCTTCAAACCCATTTATTTCTCTTTCTTGCTTTCTTGGAGATTTTGGTGGAGGAGAATGGAGAAGATGGTTATGGAGGTTTGTAGGAGATTGTTTTTCTAATTTGGGTTTCTCTTCCTTCTGTCGCCGTCTCTTCTTCCTCCTTATCTTATCTTATGTTCTCACTCTCTTATCTTATCTTTCTCTTTCTTCCTTATCTTATCTTATCTTCTCTCTTATATCTTATCTTATCTTTCTCGTTCTCTTTCTTCATTATCTTAGCTTTTCTCTCTCTTATCTTTAGAGTACTTATAAATCTAAATAAAAGATTTAAACACATGCCAATTTCTCTCTCTTTCAATACCCGGTACATTGTACCCCTTTTAGCCTAATTTGACTTTATTAATTCGTTAAATAAAATGACTTAAAAAAAATCTCTCATCTTATGCCCAAAAATTTGAGCCATTTAATTTATTGTTCGTACTAAATCTTGAGCTCTCATTTAATTGTTTTGGCCATGCGAACTAATCATGAACCAACTCAAGAAATTTTTATCTTACCCTAATTTATTTAATTAAAATTTCTATTCCACTCATTTTGAAATTTAAATAATTATTCACATAAATTTAATCATATAACCCAATTAAAATATCTTTAATTAAGTTAAAATAAATAATATATGAGATATATTAAAATAAGTCTCTTAAATTAATTTACTAGTATGAAATTTAAATACTAGTATTCTCAAATAATAATTAACCCTTAGGTTAATTAATACGCATCCCTAATATATATATATATATATATATATATATATATATATATAATATTAGGCTAAATAATTTCTTTTCAATCATTTCTAAATAATTAATAAATATATACTTATTTACAATATATATTTATTTAATCAGACACATACTTCACATAAATCAGAATTATTCACTTCATTGGTAAATAATTAGTATTTTCATATATTAGGCTTGACATTTAATCAAATGTCTTATTTAAAATATCTTTATACAACTTGCTACACTCAATAAATTTTTATCATATGGCTTGTCATAAATATTAATCTGACTTGCCATAATCTTAATCTCTTTCTAGGACTTTTTATTAAATTTCTAACATATGACTACTAGGTTAGGCTTATTTTAATTATCATCGTCATACCTAGCTTATCTCTTCCCAATTCAATATCTTTGGGTTCTCTTTCTTGTATACATTATGCTTTAACACTTAATATTTCATCTCATAAGTTCTCATATATAATCCAGTAAGCCGAATACCACTCCAACAACCTGGATTTATTCAAACAAACCAATCCAGCAACCTGGATTATCCAAACAACTTGTTGTTTCCCAATACAGCCAGCTAATTTATCTAAACAACAAATTGTATATAATTTTGCGAACTATTTCTCAATCCAGCAGACTAGATTCAAACTAATCACCAATTTAGTAAACTATTTTTTAATTCAGCAAACTGAATTCACTAATTCACCAAGCTGAATTGAAACTGTATTCAAACCGTATTCCCGTTTTAAACCTTTTCCATATATATCATTTCATAATCTCTTTTATTAGTTCACATAAAGTTAAAGGTAACATAATACCTTATTCTTAACATACTTCCAAGTATAATTCCATTCCAGGATTTGAATTTTTGTAACCCTTATTTTCTCAATTATATTCAAATAGTAAACCATATAGGTTCTTCTTTAATTTTTTTTTAAATCAATCCTTTGATTCTCATCTAGGTTTTATTTTTTAACATTTAATTTAATCATTCATGATCTTATGAATTTTTGGGATGTTACATGCAACGCATCATAGACATTCCTGGATGACCGAGTCTTTCATGCCAAAGCATAAATGATTTGGGATCTATACATTTTGGACTCACAACAGTACTCAATTGCTCTAATCTTCATAGTATCAACCCAGAAGAAATTGAATGAAGTTTTTTCAGAATATTCTTTTTTCCAGAAATAGTAGAAGTGATAAGAATATATTCATTATCATTTTCATTTATTGTTTCAATGTGAAAACCATTTACTCGAATATCTTTAAAACTAATCAAATTTCTTCTTGATTTACAAGAATATAGAGCATTTTTGATGAAGAATTGTGTCTCAGTTGGTAACATGAAACTAGCTTTTTCAAATCCCTCGATTGAATTTGATATGCCAGAGATAATTCCCACGCTTCCCTTAGTTTTGGTTAGTTGTGAAAAATATTTATCACTTTGAAGGATTGTATGAGTTGTTGCATTCTTTACTAAACATATATCTTCCATATCCATTAAAGTTGGCCCGACACATATAAAAATATATTAAAAAACATAAATTTGATTCATAATATTATCCATGAAGAACACATAATATTATACATGTAGCATACAAAATGAAAACTAATAATATTATACATGCAGGGTGCTTAATTAAAATAAGAAATTATTCAATATCCCAAAAGATGCTTTCAGAAGGTCCAATAATGCTGCCAAACTTTTCCTCATTATTGGTCATTGTTGGAACATCAACAATATTCAATCGATGGTTAACAAAGTTTATTTCTGCCACATTTTCTTTGCTCTTTTGAGACTCCTGATATAAATTAACTAGATGTCTTGGCGTACGACAGGTACGCGACCAATGCCCTTTCATCTCACACCTGAAACAACATCTTGTTTGTTCTTTATCTATGATGCATTTTCTTTATTTTTATCCGACCCAGACTTTTGCCACTTCTGTTGCCCTAAATTGTTGCGATTGTGGAATTTGTTGTTATGGTAGCCTCGTTTATTTTTCTGTCCCCGAAACCTCTTATTATTTTGTCATCCATTATCACATTTATTATGCTGGAATGACGTGTTGTTAATGTCTGGCAATGGGGTAGAACTGATAAATGCACCGATGATTGCATATTATTCATTTATTTTAATTCCTTTATATTTAGTTTATTGCAAGTTTTGTTATGTACACGAGCTTTTTAAGGTATTTTATGATTTTAGGGTGAATTGAAGCAGAAAAGATGGAAACAACATGCTTTGGAGCTGAGTAGAGGAAAATGAGCAAAGTGTTGCAAACTGGTGTTTGGCGCGGCTGCGCTAGATTAACATAGTACAAAAAAAAGTATGACCGTGCTACTTCTGAGAAGCGAAAAACAACTCGGACCTTGGGCGCTGCCATCTCATTTGCCTCCTTTTTGGTTTAACAAAATGGACTCTAACTCATGCAAGTATACATAGGTCAACGAGCAGTATAGAGTAAGAAAAGTATCAATCCACAAAGAAAGGTGATAAATCTAAATTATCATGCAACAACTTAATCACTATTTCTATATGCTCAAACTATCAATCAATAAATGAATTTATAACTAAATTAATTATCAACACAATAAATAAATATTATTAAGAGGAGGTAATCAAATTTGGAAAGATATGGGATTCTAATATCATCTAATACTTCATCTAAAATGTATGCCTCATGTTATGTTACTTATTAAATACGGAAAGCTAGTCGAGAGCACATAAGTGAAACACAACCATTTTTCAATGAACTATGCCCAATTTACACAAAACCCACAATTGATAGAATCCATGCAATCATCACAAATACTAAACTCACTATATGTCTATGTGAATTTACAGCAAATATGATTTAAGCTCAAACTCTCCTAATGACTACAAATGATGAAACGGTATATGCCTATCCGGTTCACGAATCACAAAGCCTAACACACATAAGCTTTATGAACATATGCCATTATGGTATAATCTATACTTATATTTCATTTTCCAAATCCATACAAACAATTAATGTGAATGGTGATCAAGCATTCAATCATTTAGCACAACCATAATGGGCAATCCAATATTAAATATGCAACATCACAATCAGTCATACATGTTTAAACTACGCATTAAAATCTATTAGAATCCCATAATGGAAATTAGTTCATTTTTGAACCTAAGGCCATTATGGGATTGAAGCAAAACATGGAATTAAAAAATGCAATCAATAGATATAAGAGAAATAATAGAACAAATCTGATAATCTCTGTTGCGAAGTCTGTTTCCAGGCTTGTTCCAATCCACAAAAATCTCCAGAATTGAAAACTAGTATTATTCAGCAATCTAGATAAAGAGAGGAGCTAAATGTAGTAATCAAAATGCTCAAACCCTCTCTAGAGTAGTCTAAAAACACCTAAGAACAATAAAAACTGAAAAAAACCACTTCTTGGTACCAACCATATCGTCTTAGATGAACAAAACACGCTCAAATTCAAATTACAAAAAGTCAGCAAAATTAACTAGATATATGGCCATGGGATGCTTGATGATGGTGTAAAGGTTTCGAGCCTTGGTATTGTAAGAAATCTCACAGATGCATGTAGTAGCGCGGCGCGCCATGACCCTTTGATATTGGAGCATGACCGCGCGGTATGTAATTTTGCCTCAGCATTCCCTTTGGCGCGGGCGCTCCATGATTAGCTTGAATGGCAGCGCGACCACGCTGCTACTGCTTCTTGCATTCTGCTGCTGTTTGTTGCTACTTCTTTGTTACTTGCTTACTCTTCATTCCTTCTCTTCTTCACTTCACCACGTCAATGCCCCTCTAGATGTTCTTCTCATTTGATGTACTCCAGCTGCTCTTCATTCTAGCTCAATTCCACCATGCCATGTTAATGCCATTCCATGCCTTTCCTTGCCATTCCATGCCTTTCCTTGCCATTCCATGCCTTAGGTTGTTATAGGAGTTCCAGCTATGCACACTACAAAATAGACACAAAAAGCAAATAAAACATATTAAAAATACTCGAGTTGAGCACAATTTTAGTGAGTTGGTAACCAATAAGTAGGTATAAAACCTACTTATCAAATACCCCCAAACTTAAACTATTGCTTGCCCTCAAGCAATGCACACAAAAATAAAATAACCAATGCAACTACATGCTCTGCAAACTATACTATGATGCAAGTGAGTCTCAAGATTTCCAGTTAATTTGGAATTCCAATCAAGTATGCCTCAGAGAATTATCTTGATTCATGAATAAAATATCAAACTAAGCTACATATATAACACCATATAATCAAATAATCCAAACTCGCTATAAAGATGTTGTGTGTGTGTGTGTTGTGTTCACAAATAAGCTTGACAGAGGCAAAAAATTGCAGTTTAAATCAAGAACTACATATACTAATGAGATATCAACTATTCCAACACATCAATATAAACAAAGGTTCAACAATGGGTTTATTCTGCTTTATTTTTACTCACGAGGGCGATTTTCGCACTTTCTCGCGGTGTTATATATATATATATATATATATATATATAGCGAGTGTATTTTATACTCCATCTCACTTTCCATTTCCATTTAAACGAGTGCATTTTACGCTCCATCTCGCCCTTTTATTTATAGCAAGCATACCCATGTGTTCCCAAAGTTTGAGTATCTATGTTTTCATAGGCTATGTCTACTTTCTACACAATTCTATCTTTAAAAACAACATTGTCCACTCAACAAGCAAAACATATTATTCTTTTACCAACAAGCATATATGAACACCTATGTGCTAACCTATAGCATCTAAACAACAAGTATGAATTAAATCATGTATAACATTATAACTAAGCTCATGTTATCCACTAAATTCAAGAATCTATCAAATTTCTCATTCATCATTGGCTAAACTAGAATTCCATAAACTAGATACTTGGGAAATGCAATTAAACATACAACTAAAACATATATTAAAAATTAAAATGCAAAAATTTTCTGCAAAATTAACTAAACACATACTAAACACATAAACATTTAAAAATTATACTAAACATGCAAAAATGATGCAAATTAACTACATGCAATTAACTAAATGCTCTACACTACTAAACACCCCAATACCCCCAAACTTAAACTATTCATTGTCCCCAATGAATGAAGGTAAAGGGTTAAAAGGAACTCCCCTAATTCTCAGTAGTACCACCCTCCTTGGGTGGTGAGTCTGGCGGTGGAAATGGCACGACTGTCCCGGACTGTGGCCACTCAAGCATGGTTCCTTACTGTGCAAAAGCCTCGGCTAGGGACCTTAACAAACCATTGGCAAACACTGAAAAGTTGTCATACATTGCATCTACTTTTCTCTCCAACCTTCGAAGATGACGATCATCATGTTCAACAGTGGTATGGGCTGAGGTTCTTGCATCAGTTGTGTGCATGGGCTACGGCGATGGCCTCGATAATGCGGGTGGAAGGATGAAGCCCTTGCCTCTCGGATGTAGGGTACCTATTGCCCAATCCTCGAACTTAGCAATCGTGGCATGAGTAATGTCTTGACTTGGGTACTGTATTTGTTCATTGTCCCAAGTGACCCCTGCTCATGCACAAAGACTGGTTACAACGGACGCATGTGGGATGCTTCCTATGGTGCTCCCCCTCATATAGTGTAACATATTCTGATGAATGAGATGACCCACATCGATGTATTTCCCTGTGACTATGCCACATAAAATAATTTCCCTCTCAGTTGTGATTTCATGCTGATGTGATGATGGCATAAGCTTTGCACAAATGAATAAATTCCAAGCCTTGGTGTAGCGGTTGAGGGTATAAGCCTGAAAAGTTCTAGGCTGATTTGTACCAGGCTTGTAAGTCCACTGTGTACCCGGTATGCATAAGTCAGTGATAACCCTGTCGAGGTCAGTCTCAAACCGTGCAGCCTTGACCCAGTTTGTACGCCCAGTTGGTCCATCGAGTATCCTGAAAACTTCTTTAATTTCTTGCGGGCAATAATCCACTTGAACTCCTTTGACAAAAGATACCCCACTCATGGTTTCTTTGGCATTGATATAAAACTCCCGAACAATCCCCATGGGTGCAGGCATTGGAGTAGCAGTCATTCCAACCCATCCTCTTTCACGTATCATGTCCCATAATTGGCCATCTTATTTTTCAGGCTTGAACCCACGTTCTCTCATAAAATTCTGGGCCACTATTCTATAGTATTCCATTTGGGCCTCAAGGCTGACAAATTTTGTGAGGTCAACAATGTCCTCACTTTGGCTGCTTGAGGAAGATGATTCTGGAGTGCAAGAACGTGCTCTCTTTGGCCCCATAGTAATTGATAAAGAAAACCCTAACTGAAGAGAAGAATTTTACTAAGAAAATGTGTGCTCTATATTCTATCACCCCCAAACTTGCTGTTATAACAATCTCTCATAAACCCTAGCTTTATCTCTGAATGGATGTGTATAAGAATTTGAATGTGGGAAGGAAACTGAACGCGTAGAATGCATAGTGGTGAGAAGTTAGAAATTTGAAAAGAAATGGCTTGGAAAAGGAGAAGAGATAGGCGTCAGTTTTTAGGGAGAGAATTGGAGAGGCACACGTTTGAAAAGTAACTGATATAACAAATGGAGTGGGGAACGTATTTAAAAGGTTTAAATTTTTTTTTCTATAACTGCACTTGGGCGCGGACGCATAATTTTTTATGCTTCTTGATGCGCAGGCGGTATGCTCTTATTGCCGTGCGTGGCAGCGATATTTAAGCATGTTAAGAGCGTGGGCGCGCTGTTGACCATATTGCATAGAAACACGGTAGTGTGGGGCGCCATTCTTGAAATCTTTGAGATCTTGTGTTAGTCTTTTGTACTCTGAACAAAAGCGAAGCGCATGTTGAAGTAGAAATCAGTAGCTCATTACATTCTTCACTTAACCTGCACATAAAACATTTACACTTATAAGATATACCAATTCTGCAAATCCAAATATGTACTAATAATATGTGAGAATGTGTGACGTCCCCAAAATAGGTATACATCACCCATCTTGGGTCGCCAAATACATGGTACAAAATACAACTATAAACTTAATTATACAACAGTTGTGTAGAATACGACAAAATATAAGCTGAGAGTTTAACACGAATTTTGTCTTCTAGACAGTATCCAAACTCAAATGGAGTCCTCATTACAATTATTATCACACTATTTTACAAAATAGTGAGGACTACTAAGACCCATCTTGGACCATCACTCTGTTCCCCGACTAGTCCCGACTACGTTCTCATTTTCTGAAGAGAACAATGAAAGAAAAGGGTAAGCTCAACTAGCCCAGTAAAGAATATTATGACTAAGATAGTTAATATATTAATAGCCTTTATTAGAATAAATCAGAGATATATTGAAATTTATCGGGTGAATAGTAACCCGTGAGTAGTACCCCGGGTGACAATATTGAAATTTAATAAGAAAGTTCAGATCAATATTCCAATGTAACAATACTAGATAAAGCGCAAAACTCAAGGATATTCCACTAATTTTAGGAATTATAGAAGCAATACTTACCATAGTAAGTTTAGATTTAAGAATATGAAAAGAAATAACATACGAAGCTCAAGAATAGATTTTCACCATGTCATACGATGCACGTAATCAAGCGTGAGCAAGGTTATTACGATTAAAGGATGAATACAAAAAAAGTATTCCTTATGAATACGAAAGAAATAATACCCCTTACGAATACAACAAATAATATCCCTTACAAATACAACAAATAATATCCCTTACCTTAGTAGAAGACTGGATACTGTAATAGTGAAGTAGTAGAATAATCTTCTTCTTTCTCTCTATAGTTTCTCTCTCTATAGTTTCTCTTGTGAGTCTTAGTGAATTGGTGAGAATGAAAGAAGAATGAAGCTTTATTTATAGGAGAATGGACTAAATAGTAACTAATTCATGAACGATCTAGATTGATTTACAATTAGAACGGATGCTCCATATTGATTACTTATTAAAACCATATTAATCCTTAAGTTTTGATGATGAAATGTTCAAGTACTAAATTATTTTTATGGTGTTTTAAGTATTGTTGATAAAAGAACATTGGTGGGATTTCAGATCATTGGAAGAAGAAAGTTTTTTTCTTTCTAGGAGACAAATGTAAGGTCAATTGCATAATAATTGATTTTTCATTTAAAGGCTCTAGGATAATTATTATTATTGCATTTATTGAAATTTGTTATATGTCTTAAATGAAAAATGTTTTAAAAAATTTCTAAAAAAGGTTATTTTTAATAATTGACTTGAGATTAGATTTATGCATTATACATTATATTTTGTTATACACATTTCACATGCATATTATTAAATGGTATTTTGGATTACATGTGGATATATACATATATATATATATATATATATGTATGCATGTCTAAAGTAAATGGTTTCTGCTTGATATATATATATATATATATATATATATATATATATATATATATATACTAGCAGATTTACCTTTTTGGTGATTTGATATTTACATTTTTCAAGGAAGAGGTAATTATGGTTTCTAAGAAACCGTGTCTTCGAAGTTGAAATGATAAGTAATTGATGCAAAGTTGTTCTTTTACACGCCCACTTTGTTAATGCATGGAGAGAGAAAGTCAATTGATTAAAGTGATTATCTTTTTTTGTGGTCTTTTGAGTTATTCAAATTGTGTAAACCAATATGAATTTATTTTGGATAAATATTAACGTTGTGGTTGTTTAAGCTTTACTCATTGGAGTTGTTATAACCAAGCCGATTTTGTGGACTCACGTTAATTTTTTGTTACTTTTCTATTAGATTAAATTAGAACTTATCTTTTTAATTCAGTAATATATATGGTTGGGCTATAAAAAGAGTATTTGCATGTTTGAAAAAAATACAACTCATTTAAATTATTATTGCACTTATTATTGTTATTATCGAGCAACTGATTTTGTCAAGTGCAAACTTTTGAGAAGCTAAGCAATTAATTTTCCGTATTATTTGAAATGGTATTCTAGAAGAAATTAATTGTTTATCTATTGTGTGCTAATTGATCATTGCATATAGTTGAGCCTTTAATTGTTAAATTGATTATTCTTGCATTGATCATGTAACTCTATAATTGTATTGAATTTTTCATTTTTAGACTAAGTGTAGTCTAAAGGTTTTAATCCTAGTGGATTAGAGAAAAGGTTTACAAAAAAGTTCAAGGAAGCAAAGGTGCTTCAAGAGCATATAAGTGCACAAGGAGCAAGAGAGCTCAAGAGGAATTAATTGTTAATTAATTTTTGTTAGAATCTGCTTTTGTAATCAGATTTATTTATAAAGAAATAAATAAAGTGAGTCTCCAATACTAGTTGGTATTGGACGTGGACTAGGCTATTATTATAGAGGGTAATAGCTGAACCACGTAAAAAATCTTGGTGTTGATTTTATTATTTGCTTTACTTTAAAATCACATAAGTTATTTTAATTATCTTAATAATTAAAATTTGAATACTTATATTATATTAAGATAATTTTAACATCAAGTATTTTACTTAAGATATAAATTCAAATAGATATTTTTTTTAATAGGCTTATATTAATTCAAAGAACTCGATTTCAATCATTATAGTAGCCTCAAGTTAATAATTTAACTTAAAGTTTAAAAGTTGGTCATAGATTGCTCCCACACTTATTCAACCCCCCTTCTAAGTGTGCCTAGATAAATTTCATTTGGTATCAGAGCTTGGCTCTACTTATCTTGGTCTTAAAGGTGACTTGTAGGGAAAGATTTTGACATGGCACAGTTCGGGAACAACAATCAAGAAGGACAATCAACCAGTATACCTCCTTTGTTGTTCGGAATCGAAAATTACAACTTCTGGAAGTTCCGGATGAGGATCTATCTGAAAAGAGATCCTTGGGAATGGTGGGTTGTGGAGAACGGACCAGTTATTCCACGAAGAGATGATGGGACACCAAAGATTCTACTAGAAATGGATTCAACCGAAATCTACATGGTCTCATATGATTCAAAGGCAATGAACACACTTCTCAGCGGCATGGTACAATCCGAGATAGACAAAGTTTCCTCATGCAACACAGCTAAGGAAATTTGGGATACTCTAGTGGTAAGTCATGAAGGTACTTCCAAAGTACAAGAAGTCAAACTGAGTATGCTCATGCATGATTATGAAATGTTCAAGCTCAAAAAGATGAAACCATCAAGTTAGCTCAAGCAAGATTCCTAGTCCTCATAAACTCCTTGAAATTATCGGACAAGACTATTCCTCAAAGTGAGATCAACCAGAAGTTGCTTTAAGCTATGCCCAAAAAGGTTTGCTTCTAAAATCACTACTCTTCAAGATTCTCGCAACTATTTCTTCCATGGATACTTTAACTTTGTTTTGTGAATTAGAAGAATATGAACATCGCTTAAAGAGATATGATGATGAGGAGGAAACTCCTCAAGAAAGGTCTTAGCTCTTATCGCAGATAATGAAGAGGAGCTAGATGATGACTTGATGAAGAAGAAATAGCCATGATGTCAAGAAGACTCAAAGGACTACTAAAGGAAGAAGAACAAGAGAAGAAATACTTTCAACTCAAATAAGTCCAAAGGAAAGCAAATCAAGAGACATGCTTTGAATGTGGACGCCCCGGTCATTTCAAGAAAGATTGTTTTCAATTGAAGAACAAAGGAAGACAAACTACAAAGACAACAAGAAGAACAAAGCTCTTGTGACTTGGAGTGATGAGGAATCCAAGTGGAGATCGATGCTAAAGATGAGAGATAAGACAAGTATGCTTCAGGGAATCAAGGTGAATCTAATCGTATCTTTTAATGATTTTGAACTCATTAGAACAAGAAAATCATTAGAACAAGAAAAAGAAGTTAAAAGAAAAGAATGCATGCTTAAAAGGTTTAGTTAATACTTTAATGAGTGAGGTGGATTCACTAATAGATGAAAAGAAAGAAATTGAAAAGGAATCTACTTGTAAAGAAGAAAAGGTTTTGATTGCTAAGATTGATTATTTAGATAATTATAACAAAATACTTTTTCAATAAGGTAAATTTCTTGAATAATGAAGTCCAAAAATCGACTAATGAGCTAAAAATGAGAGATGTGTGTATTGATGCATTTAGTGATAAATCTCCGATAAAACCTTTCCTAAAAATGAGCTTCAAAAAGAAATAGCTTCATTAAAATTATCTCTTGCTAAATTTGTCCAAGGTGAAGAAAATCTGAATGTCATATTAGGTAAACAAAGACCTAGTTTTGAAAGACAAGGAATTGGTTATGATCCTATGCATAAAAAAGAGTAATATAAAATGCTAAAATCAAAGTCACGATTTAGTTTAAATTATTGCTCTCCTTTCACGACTTGTAAGCATTGTGGTATTAAAGGTCATTTAGATATAAATTGTTTTAAGAACTAAAAATAAGGTTAAAAAGGTATGGATAAAAAAAAGAATGATTTGATTTGTTACATTAACATAAGTGGACCCAAAAAAGATATGGGTACCAAAAGGATAAATTATTTTTTTCGACAGTATGCTAAAAAGCAAGAGTTCCATCTCAAAATGGATTCTTGATAATGGATGTTCTCGCACATGATGTGTGATAAATCAAAATTTGAGAACTAAATATCAAGAAGAAGAATGGAACACACTTTTGGAGACAACAAAACCTCGAGATAATTGAAAAGGTAAAATTGGTAATGGCAAGGTAAGTATAAATAATGTGCATCTTGTTAATGGTCTTGAATTCAATTTAATTAGTATTAGCCAATTAATGGATAATGGTCATCAAGTTAATTTTGAAAAAGATAAATGCACAATATTTCATGGTACTAATAATACTACTACTCTAGTTGCACAAAGAGAAGGAAATATATATACTCTTGATTTTGAGCAACAGGATGAAGAGCTATGTCTTACATCAAAGATAAGATGAAGCTTATTTATGGCATAAAAGGATGGGACATGTTCACATGGACTTAATCAAGAAACTATCCTCAAAGAATCTCGTCAAAGGATTGCCAAGAATCAGGTTTGAAAAGAAAGGAATATGTATTCCTTGTCAACCGGGAAAACAAGTAAGAACTTTTTTCAAAAAAAGAATATGGTATCAACCTCTTCTCCTTTGCAACTACTTCATCTTGATTTATTTGGTCCGGAAAGGCATTCAAGCATTAATGGTAAATTCTATGCTTTTGTAATAGTTGATGATTTTTCAAGATACACATGGGTATTATTTTTGAGAACTAAGGATGAAGCATTTAAAGAATTTGAAAAATTAATAAGGAATCTTGAAACAAAGTATAGCTATAAACTTATTAGAATTAGAAGTGATCATGGTAATCGAAGTTTCAAAAAGATTTTATAACCTTTTGTGATCAAAGGGTATTAGCTATGAATTTTCAAATTTCAAGGACTCCTCAACAAAACGGGGGGTGGTGGAAAGAAAGAATAGGACTCTACAAGAGACCGCAAGAACTCTACTGCAAGAAAGTAAGCTTCCAAAGAAATTTTGGGCCAAGCCAGTAAGTACATCATGTTATGTTTTAAATAGAGTTCTTATTCGTCCTATTATTTTGAAAACACCTTTATGAGCTTCTAAATAATAAAATTCCAAATATAAGTTATTTCAAAGTTTTTGGTTCAAATGTTTCATCTTAAATACAAGTGATAATTTGGGAAAATTTGATGCTAAGTCATACGAAGGAATTTTCATTGGTTATTCTCAAAACAAGTAAGGCTTATCGATCTTTAATATTAGAAAGTCATGTGTAGAAGAATCTGCTCATATCACTTTCAATGAGACTAACAATGATCTTCCAAAAGAAAGTGAAGATGATGCAGAAATTTAGAGACAATGTAATTCCAAAGAAACCAAAAAAGAACAAAAACGGAGAGACAAATGAGCAAGCCAGAAACTAAAATGAACAACCAAAGCAGAACGTGAACCGAAAAAATTTGCAAGATGTCAAGATGAGTCTCATGATCAAGAGGAAGTTTTACATGATATTCAAATGCCAAAAATAGCTAGATATGTCAAGAATCATCCTCCTGAGAATATCATGGAGATATCAACAAAGGTGTAACCACACTAAGAGGTTTACAAAATCATTGTGCATTCTCTCAGATTTTTGTCACAAAGTTGAGCCAAAGAATGCAAAAGATGCAAGATTTGATGAAAAATGGTTATTGGCAATGCAAGAAGAACTTCAACAATTTGAGAGATGCCAAGTATGGGAACTTATGCCTCCTCCAAAAGATGCTTCCATCATTGGTAATTAAATGGGTATTCAAAAACAAGCTTGATGAGCACGGAACAATCACTCAGAACAAAGCAAGGCTAGTAGCCCAAGGGTATAACCAACAAGAGGGAATCGACTATGAAGAAACCTATGCAAAAGGGCTAGGTTAGAATCAATCCCAATTTTGTTGGCATTTGCATGCTACAAAAAGTTTAAATCTAGATCAAATGGACGAAAGAGTGCTTTCCTCAACTGGATACATTAATGAAGAGGTGTATGTAAAGCAACCTCCCGGATTCGAGCATGAAAAGTATCCTAATCATGTCTACAAATTAAAGAAAGCTCTTTATGGTTTCAAACAAGCTCCAAGAGCGTGGTACGACAAAAGTTAAGTAAGTATCTCTTATCAAATGGATTTATTAGAGGTAAAATAGATTCTACATTATTTATTACATAAAAATATAGATATCATTATTGTTCAAATATATATAGATGATATAATTTTTGGTGCTACTAATGATCATCTTTGTGAGTGGTTTTCCAAGTGCATGCATAAAGAATTTGATATGAGCTTAATGGGTGAACTCAACTACTTTTTGGGACTTCAAATCAAACAAACGAAGGATTTAAATTTACATCCATCAAACCAAATACACAAAAGAATTACTCAAGCGATTTGGCTTTGAAGGATCTAACTCAAAAGGTACACCTATGAGCACATCAATAAAGCTCACCACTGATGACAAAGGTATTGATGTTGATATAACAAAATATCGAGGTATGATTGGATGTTTGTTATATTTAATCGCTTCTAGACCGATATATATAATGTATAGTGTTTGTCTATGTGCAAGATTTCAAGCAAAAACCCAAAGAATCACATTTAAATGTTGTTAAAAGAATTTTGAAATATTTAGTGGTACTATTAATTTAGGGTTATTTTATCCAATTTCCAATCACTTTGAACTAATAGGTTATTCAGATGTCGACTACGCAGGATGTCAAATCGATAGAAAAAGTACGAGTGGTGCTTGTACTTCTTGGGACAAAGTCTCTCGATCATGGCATAGTAAAAAGCAAACCTCAAGTGGCTCTTTTCAACTATCGAGGGTGAATACCTAGTGCACAGGAAGTTGTTGCTTCTCAGATATTATGGATGCGATAAACTCTATGTGATTTTGATATATTATGTGATTGTGTGCCTATTTATTGTGATAATTCTAAGTGCTATAGATATATCTAAAAATCCTGTGTTACATTCACGTACAAAGCATATAGAAGTTAGGCATCATTTTTAAGAGACAATGTTTCAAAAGGTTTAATTAAATTGATTTTTATTCCAACTGAAAATCAAATTGCAGATATTTTTACTAAACCATTAAGTGAAGATAGATTTTGCATGTCATAAGAGAACTTGGGATGTGTAACGCATGATTTTTAAATATATCGTATTAGTGTTATCCTAGTATTGCATGTATATCGTATTAATCGTTATTAATTAGGATAATTATGTTTTCGGTTGGTTACTTAATTTAATGGACGCGACGAGAATCAAGGAGTATATCATAATTAGTTTTGAAAACCGAAAAAGACCGGAAATCAAAG
The DNA here is from genome assembly GCA_020205605.1 of Panax ginseng. Taxonomy (NCBI): domain Eukaryota; kingdom Viridiplantae; phylum Streptophyta; class Magnoliopsida; order Apiales; family Araliaceae; genus Panax; species Panax ginseng. The sequence continues at coordinate 119,890,514 of CM035133.1, read as the reverse complement.
GTTTTGGGAGGAGACGATACATATATACATGCATCTCATCATGTTTTTGAAAATTGAAAAGACGAAAAGTCGATGGAGAGTTTCGAGAGACGAAAGACGTAAGAATCGGGAGTGTCAAGATATACATTTATTTACTTTATATATCTTTGTATTCTTCATTCTCATCTCTTTAACATCTCGATTTTTTTCTTTCTTTTTCTTACTTCTCTCATCATTTTTTTTCATCAAAATCTTCAATCACCATGAGAACTCGAACACACAAGAGATCACTGATCGATTTCGACGACGATGAATGACGCACTACGCCTCCTCCCACACCGCCGGACCATCTCGCCGTAAAAAGAAAATGAAGAAGGTGTGTCTTCAGAGACAGAGTATGTGGACTCTTCGTCTTCTAACGAGTCTACTTTCAGTCCCTCTCTGCCTAAATCCACTGGACCTCTCTACGACGCCAACCAACGACTCCATCTTTCAAGCCGAGGTTACACCCCCACCTATTTTGGTAAACCCTAACTTTTCCTCCGATCTTCCTCGAAAACTATTTTCGCAAAGAATGCATATGAGGTACGCTTTAAAAATATGTTATTTTTCCTAAACAATTTGTTTATGAAAAATCATTGATCAAATCTATTTTCAAAGAATCTCCTCTCAAACTATTATTTGAATCTTGTGGTATATCTTCCATGCTTTTTTTCCTCCCTCTCGTGGCATATCCTAGACTTGTTCAACAATTTTACACAAATCTAGAATGCCATGGTGATTTTTATACCACTTTTGTCAAAGGAAAATCATTTATATTTTTTTGGTCATGGATTTTGGTAGTATTTTAAATATTCCATCTTCTCGTGTGTGTCCTTTTACAAAGAAAGGTGTTGTTCATTTTCCATTTACTCCTCTCGAAACAATTACAAATTGTGATGAACAATAATTTGTTAATCGATGTTTTCACCCTAAAACCGTGGATGTCTCTCCTATTTCTTGTGTCCTCCATCATCTTGTTAGATACAACTGTTGCCTCGCTTAGTGGAGGAGCAGATTTTACCTATCAGGACTTGATTATTGTTGCTTTGATTTTAAGAGGTGTTTCTTTTAATTTGTCTCAACTGATGCTTCATCATATGACCACATGTTTGCGAAAAACCAAGACTTGTTTGCCTTATAGTGCTACTCTCACTACTTTGTTTAAATCATTTTAAAATTTCTTTTGAAAATGAAAATTCTGCTTTGGCCATCGATTCTATAAGTGTTGGTTCTTGAAAAATGTCGCGATCATTTACTTGATGGTATGTTTGTTTGTTCAGATTACTTCGAAAATCCTCGCTCCTCCAATTTCTATTCCATCTCTCCTGTTTCAAATTTTCCATTCAATCTTCTCTCCTAAAATTATGGACATGTTGAAAGTTATTTTGTGTAATCAAGAAAAATGCAACTTGAAATGACCGCTTCTTCATAATCGAATGTATGTTGGAAAAAGGTAAATTGCCATTGGGTGCCCTCAAATCAATAAACTCTATCATAACATTGAAGATGAGTTTATTGATTTACAAGCAAGTTTTGAGGGTGCAAACAATCTTTTGGTAGAGAGTTGATGCAAGAACGGCTTAATCGAAATTTTTTGTCAGTTGAGTCAAGAATTAAGTTTGTTAGTAATCAAATAGGGAGTTAGTCGAATTCATTTTTGTTCGTTTCAATGATGTGGGATCTAAACTCCATATGCAACAGTAAGCATTCAACTATCTCCTGAGTGGGTACATTGCAATTGGTTGGCCGAGTATCAAGGAGAATTTCTAGATGTCCCTACTACCACCGCAAACTATCATTCCTGTGCCTCCCCAATTTGTCATTGATTTAAGCATATTCGAGAAGGTCCATCGAGCCAATCATCACCCTATATTTCACTCAAAAAGGCAACCGCAAGGTAGTAGTGGTGGTAGATCTCGAAGAATGAATTGCTTCCTTTTTGTTTGATGACAAAGGGGAGAGTTTTTATAATGTTTATGTTTATTATTTTTTATTGATGGACTTGGACGGATTTTAAAAAATGTTGGTTTTATGTTTGTTTTTGATTTGGTGTGCATCACCAAAAGACTTATTATGTTTAATTTGGGATTTAAATTTTAAATATTTGATATATTTTGCAGTAAATATTTTGATATTTGATGAACTAACAATTATCGCAGTAACAGGAAATTGTTTACAAAATTGAATTTTTAAAATTGAATTTCAAAGAATCTCGAAATAATTATATTGCATGGATTTAGGGGAGTTATTTATGTTATGCATATATTCGTGGGGAGTTTATGAGAGTTAAACAATTTTGGGTTGTCATCATCAAAAAGGGGGAGAATGTTGACTTTGTCATATTCAATCCTTAAGTTTTGATGATGAAATGTTCAAGTACTAAATTGTTTTATGGTGTTTCGTGTATTTGTTGATAAAAGAACATTGTGGGATTTTCAAATGGAGGAAGAAAGTTTTTTTTTTCTAGGAGAGACAAATGTAAGGTCATCTTGCATAATAATTGATTTTTCATTTAAAGGCTCTAGGACATATTATTGCATTATTGCATTATATTTTGTTATATGTCTTAAATGAAAAATGTTTTAAAAAAAATTCTAAAAGGTTTTTTTTTAACTTGAGATTAGATTTTACATATTGATATGTTTTACATTTTCATATTTATATTATTAAATGGTATTTTGATTACATGTGATATTATATATATATATATATATATATTGGATATATATATATATATATATCTCTATGTATGCATGTCTAAAGTAAATGGTTTTTTGGGCTTGATATATATATATATATATATATATATATATACTATATATACTAGTATACTAAGCATTTACCTTTTGGTGATTTGATATTTACATTTTCAAGGAAAAGGTAATTATGGTTTCTAAGAAACCGTGTCTTGGAAGTTGGAAATGATAAGTAATTGATGAAGTGTTCTTTTTACACACCACTTTGTTAATGCATGGAGAGAGAAAGTCAATTGATTAAAAGTGATATTTTTTGTGTGGTCTTTTGAGTTATTCAAATTGTGTAACCAACATGAATTTATTTTGGATAACGTTGGATATTTTAAGCTTTTACCATTGGAGATGTTATAACCAAGGAGATTTTGTTAACTCAAGCTTTAATTTTCTTGGACTCCCGCCAGTTATTTTAAATTAGAACTTATCTTTATTAACTGTAATATATATGGTGGGCTATAAAAAAGAGTTTTCATGTTTGGAAAAATACAACTCATAAAATTATTATTGCACTTATTATTTTATTATCGAAAGCAATCTGATTTTTGTCAAGTGCAAACTTTTGAGAAGCTAAGCAATTTAATTTTCCGGTATTATTTGAAATCGGTATTCTAGAAGAAATTAATTGTTTATCTATTGTGTGCTAATTGATCATTGCATATAGTTGAGCCTTTAATTGTTAAATTGATTATTCTTGCATTGATCATAGACCTCTATAATTGTATTGAATTTTTCTTCTTTTAGACTAAGTGTAGTCTAAAGGTTTTAATCCTAGTGGATTAGAGAAAAGGTTTACAAACAAAAGTTCAAGGAAGCAAAGGTGCTTGAAGAGTGCATATAGTGCACAAGGAGCAAGAGAGCTCAAGGAAATTAATTGTTAATTAATTTTTGTTAGAATCTATTTTGTAATCAGATTTATTTATAAAGAAATAAATAAAGTGAGTCTCCAATACTAGTTGGTATTGGACGTGGACTAGGCTATTATTATAGAGGGTAATAATTTAAACCACGTAAAAAAATCTTGGTGTTGATTTTATTATTTGCTTTACTTTAAAATCACATAAGTTATTTTAATTATCTTAATAATTAAAATTTGAATACTTATATTATATTAAGATAATTAATTTTAACATCAAGTATTTTACTTAAGATATAAATTCAAGTAGGATATTTTCTTTAATAGGCTATATTAATTCAAAGAAGTCGATTTCAATCATTATAGTAGCCTCAAGTTAATAATTTAACTTAAAGTTTAAAAGTTGGTCATAGATTGCTCCCACACTTATTCACCCCCCCCTTCTAAGTGTGCCTAGATAAATTTAAATATTATGACTAAGATAATGCGAATAAGTTATCATTAGCCTTCAATAATGTTAAAGCGATAGAATATAATAGACAACAAGTTTAATCTGCAGCGAAACAAGCAATCCATTAGAAGAGTCAAGTAGAGCATGATATCTACTATCTTCTATGATTTAAAAAGTTTATCATTATCTTTATCGCTGGGACTCAGCTTAATAAATAAATCACATCATCGAATCATCCCTGCATTACGGGCCAAGGATATTTATTAGTATCACGTCCACAAATTATTCTTGCACTACGGGCCAAGAATATTCGTGTAATCATCAATGGTCATGATCATACCGAATTATTCCTGGTCATAATCATACCAATCAACATTCCATCTATGCACGTAAGCCAAAGATGACTTTCATCACAATATAAGCATGAGGATGACGACAATGATATAAGAATTCAATTAAAAGAAAGCAAAGGATAAGTTTTTAAAGATTTATAATTTAATTTATCCAGAATTCAATAATGTCCAAATTGTCAACATGATACTGCTTTGTGGAGTAAAATTTAAGAATAATATCCATGTATCAAAATTAATTTGGACAGAAAAGAAATAATTTTTTTGGTGAATAGTACTTACCGTGAATAGTACCACATGAATAGTATTTTAGGAATAGTACTTTGAGAATAGTAAAAGAGCATAAAAAAGTACCCGAATACAGGAGTGAACAATATTTGAGTGAATAGTAACCGGGTGAATAGTAACCTATGAATAGTAACTCATGAATATTACCCCGGCATGAAAATTGCTCCGAATACCCGAGTGAGTAATATTCTAGTGAATAGTAACTAGGTGAATAGTACCCCGGGTGAAAATATTGATATTTAATAAGAAAGTTCAGATCAATATTTCAATGAAACGATACTGGATGAAGCGCAAAACTCAAGGATATTCCACTAATTTTAGGAATTATAGAAGCAATACTTACCATAGTAAGTTTAGATTTAAGAATGAAAAGAAATAACATACGAAACTGCAAATAGATTTTCACCTGTTATACGGTACGTAATCCGCGTAGACAGGTTATTCCGATTAAAGGATGAATACGAAAAATAGTATTCCTTATGAATACGAAAGAAATAATACCCCTTATGAATACAACAAATAATATCCCTTACGAATACAACAAATAATATCCCTTACCTTTGTAGAAGACTGGATACTGTAATAGTGAAGTAATAGAATACTCTTCTTCTTTCTCTCTATAGTTTCTCTTTCTATAGTTTCTCTTGTGAGTCTTAGTGAATTGGTGAGAATGAAAGAAGAATGAAGCTTCTATTTATAGGAGAATGGACTAAATAGTAACTAATTCATGAACGATCCAGATTGATTTACTATTAGAACGGATGGTCCATATTGATTACTATTAAAATCACAACCGACGGTCCAGATTGATTTACTTTTAAAACCACCACCGACGGTCCAGATTGATTTACATTTAAAACCACCACCGACGGTCCAGATTGATTTACTATTAAAACCACCATCGACGGTCCAGATTGATTTACTATTAAAACCACCATCGACGGTCCGTATTAATTTACTACTAAAACCACCACCAATGGTCCAAATTGATTTAACTTATTACACTTTAGTACCCCTAAAGTTTTCGAAGTTTGCATTATTCCCCTCTAACTTTTGTAATTCACTTATCTTCAATAAACACATTCTTAATACTTCAACAATTATTCATCATTAATATTATAACTTACAATATTGACAACTAGATCATTCCCAGGTAGGAGGGGGCTTTCTGATACAGATTTCTCCTTATTGACGCACAATTAGGTGACTAAACCCCTTTCCTCGACATAACTTTCTAAACATTGTCAATAATGTAAATAATCATATGAATAAATGTGTTGTCTCAATTATTGATTTAATAATATAAAATATTATGCAGATGATACTGTGACAAAAATTGAATCAAATAACGTGAGATACTATGCAGCAATTACTGTAGCAATAATTAAGTAAACTGAGTGGCTTCTTACGTAAGCATCAATAATCAATACCGTGTGCTACTATTCAACCACGCGTATTACTGTATTTTTACCATCGGGTATTTTAACAGTTTAACGGTAAAACTTTCGCCGTTATTTTTAATAAAAGATAATTCTGTCATTTTCTAACTACGACAATACTTCCTTTGTGGGGTCCACCAATGATGGTGTCGTCGTACGGATATTCCCCGGCACAACAAATATTTTATATCAACTTGCTTACTTTGTAAAATTGTCAAATATCACCCTTAACTTTAACATTTTATCAATTTAACCATTTACTAAATAGAATAACAATTATAAGAAAATTGAATACTTTCATTTCATAAAATTCGGGATCTCACAATCTCCCCTCCTTATGAAATTTTGCCCTCGAAATTTACGTACCTAGTAGTTCGAAGAGGTAAGAATACCTTGCTGGTCATTTCCTTTGTATCATGATTTCTCCATTGCTCATCTCTTGGATTTCAGATATCGTTTCAAAATATAGCTTCAAAATAATGGTTAATTAACATATCATAATTTTTCGACTTATTAAGTTAGAAAATTTAGCTTAGGTAGGACACACACACACTAGCGAAGCATATTACTCGTCTTTCCCCTCCTAGTTCTAATCTCGGATCTCCGCCAGAGACCATATCCCTAAGCTCTGATACCAACTGTGACGCCCACAAAATAGGTATAAATCACCCATCTTGGGTCGCCAAATACATGGTACAGAATATAACTACAAACTTAATTATACAACTGTCGTGTATAATACGACAAAACATAAGTTGAGAGTTTAACACGAATATTGTCTTCTAGACAGTATCCAAACTCAAATGGAGTCCTCATTACAATTATTATCAAACTATTTTACAAAATAGTGAGGACTACTAAGAACCATCTTGGACCATCACTCCATTCCCCGACTAGTCCCGACTACATTCTCATTTCCTGAAGAGAACAATGAAAGCAAAGGGTGAGCTCAATTAGCCCAGTAAAGAATATTATGAAGATAGTTCATTTATTAATAGCCTTTATCAGAATAAATCAGAGATTTAGAACATATGGTAGATAATAAAAGTTTTCAACCATAATTGCTGCGGAATCAACAATCCATTAGAAGAGTCAAGTAGAACATAATGTCTACTATCTCCTCTAAATTAAAAGTCCATCGTTAATATTTCATTCCTATAATACTCATCAACAATTCTTTGTTGTACCCAAGACAAAGAGAACTTGCATCACTTGTCTTCACCTGAACCACTAAAGATTATAGTTAAATTCACAATTCATATTTATAATCATATAAATCAACAGTTTCTCCTTGCCACAAAGGCTTAATAGAACGTTTACTCAATATCCTTAGCCTTTGGAGATATTCAAATGTAATAACAATGATCATACCAATCAGTTGTCTATCTTTACCCTACGGGCCAAAGATATTCAACTATAAAACCAATGGTCATGATCATACCAATCAATTATCTGTCAATGCACTACGGCTAAAGACATACAACTGTTAAGTAATGGTAATGATCCTGCCAATCACATCATCGAATTATCCATGCACTACGGGCCAAGGATATTCGTTAGTATCACCAGTGGTCATGATCATATTATACACTTGTCCATCTTTGCACTACGAGCCAAAGCTATCAATCAACAATTTGTTTTTCCACGTAAGCCAAAGATATACAACTGTAAAACCAATAATCAACAGTCCATCTTTGCACTTAAGCCAAAGATATACAACTGTAAAACCAATAATCAACAGTCCATCTTTGCATGTAAGCCAACGATATACAACTGTAAAACCAATAATCAACAGTCCATCTATGCACTACGGGCCAAAGATGACTTTCGTTATAATATAAACATGAGGATGACGACAATGATATAAGCATCAATCAAGCAGAATCAAGGATAAATATTAAAGACTTTAAATTTATCCAAAGTTTAAAAATATCCAAATTGTCAACATGATACTGCTTTGTGGAGTAAAATTCAAGAATAATATTCATGTATCAAATATAAATTTGGACAGAAAAGAAATCAATTTTTGTCGTGAATAGTACCCCGTGAATAGTACTTCAGGAATAGTAACCCGGCATGAAAAGTGTCCCGAATACCCGAGTGAATAATATTTGAGTAAATAGTAACTGAGTGAATAGTAACCCGTGAATTGTACGCCGACATGAAAAGTGCCCCGAATACCCGTGTGACGCCCCCAAAATAGGTATACATCACCCATTTTGAGTCGTCAATATCATGGTACAGAAATAACTACAACTTTATTAATACAACATAAAAACTGTGAGTTTAAAAACAAATATTATCTTCTAGACAATATCAACACTCAAATAAGTCTTTATTACAATTATTGATACATTATTTTCCAAAAATGGTGAGGACTACTAAAACAACTCTCTAGAACCATCATTTCACACCCCAACTAGAACTCGCTACATTCTCGCCTCTTGAGAAGAAAAATGGAACAAAATGGAAAAGGGTGAGCTCAACTAGCCCAGTAAAGAATATTATGACTAAGATAATATAGAACAAATTATCGTTAGTCTTCAACAGGGAAAAATCTGATAAAATACAATAGACAACAAGTTTCAGATCAATATTTACAGCAGAAATAATAATTCATAGATGAGTTACGTAGAGAATGAAATCTACTATAATCTATGAATTTAAAAGTCCATCATCAATATTTTATCGCTGTAACATCAATTAATATACATCTTGAATCAAATATTCATCTTTGCACTACAGGCCAAAGATATTCATCAGTTGGTCATGTTCATCTCAACACCTGTTCATCTTTGCACTACGGGCCAAAGATATTCATAAAAAAATCATTCATCTTTGCACTACAGGCCAAAGATATTCAGTAATTTCATTATTTAGGACTGAGGATGATGAAAAATATTTTAAAGAAAACGAATCCAGTGAAACAAAAGAATAAATATTAAGGATACGTACTTTAAACAATCTGAGTTCAAAAATACTTCATAAATAATCATAATGAAGTAAAATTCAAGAATGATCAAAACATGGATACAATCAAAGCTAGTATCCATAATAGATATTTTGGACAAAAAATGAAAATTTAATTTTTCTATGAATAGTGCCGTATTCGTGAATAGTACCGTATACGTGAATAGTAACCCCGACACTAAAAGACAAGAATTTCACAAGAAAAATCTTACCAATAATTCGGCATAATGATATTAGAAGAAATAATATCATTTTAAAAAAAATAACATCCTTATCTCGAAAAAGAGGTACTGATTGATTTGGAATATTGGATATAGTCTTTGAAGGAACTTACGCAGTATAACAACACTCAAAGTATCAAAATACTCACAAGAATACGCTCGATAATATAGAGAGAGAAAGAGAGAGAAAACTTTAGTTTCTGGTGTGATTTTCAATTCTAACCCTAAACACCCTATTTATAGGAAATTGCTTAGAACACCAAAGTAAAAAATTTAATATAATATTAATATTTATAAAATAAGTCATACGCAAACTTGGAAAACTTATATCAGCACATTTACATCACATTCAAGACCCACTCAACTCACCAAAAACGTTTTTTATAAAAAAAATATTTAAAACTTCAAAAATTAATTATTCTGGAACTTCAGAACTTCAATAATTCATAATAAATAGCCCTTTTATCAGAAAAATTCGAACCTTATGTCTTTTTCATAGAAAATTCCATTATCTACAACTTTGCAGAAGAAAGTTTTTCCAAATTCCAAACAAAAATTGACCGAAATCCACAAACAGGCGATTTTACAGGCTATAATCAAATTTCAGTCAAGAAATGGGCCCACAGACATGTTTAACATATTTTAACCAACTTTTGCAACAAAAGTACTCTTCCTTCTCATATATTCATATATCCCACATTCATTGTAAAAATATCACCATTATTATATTATTAAAATATAATAATATATTTAAATGAATTATTTTATCGGAAAAGATAAAATATCAATTTTCAACAATTGTCACATTAAAAATTTTCTCCATCCATATCCACATAAAATGAATATTTTCCTTATCATATAAATCAATAATTAATTATTCACAAACAATATTACAGAATCACAATACTGACAACCAGGCAGTTCCCAGGAAAGAGGGGGCTTTCCAATAAAGATTTCTCCTTACTGGCGCGCAATTAGGTGACCAAACCTCTCCTTAGACAAAACTTTATACACATTGCCAATAATGTTATCTAATAATATTATTCAAATAATATGAATTATTGATATGATAATGAAAAATACTGTGTAGTGACAATTATTGAAACAACAATAATATAAAATATCAACGCAGCAATTATTGAATCAATAAAATAAAATATTGAACAGTAACTACTGTAACAATTATTGAGTAGTGCCTTCTTACGTAAGAATCAATAATTGGTGCAACATGATCGCCATCGTGTTTTAACCAATAAAGTATTTCAACAAAGATAACTTGTTAACAACTCACGCCTGTTATTTATAAACAACTTATATTTGTCGCTTTTCTTCATCCAATCGCTTTCTGTTATGGGGCCCACACAAGGCTGCACCGTTGTACGAATATTCCCCGATAGTAAGAATATTCCACGACATAACTAACCACATTAATCAAATCAACCCTTACTATTTCAACATAATAAATAAAGGAAATTTAATTTCATTTATAATAAGTTGGGGTCTTACAACCTCCCCTCCTTATGAAATTTCGTCCTCGAAATTGGCGTACTTACCTGATGTTTCGAAAATGTGAGGATACCTCTCTTTCATTTCCGTTTCCAACTCCCAGGTCATTTCCTCAATAGCATGGTTCCTCCACAAAACTTTGACTTGTGGTATGACCTTTGTGTGTAGGACATGCTCCTTCCTATCCAAGATCTTGACAGGTACCTCTTCGTACGTTAAGTCTTCGGCTATCTCGTCCGGTTCTAACTCAATAACGTGGTTCGGGTCTTTCACATATTTACATAGCACAGATATATGAAAAACATTATGAACACGAGACATACTTGGAGGTAACGCGAGTCTATATGCTACATTTCCTACTCAGTCAAGAATCTAAAATGGACCAATAAATCGTGGATTGAGCTTTCCTCTCTTCCCAAATCTTGTAACTCCCTTCCATGGAGCAACACGCAACAATACATGATCCCCAATACTAAATTCCACGTCCTTTCGATGAAGATCCGCATAACTCTTTTGTCGATCCTGTGCCGTTTGTATACGTTGTCGAATCATTTGGATCTTTTTTGTAGTCATACGTACTAACTCGGGTCCCAACAATGTTGCTTCACCCACCTCATCCCAACATATTGGAGAGCGACACTTTCGTCCATACAATGCTTCGAATGGAGCCACACCTATACTTGCCTGATAACTGTTGTTGTAGGAGAATTCCACCAATGGTAAATACTTATCCCAACTACCTTTGAAGTCTAGGACACATAGTCTTAATAGATCTTCAAGAGTTTGAATAGTCCTCTCTGGTTGTCCGTCTGTTTGAGGATGGTATGCCGAATTGAATCGTAAATCCGTGCCCATAGCTTTTTGCAAGCTAACCCAAAATCGTGAAGTGAATCTTGGGCCACGATCCGAAACTATGGATACTGGCATGCCATACAATCTCACAATCTCATTCACGTACATACTAGTAAGACGTTCAAGGGAATAAGTCTCCCGTATTGGCAAGAAATGAGCAGACTTGGTTAATCTATCAATAATAACCCAAATAACATTTATGCCTTGAGAAACCGTGGGAAGACCCGTAACTAAATCCATGGTAATGTGTTCCCACTTCCATTTTAGAATCTCAAGTGGTTGCAATGGACCCTTAGGCACTTGATGCTCCGCCTTTACATGTTGACAAGTTAAACACCTCGAGATAAACTTTGCAATCTCTCTCTTCATATTGTTCCACCAAAATATATGTCGAAGATCACGAAACATTTTAGTACTTCCAGGATGGATTGAAAATGGTGTATTGTGTGCCTCCATCATGATCTTGTTCTTTAAATCAGAATCGTTAGGAACACAAAGTCTGGAGTGGACTCGAAGTATTCCTTCTTCATCGATTCTTGCTTCTGGAATAGTACCCTCTTGTACTTTCTTCTTCATACGCATCGACTTTCAAGATTACGTGGCTTGAGCAACTTTAACTTCATCGATTAAAGTTGGTTCTATGCGTATACTTGACATCATTTTACTCGTTCTTGCATATGATCTTCTACTCAATGCGTCAGCTACCACGTTTGCTATTCCAGGATGGTATTGAATGGTGTGGTCATAATCTTTTAACAGCTCGAGCCAACGTCGTTACCGCATGTTGAGTTCCTTTTGGGTGAAGAAATATTTGAGGCTTTTATGGTCTGAATATATCTCCACTTTCTCTCCATATAGATAGTGCGTCTAGATCTTTAGTGTGAAAACAACTGCTGCCAACTCTGGATCATGAGTAGGATAATTCCTCTCATACTCTTTAAGTTGTTGCGAGGCATAGGCTATGACTTTCCCATGTTGCATGAGAACACATCCTAACCCTTTGCCTGAAGCATCGCTGTAGATAACAAATCCATCCGAACCAGATGGTATTGTCAGAACAGGTATCGAAATAAGTCTCCTCTTAAGCTCTTGGAAACTCTTCTCGCATTCCTCGTTCCATACGAATTTTGTATCCTTCCGAGTTAGCTGAGTTAAAGGAGTAGTGTTTCTAGAAAATCCTTCCACGAATCTCCGATAATAACCAGCTAAGCCCAAAAAGCTACGTATTTTGGTCACCAACTTCGGTTGCTCCCAACTTTGTATTGCTTCAATCTTCGCTGGGCCGACAGATACTCCATGTTTTGACACCACGTGACCAAGGAATGCTACTTCCTCAAGCCAGAACTCGCATTTCTTCAACTTGGCATATAGCTAGTTTTCACGAAGCCTTTGGAGTACCAGCTTCAAATGGTGCTCATGATCTTCACGGCTTTTGGAATATATGAGGATGTCATCAATAAAGACAACAACAAACTGATCCAAATATTCCTTGAATATTGGTTCATCATATCCATGAAATAAGTAGGAGCATTAGTCAATCAAAAGATATGACTAAGAATTCATAATGCTGTCTGCATCTGAAGTTTTGAAGGCGGTCTTTGGAATATCCTCAATTCTAATCTTGGTGATGATATCCGAGCGAAGATCGATCTTTGAAAAAATTGTGCTCCTTGAATCGGTCAAACATGTCATCAATACGAGGTAGCGGATACCTATTCTTGATAGTGACATGGTTCAATTCGTGTAGTCAATACAAAGTCGCATACTCCCGTCTTTCTTCTTTACAAATAAAGCAGAGCACCCGAGGAGATGTACTAGGGTGAATGAAACCGATATCCAATAACTCCCGTAGTTGGACCTTTAACTCACGAAGTTCAATAGGAGCCATTCGATATGGGGTTTTAGAAATGGGCTTTTATGCAGTTCAAGATCAATAAAGAATTCAAGTTCACGTTACGGGGTAGGCCAAGGAAGTTCTTGAAATACGTCAGGAAATTTACTAACAACAGGAATATTATTCAAATCTGACGTATCTTTATTCAAATCCATAACATGGGCTAAGAAAGCTTGACATCCAATTTTCAATAAACGAATAGCTTTATGACTATATATGACAGTGATTGATTTTAATGGTTTAGTTGCTTGAATTCGTACAACAGGTTGGTTAGGAATATGAAAACTAACAACCTTACAAAAATAATCAATTTTGGCATGATGAGTAGTTAACCAATCAATCCCTAAAATCACATCAAAAGTAAGTATCTTTAAAGAGATAAGGTCAACAGGTAATGTGATGGTGCCAACTTGGATCAAACAAGATTTATAAACAGTGGATGTGATGAAAGTTTCTCCTAACGGAGTCTCCACAGATAAATCAAAGTCTAATTTCTCCGGAGTTAAGTTTAAATGTTGAGCACAAGCAGGAGAGATAAATGAATGGGTAGCACCGGTATCTAGGAAGGTATAAACTTTGCAAGAATTTATGATTAGCTTAACTGTGATCACTTCGTTTGGGTTCCTCGCATTTTGACCAGTCACAACAAATGCTCTTCCAGGAACCGTTGACTTTAACTTTTCTGGGACAGCCTTTTGAGTCACCATCCCCGCTGGACTTGGTTTCGCTACTGTACAATCTCGAGCGATATGTCCTTCCTTTTCACAATTATAACATACCTTGAACTGTTGTGGGCAGTTTGGACTGATATGTCCCTCTTTCCCGCATTTATAGCATACGACCTGTGGTCGCTCTCCTCCCTTAGAACCAGTTACTGCTGGTGCTGACATCTTCGCATTGTCATTGTTGAATCTCCTCTTTTTATAATCTTCCCCCGACTCCCTTCTTCTATTTTCATGGCCATGATTACCACAAGAGTGGTTACCATTTTATCCGTATTTTTCTTTCTCTCATTTGGTTATCGTTGTTTTGATGATTGCTATATCTTGATATGATCTGGTTGTGGTCCCTCGGTTGAACGTACTCGTTATCTCGCATTAATAATTGAGCCCTGTTGACAACATCTGAATAGAGAGAAAATTTATGAGAAATGAGATATTGATGTATGCCGGGTTTCAAACCTCTCAGAAACATCCGTGTCATACGTTCCTCATTCTCCACCAAATGAGGTGCAAACTTGGATAACTTTGCAAACGCCTCGTACTGGGACACCGTCATGTTGTTTTGTTCCAATCTAATAAACTCCACTTCCTTTATATGACAAATACTTTTAGAAAAGTACTTGTCATTGAACAGTTTCTGAAACGTCTCCCAAGACATCTTTGATGAAATTTGGATGTGTATGCTTCTGATTCCCACCGATGTCTGCCTCATTACGGAACATAAAGGTGGCGAATGGAACCTTCTGTTCCTCTGTGCATCCCAAGACATCGAATATCTTCGTAATTTGTTTGACCCACGTTTCTGCCTTAATCGGATCCGGTTTTTTCCAGAATTCTGGTGGTCCCAACTCTTTGAACTGCTTGGCTGTGATAAACCGTGCGTTGTTATCATTTCCACCTGTATTTTGAACACGAGTCTCCCTCGTCTGATTTTGCATGAACTGCAAAAAGCTTCTAAACATTCCGTCATTCATCATCTGCTCAAGGTGTTGTTCACGGGAGGAACATTGCCGACTGTTGCGCGTTCTCTCGTTGGTGGGTAAAGAGTGTCTCCACGGTCTCATTTACTCAATCATTAACATTCTCGATCGACATTCTCAAATCGCCATAAAACAAGGGTTAATTAAAGAAATCAACATATCACATAATATCCCTATATCTTGACCAACCAACAAATAAGCTTAGGTAAGACACACTAGCGAAGGTTTTACTCGTCTCTCCCTCCTAGTTCTATTCCCGATCTACGCGGAGATCATATATCCTAAGCTACGATACCAACTGTGGCGCCCCTAAAATAGGTATACATCACCCATTTTGAGTCGTCGATATCATGGTACGTGAAACAACTACAACTTTATTAATACAACATAAAAGCGTGAGTTTAAAAACAAATATTGTCTTCTAGACAATATCAACACTCAAATAAGTCCTCATTACAATTATTGATACATTATTTTACAAAAATGGTGAGGACTACTAAATCAACTCACTAGAACCATCATTCCACACCCCGACTAGAACTCGCTACATTCTCGCCTCTTGAGAAGAAAAATGGAACAAAAAGGAAAAGGGTGAGCTCAACTAGCCCAGTAAAGAATATTATGACTAAGATAATATAGAACAAATTATCGTTAGTCTTCAACAGGGAAAAATTTGGTAAAATACAATAGACAACAAGTTTCAGATCAATATTTGCAGCGGAAATAATTTCATAAAAAAATCATTCATCTTTGCACTACAGGCCAAAGATATTCAGTAATTTCATTATTTAGGACTGAGGATGATGAAAAATATTTTAAAGAAAACGAATCCAGTGAAACAAAAAGAACAAATATTAAGGATTAGTACTTTAAACAATCAGGAGTTCAAAAATACTTCATAAATAATCATAATGAAGTAAAATTCAAGAATGATCAAAACATGGATACAATCAAAGCTAGTATCCATAATAGATATTTTGGACAAAAAATGAAAATTTAATTTTTACGTGAATAGTCTTAGTATTCGTGAATAGTCGTCAGTATCGTGAATAGTAACCCCGACACTAAAAGACAAGAATTTCACAAGAAAAATCTTACCAATAATCCGGCATAATGATATTAGAAGAAATAATATCATTTTAAAAAAAATAACATCCCTTATCTCGAAAAGACGGTACTTCTGACTGGAATACTGGATATAGTGCTGAAGGGAACTTGCACCATATAACAACACACAAAGTATCAAAATACTCACAAGAATACGCTCGATAATATAGAGAGAGAAAGAGAGAGAAAACTTTAGTTTCTGGTGTGATTTTTAATTCTAAGCTAAGCACCCTATTTATAGGAAATTGCTTAGAACACCAAAGTAGAAAATTTAATATAATATTAATATTTATAAAATAAATCATATGCAAACTTGGAAAACTTATATCAGCACATTTACATCACATTCAAGACCCACTGAACTCACCAAAAACGTTTTTTGTAAAAAAAATATTTAAAACTTCAAAAATTAATTATTCTGGAACTTCAGAACTTCAATAATTCATAATAAATAGCCCTTTTATCAGAAAAATTCGAACCTTATGTCTTTTTCATAGAAAATTCCATTATCTACAACTTTGCAGAAGAAAGTTTTTCCAAATTCCAACAAAAATTGATAGAAATCCACAAGCAAAGCGATTTTACTGTGCTATAATCAAATTTCAGTCAAGAAATGGGCCCACAGACATGTTTAACATATTTTAACCAACTTTTGCAACAAAAGTACTCTTCCTTCTCATATATTCATATATCCCACATTCATTGTAAAAATATCACCATTATTATATTATTAAAATATAATAATATATTTAAATGAATTATTTTATCGGAAAAGATAAAATATCAATTTTCAACAATTGTCACATTAAAAATTTTCTCCATCCATATCCACATAAAATGAATATTTTCCTTATCATATAAATCAATAATTAATTATTCACAAACAATATTACGAATCACAATATCGATAACCGGTAGGTTCTGTGAAAGAGGGGCTTTCAATAAAGATTTCTCCTTCTTGGTGGCGCAATTAGGTGACCAAACCTCTCCTTGACAAAACTTTTACACATTGCCAATAATGTTATCTAATAATATTATTCAAATAATATGAATTATTGATATGATAATGAAAAAAATGTGTAGTGACAATTATTGAAACAACAATAATATAAAATATCAATATGACAATTATTGAATCAATAAAATAAAATATTGAGCGATAACTCTTTGTAACAATTATTGAGTAGTGCCTTCTTCTACGTAAGAATCAATAATTGGTGCAATACTGGTAATCTTCTTGTGTTTTAACCAATAGAGTATTTCAACAAGATTAATTGGTAACAACTATGCCATTATTTATAAACAACTTATATTTGTCGTTTTCTTCATCCAATCGCTTTCCGTTATGGGCCCCACACAAGATTGCGCCGTTGTACGAATATTCCCCGACAGTAAGAATATTCCACGACCAAACGAATATTCTCCGATAAAAAAATGAATATTTTATAACCACTTGCTTGTTTGAAATATTTGCGCATTTTACCCATAACTAACCACATTAATCAAATCAACCCTTACTATTTCAACATAATAAATAGAGGAAATTTAATTTCATTTATAATAAGTTGGGGTCTTACAACCCGAGTGAATAATATTTGTGTGAATAGTAACTAGATGAATAGTAACCCACGAATAGTATCCCATGAATAGTACCCAGTATAAAAAGTGCCCCGAATACCCGAGTGAATAATATTTGAGTGAATAGTAACCGGGTGAATAGTAACCCATGAGTAGTACCCCGGGTGACAATATTGAAATTTAATAAGAAAGTTCAGATCAATATTCCAATGTAACGATACTAGATGAAACGCAAAACTCAAGGATATTCCACTAATTTTAGGAATTATAGAAGCAATACTTACCATAGTAAGTTTAGATTTAAAAATATGAAAAGAAATAACATACGAAACTGCATATAGATTTTCACCTGTCATACGGTATGTTATCCGTGTAGACAGGTTATTCCGATTAAAGGATGAATACGAAAAATAGTATTCCTTATGAATACGAAAGAAATAATACCCCTTACGAATACAACAAATAATATCCCTTACGTATACAACAAATAATATCCCTTACCTTTGTAGAAGACTGGATACTGTAATTGTGAAGTAGTAGAATACTCTTCTTCTTTCTCTCTATAGTTTCTCTTGTGAGTCTTAGTGAATTGGTGAGAATGAAAGAAGAATGAAGCTTCTATTTATAGGAGAATGTACTAAATAGTAACTAATTCATGAACGGTTCAGATTGATTTACTATTAGAACGGATGGTCCATATTGATTACTATAAAACCATTGATTTGGCAAAACGGGTCAGTTGATTGATTGATTTACATTTAAAACCACCACCGACGGTCCAGATTGATTTACTATTAAAACCACCATCGACGGTCCAGATTGATTTACTATTAAAACCACCATCGACGATCCGTATTAATTTACTACTAAAACCACCACCAATGGTCCAAATTGATTTAACTTATTACACTTTAGTACCCCTAAAGTTTTCCAAGTTTGCATTATTCTCCTCTAACTTTTCTAATTCACTTATCTTCAATAAACACATTCTTAATACTTCAACAATTATTCATCATTAATATTATAACTTACAATATTGACAACCAGATCATTCCCAGGTAAGAGGGGGCTTTCTGATAAAGATTTCTCCTTATTGCCGCGCAATTAGGTGACCAAACCCCTTTCCTCGACAGAACTTTCTAGACATTGTCAATAATGTAAATAATCATATGAATAAATGTGTTGTCTCAATTATTGATTTAATAATATAAAATATTATGCATATGATACTGTGACAATAATTGAAGCAAATAACGTGCGATACTATGCAACAATTACTGTAGCAATAATGGAGTAAACTGAGTGGCTTCTTACGTAAGCATCGATAATCAATACCGTGTACTACTATGCAACCACCGGGTATTTTAACAGTTTAATAGTAAAACTTTCGCCGTTATTTTTATAAAAAGATAATTCTGTCATTTTTTAACTACGACAATACTTTAGGGTTGTGAGGTCCATTAATGATGGTGTAAAGAATGCATGACGGATATTCCCGAAACAAACGAATATTTTATATCAACTTGCTTACTTTATAAAATTTTGAAATATCACCCTTAACTTTAACCTTTTATCAATTTAACTATTTACTAAATAGAATAACAATTATAAGAAAATTGAATACTTTCATTTCATAAAATTCGGGATCTCACAATCTCCCCTTCTTATGAAATTTTGCCCTCAAAATTTACGTACCTAGTAGTTCGAAGAGGTAAGAATACCTTGCTGGTCATTTCCTCTATATCATGATTTCTCCATTGCTCATCTCTTGGATTTCAGATATCGTTTCAGAATACAGCTTCAAAATAATGGTTAATTAACATATCACAATTTTTCAACTTATTAAGTTAGAAAATTTAGCTTAGGTAGGACACACACACTAGCGAAGGATATTACTCGTCTTTCCCCTCCTAGTTCTAATCCCAGATCTCCGCCAGAGACCATATCCCTAAGCTCTAATACCAACTATGACGCCCCCAAAATAGGTATACATCACCCATCTTGGGTCGCCCAATACATGGTACAGAATATAACTACAAACTTAATTATACAACTGTCGTGTAGAATACGACAAAACATAAACTGAGAGTTTAACACGAATATTGTCTTCTAGACTGTATCCAAACTCAAATAGAGTCTTCATTACAATTATTATCAAACTATTTTACAAAATAGTGAGGACTACTAAGAACCATCTTGGACCATCACTCCGTTCCCCGACTAGGTTCTCATTTCCTGAAGAGAACAATGAAAGCAAAGGGTGAGCTCAACTAGCCCAGTAAAGAATATTATGACTAAGATAGTTCATTTATTAATAGCCTTTATCAGAATAAATCAGAGATTTAGAATATATGGTAGATAATAAAAGTTTTCAACCATAATTGCAGCGGAATCAACAATCCATTAGAAGAGTCAAGTAGAACATAATGTCTACTATCTTCTCCAAATTAAAAGTCCATCGTTAATATTTCATTCATGTAATACTCATCAACAATTCTTTGTTATACCCAAGACAAAGAGAACTTGCATCATTTGTCTTCACCTGAACCACTAAAGATTATAGTTAAATTCATAATTCATATTTATAATCATATAAATCAACAGTTTCACCTTGCCACAAAGGCTTAATAGAATATTTACTCAATATCCTTAGCTTTGGAGATATTCAAATGTAATAACAATGATCATACCAATCAGTTGTCTATCTTTGCACTACGGGCCAAAGTATTCAACTATAAAACCAATGGTCAGGATCATAAGAATCAATTATCTGTCAATGCACTACGGCTAAAGACATACAACTGTTAAGTAATGGTAATGATCCTGCCAATCACATCATCGAATTATCCATGCACTACGGGCCAAGATATTCATTAGTATCACCAGTGGTCATGATCATGTCATACACTTGTCCATCTTTGCACTACAGGCCAAAGCTATCAATCAACAGTTTGTTTTTACACGTAAGCCAAAGATATACAATTGTAAAACCAATAATCAACAGTCCATCTTTGCACTTAAGCCAAAGATATACAACTGTAAAACCAATAATCAACAAATCCATCTTTGCACGTAAGCCAAAGATATACAAACGTATAAAACTAATAATCAACGATCCATCTATGCACTACGGGCCAAAGATGACTTTCGTTATAATATAAACATGAGGATGACGACAATGATATAAAGCATCAATCAAGCGAGAATCAAGGATAAATATTAAAGACTTTAAATTTATCCAAAGAGTTAAAAATATCCAAATTGTCAACATGATATCGCTTTGTGGAGTAAAATTCAAGAATAATATTCATGTATCAAAAATAATTTGGATGGAAAAGAAATAAATTTTTGTCGTGAATAGTACCTCGTGAATAGTACGTGAATAGTAACCTACGGCATGAAAAGTGTGAATGAATAATATTTGAGTAAATAGTAACCAAGGTGAATAGTACTTAAGTGAACAGACATGAACATGAAAAGTGCCCCGAATACCCGAGTGAATAATATTCGTGTGAATATTAACCAGATGAATAACAACCCATGAATAGTAACCCGTGAATAGTACCCAGCATGAAAAGTGCACCGAATACCCAAGTGAATAATATTCGAGTGAATAGTAATTGGGTGAATAGTAACCCATGAGTAGTACCCCGGGTGACAATATTGAAATTTAATAAGAAAGCTCAGATCAATATTCCAATGTAACGATACTAGATGAAGCGCAAAACTCAAGGATATTCCACTAATTTTAGGAATTATAGAAGCAATACTTACCATAGTAAGTTTAGATTTCAGAATATGAAAAGAAATAACATACAAAATCATGAATAGATTTTCACATTGTCATACGTATATGTAATCCGCGTGGACAGGTTATTCCGATTAAAGGATGAATACAAAAAATAGTATTCCTTATGAATACGAAAGAAATAATACCCCTTACGAATACAACAAATAATATCCCTTACGAATACAACAAATAATATCCCTTACCTTAGTAGAAGACTGGATACTGTAATCGTGAAGTAGTAGAATACTCTTCTTCTTTCTCTCTATAGTTTCTCTTGTGAGTTTTAGTGAATTGGTGAGAATGAAAGAAGAATGAAGCTTCTATTTATAGGAGAATGGACTAAATAGTAACTAATTCATGAACGATCCAGATTGATTTACAATTAGAACGAATGCTCCATATTGATTACTATTAAAACCACAACCGACGGTCCAGATTGATTTACGTTTAAAACCACCACCGACGGTCCAGATTGATTTACTATTAAAACCACCACCGATGGTCTAGATTGATTTACTATTAAAACCACCATCGACGGTCCAGATTGGTTTACTATTAAAACCACCATCGATGGTCCGTATTAATTTACTACTAAAACCACCACCAATGGTCCAACTTGATTTAACTTATTACACTTTAGTATCCCTAAAGTTTTCCAAGTTTGCATTATTCCCCTCTAACTTTTGTAATTCACTTATCTTCAATAAACACATTCTTAATACTTCAACAATTATTCATCATTAATATTATAACTTACAATATTGACAACCAGATCATTCCCAGGTAAGAGGGGCTTTTCGATAAAGATTTCTTATTGGCGCAATAATTAGGTGACCAAACCCCTTTCCTCGATGTAACTTTCTAGACATTATCAATAATATAAATAATCATATGAATAAATGTGTTGTCTCAATTATTGATTTAATAATATAAAATATTATGTAGATGATAATCTTTGTGACAATAATTGAATCAAATAACGTGAGATACTATGCAATAATTCTTATTGCAATAATTGAGTAAACCGAGTGGCTTCTTTACGTAAACATCAATAATCAATACCGTAATGCTACTATGCAACCACGCCAGACATCGTATTTTTACCACCGGGTATTTTAACAGTTTAACGATAAAACTTTCGCCATTATTTTTATAAAAAGATAATTCTATCATTTTCTAACCACGACAATACTTCCTTTGTGGGGTCCACCAATGATGGTGTCGTCGTACGGATATTCCCCGACACAACGAATATTTTATATCAACTTGATTACTTTGTAAAATTTTCAAATATCATCCTTAACTTTAACCTTTTATCAATTTAACTATTTACTAAATAGAATAACAATTATAAGAAAATTGAATACTTTTATTTCATAAAATTAGGGATCTCACAATCTCCCCTCCTTATGAAATTTTGCCCTCGAAATTTACGTACCTAGTAGTTCGAAGAGGTAAGAATACCTTCTTTCTTTGGTCATTTCCCTCAGATCATGATTTCTCCATTGCTCATCTCTTGGATTTCAGATATCGTTTCAGAATACAGCTTCAAAATAATGGTTAATTAACATATCATAAATTTTCAACTTATTAAGTTAGAAAATTTAGCTTAGGTAGGACACACACACACTAGCGAAGGATATTACTCGTCTTTCCCCTCCTAGTTCTAATCCCAGATCTCCGCCAGAGACCATATCCCTAAGCTCTGATACCAACTGTGACGCCCCCAAAATAGGTATACATCACCCATCTTGGGTCGCCAAATACATGGTACATAATATAACTACAAACTTAATTATACAACTATCGTGTAGAATACGACAAAACATACATTGAGAGTTTTACATGAATATTATCTTCTAGACAGTATCCAAACTCAAATGGAGTCCTCATTACAATTATTATCAAACTATTTTACAAAATAGTGAGGACTACTACGAACCATCTTGGACCGTCACTTCGTTCCCCGACTAGTCCCGACTACGTTCTCATTTCTTGAAGAGAACAATGAAAGCAAAGGGTGAGCTCAACTAGCCCAGTAAAGAATATTATGACTAAGATAGCTCATTTATTAAAAGCCTTTATGAGAATAAATCAGAGATTTAGAACATATGGTAGATAATAAAAGTTTTCAACCATAATTGCAGCAGAATCAACAATCCATTAGAAGAGTCAAGTAGAACATAATGTCTACTATCTCCTCCAAATTAAAAGTCCATCGTTAATATTTCATTCCTGTAATACTCATCAACAATTCTTTGTTGTACCCAAGATAAAGAGAACTTGAATCACTTGTCTTCACCTGAACCACTAAAGATTATAGTTAAATTCACAATCCATATTTATAATCATATAAATCAACAGTTTCTCCTTGCCACAAAGGCTTAATAGAACGTTTACTCAATATCCTTACCCAAAGGCTAAAGATATTCAAATGTAATAACAATGATCATACCAATCAGTTGTCTATCTTTGCACTACGGGCCAAAGATATTCAACTATAAAACCAATGGTCATGATCATACTAATCAATTATCTGTCAATGCACTACGGGTAACGACATACAACGGTTAACTAATGGTAATGATCCTGCCAATCACATCATCAAATTATCCATGCACTACGGGCCAAGGATATTCGTTAGTATCACCAGTGGTCATGATCATGTCATGCACTTGTCCATCTTTACACTAAGGGCCAAAGCTATCAATCAACAATTTTTTTTTGCACGTAAGCCAAAGATATACAACTGTAAAGCCAATAATCAACAGTCCATCTTTGCATGTAAGCCAAAGATATACAACTATAAAACCAATAATCAACAGTCTATCTATGCACTACGAGCCAAAGATGACTTTCGTTACAATATAAACATGAGGATGACCACAATGATATAAGCATCAATCAAACAGAATCAAGGATAAATATTAAAGACTTTAAATTTATCCAGAGTTTAAAAATATCCAAATTGTCAACATGATACTGCTTTGTGGAGTAGAATTCAAGAATAATATTCATGTATCAAAAATAATTTTGGACAAAAAATAAATCAATTTTTGTCGTGAATAGTACTTCGGGAATAGTAACCCGGCATGAAAAGTGCCCCGAATACCCGAGTGAATAATATTTAAGTGAATAGTAACCCATGAATAGTAACCTGTGAATAGTACCTAGCATAAAAAGTGTCCCGAATACCCGAGTGAATAATATTCGAGTGAATAGTAATCGGGTGAATAGTAACCCGTGAGTAGTACCCCGGGTGACAATATTGAAATTTAATAAGAAAGTTCAGATCAATATTCCAATGTCACGATACTAGATGGAGCGCAAAACTCAAGGATATTCCACTAATTTTAGGAATTATAGAAGCAATACTTACCATAGTAAGTTTAGATTTCAGAATATGAAAAGAAATAACATACGAAACTACAAATAGATTTTCACCTGTCATATGGTACGTAATCCGCGTAGATAGGTTATTCCAATTAAAGGATGAATACGAAAAATAGTATTCCTTATGAATACGAAAGAAATAATACCCCTTACGAATACAACAAATAATATCTCTTACGAATACAACAAATAATATCCCTTACCTTAGTAGAAGTGTAACACCCCAACTTATTATAAATAAAATTGAATTTTTCCTCTATTCATTATTCTAAATTAATAAGGTGTTAATTTGATATAATGTTTTGGTTATGGGTAAAATGTGCAAATTTTGCAAAATTAGCAAGTGGTTATAAAATATTCATTTCTATCGGGGAATATTCGTTTGGTCGTGGAATATTCTTGTTGTCGGGGAATATTCGTACGACGGTGCAACCATTTGTGGGCCCCATAACAGAAAACGGTTGGATGAAGGAAAATGACAAAGTATGAGTTTTTATGAATAACGGCATAATTGTTACCGTTAACACTATTGGAATATCTGGTGGTTAAAAATCTGATGTCTGGCGTGGTTGCATACCAGACGGTATTGCGATATTGTTGAATTATTGATTCTTACGTTAGAAGACACTACTCAATAATTGTTACAGTAGTTACTGTTCAATATTTTATTTTATTTTATTCAATAATTGTTGCGTTGATAGTTTATATTATTGTTGTTTCAATAATTGTCACTCCACAAAGATTTCCCATTATTAGATCAATAATTCATATTATTTGAATAATATTATTAGATAAGCATTATTGGCAATGTCTAGAAAGTTACATCAAGAGAGGTTTGGTCACCTAATCATGGCGCAAGAAGGAGAAATCCTTATTGGAAAGCCCCCTTTTCTAGAGCTACTGGTTGTCATAATTGTGATTACGTAATATTATTTGTGAATAATTAGTTATTGATTTATATGATAAGGAAATATTTATTTGATGTGGATATAAAGGATGGATTTATTTATTTATGTGGTTATTAATGAAGGAATTAATGCTGAGGTATTTTATTAGTATTTTGTTGGAGTGGAGGTATTAAAAATCACCCGTTTGTGGGTTTCGGATATTTTCTGTTTGGAATTTGGAAAAACTCAAAGCTACAAAGTTGTAGAGAATTCGATTTCGTGTGGAATGGATATAAAATTTGTATTTTTTTGATAATCGGGCTATTTTCTATGAATTACTGAAGTTTTGTAAAATAAAATGATTTTATTAAATTATGGGTGGGACCCACTTGTGTTATAAACATGTGGGCTGCAGGGATTTTTCAAGAATGGCATGCTTGGCTTTTTCAAATGGTGGGTGGCGTAGAAAATTAAAAAGAAATAATAAAATTTTATTATTTTAGTCTCCTATGGCGTTCTAGCATTTTCCTATAAATAGACGCTTAGGTTAGAATTGAAAATCACACCAGAAACAAGTTTTTTTTTTCTTTAGATTATCGAGCGTATTTTTGTGAGTATTTTGATACTTTGAGAGTTGCTGTTCGGCATAAGTTTTCTTCTACTTTATATCCGATATTCCGATCAAAAGTACCGTTATTTTGAGGTAAGGGATGTTATTTTTTTTACTATTCACGTATATGGCACTATTCACGTATACGACACTATTAACGAATACGACACTATTCACTGAAAAATGAAAATTTTCTTTTTTGTCCAAGATGTCTATTATGGTTACTATCTTTGATTGTATCCATGTTTTGATCTTTATTTTTGAATTACGCTTCACAATTGATTATTATGAAGTATTATTTATATTGGATAAAGCTTATATATGAATCCCTAATATTTGTCCTTACATCTCCTTTGGATTCGTTTTCTTTAAAATATTTTTCATCATCCTCGGTCTTAAATGATGATATTCTTGAATATCTTTGGCCTCTGTAGTAAAAAGATGAATGATTAATCGATGAATATCTTTGGCGTAGTGCAAAGATGAATAGGTGATGAGAGATGAAACATGGTGATTTAAATGAATATCTTTGGCACATGTAGTGCAAAGATGAATATTTGATTAAAGATGTATATTGATTGATGTTCTGAGGATAAAATATTGATGATGGACTTTTAAATCTTAGAAGATAGTAGAATTCATTCTCTACGTTACTCTTCTAATGGATTCTTTCATTTCATTGCGCATTTGTTGATCTAAAACTTGTTGTCTATTATATTCTATCAAATTTTTCCTGTTGAAGACTAATGATAATTTGTTGTATATTATCTTAGTCATAATATTCTTTACTGGGTTAGTTGAGCTCACCCTTTTCCTTTTGTTCCATTTTTCTTCTCAGGAGGTGAGAACATGGCCGGATCGAGTCGGGGTATGGAGTGATGGTTCTAGAAAGATGTTTTAGCGTCCTCCTCACTATTTACATAAAATAGTGTATGAATAATTGTAATGAGGACTTATTTGAGTGTGGATATTGTCTAGAAGACAATATTTGTATTTAAACTCACGTATATGTGTTGTCGTATTTTGCACGACAATTGTATTATTGAAGTTGTAGTTTGCTTTTACGTACCATGTATTTGGCGACTTTCGAGAATGGGTGTTGTATACCTATTTTGGGGGCGTCGCGGTTGGTATCAAAGCTTAGGGATATGGTCTCTGGTGGATATCGGGGAATAGAACTAGGAGGGGAGAGATGAGTACATCCTTCGCTAGTGTGTCCTATCTAAGCTTATTTGTTGGTCGGTCATAATATAGGGATATTATGTGATATGTTAATTTGTTTAATTAACCCTTGTTTTATGGCAAGTATTTAAAAATATGGGCTTTGCGAGAAGCGTTAACAATGGTGTGTATAAAGGCGTGGAACAACCTTTAGTCACAAACCGGAGAAGCGTGCAGCAGGGAAGGCAATATTCCTCATGTAAACAATGCTTCTGAGCAAGCGATGAATGATAGAATGTTTAGGAGCTTTTGCGAGTTCATGCAAAATCGAGGGCGAGGAGACTCGTGTATAAAAATACTGGTGGAAGTGATAATGCTGCGTTCT
The DNA here is from genome assembly GCA_020205605.1 of Panax ginseng. Lineage (NCBI taxonomy): Eukaryota > Viridiplantae > Streptophyta > Magnoliopsida > Apiales > Araliaceae > Panax > Panax ginseng. The sequence continues at coordinate 119,862,303 of CM035133.1, read as the reverse complement.
GTCACAACCAAGCAGTTCAAGGAGTTGGGACCACCAGATTTCTGGGGAAAGCCCGATCCGATTAAGGCGGAAACATGGGTCAAGTAAATTACCAAGATATTCGATGAATTGGAATGCACGAAGGAACAAAAGGTTCCATTCGCCACTTTTATGTTCCGTGGTGAGGCAGATTACTGGTGGGAATCTGTGAAGCGTACCCAGCCAGCCGCACTCAACATGTCTTGGGAAAGATTTCAGAAACTGTTCAATGACAAGTACTTTCCTAAAAGTATTCGTCATATGAAGGAGGTAGAGTTTATTAGACTAGAACAGAACAACATGACGGTGTCTCAGTATGAGGCGAAGTTCACGGAGTTATCCAGGTTTGCACCTCATTTGGTAGAAAATGAGAAACGTATGACGCGGATGTTTCTGAGAGGTCTAAAACCCGAGATTCGTTAATACCTCATCTCTCATAAATTTTCTCTGTATTCAGATGTTGTCAACATGGCTCAATTATTAGAGCGAGATAATGAGTATACTGAACCGAGGGACCACAACCAGGGTCATACCGGTGACAGCAGTCATCGGAGTGATGATAACCAACGAAGAGGGAAAAATACGGACAAAAGCGGTAACCACTCGGGTGGTAATCGTGGCCATGATAATAGAAGAGGTGAGTCAAGTGGAAATTTCAAAAAAAGGAGATTCAACATTGATGGGAAGACATCAGCAGTAACACCATCATCAACTGTTGCTAGGGGAGGAGAACGACCACCGGTCGTGTGTTATAAATGTGGGAAAGAGGATATCATCAAAAGCGCCCACAACAATCCAAGGTATGTTATAAGCTGTGGAAAGGAGGTCACATAGCTCGAGAGTGTTACGTAGCAAAACCAAGTTCAATGAGGGATGATGACTCCAAAGGTCATCCCGGATAAGTCAAAATCAGCGGTTCCTAGAAGAGCGTTTGTCGTGACTAGCCAAAACGTAAGGAACCCGAACGAGGTGATCACGGGTAAGCTTATCATAAACTCTTACGAAGTTTATACCTTACTAGATACTGGTTCTACACATTCTTTTATCTCTCCTGCTTGTGCTCAACGTTTAAACTTGACTCCGAAGAAATTGGACTTTAACTTATCTGTTGAAACTCCGTTGGGTGAAACCTTCGTTACATCTGCAGTTTATAAATCTTGTTTGATCCAAGTTGGCACTATCACATTACCTATTGATCTTATCTCTTTAAAGATACTTGCTTTTGATGTGATTTTAGGAATCGATTGGTTAACCACTCATTATGCCAAAATTGATTGTTTTCGTAAGGTTGTTTGTTTTTATATTCCTAAACAACCTGTTATGCGAATTCAAGCAACTAAACCACTAAAATCAGTCACTGTCATATCAAGCCACAAAGCTATTCGTTTATTAAAAAAATGGATGTCAAGCTTTCTTAGCCCATGTTATGGATTTGAACAGAGACAAGTCAGATTTGAATAATATTTTTGTTGTTAGAGAATTTCCTGATGTATTTCCTGAAGAACTTCCCGGTCTACCCTCAGAACGTGAAGTTGAATTCTTTATTGACCTTGAACCAGGTAAAAAACCCATTTCTAAAAACCCATATCGAATGGCTCCTATTGAACTTCAGGAGTTAAAAGTATAACTACAGGAGTTATTAGACATCGATTTTATTAAATCCTAATACATCTCCTTGGGGTGCTCTGTGTTGTTATTCGTAAAGAAGAAAAGACCTGGAGTATGCGACTTTGTATTGACTATCGAGAATTAAACCATGTCACCATCAAGAATAGGTATCTGTTACCTCGTATTGATGACACATTTCGACCCGATTGCTGAGGAGCATAATTCTTTTCAAAGATCGACCTTCATTTCGGATATCATCAATTTGAAGATTAAAAGCGAGGATATTCCAAAGACCCGCCGAACTTCGATGCGGGCATTATGAATTCTTAGTCATGTCTTTTGGATTGACTAATGCTCCTGCTACTTTCATGGATATGATGAACCGAGTATTCAAGGAATATTTGGATTAGTTCGTTGTTGTCTTTATTGATGACATCCTCATCTATTCCAAAAGCCGTGAAGATCATGAGCACCATTTGAAGCTGATACTTGAAAAGCTTCGTGAAAACAAGCTTTATGCCAAGCTAAAGAAATGCGAGTTCTGGCTTGAGGAAGTAGCATTCCTTGGGCACGTGGTGTCAAAACATGGAGTATCTATTGACCCGACGAAGATTAAAGCAATACAAATTTGGGAGCAACCGAAGTCGGTGGATCAAGTCTGTGACTTTACGGGCTTAATTGGTTATTATCGGAGATTCGTGGAAGGATTTTCTCGAATTGCTAACTCAGCTGACTCGGAAAGATACAAAATTCGTATGGAGCGAGGAATGCTAGAAGAGTTTCCAAGAGCTCAAGAGGAGACTCATTTCGGCACCTGTTCTAGCAATACTATCTGGTTCGGATGGATTTGTTATCTACAGCGATGCTTTAGGCAAAAGGTCAGGATGTGTTCCCATACAACATGGGAAATTCATAGCCTATGCCTCACGACAACTCAAAGAATATGAGAGGAATTATCCTACTCATGATCTAGAGTTGGCAACAGTCGTTTTCGCGTTGAAAATCTAGAGACACTACCTGTATGGGGAGAAAGTGGAGATCTATACGGATCATAAAAGCCTCAAATACATCTTCACCCAAAAGGAACTCAACATGCAGCAACGACGTTGGCTCGAGCTGTTGAAAGATTACGATCATACCATTATATAGCATCCTAGAAAAGCAAACGTAGTAGCTGACACATTGAGTAGAAGATCGTATGCGGGTACGAGTGCGATGTTGTTAACACAAAGACCCATTTTGTATGATTTGAAAAGGATGGAGATTGAGTTAAAGACTCCAGGGACCCACGTGATGATGGCGAATATACGAGTAGAACCGACTTTAATCGATAAAGTTAAAGCTGCTCAAGCTACGGACCTGGGGCTGATGCGTATGAAGAAGAAAGTGCAAGAAGGTGCTATTCCAGAAGCAAGAATCGATGAAGAATGAATACTTCGAGTCAACTCTAGACTTTGCGTTCCTAACGATTCTGACTTGAAGCATAGAATCATGATGGAGGCACACAACACCCCATTTGCAATCCATCCTGGGAGTACCAAAATGTATCATGATATTCGACATACATTTTGGTGGAACAATATGAAGAGTGAGATCGCAGAGTTTATCTCGAGGTGTTTAACTTGTCAACGTGTAAAGGCAGAGCATCAAGTGCCAAAAGGTCCATTGCAACCCCTTGAGATTCTGGAATGGAAGTGGGAACACATTACTATGGATTTCATTATGGGTCTTCCCAAAGTTTCTCAAGGCATAGATGCGATTTGGGTTATTGTTGATAGATTAACCAAGTCTGCTCATTTTTTACCTATACGAGAAACTTATACCCTTTAATGTCTTGCTCATATGTACGTGAATGAGATTGTGAGATTGCATGGCATACCAGTATCCATAGTTTTGGATCGTGACCCAAGATTCTCTTCACGATTTTGGGTTAGCTTGCAGAAAGCTATGGGCACAGATTTACGATTCAGTTCGGCATACCATCCTCAAACGGACAGACAATCAGAGAGGACTATTCAAACTCTTGAAGATCTATTAAGACTCTATGTCCTAGACTTCAAAGGGAGTTGGGATAAGTATTTACCATTTGTGGAATTCTCCTACAACAACAGTTATCAAGCAAGTATAGGCATGGCTCCATTTGAGGCGTGGTATAGACGAAAGTGTCGTTCTCTAGTATGCTGGGACGAGGTGGGAGAAACAACATTGTTGGGACCAGAATTAGTATGCATGACTACAGAAAAGATCTAAATGATTTGACAACGTATTCAAACCTCACAAGATCGACAAAAGAGTTATGCTGATCTTCATCGAAAGGACGTGGAATTTAATATTGGAGATCATGTACTGTTACATATTGCTCCATGGAAGGGAGTTACAAGATTTGGGAAGAGAGGAATGCTCAATCCACGATTTGTTGGTCCATTTGAGATTCTTGACCGAATAGGAAATGTGGCCTATAGACTCGCATTATCTCCAAGCATTTCTCGTGTTCATAATGTTTTTCATATATCTATACTTCATAAATACGTGAAAGACCCGAACCACATTATTGAGTTAGAACCAGACGAGATAGCCAAAGATTTAACGTACGAGGAGGTACCTGTTAAGATCTTGGATAGAAAAGAGCATGTCCTACGCACCAAGGTTATACCACAAGTTAAGGTTTTGTGGAGGAACCATGCTATTGAAGAAATGACCTGGGAGTTGGAATCGGAAATGAAAGCGAGGTACCCTCACCTTTTCGATACACCAGGTGCGTACGTTAATTTTGAGGACGAAATTTTATAAGGAGGGGAGGTTGTAAGACCCCAACTTATTATAAATAAAATTAAAATTTTCCTCTATTCATTATTCTAAATTAATAAGGTGTTAATTTGATATAATGCTTTGGTTATGGGTGAAATGTGCAAATTTGGCAAAATAAGCAAGTGGTTATAAAATATTCATTTCTGTCGGAGAATATTCGTTTGGTCGTGGAATATTCTTGTTTGTTTGGGAATATTAAATGCGACAGCCTTGACCATTTGTGGGCCGCATAACAAAAAACGGTTGGATAAAGGAAAATGACAAAGTATGAGTTTTTATGAATAACGACGTAATTGTTACCGTTAACACTGTTGGAATATCTGGTGGTTAAAATACAGTAATACGCGTGGTTTCACACGGTATTGCACAGTATTATTGAATTATTGATTCTTACGTAAGAAGGCACTCCTCAATAATTATTTACATGAATTCTTTGTTCAATATTTTATTTTATTGATTCAATAATTCTTTGTGTTGATAGTTTATATTATTGTTATTTCAATAATTGTCACCGACACAGTATTTAGATTATCGGATCAATAATTCATATTATTTGAATAATATTATTAGATAAGCATTATTGGCAATGTCCGAGAAAGTTACATCAAGGAGAGGTTTGGTCACCTAATTGCGGCGCCCAAGAAGGAGAAATCCTTATAGAAAGCCCTCTTTCCTCGGAACTACACTGGTTGTCATAATTGTGATTCTGTAATATTATTTGTGAATAATTAGTTATTAATTTATATGATAAGGAAATATTTATTTGATGTGGATATAAATGATGGATTTATTTATTTATGTGGTAATTAATGAAGGAATTAATGCTGAGGTATTTTATTAGTATTTTGTTGGAGTGGAGGTATTAAAAATCACCCGTTTGTGGGTTTCGGATATTTTCTGTTTGGAATTTGGAAAAACTCAAAGCTACAAAGTTGTAGAGAATTCGATTTCCTGTGGAATGGACATAAAATTTGCATTTTTCTGATAAGCGGGCTATTTTTTATGAATTACTGAAGTTTTAGAAAATAAATATTTTATTATTTTAGTCTCCTATAGCGTTCTAGCATTTTCCTATAAACAGACGCTTATGTTAGAATTGAAAATCACACCAGAAACAAGTTTTCTTTTTTCTCTAGATTATCGAGCGTATTTTTGTGAGTATTTTGATACTTTGAGAGTCTTTTATAAGCACAAGTTTCCTTCGACTTTATATCCAGATATTCGAGTCGGAAATCTAGTTTTTTGAGGTAAGGGATGTTATTTTTTTTCGTAATGATGTTATTATTTCAATATCATTATACCAAAATATTAGTATGGATTTTATTATGGAATTTCTACCTTTTTGGGTCGGGGTTACTATTCACGTATACGGCACTATTCACGTATATGACACTATTCACGAATACGACACTATTCACCGAAAAATGAAAATTTTCTTTTTTGTCCAAGATGTCTATTATGGTTACTATCTTTGATTGTATCCATGTTTTGATCTTTATTTTAAATTACGCTTCACAATTGGTTATTATGAAGTATTATTGATCTTGGATAAATTGTTATACTGAATCCCTAATATTTGTCCTTACATCTCCTTTGGATTCGCTTTTCTTTAAAATATTTTCATCATCCTCGGTCTTAAATGATGATATTATTGAATATCTTTGGCTGTAGTGCAATGATGAATGATTAGCGATGAATATCTTTGGCCCAGTAGTGCAAAGATGAACATGTGTTGAGATGAACATGACCGATTTAAATGAAAATCTTTGCTTTTGTAGTAAAAAGATGAATATTTGATTAAAGATGTATATTGATTGATGTTCTGAGAGGATAAAATATTGATGATGGACTTTTAAATCTTAGAAGATAGTAGAATTCATTCTCTACGTGACTCTTCTAATGGATTCTTTATTTCATTGCATTTGTTGATCTAAAACTTGTTGTCTATTATATTCTATCAAATTTTTCCCTGTTGAAGACTAATGATAATTTTTTGTATATTATCTTTGTCATAATATTCTTTACTGGGTTAGTTGAGCTCACCCTTTTTCTTTTTGTTCCATTTTTCTTCTTAGGAGGGGAGAACATAGTTGGATCGAGTCGGGGTATGGAGTGATGGTTCTAGAAAGATGTTTTAGCAGTCCTCATTATTTTTGTAAAATAGTGTATGAATAATTGTAATGAGGACTTATTTGAGTGTGGATATTGTCTAGAAGACAATATTTGTATTTAAACTCACAGTATGTGTTGTCGTATTTTGCACGACAATTGTATTATTGAATTTATAGTTTGCTTTCTGTACCATGTATTTGGCGACTCAGAATGGGTGTTGTATACCTATTTTGGGGGCGTCATAAGAAGACTGGATACTGTAATAGTGAAGTAGTAAAATACTCTTCTTCTTTCTCTCTATAGTTTCTCTCTCTATAGTTTCTCTTGTGAGTTTTAGTTAATTTGTGAGAATGGAAGAAGAATGAAGCTTCTATTTATAGGAGAATGGACTAAATAGTAACTAATTCATGAATGATCCTGATTGATTTACTATTAGAACGGATGGTCCATATTGATTACTATTAAAACCATAACCGACGGTCCATATTGATTTACTTTTAAAACCACCATCGACGGTCCATATTGATTTACTATTAAAACCACCATCGACGGTCCGAATTAATTTACTAATAAAACCACCACCAATGGTCCAAATTGATTCAACTTATTACACTTTGGTACCTCTAAAGTTTTCCAAGTTTGCATTATTCCCCTCTAACTTTTGTAATTCACTTATCTTCAATAAACACATTCTTAATACTTCAACAATTATTCATCATTAATATTATAACTTACAATATTGACAACCAGATCATTTCCAGGTAAGAGGGGGCTTTTTGATAAAGATTTCTCCTTATTGGCGCACAATTAGGTGACCAAACCCCTTTCCTCGACAGAACTTTCTAGACATTGTCAATAATGTTAATAATCATATGAATAAATGTGTTATCTCAATTATTAATTTAATAATATAAAATATTATGCAGATGATACTGTGACAATAATTGAATCAAATAATGTGAGATCTTGTCAAAGAATTATTGCAATAATTAAAAGTAAAGTGAGTGGCTTTACGTAAGCATCAATAATCAATCAGGTAATGCGACTATGCAACCACGCAGACATTCGTATTTTACCATAAGGGTATTTTAACAGTTTAATGGTAAAACTTTCGCCGTTATTTTTATAAAAGGATAATTCTGTCATTTTCTAACTACGACAATACTTCCTTTGTGGGGTCCACCAATGATGGTGTTGTCGTACGGATATTCCCTAACACAACGAATATTTTATATCAACTTGTTTACTTTGTAAAATTATCAAATATCACCCTTAACTTTAACCTTTTATCAATTTAACCATTTACTAAATAGAATAACAATTATAAGAAAATTGAATACATTCATTTCATAAAATTCGGGATCTCACATTCTCCCCTCCTTATGAAATTTTGCCCTCGAAATTTACGTACCTAGTAGTTCGAAGAGGTAAGAATACCTTGCTGGTCATTTCCTCTGTATTATGATTTCTCCATTGCTCATCTCTTGGATTTCAGATATCGTTTCAAAATACAGCTTCAAAATAATGGTTAATTAACATATCACAATTTTTCAACTTATTAAGTTAGAAAATTTAGCTTAGGTAGGACACACACACACTAGCGAAGGATATTACTCGTCTTTCCCTTCCTAGTTCTAATCCCGGATCTCCGCCAGAGACCATATCCCTAAGCTCTGATACCAACTGTGATGCCCCCAAAATAGGTATACATCACCCATCTTGGGTTGCCAAATACATGGTACAGAATATAACTACAAACTTAATTATACAACTGTCGTGTAGAATACGACAAAACATAAGCTGAGAGTTTAACACGGATATTGTCTTCTAGACAGTATCCAAACTCAAATGGAGTCCTCATTACAATTATTATCAAACTATTTTTCAAAATAGTGAGGACTACTAAGAACCATATTGGACCATCACTCCGTTCCCCGACTAGTCCCGACTACGTTCTCATTTCCTGAAGAGAACAATGAAAGCAAAGGGTGAGCTCAACTAGCCCAGTAAAGAATATTATGACTAAGATAGTTCATTTATTAATAGCCTTTATCAGAATAAATCAGAGATTTAGAATATATGGTAGATAATAAAAGTTTTCAACCATAATTGCAGCGGAATCAACAATCCATTAGAAGAGTCAAGTAGAACATAATGTCTACTATCTCCTCCAAATTAAAAGTCCATCGTTAATATTTCATTCCTGTAATACTCATCAATAATTCTTTGTTATACCCAAGACAAAGAGAACTTGCATCACTTGTCTTCACCTGAACCACTAAAGATTATAGTTAAATTCATAATTCATATTTATAATCATGTCAATCAACAGTTTCTCCTTGCCACAAAGGCTTAATAAAACGTTTACTCAATATCCTTACCCCAAAGGCTAAAGATATTAAAATGTAATAACATTGATCATACCATTCAGTTGTCTATCTTTACACTACGGGTCGAAGATATTTAACTATAAAACCAATGGTCATGATCATACCAATCAATTGTCTGTCAATGCACTACGACCAAAGACATACAACTGTTAAACTAGTGGTAATGATCCTGCCAATCACATCATCGAATTATCCATGCATTACGAGCCAAGGTTATTCCTTAGTATCACAAGTGGTCATGATCATATCATACACCTGTCCATCTTTGCACTACGGGCCAAAGCTATCAATCAACAGTTCATTTTTGCACGTAAGCCAAAGATATACAACTGTAAAACCAATAATCAATAGTCCATCTTTGCACGTAAGCCAAAGATATACAACTGTAAAACCAATAATCAACAGTCCATCTTTGCATGTAAGCCAAAGTTATACAACTGTAAAACTAATAATCAACAATCCATCTATGCACTATGGTCCAAAGATGACTTTTATCACAATATAAGCATGAGGATGATGACAATGATATAAGCATCAATCAAATAGAATCAAGGATAAATATTAAAGACTTTAAATTTATCCAGAGTTTAAAAATATCCAAATTGTCAACATGATACTGCTTTGTGGAGTAAAATTCAAGAATAATATTCATGTATCAAAAATAATTTTGGACAGAAAAGAAATCAATTTTTGTCGTGAATAGTACCCTGTGAATAGTACTTCGGAAATAGTACCTCGACATGAAAAGTGCCTCGAATACCCGAGTGAATAATATTTAAGTGAATAGTAACCAGGTGAATTGTAACCCATGAATAGTAACTCGTGAATAGTATCCCGACATGAAAAGTGCCCCGAATACCCAAGTGAATAATATTCGTGTGAATAGTAATCAGGTGAATAACAACCCGTGAATAGTACCCCGGTATAAAAAGTGTCCTGAATACCGAGTGAATAATATTCGAGTGAATAGTAACCGGATGAATAGTAACCCGTCAATAGTACCCTGGGTGACAATATTGAAATTTAATAAGAAAGTTCAAATTAATATTCCAATGAAACGATACTAGATGAAACACAAAACTCAAGGATATTCCACTAATTTTAGGAATTATAGAAGCAATACTTACCATAGTAAGTTTAGATTTAAAAATATGAAAAGAAATAACATACAAAGCATGAATGGATTTTCACCGTCATATACTACGATGACGTAATCTGCGTGAAGCGGGTTATTAGATATATTAAATGATGAATACAAAAAATAGTATTCCTTATGAATATGAAAGAAATAATACCCCTTACGAATACAACAAATAATATCCCTTACGAATACAACAAATAATATCCCTTACTTTAGTAGAAGACTGGATACTATAATAGTGAAGTAGCAAAATACTCTTCTTCTTTCTCTCTATAGTTTCTCTTGTGAGTCTTAGTGAATTGGTGAGAATGAAAGAAGAATTAAGCTTCTATTTATAGGAGAATGGACTAAATAGTAACTGATTCATGAACGGTCCAGATTGATTTACTATTAAAATGGACGGTCCATATTGATTACTATTAAAACCACAACCGACGATCGAGATTGATTTATTTTTAGAACTACTGTGACACCCCCAAATCTAGGTACTTCATTCCCACAAGATTTGGTGTTCACTATCCAATCATTCATATCTATAAACCTAAGTATAATAAAATTAAATCATAAATCCTCCCTTTAAATAGGGTTACATCATTAAATAAAAATCTTCCCAGGTTGTCTAACCTTAAACCTCATTCAAGTGCGGAAATAAAATTATTACATCACATCATTAATTAAAAATCTATCATCATAAATGAAATTACAAGTCTTCATCACTTGTACATTAACCTCATTCAAGTGCGGAAATAAAATTATTACATCACATCATTAATTAAAAATCTATCATCATACCAATAAATGAAATTACAAGTCTTCATCACTTGTACATTTTTCCCTTTCCTTTGCTAGTTGTAGGTTTATCTACCTTCTCAACTTTAGCTGCAATAATAATATTTATTCAAAAGTGAGAAAAACAATTGCTCACTAGATATAACAATGAATCAACAAGATAATAATAACTGCCAATGAATAGGCTCATCAAAACTGAATAGTACTCTATCAATGATAACCAAAAACTGGAATCAAAATATGGAATATATATCTGAGGGTCATAAGACCACGAACAATGTCCATAGTCGTAAGTAATCTTTCAACTTCAACTTTAACAGTCATAAGACTATAAGGACTCCTCGTACTTAGGGGGATCAACCCTTCGTACAATGTATTGTGCACAAACATTTTAACGCTAAGTGTAAATTATCCCCTAATAATAGGGTTGTTCATCTTAGTATTTAGAGTACAAGTCCGCACCAAAGTAAGTTTGGTTTGGATACATTTCAAGGGTAATTTAGAATTCAACGATCATCAACTAAGGATTAGTTGAATACAATTTTGATAACGTCATGCTATGGAATAATCATAACTGAATCGACATTGTAAATTGAGATCATGCTTTAGGAATAAACTAATAGCATAAACATCGAATAATCATAACGTACCTTGCTTGAACAATATTAAGCCAAAGTTATTTAGAATTGAGTACTAAGCATGCATAACAAATAGTAATTTAAACGATAAAACTTGTTCAACATGATTATATCAGAATATATAAACTTGCATGCTAGATAATAAGTTAAAGACAAGAATAACTTGTTCAATATCAGAATAAGATTTAGAAATCATAAACAAACTAGATTCAAGAACTTTCTCAATCGTAAGAATAGACTTGCACAATGTAATAAATGAACTAGCTCAACGAGAGTACAGAGTTAGAAAACTTGCTCAACTGTAAAAATAGAATTAGAGAACTTGCTCAATGTAAAAAGATAAGTTTAGAAACTTGCCTCGAGCGTAAGCTATAATATTAAACTCATGTTCACCTACACATAGGTTTAGAACCACCATCTATTAGATATGCTAACATACCATAGCATATGCATTTCTAGTTAGACTTGTTATGTTAGCACAAGTCTTATGCTACAATACAAATATCATAAATTCATAAGTGTTAACTTCGCAACACCTATATACCATTCATTGTGTACACTATGTCATAACATAATGCGTTCATAACTTACTAACCATTCTTACAACTTTGAATTTATCAATGACATGACACGACACTGAATTAACCTCCTTGTTGCATGTTTGACACCTTAACACAACCTTAGACTAAACTATAGGGGTGTTTCAAGGTCGCGCAGCAGTGAGAACAAACCTCTCTCGGAGACAGGGTATGGGCAATTTCTTTTATACGAACTGGGGCCAAGCCTGCTTCTTGCTTTTAGCCTTAGCACGGCCAATTTATCTTTGGTGTATGACAGAGGAAGAAATGGCTATGAACAGTAGCCGACTTTAGCCCAAGAAACACGAATTTCACCCACTAAACAATAATATTAACACGTACACATGGTATAGAACTATCACAAACATGTTTGTTAACATATTCCTTAACATAGAACAATTTAACAACAATTATACTAGTTTAATTTCTCAAATTTCACATTTTCATATAAAACTCAATTTTTTGACATTCATCCCAAAAATCAACACTGTGATTTCAATTCTTCACCAAATCACTTCGTTCAAACTACATTTTCTTCGTTTCTTAACGAACTAACATAATCAAGCCTCAATTTACAGTTAAGCATACGAATTAACCATCAAAATTGGTACTTACACAAGCCACATAAGAAAATATTCATACAAATATACATTGTCATTATTTTTCTACTATTATACGAAATTAGCATGTAATTTCCTTGTTTAAACATAAACTCTAGTATCATATCACATATAACCACCATAATTCAGTTACATAACAACAATTTGAAAGAAATAGAATTCACATAACATAAACACAATTTTGCCGTAAACTCATATATGTATATATATATATATATATATATATATATATATATATATACACACACACAGACACACACACACAAAGGTTATGTAAAAATACCTTTTGTTGCTTAAGAAATCCTTGCTAATCAACTGACAATTACTTTGAAACTCAGAACTTCTTTACAAATCTCTCAAGCTCTCACTCAAGTTTCTCTCTAAACTCTCAGTGTTAGCCAAGTATGCGTAAAAACCAAACTGATACTAATAATAATACGCATACTTATTGTTGTATCAGTTACAAAATCAACGTATATATTATAAATATATTATATTTATTATTTAATTTATTTTATTTATAATTCAAAATTTAAAAATTAATAATCCAAAAGCCATAAGGCTTTGTTTGACAAAATCCTTTAAAATTTAAAGACTTAATATATTTAAGCCTTATTTGGCAAAACCAAATTAAACTCCTTTAATTTATTTTTATAAACAATTTAGTCTATAATTTATAATCACATATTATTTATTTGGATTTTCATATCCACACTAATCAAATAAATTAATCACATACTATATTTTAAATAAATTTTCTACTTTAACAAGTATCACAAAATTATAATTTTATTTAATAATTTAATATACCACTTTAAATTATTAAATTAAAATAACAATATAACATAAAATATTTACTAACAACCATCACATCAATAAAATATTTATTCAACAATAAACACCTCAAATAAATATTTATATAATTCAATAAATATTTAAAATTACAATTTGAAATTAGGATTGTTACATCCTTCCTCTCTTACAAGGATTACATCCCCGTAATCACAACTCAAATAATCAAATCGTCACATTCTTCCTCCTTACAAAGATTTCATCCCCGAGAATCGAAGACCTGTAACTAAACAAATAATTGAGGGTAATTTTTCATTATTTTCGCTTTGAGTTCCCACGTAGCCTCTTCGACATTGTGGTTCCTCCATATCACCTTCACAGAAGGTATCACTTTATTCCTGAGCACTTGTTCTTTCCTGTTGACTATCTGGATAGGAATCTCTTTATAGGATAAATCTTTACTGAACTGCAACGGTTCATACTCGATCACATGCTTGTAATCGTTTATATCTGATCCGTAAACAATCGGCACATGAAAAATGTTATGCACATGTTCTAATTCTGTAGGTAAAGCTACCTCGTAAGCCACTTCTCCCACTTTTTGTAATATCTCAAAAGATCCAATAAACCTTGGGCTTAGCTTTCCTTTCTTGCCAAAATGAATTTTCCCCTTCCAAGGAGAAACTTTCAGGAACACGAAATTTTCTGCTTCAAATTCGCGATTCTGCCTGTGTTGATCAGCATATTTCTTCTGTCGATCTTGAGCAGCTACTAGTCTTGCTCTGATGAGTTTTATAACTTCAGCGGTTTGTTGTTCCAACTTCATCCCAGCATAGTGGAGTTCTGCATTTCCTGCCGTATAACGCCTCGTATGGCGGCATGCCAATACTTGCATGGTAACTGTTGTTGTTTACAAATTCCACCAACGATAGATGATCATCCCAGTTTCCTTTGAAATCCATGATGCACGCTCTAAGCATATCTTCTAGCATCTGGATTGTTTGTTCGCTTTGACCATCGGTTTGCGGATGATATGCTGTACTCATCTTTAGTTGCGTTCCCATGCATTCCTGTAGTCTCTTCCAGAAATTTGATGTGAACCTTGGATCTCTGTCTGATACAATTGACACTAGAACTCCATGTCTTGACACGATCTCCTTAACGTATAGCTTTGCCAGCTGATCAAGATTAAATCTAATTTTTATTGGCAAAAAGTGTGCAGATTTAGTCAGTCTGTCCACTATCACCCATATCGCATCGTATCCTTTCTGATTCGTTGGAAGACCTACCACAAAATCCATTGTGATATGCTCCCATTTCCATTCCGGCATCTCTAACAGTTGAAGTAATCTGCTTGGCCTTTGATGTTCTGCCTTTACTCTCTGACATGTCAAACATTTTCCAATGGATTCTGCAATGTCTCTTTTCATATTTGGCCACCAAAAATGTCGCCGCAAATCTTGATACATCTTCGTACTTCCCGGATGAATCGAATATCTTGAACTATGAGCATCTGTCAAGATTTCTTCTTTAACATCCTGTACTGCTGGAACCCAAATTCGTCCCTCGAATCTTAGCATTCCTTCAGTATCAACGTTGTACTTCACTTCTTTACCCTAGACCATGCTTTCCATTATTTTTTTGCATTCTTCATCTTGTAGTTGAGCATTCTTCACTTTGTCCACCAAAGTTGGACTAACTTCCATCTAGTATAATTCTTTATCAGATTATTTTGGAAATTTAATTTCCAACTATAGCCTTGCCATTGCTGAAATGAGCTCCTCCTTATCGGTTAACAACATCAACTTTTCTCTACCTTTCCTACTCAAGGCATCTGCAACCACATTTGCTTTGCCTGGATGATAAAAGATCTCACAATCATAATCTTTTATTAGTTCCATCCATCTCCTTTGACGCATGTTCAGGTCCTTCTGTGTGAAAATATACTTCAGACTCTTATGGTCTGTATATATCTCATATTTTTCTCCATAGAGATAATGTCTCCATATTTTCAGCGCAAACACCATTGCCGCCAACTCTAAATCATGAGTCGGATACCCTTTTCGTAGTCTTTCAATTGCCTTGATGCATACACGATGACTTTGCCGTTCTGCATAAGGACACATCCCAATCCTTTGTGTGAAGCATCACTATACACCACAAAGTTTCCTGTATTATCTGGTAATAACAACACAGGTGCCACACTAAGCCTCTTCTTCAATTCTTTAAAACTTTCTTCACACTTCTCTGTCCAAACAAATTTTATAGATTTTCTCGTCAAATTTGTCAACGGAGTGGCAATCTTTGAAAAATCCTGGATAAATCGTCTGTAATAACCTGCTAATCCCAAAAAACTTCTCACTTCTGATAAAGTTCTTGGTTGTTCCCAATTTATCACAGCTTCGACTTTTGATGGATCCACTGAAATTCCATCCTTATCAATTACATGCCCAAGAAATTGTACACGTTCCAGCCAAAATTCACATTTAGAGAATTTTGTGTACAACTTTTCTTTTCTCAGCGTCTCCAGCGTCAGACGTAAGTGTTCCACGTGTTCTTCTTGAGATTTAGAGTACACCAGAATATCATCAATTAATACCACCACAAACTTGTCTAAAAATGGTTTAAACACCATGTTCATCAAATCCATGAATCTTTGCATAGGCGTTTGTCAAACCAAAAGACATCACCAAAATTAAGTAATGTCCATCAGGAGTTGGAATGCGAGTCTTGATACATCCTCCTTCCTTACTTTAGGTTGGTGATACCCACTTCTCAAATCTATTTTTGAGAAATATCTAGCACCCTTCAATTGATCAAACAAGTCATATATTCTTGGCAACAGATATTTGTTTTTAATAGTGACCTTGTTTAATTCCCTATAATCAATGCAAAGACACATTAATCCATCCTTCTTCTTCACGAATAACACCGGCGCTCCCCATGGTGATACGCTTGGCTGAATGTACTTCTTATCTAAAAGTTCTTGCAGTTACACCATTAGTTCTTTCATCTCTACTACGGGGCCTTTGATATTGGAGCGGTTCCTGGCGCTAAGTCGATCACGAATTCAATCTCTCGATCAGGCGGAAGTCCTGGAAAATCTTCCAAAAACACATCCACGAATTCCCTAACCACTGGTATTTCTTCTAATTTTACACCCTCCTTCTTTTGTGTATCGACTATGTAAGCTAAGTACCCTACACAGCCCTGACTCAACAATTTCTTGGCCTGCATAACCGTCAGACACCTCATTTGTCTAGGCGATTTACTACCATGAAAAACTACCTTTGACGGAGTCATAAGGTTTACACACTTCTTTTGGTAATTAATTATCGCTCCATAATTGAATAACCAATCCATTCCCAATATCACGTCAAACTCTCCAAGTTTTATCGGGATTAAATCTACTGTCATAACATTCCCCTTAATGTTCACCTCACAATTCTTGTATACGAATCTAACAGGAATTACCTCCCTATTCGTAACTTCTATGTTTAAAGGGAAATTCAGCTCTTCACTAGGTATTTCTAACTTTTTAGCAAACTAATCAGATATAAACGAGCAAGTAGCACCCGAATCAAATAATATATATGCATTTATATCATTGATTGGGATAATACCTGACATGACATCTTTTGATTGCACCGTATCCTGCACCGTCGTGTTAAAGGTTCTTGCTGTGGGATTATTTATTGACGTTATTGGCCCAATAATAGTCAGCGCACCTCCACTAGCTTTTCCCTTGCTTCCATTTGTCTCACTGGATTTCTTCTTTGGACACTCGCGAGCAAAATGATCCTTCGACCCGTAGGTGTAGCAAGCATTCTTCTTGGGTTGATTGCAATTTAGGGCAATGTGACCCTCCTGGCCACAGTTAAAGCATGCCCGCTTCCCCCTTAAGCACATACCCGTGTGAAACTTTTCGCATGTAGCAAATGCGCCCATTTTCTTCTTCTGTTGGTTACCTTGCTGATTTCCTGAACCCACATTTCCATTTAATTTTCTCTTCAAATTATTGTTTCCATTTCCACCGTTACTACCTCCACCATTTTTAGCTTCACCTTCATTCTTCTTCTTCCCCTGCTCTTGGTTGTGCCTTCTTACAGCTTCGCCTCCACTTTCAGTGAGAATCGCCTTTTCGAGCACTGCTGCAAATTTCTTTAACTGGAACAGTGAGACTCTGTTGTACAACTATGGCTTCAGTCCCTGCTCAAATCTTCTTGCCTTGCGCTCATCCGTATTCACCTGATATGGCACAAACCTTGCCAACTCGTTGAACCTTGCTGCATACTCCGACACTGTCATGGTGCCCTGCTTCAGCTCTAGAAACTATACCTCCATCTGATTCTTTGAACTTTCTGGGAAATAGGTCTCAAATAATATTTCCTTGAACCTTTCCCAAGACATTACCCCTTGATCTCCTCGGGTTTTATTGGCTTACCACCAATAACTAGCCTCTGCTTTCAACATGAATGTTGCAAAAGCAGTCTTTTGGTTATCCTCTACCCTAGCAACCTCAAAAACTTTCTCTATTTCCATAATCCAGGTCTGTGCCTCAACCGGATTCATGGACCCATGGAATTTCGGTGGCCCAACCACCTTGAAATCCTTAAAAGTTATATAGCTTGATTACATGGTGATTACGTAATGCTCCGCCAAAAGTTGCTTAATAATTTCACGAACAGGATTATCCTCAGCATTGTTGTTATTCTCAGGGTTCCTTTGTCGTGGTTGACGTCTTGGAGGCATTTTCTGTTAAAATACACCCATTAGATTCTATTCAACCTTTTAAGCATTATACTTAAGTTGCACATCATAAAAATTACCACATAACACATAACACTTTGAATAAAACAATAACTTTTATTCATTCATAATCTTTAAAAAAAAATCAAAACAATAGCATCACTGCTATTACATTACTTCCCTGAACTACAAAAGTTATAGGATAACTTCATCATCATCACATCCCATTGGTTATATCATACCCGAGATTTACATTTTATTTATCATATCATAAATCACATATCAATTACATTCCCTATGATGTCCTACTAAGATACCGCGTAGCCTTACGATGCTCCTCCTCCATAATTCTAGTCATTGTTTGGCGATCTAAAATGTACGATGGCAGTGTCTCGAACTGAATAGGATAACACATGACTCAATCTTGAGCTCGATTGATCATGGTGTTAAATATGTTATTCATCTCTTCCATATTCATCCTCTTTGCTAGTGCGTCTCTCTCTGCTATTCCGACTCGTTGATAAGCTTCATCATATGCGTCCTCAGCTCTTGCCCTCTTAATAGATTCCTCTTTCAACTTGTTCTTCAACTCTGCAATCTCTGCTATTATTCGCTCGTTCTCTCCTTCAGTGTGGACCAGCTTCTCTTCAACATTATTCAGACGTTCCTCTTGATCCTGGATCTTGTCGTCCTTCTGTGCCATCGAGGTCTATTGTTCAGCTACTGTCTCTTGCAACTCCTCGACAATATCTTGAAGTTCCACATTGTGGTCATATACCTCGTCATACATACGGACAACTATCGAGTTAAGTGGAAGCTCTTCCTCCTCATCCTTCTCATTCGACTGTGGCAGCTCCACAAGGTCCTCCTCATCTGTCTCTATCTCATCATCCTCATCAGGTATTCTGTAAGATCCTAACTTATTATAAATGAAATTAAATTTCCTCTATTTATTATTTTGAAATAGTAAGGGTTGATTTGATTAATGTGGTTAGTTATGGGTAAAATCATAAATATTTCAAATAAGCAAGTGGTTATAAAATATTCAATTTTGTTGGGAATATTCGTTTGGTGCGTGGAATATTTTTACCGTCGGGGAATATTAAATGCGACGGTAGCGACTTGTGTGGGCCCCATAACGGAAAGCGATTGGATGAAGAAAACGACAAGTATAAGTTGTTTATAAATAACGGCGTAGTTGTTACCGTTAATACTGTTGAAATACTCGGTGGTTAAAACACAGTAGCACACGATATTGCACCAATTATTGATTCTTACGTAAGAAGGCACTACTCAATAATTGTTACAGTAATTACTGTTCAATATTTTATTTTATTGATTCAATAATTGCTACGTTGATATTTTATATTATTGTTGTTTCAATAATTGTCACTACATGGTATTTTCCATTATCAGATCAATAATTCATATTATTTGAATAATATTATTAGATAGCATTATTGGCAATGTCTAGAAAGTTCGCATCAAGGAGAGGTTTGGTCACCTAATTTAGCGTCGATGAGAGAAATCCTTATTGGAAAGCCCCTATTTCCTCAGAACTATGCAGTTTGTCGATATTGTGATTACGTAATATTATTTGTGAATAATTAATTATTGATTTATATGATAAGGAAAATATTCATTTATGTGGATATAGATGGAGAAAATTTTTAATGTGACAATTGTTGAAAATTGATATTTTATCTTTTATGATAAAATAATTCATTTAAATATATTATTATATTATAATAATATAATAATGGTGATATTTTACAATGAATGTGTGATATATGAATAAATGAGGAGGAAGAGTATTTTTGTTACTAAAAATATTTAAAACATATTTTTTCATGTTTGTGGACCCCATTCTTATTTGAAATTTGATTATAGCTTGTAAAATCTTCAGTATGTGGATTTGATTCAATTTGCATTTGGAATTTGGAAAAACTTTCAAACTACAAAGTTGTAGAGAATTAAATTTTCTATGGAATGGACATAAGATTTGAATTTTTCGATAAAAAGCTATTTATT
Organism: Panax ginseng; assembly: GCA_020205605.1. Taxonomy (NCBI): domain Eukaryota; kingdom Viridiplantae; phylum Streptophyta; class Magnoliopsida; order Apiales; family Araliaceae; genus Panax; species Panax ginseng. The sequence continues at coordinate 119,842,029 of CM035133.1, read as the reverse complement.
ATGAATTATTGAAGTTCAAGGAATAATTGATTTTTGAAGTTTTAATTATTTTTTTAATAAAACATTTTTTTTCATTTGTGGGCCCCACTAACATGTGCAAAGTGCTGAATTCAGTTGGTAAAAGTGGGCGCGAGGAAATTTATATAAATATTATTATTTATTAAATTTTTTACTTTGGTGTTCTAAGCATTTTCCTATAAATAGGGTGCTTAGGTTAGAATTGAAAATCACACCAGAAACTAAAGATTTCTCTCTCTATATTATCGAGCATATTCTTGTGAGTATTTTGATACTTTGAGTGTTGCTATACGGTGCAAGTTCCTTCAAAGACTATATCCGAAGATTCCAAATGTCAATAATCTTGTTTTTTCGAGGTAAGGGATGTTATTTTTTTTATAAATGATATTATTTCTTTCAATATCATTATGCCAAAATATTGGTAAGATTTTTCTTGTGAAATTCTTATCTTTTAGTGTCGGGGTTACTATTCACGTATAGGGCACTATTCACATATACGATAATTATTCACTTAATACTTATTAATTATTCACGTAAAAATTAAATTTTCATTTTTTGTCCAAAATATCTATTATGTATACTAGCTTTGATTGTATCCATGTTTTGATCATTCTTGAATTTTACTTCACTATGGTTATTTATGAAGTATTTTGAACTTGGACCTATTTAAAGTATGAATCCTTATTATTTGTTCTTTTGTTTCATTTGGATTCGTTTTTTCTTTAAAATATTTTTCATCATCCTTAGTCCTAAATGATGATATTACGTGAATATCTTTGGGCCCGTAGTTCAAAGATGGTTGATTTTCTTATGAATATCTTTGGCCCGTAGTGCAAAAGATGTACAAAGTGTTGAGATGAACATGATTAATCGATGAATATCTTTGGCTCAGTGAGTGCAAAGATGAATATTTGATTCAAAATGTATATTGATTGATGTTACGGTGGATAAAATATTGATGACAAACTTTTAAATTCATAGAAGAAAGTAGATTTCATTTCTACGTAACTTTTCTAATGAATTATTATTTCAATGCGAATATTGATTTAAAACTTATTTATCATTGTATTCATCATATTTTTCCTCGTTGAGGACTAACGATAATTTGTTCTATGTTATCTTAGTCATAATATTCTTTATCGGGCTAGTTGAGCTCACCCTTTTCCTTTTTGTTCCATTTTTCTTCTTAGAGGCTAGAATATAACGAGTACTAGTTAATCGGGGGTATGGAATGAAGGTTCTAGAAAGTTTTTTTAGTAGTCCTCACTATTTTGTAAAATAGTGTATCAATAATTATAATGAGGACTTATTTGAGTGTTGATATTGTCTAGAAGACAATATTTGTTTTTAAACTCACAGTTTATGTGTTGTCGTATTTTGCATGACAATTGTATTAATAAAGTTATAGTTGTTTTTGTACCATGTATTTGGCGACTCAGAATGGGTGATGTATACCTATTTTGGGGGCGTCACATATTCTCTCCTGCTCAACTACTGTAACCAACAGAGTTGCTTCCCATGGCAATAGTTGTTCCCACACCACCTGAATATCTCGAGGCTCCTCCTCTCTAGGCATCTGGGATCCTTCCTCCCTAGCCTGACTGGATCCTCCTATATTAGCCATTCTGTCAACCAAATTTTTAAGTCTAATTATTAATCATTACTACTCGACACTCATGAGCACATAAGTTATAATCACATAAGCACATAAGTGTTTTATTACTTCTTCCTTAAAACTTGATAAGAGTTTATCATCGCTATCTTTTCAAAGGTTACTTCCTAAGGCTTTTCCCCACCTAAGGTTCATAACCTAAAGCTTTGATACCAACTTGTGACACCCCCAAATGTAGGTGCTTCATTCCCACAAGATTTGGTGTTCACTATCCAATCATTCATATCTATATACCCAAGTATAATAAAATTAAATCATAAATCCTCCCTTTAAATAGGATTACATCATTAAATAAAAATCTTCCCAGGTTGTCTAACCTTAAACCTCATTCAAGTGCGGAAATAAAATTATTACATCACATCATTAATTAAAAATCTATCATCATAATAATAAATGAAATTACAAGTCTTCATCACTTGTACATTAACCTCATTCAAGTGCGGAAATAAAATTATTACATCACATCATTAATTAAAAATCTATCATCATAACAATAAATGAAATTACAAGTCTTCATCACTTGTACAATTTTCCCTTTCCTTTGCTAGTTGTAGGTTCATCTACCTTCTCAACTTTAGCTACAATAATAATATTTATGCAAGAGTAAGCAAAACAATTGCTCACTAGATATAACAATGAATCAACAAGATAATAATAACTGCCAATGAATAGGCTCATCAAAACCGAATAGTACTATATCAATGATAACCAAAAACTGGAATCAAAATATGGAATATATATTCGAGGGTCATAAGACCACGAACCATGTCCATAGTTGTAAGTAATCTTTCAACTTCAACTTTAACAATCATAAGACTATAAGGACTCCTCGTTCTTAGGGGGATCAGCCCTTCGTACAATGTATTGTGCACAAACATTTCAACGCTAAACGTAAATTATCCCCTAATAATAGGGTTGTTCATCTCAGTATTTAGAGTACAAGTCCGCACCAAAGTAAGTTTGGTTTGGATACATTTCAATGGTAATTTAGAATTCAACGGTCATCAACTAAGGATTAGTTGAATACAATTTTGATAACGTCATGCTATGGAATAATCATAACTGAATCAACATTATAAATTAAGATCATGCTTTAGGAATAAACTAATAGCATAAACATCGAATAATCATAACGTACCTTGCTTGAACAATATTAAGCCAAGGTTATTTAGAATTGAGTACTAAGCATGCATAACAAATAGTAATTTAAATGATAAAACTTGTTCAACATGATTATATCAGAATATATAAACTTTCATGCTAGATAACAAGTTAAAGACAAGAATAACTTGTTCAATATCAGAATAAGATTTAGAAATCATAAACAAACTAGATACAAGAACTTGCTCAATCGTAAGAATAGACTTGCACAATGTAATAAATGAACTAGCTCAACGAGAGTGCAGAGTTAGAAAACTTGCTCAATTGTAAAAATAGAATTAGAGAACTTGCTCAATGTAAAAAGATAAGTTTAGAAACTAACCTCGAGCATAAGCTATAATATTAAACTCACGTTCACCTACACATAGGTTTAGAACCACCATTTATTAGATATACTAACATACCATAGCATATGCATTTCTAGTTAGACTTGTTATGTTAGCACAAGTCTTATGCTACAATACAAATATCAGAAATTCATAAGTGTTAACTTCGTAACACCTATCTACCATTCATTGTGTACACTATGTCATAACATAATGCGTTTATAACTTACTAACCATTCTTACAACTTTGAATTTATCAATGGCATGACACGGTACTGAATTAACCTCCTTGTTACATGTTTGACACCTTAACACAACCTTAGACCAAGCTATAGGGGTGTTTCAAGGTCTGCAGTAGCAGCAGAACAAACTATCTCGGGGACGGTATAGGCGTGAGTCTGCCAACCATAGGCTCAGGATCGGCAGCAATCTAGAGTTTTAGCGCTTAGCACCGGTAGAAATTTCTGAGTGTACACAAACAGGAGGAAAAAACAATGTGAAGCGAGAGCAGAGCTTTAGCCCAACAAACACGAATTTCACCCACTAAACAGTAATATTAACACGTACACATGGTATAGAATTATCACAAACATATTTGTTAACATATTCCTCAACATAGAACAATTTAACAACAATTATACTAGTTTAATTTCTCAAATTTCACATTTTCATATAAAACTCAATTTTTTGACATTCATCCCAAAAATCAACACTGTGATTTCAATTCTTCACCAAATCACTTCGTTCAAACTACGTTTTCTTCATTTCTTAATGAACTAACATAATCAAGCCTCAATTTACAGTTTAACATACAAATTGACCATCAAAATTGGTACTTACACAAGCCACATAAGAAAATATTCATACAAACATATACTGTCATTATTTTTCTACTATTATACGAAATTAGCATGCAATTTCCTTGTTTAAACATAAACTCTAGCATCATATCACATATAACCACCATAATTCAGTTACATAACAACAATTTGAAAGAAATAGAATTCACAGAACATAAACAAAATTTTGCCGTAAACTCATATATGTATATATATACATACATACATATATATATATATATATATATATATATATATATATATATATATACACACACACTAAGGTTATGTAAAAATACCTTTTGTTGCTTAAGAAATCATTGCTAATCAACTGACAATTATTTTGAAACTCAGAACTTCTTCACAAATCTCTCAAGCTCTCACTCAAGTTTCTCTCTAAACTGTCAGACTTAGGCAAGTATGCGTAAAAACCAAACTGATACTAATAATAATACGCATACTTATTGTTGTATCAATTACAAAATCAATGTATATATTATAAATATATTATATCTATTATTTAATTTATTTTGTTTATAATTCAAAATTCAAAAATTAATAATCCAAAAGCCATAAGGTTTTGTTTGGCAAAACCCTTTAAAATTTAAAGACTTAATATATTTAAGCCTTGTTTGGCAAAACCAAATTAAACTCCTTCAATTTATTTTTATAAACAATTTAGTCTATAATTTATAATCACATATTATTTATTTGGATTTCCATATCCACACTAATCAAATAAATTAATCACATACTATATTTTAAATAAATTTTCCAATTTAACAAATATCCCAAAATTATAATTTCATTATAATTTTATTTAATAATTTAATATACCATTTAAATTATTAAAGTAAAATAACAATATAACATCTCATGTTATATTACAACTCTCAAAATTATAAATTCAATTAATTTAGAATGTTATCTAATAAATTTAGATTCATAAATATTTACTAACAACCATCACATGAATAAAATATTTATTCAAAAATAAACACCTCAAATAAATATTTATATAATTCAATAAATATTTAAAATTACAATTTGAAATTCCGGATTGTTACAACCACCACCGACGGTCCAAATTGATTTACTTTTAAAACCATCACCGACGGTCCAGATTGATTTACTATTAAAACCACCATCGACGGTCCAGTTTGATTTACTATTAAAACCACCACCAATGGTCCAGATTGATTTAACTTATTACACTTTAGTACCCCTAAAGTTTTCCAAGTTTGCATTATTCCCCTTTAACTTTTGTAATTCACTTATCTTCAATAAATACATTCTTAATACTTCAACAATTATTCATCATTAATATTATAACTTATAATATTGACAACCAGATCATTCCCAGGTAAGAGGGGGCTTTCCGATAAAGATTTCTCCTTATTGACGCGCAATTAGGTGACCAAATCCCTTTCCTCGACAGAACTTTCTAGACATTGTCAATAATATAAATAATCATATGAATAAATGTGTTGTCTCAATTATTGATTTAATAATATAAAATATTATGCGAGATGATCTTTGTGACAATAATTGAATCAAATAACGTGAGATACTATACAACAATTACTGTAGCAATAATTGAGTAAAATGAGTGGCTTCTTACGTAAGCATCAATAATCAATACCGTGTGCTACTATGCAACCACGCATATTACTGTATTTTTACCACCGGGTATTTCAACAGTTTAACGGTAAAACTTTCGCCGTTATTTTTATAAAAAGATAATTCTGTCGTTTTCTAACTACGACAATACTTCCATTATGGGGTCCACCAATGATGGTGTCATCGTACGGATATTCCCCGACACAACGAATATTTTATATCAACTTGCTTACTTTGTAAACTTTTCAAATATCACCCTTAACTTTAACCTTTTATCAAATTAACCATTTACTAAATAGAATAACAATTATAAGAAAATTGAATACTTTCATTTAATAAAATTCGGCACAGAATGAATATATCAAAAAGAATGCTCTAAATGCTACTCCTAACCAAAATGATATGTACAATAAACTCCAACCAAACTTATATAAAAAATTCTATGCTATCAAGAACTAAACATGGAGATGAGAAATAGACATGATTCAAAAAGAATTAAACAAGAGGTAAGGATAGAAATAATGGGGTGCCTCCCATTGAGCGCTAAGTTATAGTCAGTTAGCTTGACTATCTCTGCTCCAATCATGTAGAAGAAAGAATGGAGATGACCTTCTGCTTGTCAACCTCGCCACCAAAATAGTGCTTAAGCCGCTGTCCATTGACTTTAAAAGGCTTGTCTGGAAACTTATCAAATATCTCGACCGCCCCATGTGGATAAACCGTCTTCAAAGTAAATGGCCCTGACCACCTTGACTTTAGCTTCCCGGGAAAGAGTTTAAGTCTTGAATTAAACAATAGAACTTTTTGCCCCGGTTCAAACATTCTTTCCATAATTTTGCGGTCATGCCATCTCTTCACCTTTTCTTTGTACAACTTGGAGTTCTATTAGGCCATCAATCTGAATTTGTCCAACTCATTGAGTTGGAGTAGACGTTTTTCTCCTGCAGCCTTCAAGTCAAAATTTAGCTTCCTTATAGCCCAATATGCCTTATGCTCGAGCTCCATGGGAAGATGACAAGCCTTTCTATATACAAGCTGAAATGGTGACATTCCTAATGTTGTCTTGTAAGCGGTCCTGTAAGCCCATACTGCGTCGTCTAACTTCAATGACCAGTCATTCCTTGTGGGATTCACAATCTTTTCAAGAATTCTCTTCACTTCACGATTTGACACCTCTGCTTGACCATTAGTCTGGGGATGATAAGCTGTAGAATTGCGATGATTCACCCCATACTTAGCCAACAGAGCCGTGAACTGACGATTACAGAAATGGCTGCCCTCATCACTAATAATGGCCCTTGGAGTCCCAAACCTTGTGATAATGCTCCTTTGTAAAAATCTTAGAACTACCTTGGCATCATTAGTTGGAAGAGCTACCACTTCCACCCACTTAGAAACATAGTCGACTGCTAACAAGATATATAGGTTCCCACATAAAGAAATGAAAGGACCCATGAAGTCTATCCCCCAAACATCAAAAATTTCTACCTCGAGGATTGTGTTCAAAGGCATTTCGTTTCTATTTGATATGTTCCCGACTCATTGACATCTATCACATTTCTTAACAAAACTATAAGAATCTTTAAAAATTGTCGGCCAGTAGAATCCTGCTTGCAACACTCTAGCCGCTGTTCTTTCACCACCATAATGACCTCCATACAATAACGCATGGAAATCCTGCAAAACACCCTCTGTCTTACTATATGGGATACATCTTATTATCATCTGATCAACACATTGTTTAAATCACTTCACATCATGTAGGAACTTCTTCTTTTGATAACCAACCAAGTCAGAAGGGATTATCTTTCTCATTAAATAGTTAGCATAGTATGAGAACCAGGGCACTTCACCTTTCACCACAAATAACTGCTCATCTGGGAAAGACTCATTAATCACAACCTTGTCATTTACATTCCTTCCCGAATTTTCCAGTCTAGATAAGTGGTCAGCCACTTGATTCTTAGTCCCTTTCATGTCCTTGATTTGCAAATCAAATTCTTGCAACAGAAGTATCCACCTGATGAATCGAGGCTTTACATCTTTCTTTGCCACTAAGTACCAAATTACTGCATGATCTATGTACACTATCACCCTAGTCCTAATCAAATAGGCTCGAAACTTGTCAAATGCATACACAACTGCTAGAAGTTCTTTCTATGTGGTAGTGTAATTCAACTGAGCATCAGTGAGGGTCTTGCTCGCATAGTAAATCACATGAAAGATCTTGTCCCTTCGCTGGCCCAAAACAGCCCTCACAGCAAAGTCACTGGCGTCACACATCAATTTAAATGGCAGGTCCCAATCTGGTGCTGTGATCACTGGTGTTGTAGTTAACTTTCTCTTCAAATGCTCAAATGCAGACAATCATTCTTTATCGAACTTAAACTGTGCATCCTTCTCCAATAAGCTTCAAAGCAGCTTTGTGATCTTGGAGAAGTCTCTAATAAACCTGTAGTAGAAGCCTGCATGCCCTAAAAAACTGCGCACACCTTTAACAGAAGTTGGTGGAGGCAAGTTTTCAATGGTATCTAGCTTCGCCCTATCAACCTCTAATCCTTTCTTCGAAACTTTGTGGCCCAAAATGATACCCTCTTGTACCATAAAATGGCACTTTTCCTAATTCAAAACCAAATTCGTTTCAACACATCTTTTTAATACTATCACTAGATTCTCTAAACACAAGTCAAATGAATCACCGAATACTGAGAAGTCATCCATAAACACTTTCACATTGTGCTCCACCATATCCGAAAAAATTGCCATCATACACCTCTGAAATGTGGCTGGGGCATTGCACAACCCGAAAGACATCCTTTTGAAAGCAAATGTTCCGTATGGACATGTGAAAGTTATCTTTTCTTGGTCTTCTAGGGCAATCATAATCTGATTATAGCCAGAGTACCCATCCAGAAGGTAATAATACTCATGACCTGCTAGTCTGTCCAACATCTGATCAATAAATGATAGTGAGAAATGGTATTTACTTGTAGCTTTATTAAGTCCGCGGTAGTCCATGCAGAATCTCCACCCCGTCACTGTCCTGGTTGGTATCAATTCGTTATTTTTGTTGGAGACTACAGTCATTCCCCCTTTATTCGGCACACACTATACCGGGCTCACCCACGAGCTATCTGAGATCGGATATATAATTCCCGCGTACAACCATTTCAGAACTTCCTTCTTGACCACTTCCTTCATAATCGGATTTAATCTCCGCTGTTGCTCCACTGAAGGTTTACTATCATCTTCCAGTAGGATCTTGTGCATACAAAATGATGGGCTGATCCCTTTGATATTTTCTATGGTCCATCTAATAGCTGATTTGAACTCTCTTAGAACTCTTAGTAGTTTTTCTTCCTGGCAAGATGTTAGTGTAGAAGAAATAATAACAAGTAATTTTGAATTATCATTTAAAAATGCATACCTCAAGTGGTCTGGAAGAGGTTTTAACTCAAGTTCTGGAGGCATCTTAACAGATGGCTTTAGTTTCACTGATGTCTCCCAACAATCTTAAGTGGCTCGATCGGAGTCTTGAATATTCTAAAGTGTGGTGTTGTGTCAAGAATTTGAACCAACTCAGTAATCTTATCATCTTCTATCTCAGAATTTCCCAAAATAGCACTATGTAAAGGTTCATTTTCCACCAAATGCCCTACTTCATCATTCAACATCTTGTCCACCATATAAATCCTAAAACATTCCTCTTCATCTGTAGGAAACTTCATAGCCTTGAACACGTTGAAGGTGACTTCTTGATCATGAATCTTCATTGTCAATTCACCTTTCTGAACATCTATCAAGGTCCTTCTAGTGGCTAGGAATGGTCTCCCAAGGATGATAGGTATACTTTTGTCTTCTTTATAATCCAATATGATGAAATCAGCCGGGAAGATGAATTTATCCACCTTTACCAACACATCTTCCATAATACCCCATGGATAAGTAATGGACCTGTCAGCAAGTTGTAATGAAATGTTTGTCGGCCTTGGACCCGGCAATCCCAACTTATTAAACACTGATAGAGGCATCAAGTTGATGCTCGCCCCTAAATCACACAAGCATTTGCTGAAACACATCTTCCCAATTGAACAAGGTATTGTGAAGCTACCTGGATCCTTTAGCTTCGAAGGTAACTTGCATTGAAGCACTGCACTACATTCTTCAGTCAAGGCTACTGTCTCAAAGTATTCTAGCGTTTTCTTCCTTGACAAGATACCCTTCATAAACTTTGCATAACTTGGAATCTGTTCCAATGCCTCGGCGAAGGGTATATTAATCTATAGCTTCTTGAACACCTCCAAAAACTTGTTGAATTGCTTGTCTTTCCTTTGTTTCTACAATCTCTGTGGATATGGAACAGGGGGATGAACAACTAGTGTCTTGGTCACTGGTTTCTCAGTTGACTCTTCACTCTTCTTCTCCATTTCCTCTTGCTAAGAACCTTCTTTACACAAAACCTCATCAGAACCATTTTCTTCACCGCACGGCTGTGCGGTCTCCCTTTGTAAAAGTGGTGCGGGCGCGCCATGCTGGAAATCTGCAATCTTTTTCCCTGATTTTAAGGTAATGGCTTGACACTGCTCTTTACCCTCTCTTCTTGGATCAACTTTTGTTGTACTTGGCAAGGTCCCTTGTGGTCTGTTATTGAGCATACTAGCCATTTGACCTATATGAGTCTCCAAATTTTTGATAGCTACTACTTGGCTTTTGATTATTACCTTGGTATTCGCCATGTACTTGAGCATCATCTCCTCTATTTCTGACTTCTTTTCTTGCTGAGGTGCAGGTGATGGATGATGTTGTGGTTGCTGTTGAAATCTTGAAGGGTAGGGTGGTTTTGGTGCATATTGTTGATGAGATGATTGTGACTGAAACTGATGTTGTGGTTGAAACTGTTGATTTTGTTGATTTTGATTGTTTGTCCAACCAAAATTTGGATGGTTGCGGTTGTTGGGGTTATAGGAATTTCGAACTCGACTCGATTCTTTAGATAGTTGCTCACATCTTCAGACAGATTCTCGAATCGATAGCACACTAATCAGTTTAATGTGACCCCGCACATATCTCATACTCAAAAGCAACTGTCTTCACTTTACTTTCTGCCAACGAATCAATCTTCTTTGCCATAGATGCCATCTGAGCTTACAACTGTGTGATAACATCTACCTCTAACAATCCTGCAACTTTGGGCTGTGGCATCCTAGCCATAGGATTTTGAAAATCATTTGTTGTCATAGTCTCTATAAGATTATAAGCCTCTTTATAACTTTTAGCCCATAAGGCTCCTCCTGCAGTAGCATCTATAATTGGCCTTGACTGCCATCCCAGTCCATTATAAAAAGTATTTATCACCATCCAATCCGGCATTCCATGATGGGGACATTTCCTTAGCATCTGTTTATAGCGTTCCCAAGCTTCATACAGTGATTCACTCTGCTGTCGTTCAAACTGGGAAATTGCTATCCTCAATTTTGTTGTCTTAGCTATTGGGAATAATTTGGCTAAGAACTTCTGTGCTAAGTCCTCCCATGTAGTAATAAATCCTGATGGTAAAGAGTGGAGCCAACTTCTAACCTTGTCCCGTAAAGAAAATGGAAACAATCTAAGCCTGATTGCATCTTCTGACACTCCATTGTACTTGAAAGTGTCACAAATTTCTATAAATCCCAACAAATGCTCGTTCGGATCATCTATAGCAGCACCCCCGAATTGTACTAAATTCTGCATCATTTGTATAATGCCTGGCTTTATCTCAAAAGTGTTGGCTACTATAGCTGGCCTCACGATGCTTGACTATAACCCATTTATATTCGGCATTGAGTAATCTCTTAAGGCCTTGTGTTCCTCTCTTTGCTCTTCTGCTCCCATGTTGGATGTTGAATTATCAAAATCTACTTGTATATTCTTGTGTACTCTCGATTTCCAACCTCTGCCATTGATATTATCCTGTACAGGCACCAATTCAGAGTTTGCCGATCGTGTGTGCTTAAAATGTATACAAGTACCTGAAATACAAACAAAAACAAAATAGAAATAAGATAAGAATAGAATTGTCTAAGTCACACAAATCTAGCTTTAGTTGATGACGACAATATTAAAAATAAACGCCTTTCCCCGACAACGGCGCCAAAAACTTGTTGCCACCTTTTTGGTTTAACAAAATGGACTCTAACTTCTGCAAGTATACATGGGTCAACAAGTAGTACAGAGTAAGAAAAGTATTGATCCACAGAGAAAGGTGATAAATCTAAATTATCAATCAACAACTTAATCTCTATTTCTATATGCTCAAACTATCAATTAATAAATGAATTTATAACTAAATTAATTATCAACACAATAAATAAATATTATTAAGAGGATGCAATCAAATTTGGAAAGATATGGGAATCTAATATCATTTAATGCTTCATCTAAAATGTATGCCTCATGTTATGTTACTTATTAAATACGGAAAGCTAGTCGAGAGCACATAAGTGAAACACAACCATTTTTCAATTAACTATGCCCAATTTACACAAAATCCACAATTGATAGAATTCATGCAATCATCACAAACACTAAACTCACTATATGTCTATGTGAATTTACAACAAATATGATTTAAGCTCAAACTCTCTTAACGACTACAAATGATGAAACGGTATATGCCTATCCGGTTCACAAATCACAAAGCTTAACACACATAAGCTTTATGAACATATGCCATTATGGTATAATCTATACTTATGTTTCATTTTCCAAATCTATACAAGCAATTAATGTGAATGGTGATCAAGCATTCAATCATTTAGCACAACCATAATGTGCAATCCAATATTAAATATGCAACATCATAATCAGTCATACATGTTTAAACTACGCATTAAAATCCATTAGAATCCCATAATGGAAATTAGTTCATTTCTGAACCAAAGGCCATTATGGGATTGAAGCAAAACATGGAATTAAGAAATGCAATTAGTAGATATAAGAGAAATGATAGAACAAATTTGATAATCTCTGTTGCAAAGTATGTTTCTAGGCTTGTTCCAATCCACAAAAATCTCTAGAATTGAAAACTAGTATTATTCAGCAATCTAGATAAAGAGAGGAGCTAAATGTAGTAATCAAAATGCTCAAACCCTCTCTAGAGTAGTCTAAAAAAACCTAAGAACAATAAAAACTAAAAAAAAACACTTCTTGGTACCAACCATATCGTCTCAAATGAGCAAAACACGCTCAAATTCAAATTACAAAAAGTCAGCAAAATTAACTGGATATGACCGGTGCGACAGCGCGATGGTGTAAAGGGTTTCGGGCATGGGTGCGCTGTAGAAGTCTCTGGTGTATGCATGGTGCGGGCACGCCATGACCCTTTAATATTGGAGCGCAGACGCATGGTATGTAATTTTGCCTTTGCATTCCCTCTGGCACGGGAGTGCCATGATTAGCTTGAATGGTAGCGCGGCCGCGCTGCTACTGCTTCTTGCATTCTGCTGCTGTTTGCTGCTACTTCTCTACTACTTTGTTGCTCTTCATTCCTTCTCTTCTTCACTTCACCATGTCAATACCCCTCTAGATGTTCTCCTTATTTGATGTACTCCAGCTGCTCTTCATTCTAGTTCAATTCCACCATGCTATGTTAATGCCATTCAATGCCTTTCCTTGCCATTCCATGCCTTAGGCTATTATAGGAGTTCCAGCTATGCACACTACAAAATAGACACAAAAAGCAAATAAAACATACTAAAAATACTCGAGTTGAGCACAATTCCAGTGAGTTGGTAACCAATAAGTAGGTATAAAACCTACTTATTAGCTACGCTCATTTTGAGAAGGAATCTAGTGCGACCGCGCTAGGTCGGGAATTAGAGATTTTTGGAAAGTTTCTTAAAGCGAATTCTGGCAGATTTCTACATGGAATAGGATTGATATTTCTATTAAACTTAGGATTTATTTTAGATTAGATTTACTTTCTAAATTGATTATATTTCTTTATGGAAACTAGAGTTATGATTTGTAATTCCTTTTAGGATTTGGATTTCTAGTTTTCATAGGATTTAGGACTTTATCTAGCACTATAAATAGATGTAATAGTCAGGGTTTTATGCATTCAATCTATCATCTATCTTCTATATTGGATTCAAACCCTAGTTTTTGAGAATCAAAAGATGTCAGGCTAATTTCTTCAATTCAGTTCTAAAGGGATGTTGAACCTTATTCATAGTTGACGGTTTGATCAAGTTTACTTTATTTATTCCTTCGCGCATGAGATTTATTCTGATTATCTACTTAAACTTCTTGTATGGTATTCAATCTACTAATTTGGTTTCTGCAGGATTAAATTAGTGAATTGATATCATCTTCTAGATTAAGATATGTATTAAGCAAATGATATTATATCTAATCATAAGTAGCAATTTGTGATACTTGATTGTGGATAAGCTTTTGGGGTATTATTATGATTTTTAGAAGACAAGTTAAATAAGTCCTGATTGTGTAATTGTTGCTTGGAATAACCTAATGCTCATTCTTTATGTTATTATTGTATTAAATCTAGACTGATAGTTTTAGGTTGTATGATAGTTAGGATCTATTGTAGGCGATCGTCACATTAGATTTACACATAAGGAGAATTTTGGATAATTAACGTTCGCGATTATCTAGGGTTATTAATCTCATTGAAGGATAAATACTATATAACTTGATTACTCCATAATTGTGAAAAGGCGATAGTGAACTGGAGAACTGAAGCTTTTAAATCATTATTTATTTTTATCAGTTTATTCCTGTTAATTTAGTTTAATCAAATCAAAACCCCCTTTTTCTTGAAAATAATTGGATATATATAAATAATACACTCTCTGTGGGATCGACCTTTACTTGTTACTATACTAATACTTGTGTTAATAGAGTAAAAGTAAGGTATTAATTTAGGAGTGTCAACGACAACTCCCAAATTTTGGCGCCGTTGTCGGGGAGTGTTATTTGTTTTATTTATTCTTTGTTTCTTTTCTTTTATTTTAGTTTATGACTCAATCCTCTCACTTTATTGAATTAAATTTTGATCAAGAGATAGAGAAAACTACAGATACAGAACAAGCTCTTGTTCTATCACTTGGTGTGTGTATAACACTTGAAAAGGAAGAGATGGCGGTGCCAAAAAATAACAAAACTTTAAAAGAATTGGCTACTCCTGATCTGACTTAACCATCTTTGTGTATTGAGAATCCTACTTTAGATGTTGCTTTTGAACTTAACTATGGATTTATGCAGTTTTTGCCTACTTTTCGTGGTCTTACAGGTGAAGGTCCATACAAGCATTTAAAGGAGTTCCATGTGGTTTGTTCCACAATGAAATCATAAGGAGTGATAGTGGAACAGATCAAGCTTAGACTTTTTCCATTCTCAATAGCAGATTTGGCTAAAAACTTGTTATACTATCTTCCTTCAGGATCAATATGATCATGAATTGATATGTAAGGCTGCTCTTGGAGAAATACTTTCCTGCTTCAAGAGTTGCCAAAAAGAAGGAAATATATGGAATCTGGCAGATCAATAGAGACTCTCTATGAGTATTGGGAAAGGTTTAAGAAGTTGTTTTCCAGCTGTCCACCTCATGGAATTGATGATCATTACTTGATATAGTACTTTTATGAGGGATTGCTACCAATGGATAGAAGCATGCTTGATGCAACAAGTGGAGAACACTGATTGAGAAAACTCCAGAAGCTACGAAGAGCTTAATTGCAACCATGACAACCAACTCACAACAATATGGAACTAAAATGGATCACACACCTCAAAGGGTAAATGGGGTAAGCACTAATAATTTTGAGCTACAGAATTCTGAATTAACTGCTTTGGTTCAACAAATGACTACAAGAAATATGAAAGTTGTAAAGGAGTGTGGAATTTGCTCAATGTCAGGGCATACCAGTGATTCTTGTCCAATATTTCAAGGGTATGAAACTGTATGACAAGTCAATGCTGTGGGGACATTCTTAGGATATAATCAACATCAATATGATCCTTGGGTAGAAACTCATAATCCTAGATGGAGAGATCATCCCGACTTGAGCTATGAAGTACTTGCCAATTTTGGAACATCTATGGATGTTATGTTCAAAGCATTCATGAGTCAGATGCAACAGTTCCAGCAAGAGACAAGGACTTGCATCCACAGGTTGGAGAATCAGATGAGTAAACTTGCTACTATAGTTAGTAGTTTGGAATCTCAAGGCTTATGGAATTTAACTCCTCAAATTGTTGAGAACGTGATTGCAATTACCCTGGGATGTAATGAAGTCAAGCAAGAAGATTTAGTGCTTACTTCAAAGATATGCAGTAGTGCCATGTGTGAAAATGTAGTGTTCAAAGTCAAAACAAAATTTGAGGAGGAGGAGGAACAAGAGAAAGAGGATAATAATTTGATAAGTTATTAAAATTTTTACAAAGATGATACATATGTGCACACAGCAGAAACAATGAATGATAAACACCATGAGACCTTAACCATGAAATTAAATGATGCAAAGATCCAATTTGGCATATATGAAAGGTATCTTGGTAATGTTAATTCTATTTTTGCTACTGATAGTGCAGGAATCTCTTGAGAAAATATGCAAGAAGGATTTGAGGGCTGAATGGAACAAGATCATGAAGTAAAGGATGTTCCTAATGAAGAATTGAAACTATTACCAGTCCACTTGAAGTACACAAGTTCAATTACATAGAATGAGAAGAATGAGGTTAAACCAATGACAATAAACAAGGGCAATTGCTTCGGAGGCAACCCAAAACTCAGATTTGATTTTTCTATCCTTTTACTTTTTAATTTGATAATTGCATATTAGCTAGTAGTTATTTTCTTCTTTGCATGAGTTTCTTACATTGGGGACAATTTAAGGTTTGAGTGTGTAGGAAGAAGATTTAAGTTTTATTTATAGGATATTGATCTAATTTTGATGGGGAAGTTGATTGATGCCTTTGAAAATTCTTGGTTTCATGATTTTATTTAGCTAAGTGTTTAAAAGGTTAAAGTCATAGATTAAAAATTAATGGTAAAATTCAGAATATGCTTGATGCTTAATTGGTTAATAAATGATGAAAACTAAGCTATGATCCATAGTAACTGATTTGAATTGAATTTGTGATACATGAGTACTTGAATATGAGAAGCATGCTTATTTGGCGAAGTTATTTGTGGAGTTCTTTAGTGCACTGATTTCATGATTAAGAACTGTTTAACCTGCTTATGTGTTGCATGTGACACCCCAAAACTAGGTACTTCTTTCCCACAAGATTTGATGTTCACTTTCCATTCATACATATCTATCTACCCAAACAAAATAATATTTAAACCATAATCCTCCCTTTAAATAGGGTTACATCATTAAATTCAAAAACATCCCAGGTTGTCTAACCTTTAAACATCATATAAGTGCGAAAATAAAATTATTACATCACGTCATTATTTTAAAGTCTATGATCAAATTAAAAGTCTAACATCATAACAATAATCAAAATTACAAGTCTTCATCACTTGTATATTTTTCCCTTTCCTTTGCTAGTTGAAGGTTCATCTACCTTCTCAACTTTGGCTGCAATAATAATATTTATGCAAGAGTGAGCAAAACAATTGCTCACTAGATATACCAATGAATCAATAGGAGAATAATAATAATGATAACTGCCAACGAATAGTCTCATCAAAAACTGAATAGTACTCTAACAAAGATAATCAGAAACTGGAATCCAAAATATGGAATATATATAACTGAGGGTCATAAGACCATGAATTATGTCCACAGTTGCGAGTAATCTTTCAACTCCAACTCTAACAGTCATAAGACTATAAGGACTCCTCGTACTTAGGGAGATCAACCCTTTGTACAATGTATCGTGCAAAAACATTTCAACGCTAAGCGTAAATTATCCCCTAATAATAATAGGGTTGTTCATCTCAGTATTTAGAGTACAAGTCCGCACCAAAGAAAGTTTGGTTTGGATAAGCTTTCAAGGGTAATTTGAAGTTTAATGAACATCAACTAGAGGACTAGTTGAATCAATAGTGTTTAATAACACAACAGTTGATCAATAATAACATAATATGGAACAATAAATAAGTGTAAACGAACTAACTATATCTTGAACTCATGCTTAGAAACAACTACAAAACATAAGTATTGAATGACAATAAACCTTGCTTGAATAAAATTAAGCT
The DNA here is from genome assembly GCA_020205605.1 of Panax ginseng. Taxonomy (NCBI): domain Eukaryota; kingdom Viridiplantae; phylum Streptophyta; class Magnoliopsida; order Apiales; family Araliaceae; genus Panax; species Panax ginseng. The sequence goes on along the minus strand of CM035133.1, from coordinate 119,824,182 downwards.
AGGACTATGAATTATTGAATATACATTAAGTAATAGCAAGCTGAAAATAAAGCTTGCTCATTATGAGAATGGCTTGTGTCAAGCAAATGAACTTAGACAATTCAACATAAGAAATTAGAATTTAAGAAAATTGCATTCATAGTACATGAAGGACAATAAAGAAACTTGTCTAACAATAAACAAGTTAGAATACATCAATAAATATTGGAATCCAAAACTTGTTCGAATAAAGTTTAAGTCATAGCTAGCTTGTTCAAATAATGATTAAGAATACAAGAATTCGATTAATAAAAGGTTAAAGTAAGAAACTTGCTCAATGTAAAAAGAAAAGTTTAGAAACTTGCCTCGAGCGTAAGCTATAATATTAAACTCACGTTCACCTACACATCGGTTTAAAACCACAGTACCTATTAGATATGCTAACATACCACAACATGTACATTTCTAGCTAAACTTATCATTTTAGCACAAGTCTTATGCTACCATTTACATTTCAGAATTCCCAAGTGTTAACATCACAACACTTAACTAACCTTCACTGTATAAACTAAGTTATAACATAACACGTTCATAACTTATAAATCATTTTTACAACTTTGAATTTACAATCCACATAACACGACTCTGTTTAACCTTGTTGTTACATGGTTCTCACATTATCCTAACATTAAGCTAAGTTACATTGAATGACCAAAGTCTGCAGAATTAGCAGACTTCTTTATCTAAGATCGGGCATTGGCCTTGGCCTTGATTTTATAATGGCTCAGCTCATCGCTCATCCAGGTAGAAAAGCAAGATGCTGCCGCCTTAAGGGGCATGCAACCACACTACACTATGATTCGGCTTTTGAGAACATGGCTACGACACTTTTCTTAAGCCAACTAACACAAATTTCACCCACTAAACAGTACAATTAACACGAACAATTGATACAAAACCATTACAACATGTTTCCTCATATATATATATCAATATAGAACAATTTAACAACAATTATACTACTTTAATTTCTCAAATTTCTCATTTTCATACATAAACTCATTTTTTTATACTCATCCCAAAAATCATCACTGTGATTTCAATACTTGGCCAAATCTCTTCATTCAAATTACGTTATGCTCGTTTCTTAATGAACGTTAATAAACAATACTCAATTCCCAATTTAGCATACAAATTAACCACTAAAATCAATACTTTCATAGGCCATATAAGAAATATATACACTGACATTATTTTCTTTCTACTGTCAAATGAAATTAGCATGCAATTCTCGTTTAAACATAAACTCCAGCATCACCAAACATGTATAATCACAATTAACAGTTATACATATCAACAATTCTGCAAATTGAATTCACAGACTTAGAAGGTTTATACCATACTCATAGATATAGATATATATTATCAAAGTTATAGAACATACCTTCAATTACTAAGATAATCCTTGCTAAAAATCACTGGAATTTGCTGTGAAAATTCTTAAGACTCTCTCAATTCCCTCACAGCTTCTCTCTCAATTTTCTCTGAAGCTCTCAAACTTAGCCAAAAATCAACTGATATGCGTAATAATAAAGATACAAAACTGATATGGCCATAATAAGCCTCATCAGTTACAATATATAACGTATATATTATAAATATATTATATTTATTATTTTATTTATTTTATTTATATTATTTATTTTATTTAAATTCAAAAATTAGAAATTCAAAAGCCATAAGGCTTTGTTTGGCAAAATCCTTTAAATTTTAAAAAATTAATATATTTAAGCCTTGTTTGGCAAAAACTAAATTAAACCCTTTTTAATTTATTTTAATAAACACTTTAGTTTATAATTTATAATCACATATTATTTATTTGGATTTCCATATCCAACATTAACCCATTAAATTAATCACATACCATATTTTAATTAAATATACCATTTTAGCAAATATCACAAAATTATAATTTTTATTAAACTTTATTTAATAATTTAATATACCATCTAAATTATTAAATCAAGACAACAATATAACATCTCATGTTATATTACAACTCTCCAATTATAATTTAATTTAATTTAGAAAAATTCTGTAATAAATTTAGATTCAACAATCATCACATCAATAAAATATTTATTTCATCAATTCAACAATAGACACATGAAATAAATATTTATATTATTCAATAAATATTTAATATTACAATTTAAAATTTCGGATCGTTACATCGCAGAACCATATGGAGAAAAAGTTGAAAAAAAGAAAAGAAAAAGAATGATTGAAAATCATCTTCAATGTCCATTATTCAAATTAACTGGCTATCCAAACCTCAAGAAACATCGATATTCATACTGAAAAGTGGGATGGATAAAAGCAGCTTGACTAGTTGACTTTTGTGGCCTTTGTTACTTGAATAAGTAAGCAATAAGGGTGTCTCTACACCCAGTGCCCTAAGACCATCTGGTTTTGGAGTCGTTGGTGGAAGGTTCGCTACCTGAAAAGCTAAAGAAAAAGAGACATTGGACATGTCAATAAAAGATAAAATATGAGAAAAACAAGAAAATACATTCATCTGTGCTAAATAGAAGGTTCTATGAAAAAAATAAAAAGAAAGGGAAACTTGTTCTAAGTTGTGAGTCAATGTGCACAATTTATGTTCCATGATAACTAAGTTGAGTGAGTATGTGGATTGTAGGAAAGTTGCTTATGTGGATATAGTTCAGTTTAACGAAATTCATTATCGAAATGGTAAAGTCGATAATTGTGAGTTGACTAATGAGGCATTGATTAGATTTCTATGAGATTAGTGTTGATAATCATTATTTGTATCTTGAGATCTTTTGACATAATGGTTGAATAGAATTTTTTCTGGAAATCAAACTTTTGTTTTACACAAGGACGTGTAAGGGTTAAGTGTGGGGGAATTTGATGAGTGTAAATTATTCATTTTTTTAATTTATTTATATTTAGTTTATTATATGTTTTGTTGTGTACACGGTCTTATTAAGGTATTTTATGATTTCAAGATGAATTGAAGCGGAAAAGATGGAAACAACATGATTTGGAGCTGAGTAGAGGAAAAGGAGCAAAAGTTTTATAGATGGTGTTTCATGCCTGGCGCCCTGTAACATAGTAATAAAAGCAATTGTGACCAGCTTTCGCTCTACAGGAAATGAAGAACAGCTCTAGACCTTGGGCTTGACCGCACTCATTTTGAGAAGGAATCTAGCGCGGCCACGCTAGGTCGGGAATTGGAGATTTTTAGAAAGTTTCTTAAAGCGAATTCAGGTAGACTTCTACATAGAATGAGATTGATATTTTATTAGACTTAGGATTTCTTTTAGATTAGATTTACTTTCTAAATTAATTCTATTTCTTTTCGGAAACTAGAGTTATGATTTGTAATTCCTTTTAAGATTTGGATGTTTAGTTTTCATAGAATTTAGGACTTTATCTAGCACTATAATTAGATGTAATAGTCAAGGTTTTATGAATTCAATCTATCATATATCTTCTACTTTAGATTCAAATCCTAGTTTTTAAGATTCAAAAGATGTCAGGCTAATTTCTTTAATTCAGTTCTGAAAGGATGTTGAACCTTATTCATAGTTGACGGTTTGATCAAGTTTACTTTATTTATTCCTTCACGCATGAGATTTATTTTGATTATCTACTTAAACTTCTTATATGCTATTCAATCTACTAATTTGGTTTTTGCAGGATTAAATTAGTGAATTGCTATCATCTGTTAGATTAAGATATTTATTAAACAAATGATATTATATCTGATCATAAGTACCAATTAGTGATAGTTGATTATGGACAAACTTTTGGGTATTATTATGATTTACATAAGATAAGTTGAATAATTCATGATTGTGGAATTGTTGCTTGCAATAACCTAATTCTCATTCTACATGCTGCTATTATATTAAATCTAGATGGATAGTTCTGGGTTGTATGATAGTTAGGATCTATTGGAGGCAATCGTCACATTAGATTTACACATAAGGAGAACTTTGGATAATTAGCGATCACGGTTATCTAGGGTTATTAATCTCATTGAAGGATAAATATTGTATAACTTGATTACTCCATAATTATGAAAAGGCGATACTGAACTAAAGAACTGAAGCTTTTAAATCATTGTTTATTTTTATCAGTTTATTCTTGTTAATTTAGTTTAATCAATTCAAAACCCCCCTTTTCTTGGAAATAATTGGATAAATATAAATAATACACTCTTTGTAGGATCGAACTTTACTTGTTACTATACTAATACTTGTGTTAATAGAGTAAAAGTAAGGTATTAATTTAGAAGTATCAACGACAACTTCCATGCACAATGTTCATTAATTTTGATTCCTTTACGTTTAGTTTATTGCATGAATTGTTGTGAATATGAGCTTATCAAGGTTTTTTATTGGTCTCAGGTTGAAATGGAGCTTAAGTGATGATATAAGATGATTTTGAGCTGAGTAGAAGGAAAAAGAATAAAATTCAAAAATCGCTATAGAATTAAGCCCAATGACTCGTTTAGCCCTGAGAATTCACGACAAATTTTTTCTCGTCAGATTCTCCCCAACAGATAATCGAACTCACACCAGCCCATTCCTCTCGGTCCCAATTCGCCTCGATGGGCTCGTCTAACACAAATGAATCCACCTCGAAGGAAACCTCTCTAGATCTCAAGAAAAGGGCAGTTCGCCCCGGTGTGCTCCTGCAGTACAACCAATCTACCCCTGCGGATTCAACGAGAAAAGTGGGAAATCTTGGATTTTTGGAAACTTCTCAGAAACAGATTTTGACAGGCTTCTACAAGGAATGAGATTGTTTTTTTTCTTAGACATAGGATTTTTTTAGACTGAGATTTGCTTTTTGAATTGGATTCTATTTCTTTATGGAAACTAGTTGTGATTTATAATTCCTTTTAGGATTTGTATTTCTAGTTCTCATAGGATTTACGTCTTTGTCTAGCACTATAAATACATGTAATAGTCAGGGTTTTAAGAGGAACGACTATCTCTCATCTACAACATTGGAGTGCAAATTTGAAGTCATGTCAGCCTAATTTCTTTATTCAGTTTTAAAGGGTGGTGGAACCTTGTTTACAAGTAATTGATTAATGAAGTTTTATTATTTATTCCTTCTTGCATGAAGCTTATTCAGATAATCTGTTTTAATTGATTGCATGCTAATTGATCTAATTAATTTGATATGGCCAATTGAGTTGATTTGATTATTATCATTTGCTAGATTAGGATTGATATTGTGACACCCCCAAAATAGGTCCAATCCATCCAACCTATTCTGAGTCGCCAAATACATGGTACAGAAAACAACTACAACTTTATTACTATAATTGTTGTGCAAAATACAACAACACATATGTTGTGAGTTTTGATACAAATATATACCAACTGTGACTCTCATTCCAACCTTGGATAGCACATCACAATGGCACCTTACATAAAGGTACAATCAAAAACTGTTTTAGAAATTAAAATTTTTGGGAAGTGCTCAAGGAAACCTTCGTACATGGGAGGCCATGCGTCTAGGTTATGATAGATATCATTTATCCACAGAATTATCCTTGGTTGACCCAATAGACCCCAAAGAAAAACGAGAAGATTACTATCATGTTCTTTCCAATGGCGAGTCTTCTCTTGACATATAACTATCTCTCCTTGGTCTCGCAATTGAAAATTATATTTCAACCAAACTCCAAGATTATATAGGTAGTGCTTTCGTAGATATACTCAAGAAGTGGATGTGCACAACCCTGTCTTATGATAACACGAGGTTGTATGTCATTAGACATCTTGTATGATAGTGGCAAAACACCCTTCCAAAGTTGGGTTCACCTCACCCTATTTAGTTCACTAAAATTAAATATCAAATGACGTATACAATACGACACACTTATTTAAAGTTCTCAATAAAATTATTTTCATACTGTTTAGGGAGACAACAACTATAGACCACCGTTCTATTCACTGTTATCCCCGCTCGACCCGGCAACACTCTTATTACCTTAAAGGAATTATGAAGAAAAAGGGTGAGCACAACTAGCTCAGTAAAGAATATCATGACTAAAAATAATTAAATTATCAATAGCCTTCATTAGTAATAAATTAGAGATTTAGAACATATGGTAGATGATAAAACTTTTCAACCATAGTTGCAGCGGAACGAGCAATCCATTAGAAGAGTCAAATAGACCATAAAGTCTATTATCATCTCCATGTTAAAAGTCCACAAACAATGTTTTATCCCTGTAACATCAATCAGCAGTTCACATCCCACAATCATGTGAATAACTTCATAATCATATTTGTGGTTCTAAATTCCTCTTCTCATCCGGGGCGAAGATAATTTTCATCACTGTCTTTACGAAACATCAAAGATCATGGTTATACCAAATCACAGTTCCTGTTCATAATCATACTAATAAATTCATCTTTGCACTACGGGCCAAAGATATTCATTAACAGTTCATCTTTGCACTACATGCAAAAGATATTCAACAACAGGTCATCTTTGCACTACAGGCCAAAGATATTCAACAACAGGTTATCTTTGCACTACATGCCAAAGACATTCAACAACATGTCATCTTTACACTACGAGCCAAAGATATTCAACAACAGGTCATCTTTGCACTACGGGTCAAAGATATTCAACAACAGTTCTTCTTTGCACTATAGGCCAAAGGCATACAATTGTAAAACCAATAAACAACAGTCCATCTATGCACTACGGGCCAAAAATGACTTTCATCACAATATAAACATGAGGATCATGACAATGATATAAAGAATCAATCACATGAGATAAAAGATAAATTTTTAAAGTCTTTAACAATTTAATTTATCCAGAATTCAATAATATCCAAATTGTCAATTTGATACTGCTTTGTGGAGTTAAATTCAAGAATAATATTATATCAAAAATGATTTGAACAGAAAATAATATTTCAACGAATATTTAACGAAGATAATAACATTATTCATTATATTATAAACTCCATTTAATATTATTCATTATATAATAATATTAAATTCATTTACTAATATTATTAATCATTAAATAATATTTTAAATCAATGATTTCATAACACCTTAATTCAAATGTTATAAATCACTTAATAATCTCATAATCTAATATTAGTAATATTACCACAATATTTTAATCATTTCTTAAACTTATAAACAATTTATTTTAATTGTTTACACTTTACTAATTAATACATTTAATCATCTTAAAATGCCAAACTCATAAGATTTCATCACCAATAACCAAAACCCTCATCAAAAATCTGCATATACCTTATGTAGGATTCTCAAGCCATAAAATCCTATTTTCCAATTTTCTTATTTTTTTATTTCACATAACATATTTAATTCATTTACTCATAACTAGTCCATTTTCATGAAAAATACCAAATCAGTCCCAGAAAATTTTCTTTTCTTGGATTTAGCAGAATATAGTCCCATATTGAACATATATTTTTCTTAGAATTTTTAAAATTCATTTACTATTTTTCATATGGCCAAAACTGCCGAATATTTAGACATTTATCATAAACTGTACTTTTGTCCAAAAATTCTGAAATTTACAGAGTATACTTTTGTTATATACATGTACTCCCAATAAAAATTTCACCAATTTTGGAGTTAACCACAAGGAGTTATAAGGGTTTACTTTTAAAATAGTCTTTTCCCATAAAATTCATAACTCCTAATCTATACATCCAAAAAATCGCCATTTTTGGACACAATCTAGAAAACTCATCAAATTATCTTTTCAAATTTTTCTAGATTTTTTGAGGGTCAGAAAAATTACAAAACTGAAAAACATAATAACCTTTACAATCCCTTACCTCAAAAGAGCAGTATTTCTGACTGGAATATCAGATGTAAAGCTGAAGAAAACTTGCACTGAATAACAACTCTCAAAATATCTAAATACTTACAAAAATACGCTCGATAATATAGAGAGAGAAAACTTATGTTTCTGGTGTTATTTTCAATTCTAACTTAAGCGCCTATTTATAGGAAAATGCTAGAACGCCATAGGAGACTAATTTAATAAAATAATATATTTTCTTTTTTTCTCTTCTATGCCCACACCCGTCTGAACAAGCTGGAGCATGCCATCATTAAAAAATTTTCAGCACATGTTTTCACAAAAAACAAAAGTGGGTCCCACCCATAATTTTAATAAAAACATTTTAATTTCCAAAACTTCAACAATTCATAATAAATAGTCCTTTTATTAGAAAATACGAATTTTATGTCCATTCCATACGAAATCGAATTCTCTACAACTTTGTAGCTTTAAGTTTTTCCAAATTCCAAGCAGAAAATATCCGAATTCCACAAACGGACAATTTTTCAACACCTCTTAAAATTCATAACAAATCATACGTTAATTTTTAACAGTTCAAAATTTGTGGACATATACTCAACTTATATATGTATAACATATCCAAAAATCACAACGATCCAAGCGATCAGATTAAAATTATAACTCACTTGATAGAGCTTTAAGAACAGGATTTGATTTTTAATACCTCGATCCGAGCAAAATCTTGATAAAACACCTCAACATTAATTCCTTCATTTATAACCACATAAAATAAATATTTTCCTATCCATCATTTATGTCCACATAAAATATATATTTCCTTATCATATAAATCAATAATTAATTATTCACAAATAATATTCTGAGAATCATAATAATGACAAAGCCAGTTTCTAGGAAAGAGGGGCTTTCAGATAAGGATTTCTTCTTCTTGCAGTGCAATTAGGTGACCAAACCTCTCCTTGATGAGAACTTTCTAGAAATTGCCAATAATCTTTATCTAATAATATTATTCAAATAATATGAATTATTGATCGATAATGAGAAATCTTTGTGCGATAACAATTATTGAAACAACAATAATATAAAATATCAACGTAACAATTATTGAATCAATAAAATAAAATATTGAGCAGTAATTCTTTGTAACAATTATTGAGTAGTGCCTTACTTACGTAAGAATCAATAATTCAAAAAATCTTTGTCTGCAATACCGTGTGCTTCTTTGTGCGATCCATAGCGTATTCTTGTATTTTAACCACGGGTAACCCAACGGTGTTAGCGGTAACAATTACTGTCGTTATTTATAAAAACTCAAACTTGTCATTTTCTTCATCCCACAGTTATTCTGTTATGGGGTCCACAAATGGCTGCGCCGTCGTACGAATATTCCCCGACAATAAGAATATTCCATGACCAAACGAATATTCCCCGACAACAATAAGTATTTTATAACCACTTGCGTATTTTGTAAACTTTACATATATCACCCTTAACTTTAACTTTTTATCAATTTAACTATTTACTGAATAATAATTATAAAAAAAAATTGAATACTTTTATTTCATAAAATTTGGGGTCTTACAGATATTACGTGTAATTGATATATTTCTTCATCACAAGTAGTAAATTAGTTATACTAATTGTGGACAAGCTTTTGTCTATTGCTAAGATTATCAGAAAACAAGTTAAACAAATCGAGCTTATGTGTTTGTTGCTTAGATTAGCCTAATTTTCTATTTCTTAATGTTGATGTCATATTAAATCTAGAGAGCTTATTCTAGGTTGTATGATAGTTAGAATCTTGTGAAGAGCTTGTTTCATATAGTGACTATCTAAGGAAAATTTTGGATAGCAGAGCTAATTGTTATCTAGGGCTAGTAGTTTCATTGAGGGATAAATAATAACTTGGTTAATTGATTGCTGTAACTTGGTGAAACTGAACTGTAAAACTGAAGTTGTTACATATTTGGTTAAACTCATCAATTTAATTATATTTTCTTAGTTTAAAACAATTTCAAAATACCCCCATCTTTTTTTCTTCTGTTAAAATAGTAGAATAAATGTAAAACAAAGTTACCCTCTATGGGATCGATCCTTGCATATTATTGTGGTAATTGTTGGATTTGTGAAGTGAAAGTGATGTTAATTTAGAAGTGTCAATGATAGCTCCCAAATTTTGGCGCCATTGTAGGGGAGTTAGTGTGTGTTTTGTTTTATTCTATTATTTGTTTTGTTTTGTTTTTTTGACTCGATCTTCTCAGGCTTCTACATTAGATTTTGACCCAGAGATTGAGAAAACTGCAAGGAGGCTAAGGAGACAAAATCGTAAAGCACAATAGCCTACTGCAGATTTAGACGAAGCTTTTGTACCATCATCGGGCCTCAACATAGCTTTGGAATTACTATTCGACAAATCATCCAACGAATCAGATAACGAAGAAGAGATGGAGATTCTAAATAATAATTTAACTCTCAAGGAGTTGGTAACTCTTAATTTAAATTAACAACCTCTGTGTATTGAATATCCTAATTTAGATGTTGCATTTAAACTTAAATCAAGGTGATCTATTTAATGCCTACTTTTCGTGGTCTTATAGGTGAGGACCTATACAAGCATCTGAAAGAATTCCATGTGGTGTGTTCTACCATAAAACTGCATAGGATAACGGAAGAGCAGATCAAGCTTAGGGCCCTTCCCTTCTCACTAGCAGATTTGGCAATAGATTGGTTGTACTACTTACCCTTAGGTTTGATAAAATCTTGGAATGACATGAAACAACTGTTCTTGGAAAAGTACTTTCCAGCTTTAAGAGTAGCCAATATAAGGAAGGAGATCTGTGGGATTAGACAATTTAGTGGAGAGACACTATATGAGTATTGGGAAAGATTCAAAAAGTTTTGTTCTAGCTGTCCACCGCATCAAATAGATGAACAACACTTGATCCAATATTTCTACAAAGGTTTGGTACCAATGGACAGAAGCATGATTTATGAAACTAGTGGAGGAACACTAGTTGACAAGACCCCAGAGGCTGCAAAGAACCTAATTGCAAACATGGCTGCAAACTCACAACAAAATGGTACAAGAATGAATCATGCACCAATAAAGGTAAGCGAGGTGAGCACTTGTGATCATGGTCATCAGATTTCTAAGTTAACGGCTATGGTTAAGCAACTAGCTACATGTCAAATTCCAGTTGCATATGGTTGTGGAATCTGTTTACAACCCAGTCACAATACATATGAATGCCCAACATTGCAAGATAATGAAACTGCGCAACAAGCTAATGCAATGGGAAATTATCATCCACAACCTCAGAGAAAGTATGATCCGTACTAAAACACTTATAACCTAGGCTAGAAGAATTATCCAAATCCGAGTTATGGAAATAAGAAAATGGCACAACATGTATTTCCACCTAGGCAGTAGGGCTTTCAACCACCCCAACCTCAATATCAACCTAAGCAAGCAACCTTTGCACCTACTGGAACATTCATGGAGGATATGTTCAAAGCATTCATGAATTAGACACAACAGTTCATGAATTAGACACAATAATTTCAACAAGAGATAAGATCTTCCATCTATAGTTTGGAGAATCAGATGATTCAACTTGCTACAGTTGGTCGATTGTACTCTCAAGGTTAAGGGAAGCTACCATATCAAATTGGCATCAATCCAACGGAGAATGCAAGTGCTATAACTCTGCAGAGTGGAAAATAAATGGATACACCAACAACCACTGTTGAGTTTGAGGAGGAAATAACTAAGGAGGAAACAGGAAAATTAAAGGTACAACCTAACCCTCCTAGTCATCTTAAAAATGTTCATTTACCCTTTCCCCCCTAGAATTTTAAAACTTCAAGGAAAGATGAATAAGAAAAGGAAATCTTAGAAACATTCAGGAAAGTAGAAGTAAATATCCCTTTATTTGATGCAATCAAACAAGTGCCACGATATGCAAAGTTTTTAAAAGAATTGTGCACTAATAAAAGAAAATTGCAAAATGATGAAAGAGTCACAGTTGGGGAAAATGTATCAGCTGTTCTTCAAAGAAAAATGCCTCCTAAATGTAAAGATCCATGCATATTCACAATCCCATGTAAGATAGTAAACACTAGATTTGAAAAAGTCATGCTAGATTTAGGTGCTTCAATTAATGTGATGCCATTATCTATTTATGCTTTCTTAACTCTAGGCCCTTTGAAAAATTCTTGTGTGATTATCTAGCATATTGTACTAATACTTATGCTCGAGAGGTAATTGAAGATGTCTTAGTACAGGTGAACAACCTAATCTTTCCTGCAAATGTTTATATTGTGGACATGGAGGATGATACATCACCAAACCCCTCCCACATCTTGTTAGGAAGGCCATTCTTGAAAACAGTGAGAACCATGATCGATGTGCACAATGGGACCTTGACAATGGAATTTGATGGAGAAAAGATTTAGTTTAACATTTATGATGCCATTAAGTACCCTAGTTATATTAGTCAGGTTTTTGCTATGGATGTGAATGACTCCTTAATGTAGAAAGCCTTTAAACAACTACACAATGATAACTTGGAGGTTGCTATTACCAACAATTTGGACATGGACATGGAAGACGAGATTGAACAAAATTAGGAATTGAAGGAAGCTGTTGCTGCACTACACTCATTGCCAAAATTCTCGGATAAGTATATAGTTCATTCAATTTAATTACCTATTTTCATCAAAAGTTATTATCATATGTTGTGCAAGCTCCAACCTTAGAATTGAAATAATTACTTGCACATTTGAAATATGCATATTTGGGAACTAATGATACCTTACTTGTGATTATTGCTAGTAATTTAACCAAAGTACATGAAGATAAAATACTAAGAGTTCTAAGGGACCATGTCACAGTTTCTGGTTGGACGATAGCGGATATCAAAGGTGTAGACACTCAAAATTTTGTATTCCTATTACTAACCATGCGGGAGGGCAGAATCATCTTTCATCTTCCAAAGACAACCCTGGAAGTTAAATTATCAAATTTAAACCATGGCGATAACCCAAGCCCGGAGACAACCCCAGGAGATCAAGCCAAAAATCCTGAGACAAACCCGGGAAACACCAAACCAACCTCAGAGATAACCCTAAGGACTATTAGAAGTTAACAACAGTCCAATCTCAGAGACAACCTTGAGAAAAAATAGCTACAACTGCATCAAGCCCAGAACCAACCCGGGAGGAGCAAAATAGTAATTTTGCTAACTCAACATTAATTAAGCTTAAATCACTGCAAAAAACGTCATGCAAAACCATAACATCAATCCCGAGTGAAAATAACATAAGATAGCTTAACAGATGGATTGCGAAGACTTGAAGATCTGGTTATGGACCCATCTTCTCGGATTTGGAAAATGTCAAATCTCATGTCATTGCGTAGCTCTCGTCAAGGGCATTCCAGAAAGGTAAAGCACGCCCCTATCGGATTCCCGGATTGAAAGTTATGAAGGTTTGAGCGGACAACACGTTGGCCTGAGTGCACGTACTTCAAGATAACAAGACCCACGGGGCCTGGGCCTACCCTGGCAGCTGCAGGTAGACCCACGGCTGCCGCAAGTAGACTCGTGGCTACTTTGGTCTATAAATAAGACCCCCCATCATCCAAAAGAAAGAGAAAAAAAAAGAAAAAAAGAGAAAACTCTGTCCATTTCAGCTCTTAACCCCTCTTATAGTGTTCCAAACTTCAATATTCTTCTTTCTAAACACTTGTATACATATATACTACGACATATCAAATTTTAACCAGAGGAAACTGAGTTTTCAAGCTACAAAAGCAGTCTGAAGCCTTCTTTGCAGCACACTGTAAGATTTTTCAGATTTAAAACTTTCTCTTTGCTAATTATATATATATATATATATATATATATATATATATATATATATATATATATATATATATATATATATATATATATATACTCTCATAGATTAGTTATGCTCGAATCATCGATCCGTGACCTTTTCTCTTTAATCGAGCAGTTGAGCACTGGATCGATTATACGTGGCTTTTACTTGCTTTCGTATATATATATATATATATATATATATATATATATATATATATATATATATTAACTGTTTACTATGTTAAAGTATCAGTTTTAACTGTTCATTCAATATAAATCTATAATATTTAAACCTGTAGACTAGATTTATCTAAATCTAGCCATATCTAACTTTTAACTGGTTCAAAAGTTATAAAACTGGAACTGTTGAGGTAGAATGGCTAAGATTGATTTAAATCTAGTTTTCTTTCTAGTTTTTTTTTTGTAAATATTAAGTAACCGCGTGACCCTAGATCTATATCTAGAGGGAATGGGAAGCTTGGCTACGCGTAGGCAGGGATTTAACTGATGAATCCTTGGTTTTGCATCGTTTAGATTAAATATCTATTTTATTTCAGTATCCTCGTTATGCAGGCTATTAATATGATATTATGTGAGCCTAGGAGCCACGGGATCTAAGATCCAGCTAACGGATCTAGATCGGGTTCCCATGATGGACCTTTTTTTAGCTGTATAGTTAGCTTGTAAATCATATTTGTGGTGTTTGGACATCCTTCGATGGCTTTTATGCCCATAAGGAGCCCGACACTTATATGTATATTATTTTGTTGAATGCTTTGCATCTCGAGAATAAAATAAAAACAAGCCAAATACAAAATAAAATGGAAGTATCAAAGACCTTAATTACTATGTGAGCATAAGGGTTTGAAAATCTATTTTCAAAACATCATTTCTATGTATGTTGCTTAAAATTGAACTTTTATACAAATCAAACCTTTTGTATATAGGTGCAAACAAGGTATAGCACTACTTCCAAATAATACACTTAGGCCCAATTAACCACACACACACACACACTTCAAATAAATTAGGGAATTGAAAAGACGCGGTAACCGTGTTTTCACGAAAGTCGGGGGGTTCTTAACACCTCCCCCTCACTTAATCAAGCCCCCGAACTATATGAATCTCAGTTTCCAAGGTCGGTTAAACAAAATCCAATAATTGGGCCTTTATGTAAACCTTTTCAAATTCGGTTGAGTTGGTACAACCATTTCAAAACTACCAACTGGCGACTCTGAATTTTCAAATCGTCGACATTTTGTGTCGGACTCTTTTTAAACTCTCCCTTTCAAACGAAATTCAACACATAGAAAACATAAAGGGTAAGAAATCATAAAAAGAAGAATTCCAAAGAAAAAGGAAAATTTTTCAGACATCGATAAGTGGCGACTCTGCTGAGGGACAGTAGAGGGCTTAAGTCGTATTTCAAAAATTTCAAAAATCCCTTCTTATCTACTTGTGTGTGAATGCTGCATTTACATTGAGTGGATGTAAATAAATGCTTTATTTACCGCACTTTAGTGCCTCACACAATCTCTGCATGTTGTATTAGTGCTTCGCACAATGTCATCATTTCATACGGTGAAGACATGATGTATGTGAATGTATGTTGTGTGATTCCTCCACCAGGAGGCAAACCCGTCGGTATTTGATTACTTGACTCAACGGAGAATAATCCCGCGAGGCTCAGGAAAGGCACCAATCAGATCCGCTCCAACTGAAAGATCGGATTAACTTCCCATCCAGTAAATTGCGATGATCTGGGGACCTTCATATCGAAAAGCCGCGAGAGTAGCCTAAGATAAGTTAGCCTCTGATAAACCAAACATGATTGGGAGTCTCTTCATGCATTTCCCTTTCAATTACATGTAAATTTTGATTCAATCTAACTTACGATTCCATGTAAATATAAAAGAAAAATATGAATATACATTCCATTCCCTATCAAAACCTGTTATGCTATCCTGTCATCAAAACAACTGACATCTGTTTTGCAGGAAAACATTAAAAAACTCCTAAAACAGACACATTGCAAAACATACAGACTATTAATATTTACCAAGACTAAACTATATAATCTTTTTTCCTAACCTAAATGTACTCTTATTTCTCGAGAGGAGTTCGAGGTACTAAGAAATTAGATAGCAGAATTAGTTGTCTTTTTGAAAGAACAAAACAAACAGACTTAGGGTCAATAAATACCCACTCAAATAGAATCCTTTGCACAGGGAGGAGGCCAGGGTACTGATAAGAAAGAAAAGGAAGTACAAATACCTGAATCTCAAATCTATGTAAAACCCAACAAAACCCCTAAAATCACCAATCTTAAAGAAGATCGAGAAACTGGTGATATTCGAAAGAAAGTTCAACAAATGGAAGAAACCATTCGGTTAATCAAAGAGACTAGAGCATATGGAAGCGTGATTTATTCAGAACTTTGCATCTTTCTTGGGGTTCATTATCCAGACAAGTTCAAAACTCTTGATTTTGAAAAATATGACTGATTAGGAGACACTCATTTAAAAGTGTTCATTGGGGAACTTGGATCCTATGCCGAGGATGAAAAACTAAGAATGCAGTTATTTCAGAAGAGTCTAACTGGAGAGGCCAGAGCATGGTATAACAGATTGGACAATTCTAAAATTCATAGTTGGGAAGAACTAGCCCATGCTTTTCTAAACCAATACAATTTCCAATCACAAATGGCTCCAGATAGATATCAAATTACCAAAGTTAAAAAGCATAATACTGAGTCATTCAAAGAATATGCCCAAAGATGGAGACGTCTGGCTACTCAAGTAATCCCATCAATGATAGAAACTGAGATGGTAATGACCTTCATTAACATACAAGAAGCTCCGTTCTATGAGAGGGTCCTGACAGGCATAGGAAAACTGTAAGAACCGAGAATTTCAGGAATAAATAATTATTTTAATATAATAAGAAAATGAATATTTTTTTCTAAATATTGATGTGCTGTACGATGAGTAATTCGATTAGTGCAAAGTGAATTTACATGAGAAGTGTGAAATTGGCGTTGAGAATTGTGAAAAGCCTTGTGTGGCATAATGTGGAATGAGGAAATTCACTAAGTGAATTAAAAGAGAAATAGTTATTAAGAGGGTGATTAATTGTGTATAATTATGTGATAAATACATTCTTGAACTAGTAATATCACCACTATAGAAGTTAACTCATATCATGTAAAACTTGTGTGGTGGTAAAATTTGGAACTGGCTTGGAGCTAAACCATTTTAGCCTTTGTCGGGGACCCAAGGCACATTGCACCACCATACCTTGAGTGATACAAAATGCACAATTGCATGATAATGGTCAATCTGGGAAAATTGGTTTCTACTGTAGAAATGAAATGGAACATTAATGTAAGGTGTGACATGAATAAAATTGTATGATAAGAATGCATTCTAATGATATAAAGTATCAAGTGGTACAATAAAATCATAAGTGATTTTAATACAGAAATAATTAAATATCTATGTATTTCAGAAATTGGGAAAGGAAATACGTGTGTAAACTAGACAGTTAATATTAAATAATGTTATAATGTGGTTATGTGAGTAGTAAAATATAATTATGGAGATACCCAGATAATAATACCTAATTGTGTTATTTTATTACGTGTATTTAATGTACATGGATTATATGATGTGAGTATATAAATGATCCCTAAATTTTCCTAATATGGTAACAATTGTACATTAAAATTACATTTTGGGAATTATAGTAACTAAACAAAGCTTATTGCTCAGATTTGCTCTTGTCCCAAATTAAGTGACCCACTAGTACATAAATAGTGTGCTACTTCTCCATTGCGTAAAACTCAGCAAACCAAAAAGGCTAGAATAAATAGTGATGATGGCTAGACAATTGGTGGTTGGCCAACTCTTGGTTAACCATTGTTTCCTTCCAATACACCATGGATTCCAACTTCCGTGTAAACTCAAAATCCAGTTCATCCTTTCTTTATAAAAGGACAATTGCACTTTCATTTCCCATTACTGAGAAATTTGTCTACCAAATTCTAAATTTGAGAGTCCTAAGTTGCTGAGCAATTGAAGGAGTATAATCAGTGTGTTGGAGAATTTAATTAAGCTTCAAAAGGTATAAAATTCCTAACTTGTGTTCTTAGTTGAGTTTTGTCAAATTCTTGAAATTACTTGAATTTCTATGTCAATTAGCATGAGTTAGCATCCTATCATGTGTTTAGAAAGTATGTGTACATATATGGAACCTTTAATAATGGATTGGAACATGTTTAAAGTAGGAGAAATCGAAGTTGGTTGGTACTCTGCGAGCGAGCAAATTCTTTATACGGTTTAGGCGGCGAGGGCAATGCTACCAGCTTATACTAAGGTGCAACACAAGCTCAGCTTAGTAACCCGAACTAGTTTACATTTTCTATTATGCTTGGTTTTGCTGACTTGGTATTATAACTTATATATGTACCTGAACAGGAGTATAACATGATATATAAAGATTTCTTATGTAGTATGAAGTGTACATGATGTAGTGAGAGATTTGTAATAAAAACTTATAGTTTTGAAAACAAACTTTGATGTAATACTTGTCCTACAAGTTCTGAACTTAGTATTTTATACACATGATTGATTTCAAAATATAAATGAACATGATATAGTGTATATGGTATCTTTGTTCATGACCAAACTTGTTAGACCTTGTGTTAGAGAAGTTTTCAAGAAAAAGCTTGTTATGTTAAAGTTAATATACATGAATGCTACATGATGTAGGTTCTAATTTTGAAAAGATGTTAAACATAACTTAGTTACATATGATAAGAGTTTTAAAGTTGTCTTGTATGTGTTATATTCCATCATTTATGTTAAAATGATTTCAAAGGCAACATTGAACATGTTTTCAAACTTAAGTTGCATTAGATACAAGTACTTAGATTTTTAAAGATTATGATGTCATGTTTATGTTTATTATATCTCCAAACATGATTCATACGTGTTGGACATAATGATAACTAAATCAAACATGAGTTTAAAGCATGTTTCAAAGTGCTAAACGATGCTAAATATGAATTTATGATATGAACACTATGAGCATGTGTATTAACAGATTATGTGATCTCTATGTAGATACATGGCAAGAGTTGTAAACCATGATAATTACATGACCTTTTGATGTTTTGATGACATATAGATTGTAAGTTAAAACTTATGGCAATGAACTCAAGACTGATCATATGTGTGACGCCCCCAAAATAGGTCCACATGACCCATTCTGAGTCGCCAGATATCACACTATAAAAATTATTTACAAACTTCATTTATACAACTATTGAGCGTAAATGCAGAGAATCGACCACTACAGTTAAACTGTGAGTTTTAATACAAATGTATGTAACTCTCATGGTTCCTCGACCACAACCTTACAACATTACTTTACATAAAAGTACAGTCAAAAACTGTTTTAGAAATAAAAATTTTTGGGAAGTGCTCAAGGAAACCTTCGTACATGGGAGGCCATGCGTCAAGGTTATGATAGATATCATATGTCCACAAAATTATCCTTGGTTGACCCAATAGACCCCAAAGAAAAATAAGAAGATTACTATCATGTTCTTTTCAATGGTGAGTCTTCTCTTGACATATAACTATCTCCACTGTCTGTAATTGAAAATTATATTTCAACAAAACTCCAAGATCATATAGGTAGTGCTCGTAGATATACTCAGCAAGTGGATGTGCACAACCCTGTCTTATGATAACACGAGGTTGTATGTCATTAGACATCTTGTATGATAGTGGCAAAACACCCTTCCAAAGTTGGGTTCACCTCACCTATTTAGTTCACAAAATTAAATATCAAATGGACGTATACAATCGACACACTTATCTAAAGTTCTCAATAAAATTATTTCCATACTATTTAAGGAGAACCTCAATAGCTATAGACCACCGATTCTATTCTCCTGTTACCCCAAACGACCAAATACTACACTCTTATTACGAAAGGAATTTTGAAGCAAAAAAGGGTGAGCCACAACTAGCTCGATAAAGAATATCATGACTAAAGATAATTTACATCATCAATAGCCTTCATCGATAATAAATAGAGATTTAGAACATATGGTAGATGATAAAACTTTTTCAACCATAGTTGCGGTGGACGAAGCAATCCATTAGAAGAGTTAAATAGACCATCAGATCTATTATCTTCTCCATGTTAAAAGTCCACCAATAATGTTTTATCCCTGTAACATCAATCAACAATTCTTGTCCACAATCATATGAATAACTTATAATCATAATTGTGATTCTAAATTTCTCTTCGTACCCAGGATGAAGATAATTTTCATCACCTATCTTCACCTGAAACATCAAAAATCATGGTTATACCAATTCACAATTCCTGCTCATAATCATACTAATAAATTCATCTTTGCACTACGACCAAAGATATTCATTAACAATTCATCTTTGCACTACATGCCAAAGACATACAACTGTATTTTAGAAGAGTCAAGTAGAGCATGATATCTACTATCTTTTACGAATTAAAAGTGTATAATCAATATTTTATAATGAGACTCGACAATAAATAATCCACATCAACGAATCATCCACCTTTTCTGACCAAGGATATTCATGTAATCATCAATGGTCATGATTATAGCGAATAATCCCTGGTTATAATCATACCAATAACTGTCCATCAATGCACTACGGGCCAATGAGGACTTTTACCACATCATCTATAACATTACGGGTCATGATTATACAAGAATGATCCACGGTCATAATCATACCAATAAAGCGGTTCATCTATGCACATAAGCCAAAGATACTCATCAATCAATAGTTCATCTTTACACGTAAGCCAAAGATATACAACTGTAAAACCAATAATTAACAGTCCATCTTTGCACGTAAGCCAAAGATATACAATTGTAAAACCAATAATCAAGAGTCCATCTTTGCACGTAAGCCAAAGATATACAACTGTAAAACCAATAATCAATAATCCATCTTTGCACGTAAGCCAAAGATACTCATCAATCAATAGTTCATCTTTGCATGTAAGCCAAAGATATACAACTGTAAAACTAATAATCAACAGTCCATCTTTGCACGTAAGCCAAAGATATACAACTATTAAAACCAATAATCAACAGTCCATCTTTGCACGTAAGCCAAAGATGACTTTCATCATAATATAAGCATGAGGATGATGACAATGATATAAGCATTAATCAAACGAAATCAAGGATAAATATTAAAGACTTTAAATTTATCCAGTGTTTAAAAATATCCAAATTTTCAACATGATACTGCTTTGTGGAGTAAAATTCAAGAATAATATTCATGTACCAAAACCAATTTGGACAGAAAAGAAATATATTTTTTGGGTAAATAGTACCCCGTAATAGTACCCTATGAATAGTACTTCGGGAATAGTACCTCGTGAATAGTACCCCAGCATGAAAAGTATCCCAAATACCCGAGTGAATAATATTTGGGTGAATAGTAATTTGAGTGAATAGTAACCCATGACTAGTAACTCGTGAATAGTACTCCGACACAAAAAGTGCCTCGAATACCCGAGTGAATAATACTAGAGTGAATAGTAACCGGATGAATATTAACCCGTGAATAGTAACTAGTAAAAAAAATACCAAAGAAAATGATATTCCATGATGAGTACAAAAGAAATGATATCTCATACGAGTATAATAGATTATCTGAAAAGCGCAAATGAATTTTCACCGCCATGCAGTAATCCACGTAGGCAGATCATTTCCACAATTTAATAAGGAATGAATACAAAGGATCATTCACCATGCATGCGATAATCCACATAGCAAGTTATTCCAATGAGAATAATAAAGAATGGAATAATGAAGAATTCACCATGCATGCGATAGGCCAGCATTGCAGACGGAGTTATTCAAACAGAATAATAAAGAATGGAACCCGGTCATGCGTAATCCGCATGCAGACATGATATTCCAACAAAATAATAAAGAATGGAACAGTGTCATGCGTAATCCGCACATCTGAGGATATTCAATAGAATAATAAAGAATGGAACGAGGTCATGCGTAATCACGCAGATGAGGATATTCCAACAGAATAATAAAGAATGGAATAATGAGAAGAATTTCACCATGTATGCGATTGCCGTGTATCTGAGTTATTCAATAGAATAATAAGGAATGGAATAACAATAGCTCTCTTCATGAATACGAGAAAGAAATAATACCCCTTACTATAATAGTAATATCCCTTACCTCGGAAGAAAATTTGGATCTTTGGAATAGTAAAGTAGCAGACTTTGCTTCTTCTTTCTCTCTATAGCTTCTCTCTCTATAATTTCTCTATAATAATTGCTCTTGTGAGACTTAGTGAGTTGGTGAAAAATAATGAAGGAATGAGCTTCTATTTATAGGAAAATATAGTTTCCATAATTGCACATTTTGGGGCTCAAAATATTACAGTACAATACCCTCATCTTTCCCTTCATTTTTAATTTAGTCATGCAAGTATTATCAAACTTGCACCACCTCCCCTAATAGTAAATTATGTGAATCAATAGTAAATCATGTGACTCAATAGTTCTAAACATGTGAAAAAATTAATTATAGTATAGTACCTTCAACTATACCTCCATTTTTAACTTAGTCATGCAAGTATTATCAAACTTGCACCAACTCCCCTAATAGTAAATCATGTGAATCAATAGTACACACATGTGAACACATAGTTATAAGCATGTGAATTAATAGCAATTAATTGCTCATTTATCCGGTTAATTACCCGATTAGTCAATATAACCTCCAGACATCAATTATTATCGAAATAAATGTCGATTTTCATTAACACTAATAATTCCAACACAATGGAACTATCAATTTCATCTTTAATCAACACGAAGTTATTCATCATTAATATTATAATTCACAATATTTAACAACCAGGTCGTTCCCAGGAAAGAAGGGGCTTTTCGATAAGGATTTCTCCTTATTGGCGCGCAATTAGGTGACCAAACCTCTCCTTGATAGAACTTCTAGACATTGTCAATATTGCAAATAATAATATGAATAACTTTGCCGTCTCAATTATTGATTTAATAATATAACATATTATCTGAGATGATCTTGTGACAATAATTGAATCAATAATATGAGAGATATGATCACGACAATTCTTTGTAGTAATAATTGAGTATAACTGAGTGACTTCTTACGTAAGAATCAATAATCAATACCGTGTGCTACTATGCAACCACGCGTATTACTGTATTTTTACTACCGGGTAGTTCAACAGTTTTAACTGTAACACGTTCGCCATTATTTTTAATAAAAGATAAATATGTCATTTTCTAAATACGACAATACTTTTGTTGAGGGGTTGACCAATGATTATGCCGTCGAACGAATATTCTCTGTGAAAATTAATATTCACCGACCAATCGAATATTCCCCAACACAACGAATAACAACTTGCTTACTTTGTAAAATTTTCAAATATCACCCTTAACTTTAACCCTTTCTCAATTTAACCATTTACTAAATAACATAATAATTATAAGAAAATTGAATACTTTCATTTCATAAAATTTGGGGTCTCACAATATGCTTATGTGAGAACCTCTAACATGTATGTATGTTAAAATATAAGTGCATAGGTATGTTAGAGTTGTACAAAAATAGGAAGTGCAAAGCTTATCCACGGCTTCGGCGGAAGGCCAGTAGTATTTGCTGGCAGATCCCTAAGCTTTAGACGAGGGCACAAATCGCCATCCAATGAGTCGTGAATAGTTTCTATTTTTGATCTGAAGTTCAAAGTATGCTTATATGATTACATTAACTTGTATTATATGACCAATATGCTATATAATGTGTTAAGATGCATGCTAGGTGATAGAGATGAATATTAATGAGAAGTTATGATGTTAAGTCCAAAATAAGGTTTACAAGCTATAAAGAAATGGTTTGAAAAATACATTGTTTGACCTTGTGATCTGATTTGTGCTATGTGATGTAGTATGTATAAAGTTATAACTAAATTAGACATTTATATGTATGATTGAACTTACATATATGAGTTTATATAACTAATAAATATCCTATACGTGTGAATATATTATGATAGGATTCGAATGCTTGAGGCAAGTTTCCTAACTTACACAACTTTGAATAGTGTGCAAGTTGCTAAACTTCACCTGTGTTTTTGTGAAAGTTTCCTATCCTTCTCATATTGTATTGAGCAGGTTGTTGTTGAATTGAAAGTTATTCATTTAAGCTTGAACTTTATTTCTAAGCATGATATTAAGTGGTTTTAATTACTTTACAATAATTCTACATCGATATTATGGATATTCGCACTTAGTGCACTCAAGTTCGTACAGTTTTGGACTTGTACATCATTTAATGTTCTATAATTCTTGAACTGTGTCAGATAAAGTCTGAACCTTTGTTCGGTCAGACAAATGTATGAAGTTTTATAAAAGCTATCCAAACCAATTGATGGTAAGGATTCTTAGACTGAAAGAACACCTCTTTTATGATAAGGGAGAACCCCAAGTATCTATTATAACATACAAAGAACAGATTTAAATGTTATGCATATTCATGGTGTACGCGAGGCTGATCCCCTCAAGTACTTATTCTGTAGCCAGTGACCAAAAGATCAATCAGCTATTGATTCCATTGGAGTTTTATAGTTCAAAGTCTACTTGACTATCAATTATTCTAAAAGAAATCATTATCTTTACTTCTAATATTCATATTGTTGAATCCTTTAGATATTCATATTGTTGAATTCATTGTCAGATATTTTCCATTCATCATGATATATCCTTATTGTTGTATTTAAACTTGCTGAGCAAACTTGTTGCTCATCCTTGCTATATCATGAATTATATTATAGCTAAGCCTGAGACCTCAGGAAATGACAAGGGTAAAGGAAAGATGTAAGATAGTTGCGAGGAACAGACTTTACCTTATGCCTAGTTTAAACTACTGTTATGTAATATGAACCCTAACGATTATTTTAGGGTATGTTTGTAAGATTGTATTAAGGTTATCGAATCTTGGGACTAGTAACACCTTTTGAACGAATGATGTACTTTTATTATATTCCGCATTTTAGTTATCGTATGTTGTTTAAAGGTGGATATATGTATTTTATCATGATGACCGGACCGGGGTCAGAGGACCCGGATTCGGGGGTGTCACAAAAACCATTCTCAGAAATGATTAAACACGGAGAAATGGCTGAGATATAGGGTTAAAGTCTGGGAAGATTAAAGACCTCACTACTTTAGAAGTTGTGGCTAAGCACATTCAAGCTGGAAATTATGGGAATAACCCTCGGAGGGTTCATTAAAAGAAAGAAGAAGATGTATCCTTGGTGCTACAAGGACAAACTCAGATAGGCAATCAAAACTTGACCATTCTATGGAAAAATTATTCCCCTTTTCAAGCATTTGCATAATCCTCAAATCCTCCATTGTAAAAAGTTGGAGAGGTCAGACATCAAATAGTTTTCTCACCCTTAGGGGACTCATTAGAGAATATACTCAAGCTTCTGATAGCACAGAAGAAAATTATCCAATTCCTTCCTTCAGCCAATCCAAGTAAAAGGAATTTTGATACAAGCAATAAATGTGCTTATCATTCTGGAGCTCCAGGTAATGATACCTAAGATTGTAAGTCTCTCAAACACAAAGGCCAGGATCTGATAGACAGTGGTGTGATCGTGGTAACTAAACCAAAGCATCCACATGTGCAAGATAATCCTCTACCTCAACACAAAGAAGAGAATGTCAACATGATCTGTAGAGGGAGTGGAGAAAGTTCTAATTACCTCAAATATGTAGGTGATTCTCCCCAAACTAGCAAAGATAATTTTGATAAGTGGGATTACTCGGAATTCTAATTTATGATAGAACAAAAAATGAAGTCTATCAAAGAACGAGTTGATTAACTGGTAGAACTGGTGATACATCAACACCAAGTAACTCGACAGCTGATCAGTCAAGGGTATACAAGTCTCCTCTCTATTATCACAAGGAATCAACAACTAGTCCAAGAGAATGAAACTTTGGAAGAAAAACTTACAAGGAAAGAAAGATTCCAGGCTCGTCGGGACTATAGAGACCAAAGGAAGTTCACTCCTTTGGGTCAACCAATGGAGGAGATTTTGCAGATGTTGATCAATGAAGGGAAGATCACAACACTGTTACCCCCAATCAATCCATGTTCCAAGAGGTTTGATGCTATCGGGGTCTGTCAATAGCACTCCAATACTCGGGGTTATAGCACTAAAAGTTGCTGGGCACTTCGTCATCTAAGCCAGAATATGATTAACAATGGTGACCTGTAAATGGAAAATAATGATACTATATTACCTGAAGAAGAGAAGATATTTCCTCTAGGAACACAGAGATGGAGGGAAGTTATAGCAGTTATATCTTCTGAAGGAGACTTATTTGCAACACCTCTTGCAATCCAAGGAATAAAGGTCAAAGGAGTAAAGAACCCTTTGAAGGTGTCTGCACCAGATCCATTGGTGTTGCCATTCAGGCAGCAGTATCCCATTATCAGCCTGAAAAGAGTCCCATGGAACTATGGGGAGGATGAGGGATCAACTTCAAATTAAACTACTGCTATATTAAAGCAAAACCCGCTGTATCTACCTCAACGAGTAATGAAGTCAGTCATCAAATCCAACGGGAAAGTGCCTGAGGAGAAAGTCGAAGAATTCTTCCGCAAGATGGGGCTTAATGAAGCCAAAATGGTGCAAAAATTGAAAGAAGCACCTTGACAGATATTCATTCTGGACTTGGTATTGTCCTCTAAAGATCATCGTAAGGTCTTAGCGAAAGTACTGGAAGAGGCTCACCTGCCAAAGACGGTGGACACTGAAAAGTTTTCTCATTTGGTAGATCACATTTTCAACAATAATGTGATATCTTTTACTGATGATGACATACCACCCGAAGGGACGGGTCATTGCAAGTCATTGCATATAGCATTAATATCTTCAGGATATGTGGTCAGAGGTGTGTTGATAGATGGATGATCTTCCTTGAACATCTGTCCATATGCCACATTGGAAAAAATGAAGATCAATCCCAATCGAATCCGAAGCAGCCATATAGTAATAAGAGCCTTCGATAGATCTCGATGAAATTCTGTAGGAGAAATTAAACTGCCTATGGAGATCGGTACACATACCTTTTACATATCCTTTCAAGTGATAAACATCGCCATAGGATATAATTTGCTATTGGGAAGGCTATGGATCCATATGGCAGGAGTAATTCCATATACCCTTCATTAACAGGTCAAATATATCATCAACGGTAATCTGGTAACTGTCAATACCGAAGCAGAATATCCTGTCCATATGCAAAGCGATCCTGTAATTAGTCTCAATGAAGGAGTTAAGCTTGTCAGTTGTCAAGCCCTTGAGGTGAGCAACACTCAATATCAACCTATCAGAGCCCCAACTTTAAAGCCCAGAGTTTCCACCGAAGTAATGTCGGCTAGTTAAGAAATTATATCCTTGGGTTTCCAGCCTGGACAAGGGTTATGGAAGAGTTAGCAAGGAATCAGAAGTCTAGTTCAAATTCCTAGCCAAACAAGGAAGGTTGGATTAGGCTATTCCTCTTGATTAGATTATCGTAATCCGCACAAACATCCACCGGTTCCTTCCTCTACCATTCTGCTACCTAATCTTATAGATCCAAGATTTGTAAAGCATATGAGGAAAATTCCTATTTCTGTGGCGAGTATACTAATTCCCAGGGCCAAGCCAGCTAGCGGAAAAGAAGTCCTAATTTCGGATCAAGAAAGCAAGAAAAAGAATCAGAGACTCAAACAAGAAGTGCAAAACAGGTTATCAAAGATGTACTTTCTGGTGCATACTGAGGGTATAAATGAGGATATCCCAGATGATGACTATTCAAAAGATCAAATCCTGACCCCTCGCATAAATAGGGTTAAGAAGAACCGATCAAAGGAAAATACTAACCCTGAGATGAATTCAGTCATGATCATCATCAAAGAGGAGGAGGACATCAACTATCCCTTTATCACAGCTGTCCACAAAGACTTGATCCTAGGAAATTAGAGCAGCACTCCTTGTATCTGCCGAAAAGGATAAAAAGGGTAGAAAGTACATCTGCCCTAAAGTGTAGATATTATTAACTACTTACTTTTATTGCATAGTACTAGCAGTTACTTTTGTCATGCTTTTGTTAACACTCTGTGTGATCAAATAATCTCATATATTATGTGAAAGCATTTTATTTTCAGGATTCCAGAGTTGGGTTTTTCTAGACTTGCTAATGGAATGCCAAATCTCCATAATGACTACAACTTTGATGTAGAGTTGGACTTTGACTTGATGGGGATTGAGCAAGAAGAGATAGAAGACTATGAGGTTCCTGAGGAGATCAAAGAATGAGTCTAAGCCCAGAGGGAAGATACAAGTATGTGTGGATTACCGGGATTTGAACAAAGCTTGTCTCAAAGATAATTTCTTAATACCTTTTATCCATATACTAATAGACAACATGGCTCAGTATGACATGTATTCTTTTGTTGACTGCTTCGCTGGGTACCATCAGATCATGGTTGCTGAAGAAGACATGGAGAAAATAGCCTTCATCACTCCTTGGGGAACCTTTTGTTATAGACGTTTATCTTTTGGCGTTATCAATGCCGGTGCCACCTATCAACGAGCCATGATGACCCTTTTCCATGATTTGATGCATAAAGAGATAGAGGTCTATGTGGATGACATCATCATAAAATCCCGGAATGAAGATGACCATATCGACCATCTCAAAAAGCTTTTCAACTAATTATGCAAATACAACTTGAAGCTGAATTCGGCCAAGTGTGCCTTCGGTGTCAAGTCAGGCAAGTTACTGGGATTTCTAGTAAACCACAAAGGCATTGAACTGGATCTCGCCAAAATTGAAGCAATCATCGAGATGCCCTTGCCCCAAATAGAAAAGGAAATACGGGGATTTCTGGGGAGAATCAACTTCATAAGCAGATTCATCTCTCAACTCACAGTAACGTGTGAGCCCATCTTCAAGTTATTAAGGAAAAATTCCTCCATGAAGTGGAATGAAGAGTGTTAAAAAGCCTTCCTTTCCATCAAAAAGCAATTGGTCAAAGCTCCCGTCTTGGTACCTCCAAGGGACAATGTTCCCATTTTATGTACATGTCAGTCAATGACAATGCTATGGGCTGCATGCCGGGACAAAAAGACGATAGAGGCAAGGAAAGAGCTATCTATTACCTCAGCAAAAGATTCAGCAGCGGCGAGCAAAAGTATACTTTGATTGAAAAGACCTGTTATGCATTAGCGTGGGTCGCCATGAGATTACAACACTATCTTCATGGGGGCACAACCTATCTCATATCCCGCATGGATCCATTGAAGTACGTATTCAACAAACCTATGTTGAATTGTCGACTGTCCAAATGGCAGTTGATCCTCCAACAATTTGACATCATCTACGTGACTCAAAAGTCCATCAAAGTTCATGGAATTGCGAATCAATTGGACGAAGCGCCAACGGGGAAGTTCGAACCCTTAGAAACGTATTTCTTGGATGAAAGAATAATAACAATTCAACAAATCCATTAGGAAAATATAGTCCAATCTTGGAAATTGTATTTTAATGGAGCCGTAAACATTGAAGGTGCCAAAGCAGGGGCAATTCTGGTATCTATTATGGGAGAACAGTATCCTATGGATATCAAATTGCAGTTTGTCAACACCAACAACACAGCTGAGTATGAAGGCTGTATAATGGTTAGCTGTCTTTGGGGATTTCAAGCTGGTCATCAAGCAAACCACTGGGACACATCACACCAAAGAATTGCATTTGCTGCCTTACCATCGGCAGGTTATCAAGATGGCTATGGAAATATCCTTCATCTATATCCCTCGAAATAGTAATGATTTTGCGGATGCACTAGCAACCCTGGCTTCCTTAATCAACATATCTGAAAGGGGAGGAATCCCATATATCAAATTTGGAAGCCGGAAGGCACCAACCTATGGAAATTACATTGGAAAAGTATCCGATGAATTGCCTCCCATCAAACAGCCTTGGTATCGTGACATACAAGAATATCTTCGATATGGATCTACACCCGCTAGGGAAAGTCAAGATGAAAGAAAGCGGATCCATAAAATAGCCATGAAATTCTATTTGAGCAGAGACGCACTTTACAAAAGGGATGCGGGAATAGGCATTCTAAGATGTCTAGACAAAGACCAAGCCCAAAGACTCATGGATGAAGTCCATGGTGGAGTATGTGGTCCATACATGAGCGGTCCTTTACTTTCCAAGAAGATATTAAAAATGAGACATTATTGGATTTCTCTCAAAGCCGGCTGTTACGATCATGTCAGGAGATGCTATCAATGCCAAATTCATGGAAATGTAATCCACACTCCTCCAAATGAACTACACAATATGAGTTCACCATGACCCTTTTCAATGTGGGGAATGGACATGATTCGGCCAATAGAACCCAAAGCCAGTAATGGTCATCGATTTATCTTCACTATAATCGATTACTTCACCAAATGGGTAAAAGCGGCCTCTTTTCCCAAAGTCACCAAAGAGGTAATCATTTGTTTCATCAGAAACAATATCATCTGTCGATATGGATAACCAGAGGTGATCGTATCGGACAATGCCAAGAATCTAAACAATTAGATGATGGGGGAATTATGCAACAAATTCCACATCAAACATCTTAACTCCATCATTTATCGTCTCAAGATGAATGGTGCTGTTGAAGCAGCCAATAAGAACATCAAAAAGATCATGCAAAAGATGTCCGTTAATCACAAAGGATGGCCTAACTTATTGCCTCTGACTCTGCTAGCCTACAGAACGTTAATGCACATTTCTACTGAGGCTACCCCCTACTCATTGGTCTATGGCATGGAAGCAATACTCCCCATAGAAGTAGAAATAGAGTCATTAAGAGTGTTAATAGATGCTCAAATAAAGGAGGACCAATGGTTATAAGATTGGTACCACCAGTTATCTCTTATAGATGAAAAGAGGGCTGGAGCTATCTCTCATGCTCAATTATATCAGCAAAGGATTTCTCGGTAATATAACAAGAAAGTCCGGCTCTGACAATTTAAAGAAAATGACTTGGTATTAGAGAAAGTCCTTGCTAATTAAGATTAATCTAAAGGAAAGTTCACCTCGAACTGGGAAGGCCCTTTCATTGTCAAGGAAGTGTTGACGGGAGGAGCCCTCAGACTGCAAGAAATGGATGGCAAAGAATTTCCCCAGCTTATCAATTTAGACACCGTGAAAAGGTATTATGTCTGAAATCACCTGCAAACCAACATTCTGGTTCTAAAAATAAATAAATAAAATAAAATCAATCAAGTTAATTCAGGTTTTCACTACAATGCCTAAACTACGAAAGACCTGATCTCCCCTCATCAATGGGAGTACATAGGCAGCTAACTATGCTGCGGTCTAACCGCTAAAAAAATCATAAAACCCTCTAATGATTCAACAATCACAACATACAACTCTTCAACAGCTCAAGCCAGAGTCAGAACTATGAAAGGCCTGATCTCCCCTCATCAATGGGAATACGTAGACAGCCATCTATGGTGTGGTCAAATCAAAGAAAAACCCAAATAAACACTTCTCAAACCGTTAAGCTCATCAAGCTTGAACTACAAAAGACCTGATCTCCCCTCACTAATGGGATTACGTAGGTAACCATCTATGGTGTGGTCAAACCAAAGTAAAAACCCAAAAAAACCCAAACAAACACTTCTCAAAACCATTCAAGCCAAGTCTTAACTACGTAAGACCTAATCTCTCATCTAGGGGAGTACGTAAACAACCATCTATGGTGTGGTCGAACCCTCAAGAGGAAAGTCAAACCCTTTACTTAAACCTTAACCACATCAAAGACCAGTTCCAAGACACCAAAAAACTGGTACACCATAAAAGCCCAAAGATCAACAACTCATTCTGAAAGATCTTAGGACAACTCAATGTCAATCCATCAAGGAGAAGTTCGGGACACATTAAGATAGCAAGTCATAAAGACAATGGCAACTATCAAGCAAGTGATAAAACATATCTAAAAAGGAAGTGAATCAAAATATATTTTCTTGCCATATAATACTGTTTGATATATATAATGTATCCTATGCATAACAAAAATGGCCAGCCTAGTCTATGTAGGAAAATGAAAGCTAGTCTATAAACCCGTAGATAAATAGGTCAGCAAGTCCAACATGGCGTCCCTCTCAGAAGATGGAGGCAAAGCTATAAGTTCCTGCCCTAAGGTATCCATGCGAACCAGAAGATCTATAGCCACCTACATAGTGCTACCATGATCATGTATGAATGCACTCATATCTGCTACAATGCTAGTCGTGTGGGATCTAAGTGCAATACTATCAGCAGTGGAAGCGTCTCGGGCAACAAAAGCAGCATCCCGAGTCACTCGAGCCTCATCCAGCTCAACAAAAGCGGCATCCTGGGTAGCTCAAGCGCCATTTCTCGCTGTAAAAATAACATCTCTACCAGAAAGAGCAGTCAACATTAGAGCCCTAGACTGATCTCTCTTAAATGTCATCAGATATAGCCTCTGCTCCAAATACTCTACAGAAGGTGAAGTCGTAGAAGTGGGAATAATTAGGGAATCATCGACCAGAGCTGCTATCAACCAACAAATAGCTCATCCTTAATAGGAGAATCAAGGTCCTCCATAGGTTCCTCATCTTCAAAATCAATACTTGGCTTTGAGTGAACAACCACAACTGATGCAATATCTGCCTCCAGCCATATAGAATACTCTAAAGAGCGATCCAGATGACTAGTCAAAAAATCAATCCTTTCTCGACGAGTCCAATAATCATAAATCATGGTCAAGTCATCTACTGACAAAAGCCGAGCTGACAGTCGTTGACCCAATGCCCCGTCAAAGGGGTGAATATCCTGAAACTGATCAAACTGTCCCATGATAGCCATTGGATGATACGTGGTCACCCCTCTCAAACCAGCTAGGGGTAGATAGTCCATGCCAACTGCATGAGTAATAAAGCTATAAGGAGAGCTGAGTCCTAAATAAGGCAAGATAGCAAATGGATCCTCAATCCCTGTTAGAAATGCCAACTAGGATGCTGTATTTGTACACTTAGTCGGCTGAAAGGAATCAGAAATGGCTATCTCATAAGTAAAGCAGTACCTATGACATCTAAAGGTGCCAATTGGTCTCAAATGTGTCATAAACCACACATATAACAAGATAACACTATCTCTAAAAAACCCACAGGATAGGTATGGCAAAATGTGTTCGACCTCAAGATCTCTGCCAATATCATGGGCAAGATGGTGCAACCCTCCCTGAGAGCACGGACTACCATAATTAGGCCAATATCTAGATGGTCCAAATATAACGGCATGTACAAATAGGCCACGATGCACATCAATAGGATATCTACACGGGTAACATGCCACTCACCCTCGATAATGGTGAAATCCCATAAATGTCTTAGATAGCTATTTTTTACCCCTCAGCTACCCTAGCGACTACAAACGCTTTTTCTATTTCCTTAACCCAAGTTTGGGCTTCTATCGGGTCAGTGGTACCTTTAAATTCTGGCGGTCCTACAGCCTTAAAATCTTTAAAGTTCGCAAATCAATTATCTGGCTAATTTCCCACGGCTGGCATTCCATTCTGCATGACTTGAGCTACCATGTTCACGAAATTCTGCATCAGGTCTGGTTGTTGTCCTCCAGCATTGTTGCAGATTCTTCTGCCCTTTGGTTTTGAGTTCGACGTCTTGGCGGCATTATCTGGTTAAATTATACATTATTAACTTACATTTTAAACCTTATCGTATAAGTTTAATATTTCAAACTTATTCGATTAATCAAACATAGATTCATATTCATTCCACTATTTCATAGTACATATCATAACACATACTGCTTTAAACATCCGATATCCCTTTGTGACCACCAAAGTCGGGATTTGCTACCACAACTTATACAAAGGTGAAAATATTACACCGACATAATTATTTTAGAACACACATATTCAAACAGTACTTATACTACTTATTCACTACGCCTTTTCCTAATCCTGGACAACCTTTTGCTCGATGACCTTCTAATCCACAAATAAAACATGTGCCTTGCTTTGGATTGGGACAAAGAGGAGAGATATGTCCCTTATGTTCACAATTGTAACATATCTTTTTCCCTTTCCTGCATACTCCTTCATGTTTCTTGCTACAGTTTGTACACTTTTCTATTTTGTTAGCATCCTCTTGATTATTATCGGAATTTCCTAAGTCGCGATCTTTCATCTTTCTTTTCCCCTTCTTACTCGGAGCTGCACACGATATGTTGCTTTTGGCTCCCATCTGATTAATTTGGATTTTAAGCTTATCTTGTTCTTCCATCATTTCGATTAATGCCTTTCACAATTGACTATTTAGTAGCTTTTCTATTTCCCACAACCTTTCCAGAGAAGAAACCTTGTTCCTCAGATTCTTCACTTCGGTTGATGCTTGATAAGCTCCAACTTTGGTGTCCGAATCACTATCTGTTAGTTCTACCATTTATGGATCCGGTACTATATTTTCCAAAATGATCACCTCCTCAAGGTTACCTTCAACGTGAGCCTCTATTTCAGCTATTGGCTTTGATATTGGCTCGGTTATGGAGATTGGCTCCTTATTTACGATCTGAGGGTGTCCTAATCCTTTTCCTCTTGACATCTACACATAATTATCTAGATTAGTATATAATATATACACACAACAAATAATAATTTTATATAAGTTATCTTTTATTTGGTTTGACGATGAATTTATTCAATTCATCTCTTTTTAAACTCTACATAAGTTATTTATATTTTTTTTCAATGTTTCCCTTTGCCCTAAGGTTATAGCCTAAGGTCTACCCCCACCTAAGGTTTCTAACCCTAAAGCTCTGATACTAACCTATGACGCCCCTAAATTCAGGTGCTTGAAACCTGAATTCAGTGCTTCACGATACCATTTCTTTGAGCGGAATAATAATCATAATGTCATAAATATCAAACTTAATTTATATATTAGAGTTGTCTAAATCCCAGGTACGCGACCTTTAAAACATTTCATTACATGATAGATAATAAATATCATCATCTTATTTAAGCCTAGCTATTACATAAGATAACACAAACTTATTCTGTCAGCTTTCCTCTCCCTTTGTTCTTGGAAGAGCCCTCTGGTTGATCATACTTAACTGAAAACATTTAAATTAAGCAAGAATGAGCATTTGAGTTCCCAGCAAGTAATAGCAAACATCAAGAAAAATATTAGCTAAAAGGATTAAATATTTTCTTTGAATGACACTTCTACAACGAAGCAATAGTTGTGAAGTAAAGTGAAGCAACACTAAACAACATAACAATTCTATTTTAAATTTTGAAACTATGTACTGACTATAAATGGAGAGCAGTCGACAGACTATGAACTTTGTTTTCAATTCTTGAAAAGGTTTAACAGAACTTCATCTGTAAACCGTCATAACTTCTGTGCACGGGGTGATCACCTGCATTATGCCTGTATTGATCAATACTACATACCAGAACGATATTCTTGTTCATCTTATTCGCCTTAGGCGCATAAAGTTTCCCATGTTCGGGATGTTCATACTTAGTCGGGAATCCGAACCAAAACAATTTGGTTGGATATTAATAAGGTTCTATCATGTTCAACAATATTTTTAAATCTGTGTCTAGCCGAGTCAAATAGCTTAGACGACTTTTAATTAAATTATACATATTGGAAATCAACAAGTATGTATTAACATGTATAATAATTATCCAAGTGAGGACACTTGTATAACCACACTTAGAAATTAACGAACATAATATACATATCTGAATCTTATAATAATACTGTACTGATAAACAATGAACGAATAAAGTTCGAGAACTTGCACAATGTAAAGGATAGTTCAGATACTTGCACAATGTAATTTGAGTACGGTTAGGAAACTTGCACAATATAATTTGAGTACGGTTAGTAAACTTGCTTACGATATCCATTGAATAAAGTAATGCAAGAGTTTAGGATACTTGCACAATAAAAGTAGGGTTCGGATACTTGCCTCAAGCGTAGTTTACCAAAGTAAAGCTTAATATCAATCCAATGCACTATGATATCCTATTCATGTATAATCACATTAGTTATACAAGTTCAACATGTACACCTATTATCTTAATTTACTATCATACACAAGTGAAATTTATCAATGCTAACATATAGTGCTAGTCTTCTAGTCGCATAATCTTATACGTATGTCATCATATGAAAATTAGTTTATAATACACCATGTCATAGTTGAAATCACAATTTGACTTTAAAGTGGTAAACACTTATTCATCATAGGATCTTATCAACAACATGCTTATTAACACATGAATACTACACTGGACATGTATTACAGATTAGAGTAACAACTTAGGCATTTATGAAACCACAAAACAACTACAGAAATCTTATCCTACTGTAGGGTGGCGCGGCCGTGCTGGATTTGAACTAAAGAGTGGTGCGGCCGCGCTGCTCCTTGTTCAAACCAAAACATGGCTGCTCCTGCAGAAGGTTAGTGCACACTCGACTTTCACGTACATAAATAATCATGCAAAACACACATGTTAGTATGTGGATAACCAGGTTTAACCTCATATCATAGCATTATCATAGGTCACCATCTATTCTCATTTAATCAAGACTCTAAGTGTTAAATTCATAATATTTCTTACGTTTGATCGTTGAACACATACCATATGCTCCATAGGTCTCAACAACTCATGTTTGCATTAGATTAGTCATGTAGTTCATGTCATGAAATTTTACACCGTTTAGACTTGTCATATTCCCCTTTTATCATGCACATGTCTAGTTAGGCATCCATGGTAATTACATTTATATGCATGACCCACTTAATCATGACGTCTCACATACACAAGTTAAACCACATAAGCATGCTCACAAATCTTAACTCAAAGCGTACATAGAGTTTATCAAGTTTGTTTTCAAAACTTTAAGTTTCCATTAGTAAAACTTATTCAAGCATGTAAGGTAAGTTCACATATTCTATAAAATGCTTCCATAACCACATAATAGGTCACATAGGTATGTTTTGAAGTTCAAAACTTAGTTTATGCATAGTTCATATACACATAGCTAATATAGTCTTTACTTGCACTTTTTCTTTTAATTCATGCTTGACTACATCATACCCTCACCAACAAGGTAACTAACATATTGGTCACATTTTAATGTATATCAAAACTCGATACGTTGGCACATAAAGTCAGGACATATTTTTGAAAAAGGTTTATCAAAACTAGTTTTCAACTCTTTAAGTCCTCTTTGAATAATCAAACTAAAATCAACTAACATAGCTTACTATATACATAGAAATCTCAGTCCATATGTGCAGGTTATTTATATGCATGAACTAATTAATATAGCATACTCAGACCAAGACAGAATCACAAAAATCAAGACACAAGATGGCGACCCAGTAGCAAGAAATACATGCATCATGTATTATAGAAGTGGTATGCAAGGCGCCCACTTTGATCGTAACAAAAATTAAGGACTCTGTTTCAGCAGAGTTCCAACATAACCAACATCAAACCTATACCCAGATCATCTACACTCCTCCTAAACATGTATACAAGCTCAGATAACACAATGGCATGCTATTTTACATCAATTATCAGAGATTGCATGAGAATTTCAAGAATTTAAGCTCAAGAACACAAAAGTAGAATTTATACCTCCTTAAGCTTGAATTGAACTCCACACACACTGAGTATGCTTCTATAATTGCTCAACTACTTGAAACTCTCAACTTATAATTATCAGACAAATTTCAAGTAACACCAACTGAGAATTGAGTTTGCTATTTATAGAAGAAGTTTGGACTGGACATTTGTTTTACACTAAAGTTGAATTCATGGTGTAATAGGAGGATACAAAGGTTAATCAAGAGTTGATCAACCACCCCTTACCAACCACTTAGCTAGCAAATGATCACCTAAGATTAGCCATTTGGAGAATACGTAAACTAGCATTTAGATCACTATTCATGTACTTTTGTGACACTTAATTTGGGACAAGATAAAAATCTCAGTAACTTGATCAACTAAGGCTTGGTTTGGTTCTCTTAATTCCTATAATGTAATATTAAGGTACAGTTGTTACCATATTAGAAAATTAAAGATAAGTTTTATACTTACATCATATAATCCATGTACATTTTATCACACCGATATACTTTATTCGGCTGTTATCACATTACATCGCCTTCTTTATTAGAATAATAGTTTACAATATGTTCATGGTATTTTAATGTATACCCACACATATATTGTCACATAAGTATTTCATGATGTATTCATATCATATGGTCTCAATAAATATAAATCTCCTTATATGGTTTCTATATATAATGTAGCCACATTGCACTTTACACTTTATGTTATGCATATAGGTAGCTACTAAACATATACATTTAACTCTCACATGCTTGCATATAGCAATTAATAAATTATTTATCTTACCAATTAATTAATAATAATCCTAATAATCATATCATATATACAATAATCATATTTTCATAAAAATAATTAATAAATATTTTATTACAAAATTAATTTATTATAAGAGTATAATCTATAATGATCAATAATTCTTAAAAGAAATTATATACAATTATTCGTGTAAAAAATAAATTTTATTTATCACATATGTACATATACTTTTCTTTGCACATATGTCCACCTTATATAAAAAAACAATTTTATATGCAAAATTTCTTATTTAATTATGTTGAAAATATTGGGTTATTACAGAATGTCCATCACAGGAACCGAATCTAGATTCAGGAACTGAATCTGTGATCACATGATTCCTAGGCTCACATGAGAAAACAATATGTACAAAAGATAGAAAAAAAACTAGATTTGAGTAAATCTAAACATTCCAGCTTTAACGGTTTCAGTTTAGTCACCATGAACCGTTCAAAGTGAGAAATAGCCAGATTTAGGCAAATCTAGCCCGTAGGCTGAAAGATTAAATATTTATATTATGAAAGCAGATAAAACAGTTTTATATATATAAAAGCTTTAAATATATATATGAACGATCAACTGCCATGAAGTAAACTCTAGGCAGGACTTTGAAATATATATATATATATATAAAAGCAGTAAACGCTCCAAATATTATATTTGGGCTCAATCAAAGAAAAGTTCGATAATATATATATATATATATAAGTATTTATATATATATATATAAAAGCAATAAAAAGCCACGGATCGACGATCCGGGCATACTCACACAACGCGACTCTCAACGTTAGTAGATATATATATATATATATATATATATATATACAAAAATGATAAAAAGCTTAAAAATCTGAAATATCTTACAGTGGGCTACCAAGAAGACTTTAGATAGCTTTAAACGCCTGAAAACTTGGTTTCCACTGGTTAAATTTTAGTATGTAGTAAAACACGAGCTTACAAGTGTTTAGACAGAAAAATCACTCAGTTTAGAGCACTCTGGAAGTTTTTACAGGCTAAAATGGACAGAGTTTTAGCCATGGTCTACTGCATGTTTGCTTTCTAAGTTACACTAAGGCCATGCGAGTCCCATCGTCTCGAAATACGTACACTTGTGCAATGCCTTGTCCGCTCGAACCTTCATAACTTTCAATCTGAGCATCCGATAAAGGCGTATTGTACCTTTCTAGGAAGCTATTGTCGAGAGCTACACAATGACATGTGATTAGAGGTTGTACGAAGCCGAGAAGATGGGTTCATGACCAGATCTCCAAGTCTTCCAGTGTGCTGTCTTATGAAGTAGTCACTTGGGATTTGAGCTATGGTTCTTGTGGGACACTTCTGTATGAAATGTGGATTGAAATGATGCTGAGACGATGTGAATGTTGTATCAAGGTGGCAAAATGATGATTTTTCCCTCATCGAGGTTATCTCGGCTTTCTTTGAGATGTAGCGATCGTTGCTCGGGGTTATCTACGAGATTGGGTCTTTGTTAATCTTTGAATGTCCTCAGGGTTATCTTCAAGGTGTGCTTGACCTCCCGGGGTTTTCTATGGAGTTGGAACAGAGTGTCCCGGGGTTGTCTCCGAGGTTGAAACTGACTATT
The DNA here is from genome assembly GCA_020205605.1 of Panax ginseng. NCBI lineage: Eukaryota > Viridiplantae > Streptophyta > Magnoliopsida > Apiales > Araliaceae > Panax > Panax ginseng. The sequence goes on along the minus strand of CM035133.1, from coordinate 119,784,170 downwards.
CCGGGGTTATCTCTGAAACTGGAACTGCTTCCCTCGGGGTTATCTTTGAGGTTGGAACTGAATCTCCCGAGGTTGTCTTCAGGATTAAAACAGCGTATCTCAAGGTTGTCTCTTAGATTGAAAACTGAGTATCCCGAGGTTATCTCTAGGATTGAGCTGATTTGACTTCCAGGGTTATCTCTGGAAGACGATTTTGCCCTCCTACAAGGTTAGTAACATGAATGCAAAATTTTAAGTGTCTACATCTCCTTTGTAAAATTTACTGTCCACATGCACATATGCATGACTAGGTAGCCATTCAGTAGCACACTAACCCAAAATCATGAACATCTCATAGGCATGAAAAAACATCAAAATTAAATCCACCATGGCAGCCAAATTACCATGAGTGCTTTATTTGAAAACTTGTGCTCATTTGTTCTCAAATAAGATGAATAAACTACCAAAAAAGGGTGCTAAATGATTGTCTCAAAAGGCAGTTTTTTTACATCAATACATTCAATATGGTAAAATATGAACATTTACTAAGTTGAATAATTTTTATCAAGTCATATGAGCATGCATATTCACTATATTATGTTTAGAAGCACTCTTTATGAAATCTAACATTCTAACGGTCAAAAATTGAAAAGAAAACATGTAAACTTTACCAGCATAGTGCAGAACATTTGTACGATGATAGATTTTGTAAAAAGCAGCCCGAACTCAGTAGATCTGGAGAGGAAATTTTGGATTTTCTATATAGTTCAACTTGAAAATGACTTGTGAAAGAGAAGGGATGGAGAAATTATACCCGATGGGAGCTGCGGGTCTACCCGCGATCACCTAAGGTGGTCCCCACCACCTCTGGCTAGATCAAATTTGAGTTATAATGGAGTTCCCGGAAGCTGAAAAGTCAAATCAGGAAAAAAGGTGCTATGCGATTGAGCGAAAAAAGTCTGAAACCCTGAATTAATATACCAAACTTTTGATCTACATGTAAGTCATTGGTATTAACCCAGATGTGGGGTTCAGAAAGCCGATGATAGAGGTTATTGAAAATGGCCCTTGGCAAAACATCAGGAAGGTCTGTTATCATTAATCGTGGGTATTGAGTGCAATCAAAACGTCAAGATTTATTCTGGGGTATAATTCATCAGAAAAATATCCCCAACAAAGATATAAAGCATGTCTGATATTATAAACCGTTGGCGACAACTCTAGCGTAACATCGAGAATGTTCCGGTGATGTAAGCCATTGAAAATTACTTCAACGAAGGTCAAAATGATTGACAGTGTAAACCGTTGGCGACAACTCCACCGTAGCATCGGGAATGGTCCGGTGATGTAAGCCATTAAAAGCTACTTCAATGAAGGTCAGAATGATTGATAGTGTAAACCATTGGTAAAAACTCCAGTGTAGTATTGGGAATGGTCCGGTGATGTAAGTCATTGAAAGCTACTTCAACAAAGGTCAGAATAGTTAACGGTGTAAACCGTTGGCGACAACTCCAGCATAGCATTGGAAATGGTCCAGTGATGTAAGCCATTGAAAATTACTTCAACGAAGGTTAGAATGATTGATAGTGTAAATTGTTGGCGATAATTCCAGCGTAGCATCGGTAATGGTCCGATGATGTAAGGCGTTGAAAGCTACTTCAATGAAGGACAGAATGATTGACAGTGTAAACCATTGGCGACAACTCCAACGTAGCATCGGGAATGGTCCGGTGATGTAAGCCATTGAAAACTACTTCAACGAAGGTCAGAATGATTAATAGTGTAAACCGTTGGTGAAAACTCTAGCGTAGTATCGAGAATGGTCTGGTGATGTAAGTCATTGAAAACTACTTCAACGAAGATCAGAATAATTGACATTGCAAACCGTTGGCGACAACTCCAGCGTAGCTTCGAGAATGGTCTAGTGATGTAAGTCGTTGAAAACAAATTCAACGAAGGTTAGAATGATTAACAGTGAAAACCATTGACGACAACTCTAGCGTAACATTAGAAATGGTCTGGTGATGTAAGCCATTGAAAACTACTTCAACGAAGATCAGAGTATCTGATATTGCAAACCATTGGTGATAACTCCAGTGTAACATCAGGAAAGATCTGATGATGAAAACCGTTGGTGACAACTCCAGTGTGGCATCGGGGAGGACCGATGATGGAATCATTTATATAAATCCCCAGTCGAGGCACCGCGAAGGTTCGATGATTTCTAGACCGTTGTAAACTACTGTTTAAGTAGGCACCGAGGAAAGTCGGTGATTGTCAACCTTCACAAAACTACCATTCGAGTAAGTATTGTGAGGATGCTGTGAAAGCAAGCAATAACACTTTTTTCTCCAGTGGAGCTATTAGCATCAACCTGATAGAAAGCCCGAGCGGTGGTGACAATCCCAATGTAACGGCAGGAAGAATCCAATGATGGCAAACAAGACAAGGTATAATCAGGATAAACATCAATAATCCCCGGAGAGTCACTCGCAAAAGAGAGGAACATCTTCGGCGGAAAGAAATTCAGAAAGCACATCTAAAGATAAAGACCGTTGGTGACAACCTCAACATCAAAATCTGATGGTTTCAGCCATAGAAAAACCTCCACAACAAATATATATATATATATATATATATATATATATATATATATATATATATATATATATATAATCCCAGATTGGCTGAGGATTCTAAATTCGTGGCCTTTTTACTGCTTGTTATGTAGGCTATTCATATGATATTATGTGAGCCTAGGAGCCACCGGATCTAAGATACAACTGACGAATCTAGATCTGGTTCCCATAATGGACCCTTTTTTAGTTGTACAGTTAGCTTGTAAATCATATTTGTGGTGTTTGGACATCATTCAATGGCTAGAGCCCGACACTAATATGTATATTATTTTGTCGAAGATGCTTCGCATCTCGAGAATAAAATAAAAATAAGCTGAATACAAAATAAAATTGAAGTATCAAAGGCCTCGATTACTATGTGAGCATAAGGGTTTGAAAACTTATTTTGAAAACATCATTTCTATGTATGTTGCTTAAAATTAAACTTTTATACAAATTAAACCCTTTGTATATATGTGCAAATGAGGCATAACATAACTTCCAAATAATGCACTTAGGCCCAATTAACCACACACACACTTCAAATAAACTAGGGAATTGAAAAGACGCGGTAACCGTGTTTTCATGGAAGTCGGGGGTGCCTAACACCTTCCCCCTGCTTAATCAAGCCCCCGAACTTTATGAATCTTTGTTTCCAAAACCTGTTAAATAGAGTCCAATAATTGGGTTTTTGTGTAAACCTTTTCAAATTCGGTTAAGTTGGTACAACCATTTCAAAAATACCAACTGGCGACTCTAAATTTTAAAGCTTAAGTATATTGTTAAGAGATGAAGAGGTGCTCCTATTGCATGATTCTTTCCAAGATGAGCATCTACTTTCCATTCATGCTAAGATTCCCTGGTATGCAAATATTATGAATTATTTGGTACGTGCATATTTTCCAAATGATTTTCTAAATCCCAAAAAGAAAAGCTAAAGAGTGATGCTAAACAATATGCTTGGGATGATCCATATTTATGGAAATTTTGTGCGGACCAGATAGTTAGACGATGCGTGCCTAATAGTGAATTTCAATCTATTCTAACTTTTTTCCATTCTTATTGTAACGCCCTGAGAAAATCGGATTTTTGTAAGAATTAAATTTTTATTTGATTGTGGATTAAATGAATTTAATTGATTATTAATGTGAGTAAGCTATGTGAAGGTCGTTCTATGACCTAGAATGTGCGAATGTGGTTAGGATTTTGGCCACGAGATAAAATTCAAGTGTTTGAATTTCCAAGGCAAAAATAAAAGTTTTCCGAGAAATTTCCGTAAAAACACTATTCACTGATTTCTGCTCGGGAATTATTTTTGAACTTCCGAGAAACGCATAATGATAGAATTCTAATACGAGATGGAATATCCAATAATATTTCAGTTATGGGAAACAAATCTTTTGCTTGCGGACTTAAAACCTAACGGTTAGGGAAAGTGATTTCTGAGAAGGAATTGAAATGAGTATAATGAATTAAAGCGATAATCGTATAACACGTAGGTATTGTATGAGGTAATGAATACGAGTATAATATGAGGTATTATACGAGTATGTATGAATGATGGTATGCCATATATGAATAAGTATACGTGTTAGAATACGAAAATAATACGTAGATTATACGTTATAAGGCTTTAAGCCAAATGTAATGGACTTATAGGATTGTGTAGGAAATTGTAATATCCAATTAGAATTATGATAAAGCCCAAGTGTAGGAATGGATAAGTCCAATATGAATTAATGAACAAGCCCAATGTTTGTTTAATGCAAGCCCAAGTATAAGTTAAGTTAATTAAGCTAAAAGCCCTAAGTAAGAACCTATGGGTTATCGGATGATTAAAACCCATGGGGCAACCCATGGGTGATCCAAAGTGATGAACAAGTAAACTTAATGGTTAAGCAAAGGATAAGTTCAGTAATGGCCAAGTAAAGTGCTTATACTTGGTGGCTAAGTAAAGAATAAGTTATTTGATGAGCAAGTAAACTTAAGGGCTAAGTAAAGGATAAGTTAAGTGGTGAGCAAGCAAATAATGTGATGAGCAAGTTAACTTAGTGCTTAAGTAATGAATAGTAAGGAGGTGATTAAGGAGGTAGATGGCTTATTGACTATTAAGCCCTCACTTTGAGATTTCTATAAATAAGAAGGATGCTAGCTCATTTGTTGGTTGTTTCATTTCATCCAACATCATAAGTACTTATTGGTTAGAGAGAAAAAGCTAGAAAAACTAGATTTTATAATTCAAGAAGCAAGAAGAAAAATAAAGCTTAATCAAGTGATCTTCAAGGGTATGATCCAAAACCATGAATCTCTTTCTCTTCAATTGTTAGAGAAGTGAGTAGTGGTAGGATTTGTGTAACGACCCCAAAATTCATACAATTTAATTCTCGACTTCGGTCGTTAATAATACATTCAACCTCTAATTTTACATCATTATTCGTTATCTTGGCTATTGGAGTTAGGCAACTCTCATTTCTTATCTTTATATCTCTTCAAGATTCTTCTCTGAATTTTCTTGTTTATAAAACACTTCTTCCCTAAGAATTTCTAACCTCATTTACATTGCTCAACATTTCATTCGAGTTCCACATTTCATCATTCGTATCCACTTTCTATACTTGGTACACATCGAGTCTCTAATAGTTTCAATATGGTACGCTGAGTGGTTTCTCACAAATAACCAACAAACTAGGTTCCGAGTTGCTAGTTCATATATACCTCCGCTCTATGAAGGAATCGTTTAGCCTAGATACCATACATCAACCATTAAAGAGTACAATTATACCATACTTAAATATAACTTTTGTTTTCTTAACTTCTTTATCATTTTCTCCTTTATTCTCTAAGGTTATAGCCTAGGGTACTCCTACCTAAGGTTTATAACCTACAACTTTGATACCAACTGTAACAACCCCAAAATTCATATAATTTAATTCTTGACTTTGGTCGTTAATAATACATTCAACCTCTAATTTTACATCATTAATCGATAATACAACCATTAAAATTTGCGGAATAATTAAAATTTTCTATTACAAACTATCCTCGTTCCGAAAACCTTCAACCTTTACCTCTAAATATCTCAGAATCATTTTAATACTACAATAGTTTACATTGCAAAATGATATTACAATTCAACATTAATACATTATTCGGAACCTTAAACATGGTTCAAATAATAATAACACAACCAAAGTGTATAAATCTTCAAGTATAACATCTTATTCATGTCTTTCAAGTAACACATAACTTTACCTTGAATCTTGAACCTGCAAAAGTGGTTATTTGCAAGGTTGAGCTCGACAGCCAAGCAAAATCTAACAGTTTTCATGCATCACATAACACATAATATCATGCTCAACATATAACATACATGCTACAGTTCATATAACAGGTATAAAGATTGAGTCCTTACTCAATCAGCATGCTTTAATCAATCAACATAGTCATAAATTGACTTTAACATTTCATACTTTCAACATATCTATAACACATCATGCTCTTTGCAATAAAGATTTAAAATAGTTAATCATCAAGTTCACATAGCAAATAGGAACTGAAAGACTTGCCTGATTCGTAGTTTATGAACTATGACTTAACTGCTTAACGATTATATGCACTTCATGCATTCCTACACAGTTATATAATCATGGATTCACATCCATTAGTCATATATTTCATACGCTCTTAATATAAAAACAAATATTGTTTCCTAACTTGGTTTTATTTTTACTTGAACTTAGGATAACCATGAGACTATTTCATTCTATTATCATATTTATCTAAACAATCTTGTTTCATATCTTGTAGTCCTTAAAGACAATATATAACCATAACTTAAGACCATGCAGTTAAGAAACTGCTCTTGGTCACTCATGAAACAATGGCCATGTCGAGTGCATTTAAGCTCAGAGTGGCGCTAGTGCATACTCCCAAAGCCAAAACCCGACTTGAGCTTTTCATTGCTCAGTTTAGTCCTATCCAATAGCCAAGATAACAAATAATGATGTAAAATTAGAGGTTGAATGTATTATTAATGACCGAAGTCGAGAATTAAATTGTATAAATTTTGGGGTCGTTATAATTTGTATGCTAAGAAGAATTAAGAATGATTAATCAAAGGACTTAAGCTTTAATAAGCCGTGAATAAGCAATTCGTTCATATATAAGTTATGAACTAAGGAAGAACTTGTAAGAACTTGTAACATGTTTACATAAATGAAATTTGTATGTTTAAAAGATGTGGGAATGATGGTTCGAAGACTTAAACTATGATAAGTCATGTGGAATGAAATCATAAGTAGTTTATACTTTTATAAGTTATAAACTCATGAAGAACAAGTAGTAACTTATCATGTATATAAGTTAATGAAATATGTATGTTAAGATGTTAGTATTATGGAAAAAATCCATTTGAAACGATGAACAAATCATAAGTAACGAAGTTATGGCGGAATTCACGATTTTGGACGATAATCGTCGAAATCGTGAAATTCTCGGAATGTAAGTCTAATTTTCATATTGAGCTCGAAAATGTTGGTTTTCGATGGAGTATAGTCTCATTTGGCATTATAGAGTTGCAGACTAAAAAATGAGCGAATTCCGACTTAGAACGAAGAAACGAGCATTGAACGTTCACGAACGTTTATCGTTTTTGTTAAAATGAACTAATAGGTGAATTTTGATTTAACAAATTCAAAAATGGAAAATTCTTGCATGAACACGTAGATTATGTAATTTTTGAGCTATTGGCTTTTGAACGAGCCAATTCAGACTTTAAATGAACAGTTTAGGAGTCCGGGAAATTCGTTTATGTAAGAAGTCTGTCAAAAATTTTCGCATCGAGGTTTGCACTCAGCATGACAGATAAGGCCTTATAAGGCGCGCATACGCCAAGCCAAACATGTTTGTCGACATCGGAGTTTCGCCCACGATTCCGACTCCAATTATATTACTCGCGCAATACATCATGTACAAGATGGTCGGCATCAAGAGTGGTGTAGTAACACCACTATAGTAAAGGGATGCCGCGCTGTGGTGCCGACAGTGGAAATTTTTTGAGCAAGTTGATTGTGAACCCAATGGTTTGCAAGACAAGTATGGGACATTTAATTACTTAATGAACATGATAAGACCTTTCCTAAATCGCTTTTATACTGATGACTTTAGGAATTTAATATGGTTTAATGAATAGTTAAACGAAGAATGTAAAGTATAAGAAAGTGAACGGTATGCAATAAGTGTACTTAACCAATGACGATCGAGTTTCGATTAATAATGTAAGAACGTTAGTAAGCTGTAAGGAAGGATGATTAACTCAAAACGAGTTGTATTAATGAAGTAAATTCACTTAAGACATAGAAGAGAAAGAAGTTGGTAAGAACGATGTAAATTATAACGGCAAGCCGAAACCAATAATAACAAATCTAATATATAATTAGATTGAGAAGAAAGGTAAGACTCATTAGAACCATGTATGTTCATTCATGACCTAATGTGGTATGTTATGTGGTTATGTATTGTAGAGACTATAAAGACTCAAAGGGAAAGTAATTTTACTGTAGCAGACGTTGAAAGCAAGTTTTCTTAACACTTGTCTAACCTTTGTGTTAGCCAGGTTTCAGTAATTCATGTTATGAGATGCATGAATTATTTTAAAGAAAGGGTCGATGCCAGTTTTAACTCGGCTAGACTAATCTTAAAAGATTGATTGATTTATTTACAAGTCTTTCAATATAGAATTGATAATGCTATCCTACGCCAATTGTTTGGTATGGATTCAAGGTAAGCCTGAGTATGAATAAACAAATGTATTTTACATCAATTATTCGATGGGCACGCAAGGTTTCCAAAACTTAAATGTGAATACGTTTAACGGATGAGTGTTGATCAATATAGAGTACTATAGGTTGATCACCTAGAAGTGCTCATAAGAAATATCGGACTTACGGTCTTAGTATCGGGTTGTCCTTTTCATGAATAAAAGCTAAAGAGAATGTTCATGGTCTATGGACCTACTCAGAATTTCTAAGCTACTATATGTACTTCGGAATTGTTTTATGAGATGAGAAGTGCTATTCAATGTTTCATAGTACTTCATAACTGTTGTTCAGTTAATGAAGAATAATCATATGATTCACGAAATGGTATTTATATAATATATTGTTAGACTTGCTGAGCTAGTTATGCTGATTTCTTGCTTGAATCATATGATTGCAGCTAAGGTCGAGTGAACCGAGGGTTCCAGTAGAGATAAAGGCAAGGTGAAGATGTATGACTAGTTTATTCTATAATAAACTAGTATGTTTGTATGAATTATATTATGATGAAAAAAGAATGTAATGGTTTCAGAACCTGGGAACGAGATGTATTATTATTAATGTAATAAGAATGTCGTTGATACACATATTTTAATGTTGTTTCAATAGAATGAATGTACAGTTATGAGTTCCATATAGCACCATCTTTCGGGTTGGAAGATACCCAAATTTGGGGGCGTTACAGGTTGGTATCAAAGCATTAGGTTATAAAACTTAAGAGGGGAAGAACCTTAGGCTAATAACCTCTTTAAGGAAAGAAAAGTCTGAAGGAAGTAAACTCGAGCTTTACTTAAGTTGAATGAGTTAATAAGGTATTGAGGAAACTCAGTACCAAAAGATTTAAAAGATGGAAATTAATCCTAAATAAATTAAATGTGATTTGTGCTTATACTATTGTGTATTATGTACTAATCAATATGTTATGTGTTATTGTAGATGTTGATCGATAACTTGATGTATAGAGATATACATGTGGTGAGCAAAGAAATAGTGAACAGAGTAGAGCCTGTACCTATGCTAGTGGCGGAGGTACCATTAGTGATTCTAGAAGAGTTAGAGCCAGAGGAGTACTTTTCTGAGGAGAACTACTCTGAGGGAGAAATGGATATAGCATCATACCTTAATATGATGATCGATGTGGAGGAAGAAATGGAGGAAACATCGGTTAATACGGTGGTACCTGTACAAGGGTCAACACCTCCAGATGCAATGAGAGCATTGTATATGGCTGTGCTTGACAGGAATGTGCAACTGAGTAAAGTTGTGCAGAATCAGAATGAAGGGATTAGTTATCTCGATGAAGCAAAGAAGTCTATAGAAGTAGATTTTGAGTCAGAGCACAATGAAAAGGTGCTTATGACAAATAAGGCTAGGGACTATAAGGACTTGGGTGCCGAGCAAGTCGGTGGCAAATTGATAGGTACTCTTGTGAGGTGCTATGGTTGAAAGTACCATTAACATCACAGAGTGTTCAAATAATATTTGGATGAAGGTGTCATAATGATCATTGGTGATATTCCAGTCTAATTTAAGACGTCAAAAGATCACGCTGAACATTTGGAGATAGTGCGAGAAACACTACGAAGGGAGAAGTTGGATACGGAATTCACTACGTGTGAATTGTAGCTTAAAGAGATAGACAAAATTTGTTAGTAAGAAGTATGTTGGGAATGAGAAGGGAGAAAATAGTTTTCAGGAGCTAAAAGGAAGGTTAAGTGAGGCATCTGTATTGTCTTTATCAGGTGAGACGGGGGATTTTATAGTGTATCTCGATGTTTCACATAGAAGACGGGGTTGCGAACTCATGTAGCATGGCAATGTTATTATGTATGCATCACGCCAGTTAAAAGATTATGAGGAGGCCTATCCTACTTATGATCTAGAATTGGCAATTGTAGTTTTAGAATTAAAAATCGGAAGATAGTATTTATACGGGGGAGAAGTGTGAGATATACACGGACTCTAAGAGTCTGAAATATATCCCCACACAGAAGAAGTTGAATATGAAGTAGAGAAGATAATTAGAATGGATAAAGGATCATGACTGTGATATATTATATCATACATGGAAGGTAAATGTAGAAGCCGACGCGTTAAATAGGAAGGGTAGGGAAAAGCTATCGATGTTAACGACTCAGAGTGAGTTACTAACGGTGATGGCAAGAACAGAGCTAGAAGTTAAATTACGGAATGAAGAGGTAGAAATGTTATTCACAACGTAGACTCAATCCATGATAATGGAACGAGTTAATTAAATACAACTAGGTAACGAGGAGTTTAAGCGAGTGAAGAAGAGGATGCAGGATAAAGAGAAGATCATGTATAATCTTGTTTTGAAGGAGGAATTTGAGTTCAAATAGTTTTAAAGTTAAGGGAAGAATTAATTAGAGGAAGATAGCATAATATGTTAATAAGTATTTAAACTTCCAACTCAAATTATTGATAGGAAGTGACAAGTCATAAAAAATAAGACAACACCTTCGTTGAAGGTGAAATGAAAGAACCACAATGTCGAAGAAGCATTATGGGAACTTGAGATTAAAATGATGAAGAAATTTTCCTCATTTAGTTAGATAATTGTAGCAAGATTCTGGGGACAGAATCCTTATAAGGGGGGAAGAGTGTAACACCCCAGAAAATTTGGATTTTTTTAGAATTAAATTTTTATTTTGATTATGTGGATTAAATGAATTTAATTCATTATTTATGGGAGTAAGCTAATTGAAGGTTGTTCTATGACCTAGACATATCGGAACATCATAGTATTTTGGCTACGTGATAGAATTAAAGTGTTTGAATTTCCAAGACGAAAATAAAAGCTTTTCGAGAATTTTTCTGAAAAACACTATTCACGCGTTTCTGCTCGGGAATTATTTTTGAATTTTTGAGAAATACGTAATGATAGAATGTCTAGGTGAGATAGAATATCCAATAATATTTCAGTTATGGAAAACACAATTTTTCGCCTGTGGACTTAAAACCTAACGGTTAGGGAAAATGAGTTCCGAGAAGGAATTTAAATGCGTATAATGAATTAAAGCAATGATTGTATAATACGTAAGTATTGTACGAGGTAATGAATACAAGTATAATACGAGGTATTATATGAGCATGTATGAATGATGGAATGTCATATATTAAATAAGTATATGAGTTAGAATACGAGATTAATACGTAAATTATACGTTATAAGGCTTTAAGCCAAATGTAATGGACTTGTAGGATTGAGTAAGAAATTGTAAAGTCCCATGAAATATTGATAAGGCCCAAGTGTAGACATGTGTAAGCCCAATGCAAGCTAATGATAAAGCCCAAAGAATTGTTAATGAAAGCCCAATGTATAAGTTAGGATTATTAGGACAATCATCATCTAGGATGTCTCTATTTATACCCTCAGTATGGACAATGATGCGAATGTTTGACAACCGCCTGGCAATGTCTTGTTTACGTCTCCGTTCCCTTTCTTCCACTTCGGGATCTGGAATTAGGATCTCTTTTCCTTTAACCGGTATCGTCTTAGGAAACAACATAACCATTATATGGGCAGGCACCTTTACCGGAGACAGTACAGGCTCAGGATTTGTAGGTTGAGATAATCGTCGTGTGGCTGAAGCTGAAGGAACCTATTTGTGTTTGTGAGGATTCCTATGACTGGAGCTAGCAGAATAGCCTAGCCCGGCTATTCCTATTTGACTAGGAATTTGAATTGGGTGCTTAATGCCCCGATAATCTTTGCCCAACCCTTGTCCAGGTTGATAACCCAATGATATCATCTCTTAAGTTGCCAACATTACCTCGGCAGAAATTTTGGGTATGAGAGGTAGCGTCCCTATGGGATGATAGTGAGTGTTGCTTACCTTTAGGGCCCGGAAGCTGACAGGCTCAACTTATGAATTGAAGCTGATGAGTGATATGTCACCTTGTTCAGGACATTCTGGCTCAACATTAACAGTGACTAGGCTATTTTTAATGATGTATTTGAGTTGCTGGTGAAGGGTGGAAGGGACGGCTTCGGCCATATGAATCAACGGTCTTCCCAAGAGCAGGTTGTATCCTGTGGCTATTTTGAGCACATGAAAGGATACACAGAATGTATGTGGACTAATCTCCACAGGTAGTTCAATCTCTCTGATAACATTTCATTGGGATCCATCAAAAGTTTTGATAATCGTATGGCTGCTCCTGATCCTATTGAGATTGATGTTCATCTTCTTCAAGGTGGCGTAAGGGCAGATGTTTAAAGATGATCCTCCGTCTATCAAAACTCCTCCCACCATATATCCGGAGGACAGAACCGCTATGTGCAACGGTTTGCAATGACCAGTCCCTTCAGGAGGTATGTTGTCATCAGTGAAAGATATTACATTATTGTTACAAATGTGATCAACTAGATGTTGGAATTTTTCAACATCCACTAATTTTGGTAAGTGGTTTTCTTCCAAAACCCTTAGCAAGACCTTCCTATAATCTTTGGAAGAGAAAACCAAGTCTAGAATTGAAATCTGTTGTGGAGCTTCTTTCAAGCTTAAAACTACCTTGGCTTCATTGTGGCCCATAGTACGGAGGAATTCTCCAATTTTCTCCATGGGAACTTTTCCCTTTGATTTGATGGTAGGCTTCATCACCCGTTGGGGAAAATATAGTGGATTTTCCTTTAACACTGCAGCAGTTATAGTGGATCCTTCAGCCTCTCCATAATTCCATGGCACTTTCTGTAGGCTGACAACATGATACTGTGGTCTGTATGGCAAGATGATTGGCTTTGGTGCAGCCACTTTCAAAGGATTTTCAACACCTTTGAGTTAAATTGCTTATATTGTGAGTGGTATGGCAGCCAAATCATCCTCAGAGGATATAACTTCTTTGACTTCCTTCCATTTTGTAGGAAATGTGTCCCCACTCTCAAATAAAACAGTGTCATTATCTGCCAACTACAAGACACCGCTGTCAATGAGGTTCTGAATAAGGTGGCGGAGTGCCCATCATTCTTCAGTGTTGTTTCCATGAGAATTAAACCGTCTTAAACGAGGATTGATTGGAGGTAACAGAGCTGTGATTCTTCCTTCATTGATCAGCATCTAAAATATTTCCTCCATCGATTGGCCCAGATAGGTAAATTCCATTTTGTTAGCTAAATCCCGACGGGCTTTGGCATTTACTCTTTTTGTAATTTTATCCTCCTGTGTTTCAGTTTTTGGAGTCAATGGTGGAGTGTTCGTAACGAGGGGAAGGAGACTAGCATGCTCCTGGCTGACTAATTGGCGTGTGACTTGGTGCTGATGGATCACCAGTTCTGCCAATTGGTTGACTTGCTCACAAAGAGCCTTCATTTTTTATTTCATCATAAACCGAAACTGTGCATAATCCCATTTGTCAGCATCATCCTTGATGGTTTGTGAGGATTCACCACCATAATTGGAAGTCTGTCCACTACTCCAATTAATCATATTAACCTCCTCTTCTTTGTGTTAAGGAAGAGGGTTATCTTGAACATGTGGTTGGTCGGGTTTAGTCACCATGATCAATTAAAACCTGGATCTTATGCTTCAAGGCCTAGCAATCCTGAGTATCATGACCTGGAGCTCCAGCATGATAAGCACACTTCCTATTAGCATTGAAACCCTTCCCATTCGGGCTGGCTGGTGGAAGAAGGTGGGTAATTTTCTTCTGAGTTGTCAGAAGGTTAAGAATATTCTCGAGCGAATCCCCTAAGGGTGTGAACACTCGAGTGCGTCTGACTTCTCCACTCTTTGGCAATGGAGGGTTTGAAGAGTGCTTTCGAAAAGGGAGTAGTTTCTCCTACGGATAGGCATGTTACACCGCCTTTACATCATTGTAGTATCAAGGAAACATCCTCCTCTTTCTTCTTATGGACCCTCCAGGGGTTGTTTCCATAGCTTCCAGACTAGAAGTGTTCAGCAACAACTTTTAAAGCGGAAATGTCTTGAATCTTTCCTGACTTCAATCCCATCTCAACCATTTCTCCATGTTTGATCATTTCAGAGAATGGCTTGCCTATGCCAGCTAAGACCCTCTCATAAAAGGGAGCTTCTTGTATGTCTATGAAGGTCATCACCATTTCAGACTCAGTCATAGAGGGAATAACTTGAGCAGCAAGGTGCCTCCACCTTTGATCATATTCTCTGAAAGACTCATTGGCTTATTTCTTGACTTTGGTAATTTGGTACCGGCCGGGAACCATCTGAGACTGGAAACTGTACTGACTGAGGAAAGTATGAGCTAGCTCTTCCCAACTATGAATCTTGGAGTTGTCTAATCTGGTGTACCACGATCGGGCTTCTCTAGTTAGACTTTTCTAGAATAGCTACATTCTGAGCTTCTCATTTTTGACATAAGATCTGAGTTCTCCAATGAACACCTTTAGATATGTGTAAGGATCCCCCAACCCATCATACTTATCAAAGTCAGGAGTTTTGAACTTCTCTGGATAATGAACACTAGGGAATATACAAAGGTCAACATATGAAACACTCACATGTGCTCCAATCCCTTTAATAGACCAAATGGTCTCTTCCATTTGAAGGACTTTATTCCTGATATCACCGGTGTCTAGATCTTCTTTGAGATGGGTAATTTCAGGGGTTTTATTGGTTTTGTCCAACTGAGACTCAGGTACTATAGTTTCTTTATCCAGACCTTGATTTACTTCATGTGCAGAGGATTCTGTATGTATGGGTATTCGTAGACCCTGAGTAGACTGGTGTAGTTCTTTGAGCAGAACATCCAAATCTGTAATTTGTTTTCTTAATCCTTCAAACTCCTCACGAGAGACAAGAGGTAGGATTAGACTAGTCAGATGAAGCCATGCTTGGTTGTAGGCTTGTTGCCTTTTTGGACTTTGAACAGGTAAAATGCCCAATTATTTCCCTATAAAAAGACTTATGTAGTTTAGTCATAGGGAATGTATAAATGTTACATACTATGTGACGTGTCCATTTTTAGGAGTATTATCATGCAAAATGGATGTTAGCTGTTTATAGGATATCATGTCATGTTTTGATATAAAAGGGAATGCATGTACACATATTCCTTCATAGTTTCCATTACATAGAGATTGATATGGAATGAAATTACAAGTAATTAAATTTACAAGTAATTGAAATGGGAAAGTATGAAGAGACTTCCCTCTGCGTTTGGTTTATCAGAGGCTGACCTATCTTAGGTTACTCTCGCGGCTTTTTGGCATGAAGGTTCCCAGATCATCGCAATTTACTCAACGGGAAGTTAATCCGGTCTTTCAACTGGAGCGAATCTGGGTGGTGCCTTGCTTGATCCTCGTTGGAATTAGTCTTCCTACGAGTTCAGTAATCAAACACCGATAGAATAGCCTCTTGGTGGAGGGACCACACAACATACATTCACATACAACATGTCTCACCCTATGGAAATGATGACATGTGCGAAGCACTAATATCACAGGCAGATATAGTGCGAAGCACTAAGTGCAGTAAGTAAATGCATTCGTACACATTTATCTAAATGTAAATGTAACATTCACACACAAGAATATAACAGTTTTGAAAAGCTTGTAATAGCGGCTTAAGCCCTCTTATTATATGTCCCCAGCAGAGTCGCCACCTATCGACGTCGAGATTTTTACTGTCCGTTTTCTGTTCTTGTCTTTTGGTGTTCTCATGTTAGGTGAGATTTGTTTGAAAAAAACAAGTTGTGAAAATGTAAAACATATGTATATATAAACGATTGAATTGTAAGAGTCGCTTGAGTTGGTATTTTTAAATGGTTGCACCAACTCAACCGAGAAAAGGTTTGCACATTGACCTAGTGATGTAACACTGCTTAACTGGTCTATGAAACTGATATTCGTTAGGGTCCGAGGGCTTGATTATGCGGAGGGAAGGTGTTAGGAACCCCCGACATCTGTGTTACCACGGTGACTGCCACTTTTTAAATTAAACTGTTATATGAATGTGTGTCTGTGTGTGGGTCAATGTGCAATTATCTGGAAGTAGTGTTATGCCTCGTTTGCACCTATATACAAAGGGTTTGAATTTTGTATAAAAGTTCAATTTTTAACAAGATATAGCAGTAATGTTTTGTAAAAAAGGATTTTCAAGCCCTTATGCTCAATAGTAATTGAGGACTTTGATACTTCCATTTTATTATATGTTCGGCTTGATTGCTTTTATTTTCAAGATGCGAGGCATCTTCGAGAAAATAAGATACATATCAGTGTCAAACTCCTTGTGGGCATGAGAGCCATCTAAGGAAATTCAAACACCATGAATAATTTACAAGCTAATTACAGCCGAAAATGTCCATTACTGGAACCGAATCTAGATTCAGGAGACTGAATCTGTGATCACATGATTCCTAGGCTCACATGAGTTTGAAGTTTATATGAAAGTTGTAAGCAGTTATATATATAAAGGCTGTAAATATATATATATGAACGATCAACCACCACGAAGTAAACTCCATGGGGGATTAGAAATGTAAATATATAAAAGCTGTAAATATATATATAGAAATGATCCGCCATAAGTAAACTCGGGAGGGAATTTGAATGTAATATATAAAAGCAATATATATATATATATATATATATATATATATATATATATATATATATATATATATATAAAGATCAATCGCCACGAAGTAAACTCCAGGCGGGACGAAATGTAAATAAAGCAGTAAATGGGCACGAAGTAAACTCCAGGTCTAACAGAAATGTAAATATTATATATATATATAAGTATATATATATAAAAGAAATAAAAGCCACAGACCGAAGCTCTGGCATACGCACACAACACGACTCTTAACGTGAATAATCGTGTGTGCAACAAGTGGAGAAATCTATTTTGTGTAGAAAGATCTTTGTGAAAGGAAAGTGGTTATAGAATCCAATGAATGAATAAAGTATTAACGTAAAATCTATTTTGATAGATTGAATGAATAAAGATTAATAGATAAAATTTCAAGGACGAAATTCTTAGAAGAAAGGGTGAATGTAATATCACGAGTGTTTATGATAATGATCCTTACAGAAAGATAATGAACGGGTCAAAGAATATATAATACTCAAAATATAATTGAGTTCAAGTGAAAGTTAAGAAATAAAACTTACAAGAATTTATTATCAAGAATGGTGGGAGTAGGAAATATAAAACCTATATTAGGGTAATGTGTTGAAGTTATTCAATGAAGAGATTTGATGAAAACCTGAGTAAGGTAGGGTTTCGGTGATTCCGATGACGGAATCCTTGTAAGGAGGGAAGAATGTGACAAATGATTTGTTTGAGTTGTGATTCTAGGGACAGAATCCTTGTAAGGAGAGAAGGAAGTAACAATCCAGAATTTTATTTTAAATTATAATTCAAAATATTTATTGAGTTAAATAAATATTTTAATTGATGTGTTATTATTGAATAAATATTTATTTAAGGTGAGTTGATTTGATTATTTATTTGTTAAATAAATAATTTACGAAACTAAGAAATTGATAAATCATGAGATAATATTTAATATTTAGTTGATTAACTAAAATTATAATTATAAAGAAAATTATAATTTTGTTGTATTGATCTATGTGGTAAATTTATTTAATAAATTGTTATTAGAATTAATTAAATTAAGTATGACCATAAACTATATTATAAAGGAGTTATTAAAATAAGTTAAGGGAGGTTAATTCAGTTTTGCCAAATAAGGCTTAATGAATGTTAAGTCTTTAATTTAAATCTGTTTTACCAAACAAGGTGTAAGATTTAATGAGTTAATTTTTTAGTTAGTTAACCAAACAAGCCTTATGGCTTTTAATTTTTTTTTAAAAAAAATGATGTCAGTTAATAGATATAATTATATTATATAATAAATACCTATATTATTATATATGTTATATGTTAGTACGTAAGTTAGAGTTTAGAATAGGGAGAAAGACTCAGAAGAAGAAAAAAGAAGAGAAGAAGAAAATTACAGAGAAAAGTAAGAGAGAATTGGGAGAAGTCTAGAGAGGGGAATTGGGAAAAAAGAAAGCTTTATAATCAAAAGAATAACCATCATCTTCTAAAATTAAGGTATCCTCTTGCTTGTATTTTTCAAAAAGTTGTAGTTATATTCTATTTCTAAAATTCTCTGTAAAAACTTTGTGAAGGTTGAATTGTTTGTTGTATATAGCTTTATATAATAAATTGTTTGTTATAAAATTGTTTTCAGAAGTTTATATATGAGTATAGTGAATGAATTCATGTTAAGTATGTATTTTGTGAAGGAAATCATATTACAGTGAATTGGTATGAACATATATGAATATGACTTAGTTTAAAGTAAAATTAAGGTTTAATTAGTTGTATAATATATAAATTGACTATTAAATTCGAAAGAGGATGAATAAACATAAGCATAGTATATTGAATTAACTGTTTTGGTTGAAAAACAAAATCACAGTGATGATTTTCACTGAAACTTTCAAAAAGTGAAGTTTTAGCAAAATAGTAAAAATTAATGGTTATAATTTGGATGTTTATGTTGTTTACATGGCTAGAAACGCGTTAGAAAATATTAGATTATGTTTCTGTAAACCTATTACACCTTGGGTAGGTTGGTATGGTTGTTAGAAAGAAGTTTGGAGGCCTAATTTGGCTTTCTGTAGTGTTCTAGTGCACAAAATCGCAAATCGCAGAAAGGACCCCCGCCTCGACGGGCCCCCCCAGTGCAAAAACCCCCGCCCCAGCGGGGAGGGGGGGGGTAGTCTGCTAAGCTGAATTTTGAAAAAAAAACTGACAGAACATGTTTTACTAAAACAGCCATAACGTTTCCATACGAACTCCGATTAAGGTGATTCAAGATGATCCAGAACAAGGACGAATAGACCTACAACTTTTGGTCTTTAAGTATTTTAATTTGAGGTCTTTTGGAAGGGTCAAATTAGTCATCTTTGTGACTGTTACGTATTCATAGGCGATCAGAGGGCGTCGAACGAGCACATACGCAAGTATAGTGCTCCCGACGATGGAATATGTTATTCTAAGTGATTTAACATGAAAATGAATGATATTATACATGACATATAAAATTTCCTTGCTCATAATGGAAAGCATTAGCATAACTTAGTATGTGTTTTGAAAAGAAACTTAAAGATTTTGAAAAAATAAATAAATCTTGTGGAAACTTATGTTCTATAAGTTTTGAACTTAGTGGTTTATATACATGATTGCGTTCAAATATAAATGAGCACGATATGGTGTTTATAGTGTCTTGTTCATGATAAAACTTGTTAGACCTTGTGTTAGAAAAGGTTTCAAGAGAAACTTGATATAATAGAACTAAGGTGCATAAATGCTATATGAAGTCGGTTTTGAACTTGAGAAGATGTTATCATGACTTAGTTACTTATGATAAGAGTTTTAAAAGTTGTCTTATATGTGCTATACTACATCATTCATGATAAAATGATTTCAAAGACAAACTCCATTATCTTTTGTAAACTAAGTATTAAAACATGAATGACATGTGCACTCAACTAGTTAAGCATGACATAAGTTATTAAGCATGTTTTAAAAGTATGAACTATGCTATGTTCATGTAAATGAGATAGATACATGTGAGCATGCTATTAGAGGCTTATTAGTACAAATATATGGTTTAAAAGCTTATAACATCAAATCTTGTTAAAGAAAGTTGTTAAGCCTTATTGATTGAAATAAATCATTATGAAACTAAGTAATTTGATTGTGAACGTGAAAATAGATCACAACCTATTTGATGTCAAGTACTGATGGTTAAGGTATACTTATACATGCCTAGATATTCTAAGAGTATGATGAGGAAGTGAAATGAAGGTTTTACAAACCTAGTTAGGAAGCAATGTAACGTTACTATTATATTAAGAATATATGAAATATATGACTAATGGATGTGAATCCATGATTATATAAGTGTGTATGAATACACGAAGTGCAGATAAGTGTTAAGTAGTTAAGTCGTAGTTCATAAACTACGAATCAGGCAACTCTTTCAGTTCCTATTTGCTATGTAAACTTGATGATTAGCTGTTTTAAATCTTTATTGCAAAGAGCATGATGTGTTATATATATATTGAGAGTATGAAATGTTAAAGTCAATTTATGACTATGTTGATTGATTAAAGCATGCTGATTGAGTAAGGACTCAATCTTTTTACTTATTATATGAACTGTAGCATGCATGTTATATGTTGAGCATGTTATTATGTGCTATGTGATGCATGAAAATTATTAGATTTTACTGGGTTGTCGAGCTCAACCTAACAAATAACCACTTTTGTAGGTTCAAGATTCAAGGTAAAGTTATGTGTTACTTGAAAGATATGAATCAGATGTGATACTTGAAGATTCATACACTTTGGTTGTGTTATTATTATTTGAACCATGTTTAAGGTTCCGAATAATGTATTAATGTTGAATTTTAATATCGTTTTGTGATGTAATCTATTGTAGTATTAAAATGATTCTGAGATATTTAGATATAAAGGCTGAAGGTTTTGGGAACGAGAATAGTTTGTAATAGAAAATTTTAATTATTTCGCAAATTTCAATGGTTGTATTATCGTTTAATGATGTAAAATTAAAGGTTGAATGTATTATTAACGACCGAAGTCGAGAATTAAATTGTATGAATTTTTGGGTCGTTACAATACCTTTCCAGAATGTTGTTGTCGAGAGCTATACAATGATATGGGATAAGAGGTCATACAAAGTCGGGAAGATAGGGCCATGCCTAGATCTTCAGGTCTTCAAATTCCATCCGGTGTGCTGTCTTGTGTAATAGTTTCTCAAGATTTGAGCTATGGTTCTTGTAGGACACTCTTGTGTAGAATGTATATTAAAATATTGTTGAGATGGCGTAATGTGGGATTGAGGTGGCAAAATGATTATTTTGTCCCTCACCTGGGTTATCTCCGATTCTGGGCAGATGTAGCAGTCGTTGCTCAGGGTTATCTCCGAGATTAGGATGCTGTAAGTGATGGATGTCCTCAGGGTTGTTTTTGTGGTGTGTCTAACCTCCCGAGGTTATCTCAAAGATTGGAACTGAGTGCCTCGGGGTTATCTCTGAGATTGAAGCTGACTGCAAGGGGTTGAACTGAGCTTTTCCGGGGTTATCTCCGGAGCTGCAACTGCATCCTTCAAGATTGTCTTCGAGGTTGGAACTGAAACTTCTGGGGTTATCTCCGGGATGGGACTGAGTATCTTGGGGTTGTCTTCGAGATGGAAAAACTAATAATTCTAGGGTTATCTCCGGAATTGGAATTGCATTCCTCGGGGTTGTCTCTGAGGTTGAAACTGAAACTCCCGG
Organism: Panax ginseng; assembly: GCA_020205605.1. Lineage (NCBI taxonomy): Eukaryota > Viridiplantae > Streptophyta > Magnoliopsida > Apiales > Araliaceae > Panax > Panax ginseng. The sequence goes on along the minus strand of CM035133.1, from coordinate 119,762,440 downwards.
GGGTTATCTCTGGGATGGGAACTGGGTATCTTGGGGTTATGTTCGAGATGGCAAAACTAATAATTCTGGGGTTGTCTCTGGAATTGGAACTGCTTTGTCCTCCTGGGTTATCTCTGATAGACAATTCTGCCCTCCTGCAATGTTATTAACAGGAATGCAAAATTTCTAGTGTCTATAGGGTTCAGCTATCAGAGGTGATTCATACACCACATATGTTTCACGTGGTTCCTCCTCCATAACTCTACTAGGTTTTCCTATCTCAGGAATCCTACAACCACAAACACAAAACAAACAAACACAAACTTCATTAGTATCTCGAAATAAAACATAAGGTCATTTTGTGGAATGAAGATATATTTCATAATGCTACTAACTCCCTAAGAAAACTCTACATGAGTTTTATCTCCTTCTAATCCCTAATTTCGTCTAAGGTTATAATATAAGGATTCTCTTTCCTAAGGTTTATAACGTAAAGCTTTGATACCAACTTGTGACACCCCCAAATTTAGATACTTGTACCTCGAATCTGGTGCTCCACGATCTAACTTATACAACAGAATAATAGAATAATTTACATTGATAAAATATAAATATTCTCGTCCCAAGTCTCGCAACCATTACTATTACATTACACACCATGATATAAACATAAATTAATGCATAACCTTAATTAAGTCTTATTACAACATAATAATTAACTTGTAACACAGAATAACAAAGCTACTCTGTAGCCTTGCATTTTCCCTTATCTTTGCCTGATGTTCCACATTGTTCTGCCTTAACTGAAATGTTTAAGGGAAGTAAGAATAAGCAAAAAATTTGCCCAACAAGTAATATAACAATAAGTGTGAACAAACAAAAATATAAAGTTAATAATCTCAAGGGTATAATGATAAAGGATAGCTCAGGAATTAAGTAAGAGTGTTGAGAACAAAGAAATTATCAACCGTTCCAAATCTTTCCTTTAAATCAAATAAAGAGTCAATATGGACTGTAAGGTCATTAGAAGAATTCAAAGGTTTCAACGTTTTCAAGTTAAAGAATATTTAACACTAACCAGTCACTATGAACCAAGAACTCCTGTTAGAATTAATAGAATTTCATTAATAACCCAATATAAACAAGTACAATAGGTGATCAACCTAAAGTACCCTATGTTATGCATAACACTCAAATATGATGTTCACGTGTATGTCGGTTTCCTGATAATATATAATTTTCTGATTTTTGAGGGTTGTTCATCTCAGCAAATTATAAGAGTTCACACCAAAGCAATTGGTTTGGATCACTTTCTAATACATGACATTGGTCTAGTTGAATTAAATGGCATAGACACCTTTTTCAATGCATTTAGGAACAATTTATAAGTTCAATATTTGCAACGAGGTTTAAGGAATATAATTGTGATTTAAATCAATCTTCAGAGTATGAATAATAATTTCTATGAATTTATATAATACAAGAATCATTATAGTAATTATTGACTCGTACGATCAATAAGAGTACAAGTTTAGGTACTTGACTGAGTCATTGACTATTCCCAACCTTGACTTCTTATCCATCGAATAACCTATTGTTATCATAACGATTAATCTCCATTATCCACAATATAAATCTTAATCGGTCTAACACACTCGCCTTAGGTGACTAAGACTTCACAAAACAATTAGTTTAATTATTATTAACTTTATTCGTCACTCTTTTTATCTTCGTATTTGTTTCATGAGATAATCTTTTATTAACTTAATTGTTTATATAAGGTTTCACACCTTATTGTATTCATAAGGTATTCTTACTCCATTTATTTAATTATTCATTAAGTAATTTCATTAATTATTCTACACACTTTATAAATCCATAATTAATTTGTTATTAGAGGTATCCCTTTATACACTCTAATCTTTTATGTCCCACTTGACCATAATTAAATAATCTTTCAAGTATTTAATTGTTTATCATTATCATTCCATAGTCAAAATTATTATTAACTTTTAATATTACTTTAATTGTCCACAATTAAAATGTTACCTAATTGTCATCTTAATTGTTTATACCTCGTTAATTCCACAATTAGAAGTAGTCTTTACTATTATTATAATAGTTTATTATATATTAAACCACATTATTATTCAAACGGTTTAAGCTTACAATTAAAATAATTACCAATTTAATTGCTTATTAACTCCATAATTAAAATTACCTTTAATTTTAATTGTTTATTATAGTTTAGGAATTTCTTAAATAAATCCTTAATATTAGGCTAATTGAAATTTACTTAATTCCCAATCACTTTAATTGTTTAATCATCATTAAAATAATCTTTTAATATTATTTTAGTTTTAGGAAAATTTTCATTTTTGACCCTATCCGACCTGGTCCACCATAACCTGGCCAGGTTTAACCCGGATTCAGTTAGCTGTGAATGGGGCCCGGTGCAGGGCTCATCATTTTAGGCTTACCAGCCATGTGAATGGCTACTTGATTCGGTTATAGTTAGGTCTCTTTGGTTTTAGCCTTGGGGCTCATGGGAGTTTTGTTCACAGGCGGCGCGGGACGCGTTGCCTTGGCAGAACTTCTTGACAAGGTTTTTCAATGTTTTGATGTTCTACCTCTTTTGATTCAATCTTTCCTAACTTACTCATTTTACATCCAAAGGAGTTCAAACCACTTCCATTGTCTTATAAACTTACATATCTTTAATATTTGATATCTTGAATAATTTTTCAAAACATCTATTTAATCAAATTATTGATTTTTCCAAACTAAGGTTCACACTTGGATATGTCTCACCACACGTTTCGCTACAAGTTTATTTTACGTCCGATTCTAACGATTCCACTTGGGTTATGTGTAGACACTCAAAATTTTGCATTCTTGTTACTGACCCTGCAGGAGGGCAAAATCATTTTCTAGAGATAACCCTAGGAGTTAAATCAGCTCAATCCCGAAAATAACCTCGGGATACTCAATTTTCAATCTCAGAGACAACCCCGAGAGGTCAAGGCACCTCAGAGATAACCTTGAGGACATTTAGCACTCACAACGGCCCAATCTCAAAGATAACCCTGAGCAACGACTGCTACATCAGCACAGAGCAGGACATAACCCCGGTGAGGGGCAAAATAATCATTTTGCCACCTCAATACTACATTCACGTCATCTCAACATCATTTCATCCCATATTTCATACAGAAGTGTCCCACAAGAACCATAGCTCAAAATCTCGAGTGACTACTACACAAGACAGCACACCAGATAGAATTTGAAGACTTGAAGATCTGGTCATGGACCCATCTTCCCGACATCGTACATCCTCTTATCCCATGTCATTGTGCAGCTCTTGACAACAACATTTTGAAAAGGTATATCACGCCTCCATCAGATGCCCAGATTAAAAGTTATGAAGGTTCGAGCGGACAGAGCATTGTACAAGTGCACGTTCTTCAAGATGGCGGGACCCACATTGCCCGGGGCAACCCGGGCAATCGCAAGTAGACCTGCGACAGCCGAGGGTAGACTAGCGACCATCTGGTCTATAAATAAAGGCCTTAGGTTGGCCATTTAAAAAGAAAAAAAGCGAGAAAACTCTGTCCATTTCAACTCATAAACACTTCTAGAGTGCTCTAACCGAGTCTTTCATCTTTCTAAACACTTGTAAGCTCGTGTTTTGTTACATAATAAATTTAATTGATGGAAACTGAGTTTTCAGGTGTCAAAAGCTATCTGAAGTCTTCTTGGCAGCCCACTGTAAGATATTTCAGATTTTAAGCTTTTCTCACTTTTGTATATATATATATATATACCTAATTACGTTGAGAGTCGCGTCATGTGGGTATGCCCGAATCGTCGATCCGTGGCTTTTTATTGCTTATATATATATATATATAAATATATATTATCGAACTATGCTTCGATTGAGCCCGAATATAATATTCACAGTGTTTACTGCTTTTGTATATATATATATATACATATATATATATATATATATAAATACTTATATATATCTTGTCATCAAACTCTATTTGATTGAGCCTGGATATGCATCTGGTGCGTTTATTGCTTTTATATATATATATATATATATATATATATACATACACACACACACACATATATATATATATATATATATATATATATATATATATATATTTAAATTTCAATCAGGGCACAGGAGATCACTTACGTGGCCATTTATCGCTTTTTTATATATATATATATATATATATATATATATATATATATATATATATATATATTTACATCTTTTTTATATATATAATCGTTATTTAGTTTATGAGCTAGATTTGCTTAAATCTAGCCATTTCTCACTTTAACCAGTTCATGGTGACTAAACTGGAACTGTTGAAGCTGGAATGGTTTAGATATATTCAAATCTAGTTCTTTCTCTAGCTTTTATTTGCCTGCGGATTAGATTTGCCTAAATCTGGCTATTTCTCACTTTGACCAGTTCATGGTGACTAAACTGGAACCGTTGAAGCTGGATTTCTCAGATTTACTCAAATCTAGTCTATTTTCCAGTTTTTGTATATATTGCTAAGTCATATGAGCATAGGAATCATGTGATCACAGATTCAGTCTCTAAATCTAGATTCAGTTCTCGTGATGGATATTTTTAGCTGCAACCAGCTTGTAAATTATTCACGGTGTCTGAATTTCCTTATATGACTCTCATGCCCACAAGGAGTTCGGCACTGCTATGTATCTTATTTTCTCAAAGATGCTTCACATCTCAAAAATAAAAGCAATCAAGCCGAATACATAATAAAATGTAAGTATCAAAGACCTCAATTACTATTGAGCATAAGGGTTTGAAAAACCTATTTTACAAAACATCATTGTTATATCTTGTTAAAATCGAACTTTTATACAAAAAAATCAAACCCTTTGTATATAGGTGCGAACGAGGCATAACACTACTTCCAGACAACTACACATAGACCTACACACACACACACACACATATTCAAATAAAAGTTTAAATTAGAAAGTGGCGATAACCGTGTTATCACAAAAGTCGGGGGGGGGGGGGTGCCTAACACCTTCCCTTCGCTTAATCAAGTCCCCGGACCCTAACAAATTTCGGTTTTGCAGACCAGTTAAACAGTGTCACATCACTAGGTCTTTGTGCAAACCTTTTCTCGGTTGAGTTGGTGCAACCATTTAAAAATACCAACTGGTGACTCTTACAGTCAAATTGTTGACATATACATGTCGACCCTTTTCAAACTTTTTTTTTCAAACAAATCTCACTTAACATGAGAACACCAAAAGACAATAACAGAAAGGGACAAATAAAAATCCCGACATCGACAGGTGGCGACTCTGCTATAGACTCCAGTAAGAGGGCATAAGCTGCTATCAAATCTTTTCAAAACTTTTACCTGCTTGTGTTTGGATGTTGCATTTACATTTGAATGAATGTATACTAATGCTTTATTTACTGCACTTAGTGCTTCGCACCATATCGGCTTGTGATATTAGTGCTTCACACATGTCATCATTTCCGTACGATGAGACACAATGTATGTAAATGTATGTTATGTAGTCCCTCCATCAGAAGGCTATCCTGTCGGTGTTTGATTACTGGACTCGTCGGGAGATTAATTCCACGAGGCTCAGGAAAGGTACCACCCAGATTCGCTCCAGTTAAAAGATCGGATTAACTTCCCATCAAGTAAATTGCGATGATCTGGGGACATTAATGCTGAAAAGCCTCGAGAGTAACCTAAGATAAGTCAGCCTCTGATAAACCAAACGTGGAGGGAATTCTCTTCATACCTTTCCATTTCAATTACTTATAATTTTATTTCCATGTCAATCTTAATGTAATGGTAAAATATAATGTAATATGTGAACATGCATATTAGAACCTGTCATGCTATCATGTCATACAAACAGCTGACATCCATTTTGTAGGATAATACTCCTAAAAAACAGACACATTACATAGCATATAACATTTCCATGTTTCGCAGATTAAACTACATAAGTCTTTTTGTAGGGAAACGATTGGTCTCGTTACCCATTCAAAGTCCAAAAAGGAAATAAGCCTACAACCAAACATGGATACATCTGGCCAGCCTAATCCTACTCCTGTCTCTCTCATGAGGAGTTCAAAGGATTAAGCAATCAAATCATCGAGTTGGTTGTTCAGCTCAAAGAAGTACACAAGTCAACTCAGGGTTCACAATTACCCATCCTCACTGAACCCTCTGCACATGGAGGAATCCAGGGTCTAGACATAGAAATTCTAGTACCTGAGTCTCAGTCTGATAAGACCAACGAAACCCCTGAAATCACCCATCTTAAAGAAGATCAGGACACCGATGATATTCGGAAGAAGGTTCTACAAATGGAAGAGACCATTCGGTTCATCAAAGGGATTGGAACACACAAAAGTGTTTCAGATTCAGACCTTTGCATCTTCCCTGGGGTTCATTAGCCGGAGAAATTCAAAACTCCTGATTTTGAGAAATATGACGGATTGGGAGATCCTTATACCCACTTAAAAGTGTTTATTGGAGAGCTCAGATACTATGCCGAGAATGAAATGCTTAGAATGCAGCTATTTCAGAAAAGTTTGATTGGAGAAGCCAGAGCATGGTACACCAGATTGGATAACTCTAAAATTCACAGCTGGGAGGAGTTAGCTCATGCTTTCCTTAGTTAGTACAGCTTTCAAACTTAGATGGCTCCAGATCGGTACCAAATTACCAAGGTTAAGAAACAAGTCAATGAGTCATTCAGAGAGTATGTCCAAAGATGGAGGCTTCTAACTGCTCAAGTTATCCCATCTATGACAGAGTCTAAAATGGTGATGACCTTCCTAGATATTCAAGAAACTCCATTTTAGGAGAGGGTCCTAGCTGGAATAGGAAAGCCATTCTCAGAAATGATTAAGCACGGAGAAATGGCAGAAATGGGATTGAAATTTAGGAAGATTTAAGACCTCGCCGCATTAAAATTCGTAGCTGAGCATATCCAATATAGAAGTAATGGGAACAACCCCTAGAGGGTCCATAAGAAGAAAGAAGAGGATTTTTCCTTGATATTACAAGGACAAAAGGGAAATCAAAACTTGCCTATTTAGAGGAGAAACTATTCCCCTTTTCAAGCATAGTCTTCAAACCCTCCCTTGCCAAAGAATGGAGAAGTCAGACGTACAAGAGTGTTCACACCCTTAAGGGAGTCACTCAAAAAAATTCTCAAACTTCTGACAGATTAGAAGAAAATCACTCCTCTCATTCCACCAGCCAACCCGAGTGGAAAAGGTTTTAACACAAGCAAGAAGTGCGCTTACCATGCTGGAGCTTTAGGCCATGACACTCAGGATTGTTGGGCCATTAAGCATAAGATCCAGGATTTAATTGACAGTCGTGATATCGTAGTGGCCAAGCCCGACCAGCCGCATGTTCAAAACAACCCTCTCCCTCAACACAAGGAAGACGAGGTTAACATGATCAACTGGTGCAGTGGAGAAAGCTCCAAATACTTCCAACATATGGGTGGTTCATCCCAAATCAGCAAGGATAATGTAGACATATGGGATTATTCAAAGTTCCAATTCATGATGGAACGAGAGTTGAAGGCTCTTGGCGAACAAGTCAATCAATTGGTAGAACTGATGATTCATCAACACCAAGTCACACGTCAGTTGTTTAGTCAGGAGCATGCTAGCCTCCTTTCTCTCATCACAAGTACTCCACCACTTACTCCAGAAAGTGAAACATTGGAGGAAAAGCTTGCTAGAAAAGCAAAAGCTAAAGCCTGTTGGGACTTCACCAACAAAGGGGAATTCACCTATTTAGGCCAACCGATGGAAGAAATATTACAGATGCTGATCAATGAGGGAAAAATCATAGCACTGCTACCTCCAGTCAATCCACGCTCAAAATGGTTTGATGCTAATGGAATATGTCAATACCACTCCCACTCTCGCGGTCACAGCACTGAGGAATGATGGGCACTTCGCCATCTTATCCAAAACATGATTGACAGTGGTGACCTGCAAATGGCAGACAATGACATTGTATTATCTGAGAGTGGGGACACATTCCCTCCGGGATGGAAGGAAGTTATAGCAGTTATATCCTCTAGAGGAGATTTAGCTGCCACACAACTTATAATTCAACCAATTCAGCTCAAAGGAGTTGAAAACTCATTGAACGTGGATGCACCAGAGCCAATCATATTACTATTCAGGCCACAATATCCGTTGTCAGCCTCAAGAAAGTGCCATGGAATTATGGAGAGGTGGAAGGGTCAACATCAAATACAACTGCTACAATATCTAAAGAAAATCCATTGTATCTCCCTCAACGAGTGATGAAGCCTATCATCAGATCTTAAGGGAAAGTGCCCAAGGGGAAGATTGAAGAATTCATCTGTCAGATGGGACACAATGAAGCCAAGGTGGTTCAAAGATTGAAAGAAGCTCCATAACAGATCTCTATTCTGGACTTGGTTTTCTCTTCAGAAGATCACCGGAAGGTCTTACTAAAAATATTAGAAGAAGCCCACTTGCCAAAGATAGTGGATGTTGAAAAATTCCATCATCTGGTTGATCACATCTTCAATAGCAATGTGATATCCTTCACTGATGATGGCATACCTCCCGAAGGGATGGGTCATTGCAAACCATTATACATAGCGGTTATGTCTTCCGAATATGTGGTCAGAGGAGTGCTAATAGATGGAGGATCATCCCTAAACATCTGCCCCTATGCCACATTGGAAAAACTAAACATAAATCTCAACAGGATTTGAAGCAGCCACATAATCATCAAAGCTTTTGATGGATCTCGACGCTGTCGGAGAGATTGAAATACCCGTGGAAATTAGTCCACATACATTCTACATATCCTTCCAAGTGCTCAAGATCACTACAAGATACAATTTACTGTTGAGGAGACCTTGGATTCATATGGTAGGAGTCGTCCCATCCACTCTTCATCAACAGCTCAAGTATATCATCAACAGTAATCTGGTCACTATCAATGTGGAGCCAGAATGTCCTGTTCAAAGTGATATACCACTTATCAGTTTCAATGAAGAAGTTGAGCCTGTCAGCTTCTAGGCCCTTGAGGTGAGAAACACTCACTATTATCCCATTGGGGATCCACTTCTGAAACCCAGAGTTTCTGTCGAGGTAATGTTGGCAAGTCAAGAGATGATATCCTTGGGTTTTCAACCTGGACAAGGGTTAGGAGAAGATCATCAGGGAATCAAGTGCCCAATCTAAGTTCCAAGCCAGATAGGGACAGCCGGACTAGGCTACTTGTGAGACCCCGAATTTTATGAAATGAAAGGATTCAATTTTATTATAATTATTCTATTTAGTAAATGGTTAAATTGATAAAAGGTTAAAGTTAAGGGTGATATATGAAAAATTTTCAAAGTAAGCAAGTTGTCATAAAATAATCGGTAGTAAAAGTATAGTAATACGTGTGTTTGCATAGTAGCACACGGTACTGATTTTTGATGCTTACGTGAGAAGTCACTCAGTTTTATTCAATTATTGTTACAATATTTATATTATTAAATCAATAATTGAGACGACAAAGTTATTCATATTATTATTTGCAATATTGACAATGTCTAAAAGTTCTGTCAATGAGAGGTTTGGTCACCTAATTGTGCGCCAATAAGGAGAAATCCTTATGATGAAAAGCCCTTCTTAAACGGGAGCGACTTGGTTGTTAAATATTGTGAATTATAATATTAATGATGAATAAGTTCGTGTTGATTAAAGATGAATTGATAGTTCCATTGTGTTGGAATTATTAGTGTTAGTGAAAATCGACATTTATTTCGATTAAAAATGGAGGTATAGATGAAGGTACTATACTATAATTAATTTTTTCACATGTTTAGAACTATTGAGTCACATGATTTACTATTGATTCACATGATTTACTATTAGGGGAGGTGGTGCAAGTTTGATAATACTTGCAGGACTAAATTAAAAATAAAGGAAAAGATGAAGGTATTGTACTGTAATATTTTGATCCCCAAAACGTACAATTATCGAAACTATATTTTCCTATAAGTAGAAGCCCATTCTTCCTTCATTCTCACCAATTCACTAAGTCTCACAAGAGCAATTATAGAGAGAGAAGCTATAGAGAGAAAGAAGAGTAGTTTGCTACTTCACTACTCCAGTATCCAGTCTTCTTCTGAGGTAAGGGTTATTATTTTTTTTATATTCTGAAGAGATATTATTTTTTGTATTCGTATGAATATTATTATCGTTCAATATTCATTATATTCGTTTAATATTCATAAGGAATATTATTTCCGTTCAATATTCGTAAGGAATATTATTTTCGTTCAACCGTTGTAAGTAAGGGGTTTCTGCCAGGGGCAGTTTTGTAATTTTTCCAACCCTCAAAATTCTGGAAAAATTGGAAATGATAATTTGATGAGTTTTCTAGATTGTGTCCAAAAATAACGATTTTTGGATGTATAGATTATGAGTTATGAATTTTATGAGAAAAGACTATTTTAAAAGTAAACCCTTATAACTCCTTGTGGTTAACTCCAAAATTGGTGAAATTTTTGTTGGGGGTACATCTATATAGCAGCAGTATACCCTGTAAATTTTGGAATTTTTGGACAAAAGTACAATTTTTCATAAATGTCTAAATATTCGGCAGTTTTAGCCATATGAAAAATAGTAAATAAATTTTAAAAATTCTGAGAAAAATATATGTTCAATATGGGACTATATTCTGCTAAATCCCAGAAAAGAAAATTTGTTTGTACTGATTTGGTATTTTTCATGAAAATAGACTAGTTATGAGTAAATGAATTAAATATGTTATGTGAAGTAAGAAAGTTGGAAAATAGGATTTTATGGCTTGAGAATCCTATATAAGGTATATGCAGATTTTTGATGAGAGTTTTGGTTATTGGTGATGAAATCTTATGAGTTTGGCATTTTAGGATGATTAAATGCATTAATTAGCAAAGTGTAAACAATTAAAATAAATTGTTTATAAGTTTAAGAAATGATTAAAATATTGTGATAATATTAATAATATTAGATTATGAGATTATTAAGTGATTTATAACATTTGGATTAAGGTGTTATAAATATTAATATAAATTTTATTGTGAAACTTTATCTTTTTGTGTCGGGATTACTATTCACGTATACGACACTATTCACGTATACTGCACTATTCATGTATATGGCACTATTTGCGTATATGACATTATTTATGTATACGGTACTATGTATGAATACGTAGTACTATTTATGAGTTACTATTCATGAGTTACTATTCACGAGTTACTATTCGCAGGGTACTATTTACCCAAAAAATATATTTCTTTTCTGTCCAAATTATTTTTGTTATGTGAATATTATTCTTGAATTTTACTCCACAAAGAAGTATCATGTTGAGAATTTGGATATTTTTAAAACTCTGGATAAATTTAAAGTCTTTAATATTTATCCTTGATTTCGTTTGATTAATATTTATATCATTGTCATCATCCTCATGCTTATATTGTGATGAAAGTTATCTTTGGCTAACGTGCATAGATGAACTTGGTATGATTATGACCAGAGATTATTCGGTATAATAATAACTGTAATGTGACGAATGATGTGGTAAAAGTCCTCATTAGCCTGTAGTTCATTGATGGATAGTTGTTGGTATGATTATGACCAGGGATTATTCGGTATAATCATGAACATTGATGATTACATGAATATCCTTGGCCGTGGTGCAGGGATGATTCGATTTTATTTATTAAGCTGAGTCTCAGCGATAAAGTTGATGAAAAACTTTTTAAATCATAGAAGATAGTAGATTTTATGCTCTACTTAACTATTCTAATGGATTGCTTATTTCCACTGCAGTTGTTGATATAAAACTTGTTGTCTATTGTATTCTATCAGTTGTTATACAGTTGAAGGCTAATGATAATTTATTCTGCATTATCTTAGTCATAATATTTCTTACTGGGCTAGTTGAGCTCACCCTTTTCTTTCATTGTTCTCTTCAGGAAATGAGAACATAGCTGGGACTAGTCGGGGAACGGAGTGATGGTCCGAGATGGTTGTTTTAGCAGTCCTCACTATTCTGTGAAATAGTGTGATAATAATTATAATGAGGACTCTATTTTAGAGTGGATATTGTCTATAAGGCAATATTCGTGTTTAAACTCTCAGCTATGTTTTGTCGTATTTTTACACGACAGTTGCATAATTAAGTTTGTAGTTGATTTCTGTAGTGTGATATCTGGCGACTCAAGATGGGTGATGTATACCTATTTTGGGGGTGTCACAATTGGTATCAAAGCTTAGGGATATGATCCCTGGCTGAGATGTGAGACTAGAACTAGAAGGGAGAGAGGGCTAATTCCTTCGCTAGTATGACCTACCTAAGTTATTTGGTATTTAATTGGTCGGTCAGAGTATAGGGATAATATGTGGCTTGTCAATTAACCCTTATTTTGAAACTATATTCTAGAATGATATCTGAAATACAGGAGATGAGAAATAGGAAAATCATGATAGAGAGAAAATAACCGGGAAGATACAATCCGAAAAGAAAGAAAGGTATTCTCATCTCTTCGAACTACCAGGTATGTAAATTTCGAGGCCAAAATTTCATAAGGAGGGGAGATTGTGATACCCCGAATTTTATGAAATGAAAGTATTCAATTTTATTATAATTATTCTATTTAGTAAATGGTTAAATTGATAAAAGGTTAAAGTTAAGGGTGATATATGAAAATTTTTCAAAGTAAGCAAGTTGTTATAAAATAATCGGTAGTAAAAGTATAGTAATACGTGTGTTTGCATAGTAGCACACGGTACTGATTATTGATGCTTACATGAGAAGTCACTCAGTTTTATTCAATTATTGTTACAATATTTATATTATTAAATCAATAATTGAGACGGCAAAGTTATTCATATTATTATTTGCAATATTGACAATGTCTAGAAGTTCTGTCAAGGAGAGGTTTGGTCACCTAATTGCGCGCCAATAAGGAGAAATTCTTATCGGAAAGCCCCCTCTTTCCTGGGAACGACTTGGTTGTTAAATATTGTGAATTATAATATTAATGATGAATAAGTTCGTGTTGATTAAAGATGAATTGATAGTTCCATTGTGTTGGAATTATTAGTGTTAGTGAAAATCGACATTTATTTCGATAATAATTGATGTCTGGAGGTTATATTGACCAATCGGGTAATTAAACGAATAAATGAGCAATTAATTACTATTAATTTACATGCTTATAACTATGTGTTCACATGTGTGTACTATTGATTCACATGATTTACTATTAGGGGAGTTGGTGCAAGATTGATATTACTTGCATGACTAAATTAAAAATGGAGGTATAGATGAAGGTACTATACTATAATTAATTTTTTCACATGTTTAGAACTATTGAGTCACATGATTTACTATTGATTCACATGATTTACTATTAGGGGAGGTGGTGCAAGTTTGATAATACTTGCAGGACTAAATTAAAAATAAAGGAAAAGATGAAGGTATTGTACTGTAATATTTTGATCCCCAAAACGTACAATTATCGAAACTATATTTTCCTATAAGTAGAAGCCCATTCTTCCTTCATTCTCACCAATTCACTAAGTCTCACAAGAGCAATTATAGAGAGAGAAGCTATAGAGAGAAAGAAGAAGAGTAGTTTGCTACTTCACTACTCCAGTATCCAGTCTTCTTCTGAGGTAAGGGTTATTATTTTTTTTATATTCTGAAGAGATATTATTTTTTTGTATTCGTATGAATATTATTATCGTTTAATATTCATTATATTCGTTTAATATTCGTAAGGAATATTATTTTCGTTTAATCGTTGTAAGTAAGGGGTTTCTGCCAGGGGAAGTTTCGTAATTTTTCCAACCCTCAAAAATTCTGGAAAAATTAGAAATGATAATTTGATGAGTTTTCTAGATTATGTCCAAAAATAACGATTTTTGGATGTATAGATTAGGAGTTATGAATTTTATGAGAAAAGACCATTTTAAAAGTAAACCCTTATAACTCCTTGTGGTTAACTACAAAATTGGTGAACTTTTTGTTGGGAGTACATCTATATAATAGCAGTATACCCTGTAAATTTCAGAATTTTTGGACAAAAGTACAATTTTTGATAAATGTCTAAATATTCGGCAGTTTTAGCCATATGAAAAATAGTAAATGAATTTTAAAAATTCTGAGAAAAATATATGTTCAATATGGGACTATATTCTGCTAAATCCCAGAAAAGAAAATTTGTTTGTATTGATTTGGTATTTTTCATGAAAATGGACTAGTTATGAGTAAATGAATTAAATATGTTATGTGAAGTAAGAAAGTTGGAAAATAGGATTTTATAGCTTGAGAATCCTATATAAGGTATATCCAGATTTTTGATGAGAGTTTTGGTTATTGGTGATGAAATCTTATAAGTTTGGCATTTTAGGATGATTAAATTCATTAATTAGCAAAGTGTAAACAATTAAAATAAATTATTTATAAGTTTAAGAAATGATTAAAATATTGTGGTAATATTAATAATATTAGATTATGAGATTATTAAGTGATTTATAACATTTGGATAAAGGTGTTATAAATATTGATATGGATTTTATTGTGAAACTTTATCTTTTTATGTCGGGGTTACTATTCACGTATACGACACTATTCACGTATACGGCACTATTCATGTATATGTCACTATTTGCGTATATGACATTATTTATGTATATGGTACTATGTACGAATACGAAGTACTATTTATGAGTTACTATTCATGAGTTACTATTCACGAGTTACTATTCACAAGTTACTATTCACGAGTTACTATTCATGGGGTACTATTTACCCGAAAAATATATTTCTTTTCTGTCCAAATTATTTTTGGTACGTGAATATTATTCTTGAATTTTACTCCGCAAAGTAGTATCATGTTGACAATTTGGATATTTTTAAAACTCTGGATAAATTTAAAGTCTTTAATATTTATCCTTGATTTCGTTTGATTAATGTTTATATCATTGTCATCATCCTCATGCTTATATTGTGATGAAAGTCATCTTTGGCTTACGTGCATAGATGGACTATTGATTATTGGTTTTACAGTTGTATATATTTGGCTTGCGTGCATAGATGGACTTGGTATGATTATGACCAGAGATTATTCGGTATAATCATGACCGTAATGTGACAAATGATGTGGTAAAAGTCCTCATTAGCCTGTAGTTCATTGATGGACAGTTGTTGGTATGATTATGACCAGGGATTATTCGGTATAATCATGACCATTGATGATTACATGAATATCCTTGGCCGTGGAGCAGGGATGATTTGATTTTATTTATTAAGCTGAGTCTCAGCGATAAAGTTGATGAAAAACTTTTTAAATCATAGAAGATAGTAGATTTTATGCTCTACTTGACTCTTCTAGTGGATTGCTTATTTCCGCTGTAGTTGTTGATCTAAAACTTGTTATCTATTGTATTCTATCAGTTGTTATACAGTTGAAGGCTAAGGATAATTTATTCTGCATTATATTAGTCATAATATTTCTTACTGGGCTAGTTGAGCTCACCCTTTTCTTTCATTGTTCTCTTCAGGAAATGAGAACATAGTTGGGACTAGTCGGAGAACGGAGTGATGGTCCGAGATGGTTTAGCAGTCCTCACTATTCTGTGAAATAGTGTGATAATAATTGTAATGAGGACTCTATTTGAGAGTGGATATTGTCTAGAAGGCAATATTCGTGTTTAAACTCTCAGCTATGTTTTGTCGTATTTTGCATGACAGTTGTATAATTAAGTTTGTATTTGATTTATGTACCATGTATCTGGCGACTCAAGATGGGTGATGTATACCTATTTTGGGGGCGTCACACTACTCCTCTTGATCTTGTCACAGGAACCCGCACAACCATACACTGGTTCCTTCATCTACAAAGCTATTGCCTAAACTTATAGGTGATAATCATGTACGACCTTTATTAAAGGTTCCTGCCCCTGTGGTAGCCATGTTGTTTCCTAAGCCAATACCAGTTAAAGGAAAGGAAGTCCTGATTCTAGACCCAGAGGTGGAGAAAAGGAATCAAAGACGTAAACAAGACATCAAGAGGCGGTTATCAAAGATGTACTTCCTAGCACATACCAAGGGTATGAACAAGGATATCTTAGATGACGACTTTCCAGACATCATGGTCATCATTCAAGAGAAGGAGAACGATAACAACCCCTTCATCACAACTGTCCACTAGGACTTAACCCTTGGCAATTGGAGCAACACTCCTTGTATTTGTAGACAAGGGTAAAAAGGGCAGAAAATCCCTATGCCCTGTAGATAACAATAACTGCTTACTTTTGTTGCATAGTATTAGTAGTTGTTTTTGTCATTTCATGCTAACACTTTGTATGATTGAATAATTTCATATATTAAGTGAAAGCATTTTGTTTTAGGACTCTAAAGTTAGATATGCCTAAACTTGCTGATGAGGTGCCTATTCTTTACAAGGACTGCAACTTTGATGTAAAGTTGGACTCTGACTTGATAGAGATTGAGAAAGAGGACTATGAGATACCTCAGGAGATCAAAGAATGGGTCGAAGACAAACCCATGCCAAATCTTTATCAAACCACCTCTTTTTACCTTGGAACCTCAGAAAACCCCAAACAAATCCAGATTGGTACGGATCTTACTCCAAGCCAAAGGAATGACATGGTTACTCTATTGACCCAATTCCAGGATGTGTTTGCATGGTCTCATTAAGACATGGTCAATTTGTCAACTGACATCATCATTCATCACCTTCCCATTAAAGAGGGATTCAAGCAAGTCAGGCAGAAACTTAGGCGATTAAAACCTGAGTGGAGTTTAAAAGTCAAAGAAGAAATTATGAAATAATTTCAAGGTGGATTCATCATGATGTCAACATGTAATTCTTTGCTGGCTGCTTTGCTGGTTACCATCAAATTATGGTTACTGAAGAGGATCATGAGAAAATTGCATTCATCACTCCTTGGGGAACCTTTCGCTACAGACGGTTATCATTCGGCCTCATAATTGCCGGAGCTACCTATCAGCGAGCCATGATGGCTCTTTTCCATGATCTAATGCACAAAGAGATAGAAATCTATATGGATGACATCATTATCAAGTCCCTAAGGGAGGAAGACCACCTAGATAATCTCAAAAAGCTCTTCAGCTAATTGCATAAGTACAATTTGAAGCTGAACCCAACCAAATGTGCCTTTGGCATTAAATTAGGCAAGTTGCTAGGATTCCTAGTGAGCCACAAATGCATTAAGTTGGATCCTTCAAAAATCCAGGCCATCACGGAAATACCCATACCCCAGATAGAGAGGGAAATACAGGGATTTTTGGGAAGAATCAACTTCATTAGTTGGTTCATCTCACAACTCACAGTAACCAGTGAACTTATCTTCAAGTAGCTAAGGAAGAACTCTTCCATGAAATGGAATGATGAGTGTCAGAAAGCCTTCCTTGCAATCAAAGAGTAGCTAATCAAAGCTCTTGTCTTGGTACCTCTTAGGGATGGTGTTCCCTTGTTTATGTACCTATCAATCAATGACAATGCTATGGGTTGCATGTTGGGACAGAAGGATGATAGAGGCCAAGAAAGAGCTATCTATTACCTCAGCAACAGATTCAGCATCAGTGAACACAAGTACACTCTGATTGAGAAAACTTCTTATGATTTAGCATGGGCTTCCATGAGATTAAAACATTATCTCCATGGTCACACAATCCATCTCATATCCCGTATGGATCCTCTCAAGTACGTGTTCAGCAAACCCATGTTGATTTATCGACTGTCCAAATGGCAGTTGATCTTACAGTAATTTGAAATCATTTACGTGACTCAAAAGTCTATCAAAGGTCAAGGAATTGCAGATCAATTGGCCATCGCACCTTCAGGGGATTTTAAACCTTTGGAAACCTACTTCCCCGATGAAGGGATAATGATAATTCAGCAACACCATGAGAACAATACACACCAAGTATGGAAGATGTTTTTTGATGGAGCTGTAAACATGGAAGGTTCTATAGTTGGAGCAGTTCTAGTATCCATTTCGGGGGAGTAGTTTCCTATTGCCGTCAAATTGTAGTTTTCCAGCACCAATAACACAGCTGAGTATGAAGACTGTATCATGGGGTTGAAACTAGCCCAATCCATGGGCGTCAAACGGTTAACTGTCTTTGGAGATTTCGAATTGGTAATCAGACAAACCACTGGGATCTATCACACCAAAGAGCTACATTTGTTGCCTTACCATCGACAGGTTATTCAGATGGCTTTAGAGTTTGAAGAAATATCCTTCGTTCACATTCCTCAGAATAAGAATGACTTTGTGGATGCACTAGCAACTTTGGCCTCCTTGATTAACATGCTTGATAAGGAAGACATGACAAATATCACATTTGCCTGGCAAAAGGCCCCAGCCTATGGGAACTACAATGGAGAAGTATCGGATGAACTGCCTCCCATCCAACACCCTTGGTATCAGCATATCAAGGAGTATCTGTGAGATGGATCTACACCCGTCGAGGCGACTCAAACTAAAAGAAAGTGGATCCATCGAATTGCTATGAAATTCTACCTGAGCGGAGACGCACTCTACAAAAGAGATGCGGGATTAGGCCTTCTCAAATGTCTAGACAAAGATCAAGCTCAGAAGCTCATGGATGAAATCCATGGTGGAGTATGCAGCCCACATATGAGAGACCCTCTACTTGTCAAGAAAATCCTAAGAACAGGGCATTATTGGCTCTCTCTCAAGGCTGATTATGATGATCATGTCAAGAGATGTTACCAATGCCAAATTCATGAGAATGTTATCCATGCCCCTCTAAGGGAGCTCCACAATATGAGTTTGCCCTGACCCTTCTCAATGTGGGGAATGGATGTGATCGGGCCCATCGAGCCCAAAGCCAGTAATGGTTATCGATTCATCTTTACCATGATCAACTACTTCACTAAGTGGGTAGAATCAACCACTTCCCCTAGGGTTACTAAAGAGGTGATCATTGGTTTTAATTTATCAAAAATAATGTCATTTGTCAATATGGACAACTAGAGGTGATTGTATCAGACAATGCCAAAAACCTCAATAACCAAATAATGGAGGAGTTATGTAGTAAATTCCACATCAAACATCTCAACTACGTTATCTATCGTGTAAAGATGAATGGTGATGTTGAAGCGGCTAATAAGAATATCAAAAAGATTATGAAAAAGATTTTTTCCAATCACAAAGGATGGCCTGACTTGTTGCCTTTGACTCTATTAGTCTACAAAATGTCAATGCACACTTCCACCGGGGAAACCTCCTACTCATTAACCTATGGAATGGAAGCAGTGATCCCCATAGAGGTGGAAATGGAATCCCTTAGAGTGTTAATAGACGCTCAACATGATGAAGACCAATGGTTACAAGATCGATACCACCAATTATCTCTAATAGATGAAAGGCGGGCCGCAACCATCTTCTATGGTCAGTTATACCAACATAGGATCGCTCGATCCTACAACAAGAAAGTCTGACTATGGTAATTCAAAGAACATGAATTGGTCTTGAAGAAGGTTCTTGACAACCAAGATCAATCCAAAGAAAATTCGCCCCAATCTGGGAAAGCCTGGTTGTTGTCAAGGAGGTATTGATAGGAGGAGCCCTCAGATTGCAAGAGATGGATGGCGAGGAATTTCCCCAACTCATTAACTCAGACACCATAAAATGGTACTATGTCTGAAGTTACCTATAAACCAGCATCCTGGTTCTGGATCATCAGATCCATCAGTTAATTCAGGTTTTTAAAACCTTTCTCACTACAAACAAAACCTTTCACCACTTCAGTTTTTCCCACTAGGGATAAAACATTTCACACCTTCAGTTTGTCCCATCAGGGATGAAACCTTTCACACCTTCAGTTTATCCCACCAGGGATTAAACTTTTCACAACCTTAGTTTATCCTACCAGGGATCAAACTTTTCACAACTTTAGTGTGTCCCACTAGGGATAAAACACTTCCTCACAACTTCAGTTTGTCCCATCAGGGGTGCACTATGCAGAACTGATCCCCCTAATACATAGGAGTATGCAGGCAGCCATTTTTATGGTCCGATCTAACTACAAAAAAAACAAAAAATCTCTACCACCCTTTACCACCTACAACTTTCAACCTTTTTACAGTAAGTTGGAACTACGGAGACCTGATCTCCCCTCATCAATGGGAGTACGTAGGCAGCCATTCATGGTTTGGTCTCACCCCCTACCAAAACATAAAATTTGTCAATGGTACTGGGATCATCCTCCGAAACTTTCAAACCACACCTCATCGACTTAGACCAAAGGGATGGAACTATCTGGTCTCCCAGCAGAAATGGGAGAACCGACGACCATCTAAGTGGCGGTTGAGTTTTTAAAGAGAAACACCAATCCATAAAAGATGGAACTACCTGGGCTTCCCAATATAAAGGAGTACCAGTGACCATCTATGGGGCGGTCAACCTCATAGAGGAAAGTCACAATCCTCTCCATAACCACATATAGAAACCAGTTCCAAGAAACTAAAGAGTAGGGAATACATAGATTAACGATCCATTCTGAAAGATCCTGAGACATCTCAATGTCCATCCATCAAGGGGGAGTTCAGAATACATCATGATCACAAGCCCCGGAGAATAGGCAAATATCAAGCAAGTAACAAGCATAACTAAAAAGGGAAGTGAATCAAAATATATTTCCTTGTCATACAATACTGTTTGATATATACAATGTGTCCTGTACATGATAAAAATGGCTAAGCTAGTCTGTACAAGAAAATCCAAGGTAATCTATAAACCAGTGGATAAGTGCTATCAAGTCCAACATGGCATCCCTCTCAAAGGAGGGGGGTAACTCTGTGAGCTTCTGCCCAAGGGTATCAATGTGAGCCAAGAGATCCACAACCATCTGCATGGTGACACTATGCTCATCAATGAACACGCTCATCTCTACAATGATATTAGCAGTGTGGGACCACAATACAGTACTATCTATAATGGTGGCATCTCAGGCAGATATAGCACCATCCCACTCAGTAACAGCGACATCCCTAGATGATCTAGCCTCGTCCCGCTCAGCAACAATGGTATCTCTATGAGCTAAAGCATCATCTCTCTTAACTAGAACGACATCTCTACCTAAAAGAGTTGTCAACATCAAGGCCCTAGCCTGATCCATCTCAAATGTCATCAGATGCAAACTCTGCTCTAAATACTCTGCAGAATATGGAGTCATAGTAGCAGGAATACTGGGGGAATCAACAAGAGCTGCTGACAACCCAACAAATAGCTCATCCTCGGTGGGAGAATCTGGGTCCTCCATAGGCTCCCCGCTGTTAGAATCAATCTCTGGCTCTGTGGATACAGCCCTAACCGATGCAATCTATGCCTCTAACCATGCAGAATACTCTGTAGAACGGCCTGGATGGCTAGTAGTAAAATCAGTTCTCTCACGCTGGGCCCAACAGGCATAAACCCTGGATAAATCCTCTGCTAACAAAATTTGAGAAGAAAAACATTGACCCAATGCTCCGTCAAAGGGATGAACATCCTGAAACTGGTCAAACTGTGCCATCACAGCTAGTGGGTGATAAAAGGTCACGCCCCTCAAACCAGCCAGGGGAAGATAATCCATGTCAAATGCATGAGTGATGAAGCTGTAGGGAGAACTAAGCCCTAAACACGGTAGAATATCAAATGGATCCTCGATCCCTGCCAAGAAAACTGACCAAGAAGCAGCGTCTGTACACTCTGCCGACTGAAAGGAGTAAGACATGGCTATTTTATGGGAAAAACAATACACATGGTGTCAGAATATGCCAATCGGTCTCAAGTGTGTCATAAACCACACGTACACCAAGATTGAACTGCTTATAAATACCCCCGCAGAATGGGGCTGACAATACGTGGCCGACCTCAAGGTCTCTACCAGAATCATCGATAAAATGGTATGTCCCTCCCAGAGATCCCGCACTGTTATAATCATGCTGATGTCTAAATGGTTCATGTACAATGGCATATACAAATAAGACACCAGGCACATCAAGAGTACATCTACTCTGGAAATATGCCAATCATCCTCCGATGTGGTGAAATCCCTGGAGTGCTGCAAATAACTGTCTAAAGAGCCAAATCTGTTAATCAAAAAATGCATGACACTACATGTCTGGAAGAGATCTCATCTCGGGCAACTCTGCGCCTCAAACTTGTGAGGGTCATAAACTGTTGGCTCATGTTACCGACAGCCATTCGAGCGCAAGGCCTATCCAATGACAAATCTATTAGACGCTCATACCCCTCCAAGGTAGGAGTCAACTCCTGGGTCTCAAACCAGAATAACCTGAAATCCTGATTTTCAGAGACCAAATTGCGGGTCTACATGTCAAACATTGGTATTCACCCAGGCACAGGGTTTACAAAGCCAATGATTATAGCTCCTTAGAGCTACCTGTAGCAATACCTCGCGAAGGTCCAATGCCATCAACCTGGGTGTAATTGTAATCATAAGCATACATCTCGTCAAAAGTTCATCCCTAGTGAAAATTTCATACATATTAGTCGTTGAAGCACATTTCAACAAAGGTCAAGCAGCCTTGATGTTTTTAGTCGTTGGCAAGTAAACCCAGCAATGTATCAGAGATGGTCCGATGATGTTCATCCATTGAAGTACATTTCAACAAAGGTCAAGCAGCCTTGATATGTTTCAGTCATTGGCAAATAAACCCAGCGAAGCATCGGAGATGGTCCGATGATGTTCATCGTTGAAGTACATTTCAGCGAAGGTCAAGCAGCCCTGACATATTTTCCGCTGTTGGCAATTAAATCCAGCGAAGCATTGGAGGTGGTCCGATGATGTTCACAGTTGAAGTACATTTCAGCGAAGGTCAAGGTAATAAATTCATAAAATCTTGAATGATTAGAATAAAGGTTAAAGAATAAAACCTAGATGAGAATTTGAGGATTTATTTAAAATTTTCAAGTAAAAACCTATATGGTTTGCTATTCGAATGAGAATAGAAAAAATATGGGTTACAAAATTCAAAACCCTAGAAATGAATTAATATGTACTTGAAGGAATATCAAGAATAAGGTATTACGATACCTGTAAATTCGATGTGAACTGAATAGTCTAAGAAATGTTATATAAGTACATATGGAAATTTTCTTAAGGAGATAAGATTTCACATGAAGAGATGCTATGAGGTTAAACGAAGATGAGTATATATATATATATATATATATATATATACTTAGTAAGGTCTTATATATATTTTAGCAAGAGGAATGATGAATTAAGTTAATGATATAAGGATCAAGATAAAACTATGTTAGTAATTAACATAGCTTGAACGTTGGCCTTGAGTGGCAAATAAGAATTTGAATAAGTATAAAGTCGTTAGTTAATACGATTAGCAATAAGAAGGAGTAATTTAAAACTCAAAATTTGAGTTAGAGATAGAATTTTGAAGCATGGACTGCTCGGTTTGCATCCAGGAACGTCAAGTTTAGTCAGAATGGATAGTAAACACAAAATGTGTAAAGGTTGACTTTTGGTCAAAGTTAACAATTGACTTTTTATGGAGAAAAGTCAAAATTAGTGTGAGAAGTGAAATATGTTATATGGATAATGGTATAATATTTAATATTATACCAAAAAGGAGGTAAAGTAAAAATATGAGATGAGATCCAATATGTAAATATGTATATTGGTATCAAAGTAGTTAGTAAATTAAATTCATATTTGAATAAATGACTGAATATATTAAATTATATATTTAATATATAAATAAATTGGTTGAAAACAATTTATGAAGAGGAAGAGGAAATTAAATTTAGTTATACAATATAAATTGTATAACTTAAATAAGTTATTTAAATATGGTATGAGATTTAAATGACCTAAAGGGTTACTTTTATTTAGTGGTCATAGAATTAATTCAAGTGAATTAAAATTTAATGGACTAAGGAAGTTATATTATTTAAACAAGCCCAATTAATTAATTAAGCATGGGACTTGTAGATAAAGTGATTAAGGGCAATTAAATTATTTAATCTAGCCCAATATATTATGCATGGTACAAGTATTATAATGACCCAATATATTTAGGGTTGAAAGCCCAAGTTAGTTTTGTTAGTAAGTAAAACAAATAAAATTGCTAGCTGAATGGAATTAATTAAGGGCCCAATCTAAGCCCACTTGTGGGAGAATAATAAATTATATTAAGTTCAGAGATATATATTTTTATTATCTTAAGTTATTAATTTTATAACTTAATTAAAATAAGTTTAATTGGGTTATAGAATTTAATGTACAAAAGTGATGATTTAAATTCTAAATATTTGGAATGGATACCCTAATTAAATATTTAGGGTGGGATAAGAGGGAAATAATTGGATTATGCAAATATTACATGGCCCAAAGGATTAATTGAAAGCCCAAAAGATTAAATAAGTGGCCCAAATTTTTAAAACCCAATTAGTGATGATGGGCATTTTGGACATTCAATAAAGAAAATTAAATAATAAAAATATGAGATAATAAGAGGCCACATGTCCAAATAAATAAAGAAAAAGATAAAGAAGATAGGAAAGAAAAAGAGAGATAAGAGAGAGAGAAAGAAAGAAGAAAAAAGAAGAGAGAAAGAGAAGAGAAAGAAAAGAGAAGAAAGAGAGAACGGGAGAAAGAGGGAGAAAAGGGAGAGAGAGTGAGAATAACCCAGAAGAAGGAAAGAAGAGAGGAGAAATTCTCCATGAAGAAGAGAAGAAGAAGAAGAAGAAGAAGAAAAGAAATTTTTCCTAAGGTTTTTAATTCCTCTAATTTTTTTTTGTAATTTGATGAAAGGGGTTTTTGATTTGGAAGTGCAAACCACTATAATCTATATGTTTTTCATGGATCCAAGTATGGATCTACCCATATTGGGTATGGATTTGGTTGGAAATAAAAAAAAAATAATTTAATTTTTCTAGTTTTGAAAACCCTAACTTTTAGGTGTTTGAATGTTTACCGTTTTTGATCTATGCATTCTTTTCTTGATCCGTCAAAGAGAGGTGCTAGATATATGTGTTGATTGGTAAACCCAAGTAGTAGAACTCAAAATCATGTTTTAAAAAAAGTCGTGGTGTTGATTTTGATGAAAACAAATTCCATTTTTTTAAAAAAAACTATTTTGGATCAGTTTGAAATGGAGGAAATTTCGTCCACTTTTTGTACTTTAAAAATTCTGGAAAAAATTGGAGTGTTAATATCAGAATATATGAAGGTTGTGTAAAAATTTGTGAATTTTTGGCCATACTATTTGAGAGATATAGATTTTACGGTGAATGGCTACTTTTATGAAGCCACCCAAATAACTCTCTTTGTATAAGTCCAAAAATTACAAAATGTTTACTGGAAGTGCATGTGTATAACAGGAACATACTGTAAACATTTCATAATTTTTGGAGTTAATCTCGATTTATGAAAAATCAGAAAATATTTGGCTATTATGGACTATTTCAATATAGTAAATCAATTTTGAAAATTCTGGGAAAAAATATATGTTCAATGTGGGACTATATTCTGCTAAATCCCAGAAAATAAAATTTTTTGGGACTGATTTGGTATTTTTCATCTAAATGATGATAAATGGATAAATGGATTTAATTAAATATATGATGTCCAAAAATATGAAAAATATGATTTATGACTTGAGACCCTTGAGCATGGCTTATGCAGATTTTTGATGAAGTTTTGGGTCGGGTGTGAAGTGTTATGATGTTTATGGCATTTTAGAATGCTTAAACAAGTTAATTAATAAAAGGAAAACAATTGAAATAAATTGTTTATTAATGTGATTAATGACTTAAATTATTTTTATATGACTAATAGTATTGGATTAAGATATTATTTAGTAGTAATTGAATGGAATGTTATTAAAAGGTTAATAACCTTAGCATAAAATATTATTACATAATTAATAATATTCGACGGGAGATTAAAATAAGAGATTTATGTTATTTTTCAATATAATTGTTGAATTTGGTATTCAATGAACTATGTTGTGCTTGTAATAGACTAAAATGAGAATTCAGGGTAAATTTGATTTTGAATTGGATTTTGATTCTTGAAATGGTTTTAGTCTACTGAAATATTTTGTGGTCTGCTGAAATAGTAATTTCAGGATGCTGAAATGTAATCCGGTTTACTGAAATGATATTTCAGTCTAGTGAAAGGTTATCTAGCTTACTAAGATAACATATAAAGGGAAAACTTATAAGTATAAGTTATAAGTGATGAAAAGATTATCAAAGTATAATGATAATACTAAGACTAAGGTGTAATGTCTAATACTTAACTTTGTGAGTGAAGGTTAGACAAGTTAATATAAGATGATGAGATTATAAGTAAGTAAATGAATATGGTGCTAAGATTATCTAATATTTGACTATGTGATTAAGTGTTAGATAGTATTATGGAATAAGTATGATATGCTAATTGAAAGATCAATCTTATATCTGATAGGTCTTTTCAATAAAGAGAATAAATTAGATTGCGTAGCAGTAATCAACGGTTCCGGCAAGTTTTCTTAACTCAATCTCGAGTTGTATTACAAAGCATGTTAGTGAATAATTGTTGTTGATTATTCACGTCTATACTGATTATTGATTCGCATTTAGTGCATGTTGCATATGTTCATCAGGTATGAAAGGCCGATCACCTTCATTACCATAAGGTTTGATTTAAATTGTTCATGGTCATTGTTGACCTTCAAACATTATTGATTCAGTCATGCAATTATTGAAACTTGATTCATGTTATTTCACAATTATTATATTGTTGAAAACTTGAAAGCTTATTCATTCTTTTCAATCATGATATATCTCCATTGTATTTAAAACTTGCTGGGCAAATTTGTTGCTCACCCTTGCTATATCATGATAAAATTTTCAGATTAAGATGAAAGCTTGAATAAAGATGAAGCAAAGTCAAAGTGCAAGATTAATTTATGTGGTGTAGATTAGATCTATTAAATTTTTCGATGAAAATAGCATTGTAAACCTTTTAGATATTGAAGGTATGTATTAAGTTAAGGTTGTAGACCTTGGGAATGATGTGTAAAAGTTTAATGTATAAACAATTTATGTTTATATCTTTCATTAATAGTTATAGAAATGATGTATCATGAACTGATCCGAGGTAAAAAGTACTTGGATTTGGGGGCGCTCATGATTGGTATCAAAGTCGTAGGTTATAAACTTTAGGTAGGGGTACCTTAGGCTATAACCGCGGAGATGATGATAAGGAATAAACTCAGATCGAGTTTAAGGGATAAGAGATGAATTTAAGAAATTCGTCATTAAAGTAAAAGAAGAAGATAAAGAAATTCAAAAGAAGAATCTTGAAGAGATATAAGGATAAGAATCCGGAGTTACCGACTCCAGTAATAGAGATGAAAAGTGATACTAAATAGACGATGTCTATAAGATGAAAAGTGTAAATAAAATCATAATATAATATGATTAAAGAGAAGAATAAGAAGATCGTAATATAAAAGCGATCGTAAGTATAAGGAGAAAGGATAAGAAATAAGATCACGACGTGATCGATTAAATTGTTGAATAACATATGATATGTTAAGTGATTGGAATGATATAGCTTGACGCTATAAAGAGAAGGTACTATGAAATGGTACAATGTAAACTCGGAAAAGAGTGGTAAATGTTAAGATACAGATTAAAGAAAATTCGTATTAAGAAAAGAGAAAGTTAAGAATGGTGTGGGATTTCAATTGAGGACTCATGTCGTGGTGAGTTGTATGATTCCTTATATGGATGGGAATTTGTACTTGGTTTTAGAATCACTTAGCTTCTTGGTCGATATAGTGGTTAGGTTGACCAATTCTTTGTATGGTATGGGGGAATTGTCTGCTTAGCTTCCTATATTGATTAGTGGTCGAGTTTGGTTTGACAACCACTTAGTTTCTTACATTGATAATCATTAGAACCTGATGTCGCGCTATTTGCTATATGCATGTTGATAAGGTGATTCTTTTCTCATGTGTATAACGAATAGGTAGAGAATATAAGGTTAATTATGAAGTTCTTAAAACTCATACTTATGATAAGTTCATGACTCATAATCATATGGTATGTTTTGAACCCCTCAGCGAATGGACGCCTATGGTCTGACTAGGATAAGTTCTTAAACCCATATGATTGTGGCAAGTTACTGAACTCATAATGTGTGGTAAGTTTGATGAACTATCTGGGTATAAGAAAGTTGTGAATGGAGAATTGAGGATGATAGAAATAGATAGAATTATTAAGCAATGGATCAGTAGAGAAAGTGAAGTTGATGATGGAAGCATAGGTATTCCAAATCTTCTAGCTATGCTAGACTTCAAAGTTTTTGACATCAAGCTAAATTCGCACTGATGTGCCTTTAAAAAATGAATTTTGTTATCCTCAACACATGGTGACAAGTGTGTAGGTGTGGACTTAAAACCACTACTAACACATCGTTACTGTTGTGGCATGATGACACCAAAGATGATTTTCAAAGGTTTTTGAGCGGTTTAAGAAAGAGTCTATGCTAATTGATTGGCTAGATGAAAATGATTTGAATGATCAAAATGTATTTTTTATATCATTAATGCATCATGCAACTTTCAGTGCAAAGATGATAAAAATGATGGAGTTATCAATGTGAAATTACTTAGTGTTGGATGTGATCTAAAGATCGTCAACCCACTATATAGTATGATGTAGTATGACAAAGTCACAAAATGACGAAATCCTCAAAATGACAATTATATATATATAATATCATGGTATCATGACGTCAAAATGATTTTAAGAATTTTAAAGATAATTTATTGCCAACCTGAATTTGGCTAGAAATGTTTTCGATTGAAATTCGAATTATTGATATGCGTCTAAGCTATTTGATTCAGCTAGACAAATGTTTATGGAATTCAAAGTATTCTTTAAAAGCTTATGCCGAACCAAATTGTTTTGGCGAGGAATCTTATGATAAGTTTGAGGTGAATAACCCTGAAAATGGGGATATACTAATTGGATAAAATATTCTAATCTAAGAACGCATATAGTCATTCCGATTACTAAGGTACAACAGACTGATCATCTAAAGTACCCGCATTGGTAGTTTACCTTCTTCGTGATTGTAAACATACCTATTAAAGAAATGTTTCAGAGGTAGAGTACCTTTCTTTCGTAATTGAAAGAGGTAGCAGGTAGAAATACCCCTAAACCACAAAGTTCATAGTTTTTATGATCCCTCAGGACGGATATGAAAAGTTATTAAACTCTTCAGAGTAATGTTGTGGTAGTATGTGATGATGGATATGAAATAGTGTGAACTCGTTGTGTACGAGTAGAATCTGAGATGATTGAATAAAGGTTATTATGACAACCTAGTTTTGATGAATGTTTAGAAGATGTAAACTCCTAGTGAGTAGTTATGGTGAAATGTGATAATAGATGAGAAATCCTCAAAGGAGGAAATTGTAAAGGTTAAGTTAAAAACCTAGTTTTGATCAAGAGAATAAGCAGAGATTAGTATGCTTTAATTTTGAGGATGAAATTCTTAGAAGAAGGGGTGAATGTGATAACCCAAAAATTCATAAAATCTTGAATGATTAGAATAAAGGTTAAAGAATAAAACCTAGATGAGAATTTGAGGATTTATTTAAAATTTTCAAGTAAAACCTTATGGTTTGCTAT
Source organism: Panax ginseng (assembly GCA_020205605.1). Classification (NCBI taxonomy): domain Eukaryota; kingdom Viridiplantae; phylum Streptophyta; class Magnoliopsida; order Apiales; family Araliaceae; genus Panax; species Panax ginseng. The sequence continues at coordinate 119,732,625 of CM035133.1, read as the reverse complement.
TTGAATGAGAATAGAGAAAATATGGGTTACAAAATTCCAAAAACCCTAGAAATGAATTAATATGTACTTGAAGGAATATCAAGAATAAGGTATTACGATACCTGTAAATTCGATGTGAACTGAATAGTCTAAGAAATGTTATATAAGTACATATGGAAATTTTCTTAAGGAGATAAGATTTCACATGAAGAGATGTTATGAGGTTAAACGAAGATGAGTATATGTATAGAAATATATATATATATATATATATATATATATATATATACTTAGTAGGTAGGTATATATATATTTTAGCAAGAGGAATGATGAATTAAGTTAATGATATAAGGATCAAAATAAAACTATGTTAGTAATTAACATAGCTTGAACGTTCGCCTTGATTGGCAAATAAGAATTTGAATAAGTATAAAGTCGTTAGTTAATACGATTAGCAATAAGAAGTGAGTAATTTAAAACTCAAAATTTGAGTTAGAGATAAAATTTTGAAGCATGGACTGCTCGGTTGCGTCCGGAACATCAAGTTTAGTCAGAATGGACAATAAACACAAAATGTGTAAAGGTTGACTTTTGGTCAAAGTTAATAGTTGACTTTTTTTTATGGAGAAAAGTCAAAATTAGTGTGAGAAGTGAAATATGTTATTTGGATAATGGTATAATATTTAATATTATACCAAAGGAGGTAAAAGTAAAAAATATGAGATGAGATCCAATATGTAAATATGTATATTGGTATCAAAGTAGTTAGTAAATTAAATTCATATTTGAATAAATGATTGAATATATTAAATTTATATATTTAATATATAAATAAATTGTTTGAAAACAATTTATGAAGAGGAAGAGGAAATTAAATTTAATTATACAATATAAATTGTATAACTTAAATAAGTTATTTAAATATGGTATGAGATTTAAATGACCTAAAGGGTTACTTTTATTTAGTGGTCATAGAATTAATTCAAGTGAATTAAAATTTAATGGACTAAGGAAGTTATATTATTTAAACAAGCCCAATTAATTAATTAAGCATGTGACTTGTAGATAAAGTGATTAAGGGCAATTAAATTATTTAATCTAGCCCAATATATTATGTATGGTACAAGTATTATAATGACCCAATCTATTTAGGGTTGAAAGCCGAAGTTAGTTTTGTTAGTAAGTAAAACAGGTAAAATTGCTAGCTCAATGAAATTAATTAAGGGCCCAATCTAATCCCACTTGTGGGAGAATAATAAATTATATTAAGTTAAGAGATATATATTTTTATTATCTCAAGTTATTAATTTTATAACTTAATTAAAATAAGTTTAATTGGGTTATAGTATTTAATGTACAAAAGTGGTGATTTAAATTCTAAATATTTGGAATGGATACCCTAATTAAATATTTAGGGTGGGATAAGATGGAAATGATTGGACTATGCAAATATTACATGGCCCAAAGGATTAATTGAAAGCCCAAAAGATTAAATAAGTGGCCCAATTTTTAAAACCAATTAGTGATGAGGACATTTTGGACATTCAATAAAGCAAATTAAATAAAAATAATATGTGGAGATAAGAAGGCCAATGGAGGATTAAAAGTGGAAGAAAAGGAGAAAATAGAAGATAGAGATAAAAATTATATCTTAAGAAGAAAGAAAGAAGAGAAAGATAAGAAAAAAGAAAAAAGAAAAGAGAGAGAGAGAAAGAGAAGAGAGAGAGAAAGAGAAAGAAAAAGAGAGAGAGAGAGAGAGAAGGGAAGGAAAATCCCCTGAAGAAGAGAGAAAGAAGGAGGAGAAAATCCTCCATGGAAGAAGAAGAAGAAGAAGAAGAAAAAAAAACAAAGGTATAATTTCCTCTAATTTTTTTTGTAATTTGATGAAAAGGGGTTTTGATTTGGAAGTTCAAACCCTATAATCTATGTGTTTTCATGGATTCAAGTATGGATCTACCCATATTGGGTATGGATTTGGTTGGAAATCAAAAGATAAGAAAATTAATTTTTTTAGTTTTGAAAACCCTAACTTTTAGGTGTTTGAATTTTTACCGTTTTTGATCTATGCATTCTTTTCTCGATCCGTCGAAGAGAGGTGCTAGATATATGTGTTGATTGGTAAACCCAAGTGGTAGAACTCAAAAATCACGTTTCTAAAAGTCGTGGTGTTGATTTTGGTGAAAACAGTCCCGTTTTCTTAAAACTATTTTGGATCAGTTTGAAATGGAGGAAATTTCATCCACTTTTTGTACTTTAAAAATTCTGGAAAAATTTGGAGTGTTAATATCAGAAGATATGAAGGTTGTGTAAAAATTTGTGAATTTTTGGCCATACGGTTTGAGAGATATAGATTTTATGGTGAATGGCTACTTTTATGAAGCCACCCAAATAACTCTCTGTGTATAAGTCCAAAAATTACAAAATGTTTACTGGAAGTACATGTGTATAACAGGAACATACTGTAAATATTTCAGAATTTTTGGAGTTAATCTCGATTTATGAAAAATCTGAGAATATTTGGCTATTATGGACTATTTAAATATAGTAAATGGATTTTAAAAATTTAGGAAAAAAAATATATGTTCAATATGGAACTATATTCTGTCAAATCTCGTAAAAAAAAAATTTTTGGATCTGATTTGGTATTTTTCATCTAAATGATGATAAATGGATAAATGGATTTAATTAAATATATGATGTCCAAAAAATATGAAAAAAATATGATTTATGACTTGAGACCCTTGAGCATGGCTTTATGCAGATTTTTTGATGAAGTTTTTGGGTCGGGTGTGAAGTGTTGTGATGCTTATGGCATTTTAGAATGTTTAATGAGTTAATTAAGGAAATGAAAACAATTGAACTAAATTGTTTATTAATGTGATTAATGACTTAAATTATTTTTATATGACTAATAATATTGGATTAAGATATTATTAGTAGTATTTGAATTGGAATGTTATTAAAAGGTTAATAACCTTAGCGTAAAATATTATTACATAATTAATAATATTCGATGGGAGATTAAAATAAGAGATTTATGTTATTTTTCAATATAATTGTTGAATTTGGTATTCAATGAACTATATTTATGCTTGTAATAGACTAAAATGAGAATTGAGGTCTTTGAATTGGATTTTGGATTCTTTGAAATGGTTTTGATCTATTTGAAATATTTTTTGTGGTTCTTTGAAATAGTAATTTTAGGATCTTAAAAATGTAATCGGTTTCTTGAAATGATATTTTGTTTTACTGAAAGGTTATCTAGCTTACTAAGATAATATATAAAGGAAAACTTATAAGTATAAGTTATAAGTGATGAAAAGATTATCAAAGTATAATGATAATACTAAGACTAAGGTGTAATGTCTAATACTTAACTTTGTGAGTGAAGGTTAGACAAGTTAATATAAGATGATGAGATTATAAGTAAGTAAATGAATATGGTGGTAAGATTATCTAATATTTGACTATGTGATTAAGTGTTAGATAGTATTATGGAATAAGGTATGATATGCTAATTGAAAGATCAATCTTATATCGATAGGTCTTTTCAATAAAGAGAATAAATTAAATTGCGTAGCGGTAATCAAATATACGCAGCAAGTTTCCTTAACTCAAACTCGAGTTTATATTACAAAGCATGTTAGTGAATAATTATTGTTGATTATTCACGTCTATATCGATTATTGATTCGCACTTAGTGCATGTTGCATATGTTCATCAGGTATGAAAGGTTGATCACCTTCATTACCATAAGGTTCAGTTAAATTGTTCATGGTCATTGTTGACCTTCAAATATTATTGATTTAAGTCATGCAATTATTGAAACTTGATTCATGTTATTTCACAATTATTATATTGTTGAAAACTTGAAAGCTTATTCATTCTTTTCAATCATGATATATCTCCATTGTATTTAAAACTTCTTTGGGCAAATTTGTTGCTCACCCTTGCTATATCATGATAAAATTTTGATTAAGATGAAAGCTTGAATAAAGGACAGAAGGCAAAGTCAAAGTGCAAGATTAAATTATGGTGCAGTTAGATCTATTAAAATTTTCGATGAAAATAGCATTGTAAACCTTTTTAGATATTGAAGGTATGTATTTAGTTAAGGTTGTAGACCTTGGGAATGATGTGTAAAAGTTTAATGTATAAATAATTTATGTTTATATCTTCCATAATAGTTATAGAAATGATGTACTATAAATAAAGGCCTTGGATTGTCCATTTGAAAAGAAAAAAAGCGAGAAAACTCTATCCATTTCAACTCATAAACACTTCTAGAGTGCTCTAATCTGAGTGATTCTTCTTTCTAAACACTTGTAAGCTCATGTTTTTCTACATACTAAAATTTAACCGGTGGAAATCGATTTTTTAGGCGTCAAAAGCAATTTGAAGTCTTCTTGGCAGCCCACTGTAAGATATTTCAGATTTTTAATCTTTTTCTCACTTCTATATATATATATATATATATATATATATACCCACTTACGTTGAGAGTCGCATCGTGTGGGTGTATGTTTTGATTGTCGATCTGTGGCTTTTTATAACTTATATATATATATATTATCGAATTCAGATTTTTAATCTTTTTTCACTTATATATATATATATATATATATATATATATATATATATATATATATATATATATATATATATATATACCTACTTACGTTGAGAGTCGCGATCGTGTGGGTATGCCTTGATCGTCGATCAAGTGACTTTTTATAAATTTTATATATATATAAATACTTATATATATATATATATATATTATCGAACTATGCTTCGGTTGAGCCCGGATATAATATTTGGAGTGTTTACTGCTTTTGTATATATATAAATCCTTATATATATCTTGTCATCAAACTCTATTTGATTGAGCCTGGATAGGCATCCGGTGCATTTACTGTTTATATATATATGTGTGTGTGTGTATGTGTGTGTGTGTGTATGTATTTACATTTCAAGTCCTGCTTGGAGTCTACTTCATGGTAGTTGATCTCTTATATATATATTTACAGCTTTTATATATATATATATATATAATTGTTATTTAGCCTACGAGCTAGATTTACTGAAATCTGACCATTTCTCACTTTAAACTTTTCATGTTGACTAAACTGGAACCGTTGAAGCTGGAATGGTTTAGATTTATTCAAATCTAGCTCTTTCTCTAGATTTTATATGCCTGTGGGTTAGATTTGCCTAAATCTGGCTATTTCTCACTTTGACCGGTTCATGGTGACTAAACTGGAACCGTTGAAGCTGGATTGCTCAGATTTACTCAAATCTAGTCTATTTTCCAGTTTTCGTACATATTGCTCTGTCATGTGAGCCTAGGAATCATGTGATCACAGATTCAGTCTCTAAATCTAAATTCGATTCCCGTGATGGACATTTTCCGCTGCAACCAGCTTGTAAATTATTCACGGTGTCTTAATTTCCTTAGATGGCTCCCATTCCCACAAGGAGTTCAGAACTACTATGTATCTTATTTTCTCGAAGATGCTTCACATCTCGAAAATAAAAGCAATCAAGCCGAACACATAATAAAATGGAAGTATCTAAGGCCTCAATTACTATTGAGTATAAGGGTTTGAAAAACTTGTTTTACAAAACATCATTTTTATATCTTGTTAAAATTAAACTTTTATACAAAAATCAAACCATTTATATTTAGGTGCGAACGAGGCATAACACTACTTCCAGACAACTACGCATAGACCTACACACACACACATTCAGATAAAAATTTAAATTAAAAAGTGACGGTAACCATGTTATCACAGAAGTCAGGGGGGGTGCCTAACACCTTCCCTCCGCTTAATTAAGCCCCCGGACCCTAACGAATTTTAGTTTTGCAGACCAGTTAAACAGTGTCACATTACTAGGTCTTTGTGTAAACCTTTTATCGGTTGAGTTGGAACAACCATTTAAAAATATCAACTAGCGACTCTTACAGTCAAATCGTTGACATATACATGTCAGACCTTTTCAAACTTGTTTTTTCAAATAAATCTCACCTAATATGAGAACACCAAAAGACAAGAACAGAAAGGGACAAATAAAAATCCCGATGTCTTTATAATGTTCGTATTTCATAGATATTGAACATAACATTTTTAGATTATACACATAACTTACACATTTTATGGCATTTAACAGCAAACTCATGCTTTCAAACATTTCTATTTTAGGTTTCATGCCCACATTCTTTTCTTGTTCCATTTAAAACTTAAATCACATACCAAGCATACAAGACACACAAATCTCCCTCCAATACTCATCTTTATACCTTCGGATCCATCATGATCCCATAACAAATAAATTTCCCACAACCAAGCATGCATTTTAACCTAGACTAACATATACTAACTTAACTTACAAAAATTAAAGCTAGGTTATGCTCCTACCTCTTATTTGCTTTCTTCCTCTTGGCTATGAACTTAAAGTAGTTCTCCACCTTGGCTCATTCTTCTTGAGCTCCTCTTGAATCACCAATTTGTAAGAACTTGTCTAGGTTTTCTTCTTCTTCTCTCTAACTCTCTCAAGCTCTTTTATATCTTCCAACACTTAGGATTTTATCAAATGAGGTAATGAATTAAGAGGGGTGCTATTTATAGAAGAACTATTAGCCAATGATTGAGTTATTATCCAAGGGTAAAAGGTGGGTTGGTGGAAAGTTCCACCAACTCTTCACTTTTGGTACAATTAGCCATTTGTCTATGACATCATTATCTTCCCATGGACTTGCTTGTTAGCTTGCTAGGCTAAAAAAAATTCAGCACTTTTGCTAAAGGGAAGGGAGTTGGGCGGCTATCGGGGGTATTCCTCCTATGTTGTATTTTTATTTTGCTCTTTGTTAGCTATGCTTACACACACACATATGTATATATATATATATATATATATATATATATATATATATATATATATCCACACACATATATACTCAACTTACATATATACATATATAATCATATGACCCATGTTCATTGGGTTATTCCAATAATATATGAATTTGGGTTAGTCACATTTACTTATACACATTGAGCTCAAATTTTAATCTACCAAATTAATTACTTGGGCCACATTTCCTAACACTTGCAATTTATTCATATTGGGCTTGGTTATATCCCTAAGTCCAATACATTATTGAATTATGTCTCAATTAGTTAAATTAAGAAATTAATTATGGCACATAAATCTTATTACTTGAGCTTAATTAATAATAACCAAGCTTATCATTAACATCACTATAATCTCATACTCAATTTAACTCAAATGAATTATTAAGCTTCAAGACACATATAAATATACATGCACAAAATTAATTTTAAATATCTTTATTTTCATTAGTAATATTATTTATAAAATGCATGAGTATTATAATATGGGCTTGATAAGGTTGTTTATTGGTTTCAGGTTGAAATTGAGCTTAAGTGATGATACGGGACAATTTGGAGCTAAGTAGAAGTGTCGACATCGGGATTTTTATTTGTCCCTTTTTCGTTACTTGTTCTTTGGTGTTCTCATGTTATGTGAGATTTGTTTGAAAAAACAAGTGAAAAAAAGGTCCGACATATGTAATGTCGATGATTTGACTGTAAGAGTCGCCAGTTGGTGTTTTTAACTGGTTGCACCAACGCAACCAAGAAAAGATTTGCACATTGACCAGTGATGTAACACTGCTAAATGGGTCTGTGAAACCGAGATTCATTTGGGTTCGGGGGCTTGATTATGCGGAGGGAAGGTGTTAGGCACCTCCGACATCCAAATGTTACACTGATGGTAGCCACTTTTCAAGAAGCTGTTATATGAATATATGTGTGTGTGTGGATCAATGTGCAATTTATTTGGAAGTAGTGCGAGGCCTCGTTCGCACCTATATACAAAGGGTTTGAATATGTAGAAAAATTCAGTTTTAAACATGATATAGCAGTGAAGTTTTGTAAAAAGAGGTTTTTCAAACCCTATGCTCAATAGTAATTGAGATCTTTTCATACTTCCATTTTATTATTAAATGTTCGGCTTGTTTACTTTTATTTTCGAGATGCGAGGCATCTTCGAGGAAATAATATCTGTGATCTTAGAACTCCTCATGTAGGCATAATGACCATCTAAGGAAATTTAAACACTGTAAATAATGTACAAGCTGCTTACAGCTGAAAATGTCCATCATGGGAGCCGAATCTAGATTTAGTAGACTGAATCTATAATCACATGATTCCTAGGCTCACATGATGCATGATTTGTATGAAAAGCAATAAGCAGTTATATATAAAAAGTTGTAAATATATATATATATATATATATATATATATATATATATATATATATATAGACATGATCAACCATCACAAAGCACCTCCATGGGGATCATAAATGTAAATATATAAAAACGATAAATGTAAATATATATATATATAGACATGATCAACCATCACAAAGCACCTCCATGGGGGATCATAAATGTAAATATATAAAAACGATAAATATATATATATATATATATATATATATATATATATATGGATATGATCAACCACCACGAAGCACCTCAAGGGGATCAAAAAGTAAATAAAGCGAAGAATACGATCAACCGCCACGTAAGTAAACTCAAAGGGACTAAATGTAAAGAAAGTAGTAAAGATGATCAACCATCACGAAGTAAACTCAAAGGGACTAAATGTAAATAAAGCAATAAAAGGCCTCAAGTAAACTCAGCTCCCACAGAAATGTAAATATATATATATATATATATATATATATATATATATATATATATGAAGCTGTTGTCGAACTACATTCGATGAGCACGAAGTTTTATATCCCAAAGTGCATTTCGCTATATATATATATAGTTCGACAACAGGATCATATATATAAGAAATAAATATAGGATGTAAAATTCGAGCTCATCGAATAAAGTCGACACAATTCATATATATATATATATATATATATAAAAGCAAGTAAGCGTTCGGATGTAAAATCCGGGCTCATCTAGATAGAGTCTACTACAATTTATATATATACGTATATATATATATATATATATATATATATATATATATATATATATATAAGCATGTAAACACTCCAAACATAAGTTTAGGCTCAATCGAGGCATAACTCGATAATGTTATTCCATATATAAAATATATATATATATAAGTATATATATATATATATATATACAAACATTAATGAAAACCATGGACCGAAGTCCGGGCATACACACATAACACGACTCTCAATGTGAAGAATAGTGTGTGCAAAAATAAAGAGAAAGGCTTTATAGAGTGTAAGAAGGCTTCCAGTGGGCTGCCAAGGCAGGCTTCTATGACTCTAGATGGATAAACACTCAGCTCCCGCTGGTAAAATATAGCTATATGTGAGCTAACAAGTGTTTAAAATGAGAAAGCACTCAATATGGGGTGTGTACAGAGCAAATTGGACAGGGCTTCCTCGCCTCTTTTTCTCTTACAAATGGCCACCCCAAGCCCTCTATTTATATAGGGGGAGCCGCAGGTGTACCTGCGGAAGCCGCAGATGCACCTGCGGGTGCCCCGGGCTCTGCGGGTCCCGCTATCTCGAAGTACGTGCACTCGTGCACTGTGATGTTCGCTCAAACTTACAGAACTTCAATCCGAGTATCTGAACGAGGTGTACAAGACCTTCTTCAGACTGCTTTTATCGAGAGTTACGTAATGACATGGGATTAGAGGTTGTACGAAGTCAGGAAGAGGGGACCATGCCCATGGTCTTCAAGCTTCAAATTCTAGCTGGTGTGCTGCCACGCGTAATAGTCATTAAGGATTGGAACTCCTTGGCTCTTGTGGGACATTGTTGTGTTGAAATGTATGTATTAAATATTGAGATGACGTGCAGGGGTTGAGGTGGAAAGATGACGATTTGACTCCTCACCGGGGTTATCTCCGGTTTGGGCTGATAGCAGACGTTGCTCAGGGTTACATCTGAGATTGGACTGCTGCAAGTGTTTGAATTCCACAAAGTCATCTGTAAGTGTGCCTGTCTTCTCGGTGTTAGCTTTGGGTCTTTGGTATGAGTGATTCGGCAGGAGGTCTGAGATTGAAACTGATCGCATGCATTTTAAACAAGTATTTCCAGAGTTATCGCCAGAACTACAACAACATTCCTTGGGGTTATCTCCAAGGACAAAACTCGGGGTTATCTCCGAGGTTGGAACTGATACTCCCGGTGTGTGTTCCAGGGTTGAGAGTGAACTTCTGGTAGTATCTGGAATGGATGTGAGCTGTCTTCCAGGGTTATCTTCGAAAGACGAATCTGCTCTCCTGCATTGTCAGTAACATGTGTGCAAAAAATTTTGAGTGTCTACAAATGCCCCTCTTTATCATATTCATGCAAGGCATGGATAGGATAAAGAATCCTAGACACTTGAAATGCAACAAGATAAATATGATGCTATATGCAGCAACATGATGCAAATATAAGATGCATATATGAATGATTATCAGTTCCCTGTTAATCCTGCCGGGGATGACAATCAGTGATGTCTTGGACATGCGATCCAAGTGTTCAAGGATGTTGACGTTGGGGATATCACCAAAGTCTTGGATCCTTGATACATACTTCTACTCCATAGAGGTGTCTCTCGTGTGCAAGAGATCTATGGGGATAAAGCTTTGTCTGTTTGTGGATGTGTATAACATATTCCATCATCGGTCTTCTCTGGTTTATGTCACCAACATATACCACGGTCTTGTTGGAGTTACTGCCAACAGTATGTATTGTCAGGGCTACCTGACCTTCGTTGATGTATGTATCACTGGATAGATCCCTGTTGGGCAAACTGTTAAGGCTGCTTGACGTTCATTGATGTGTGTATCAATGGTTGACTTAAATTGTGACCCTTGCTTGGGAGTATATCAAGGTTTCTTGACCTTCATTGACGCGTATATCAATGGTTAAGAGCGTGTTGTAACCCCCGTCGGGGATACGTGGATACGGGTACAACACTCATCGAATAATCTCCGATGCTTCGATGGGTTTACTTTCCATCAGCTGAGATAACGTCAAGGTTGCTTGACCATCATTGATGTGTGTATCAATGGTTAAGAGCGCGTTGTAATCCCCGTCGGGGATTCGTTCAAAGATGAATAATGCGTTATAACCCCTGCCGGGGTTATGTCAATGAATGACAATACGTTGTAACCCCCGCTGGAGATTCGTGGATGATCTAAAGTCTGCATTGTGACCCCCGCTGGGGATGCTTTATCAATGTTTGAAATCGGCATTGTGACCCCCGCCAGGGATACTTTATCAATGTTTAAAATCGGCGTTGTGACCCCCACTGGGGATACTTTATCAATGTTTGAAATCGGCGTTGTGACCCCCGTCGGGGATACTTTATCAATGTTTGAAATTGGCGTTGTGACCCCCGCCGGGGATACTTTATCAATGTTTGAAATCGACGTTGTGACCCCCGCCGGGGATACTTAGATTAGGGTTACAACCCTATGTTTGGCGGCATCAGACCTATGTAAGGTATTGCCGAGCATGATTTGTAAAAGCTGAGCTCATCGGTATAGTGTACCCTGCATTCAGGCGAATACCAATGAGTGATGTGCAGAGCCAGAGTTTTGCCCGTGAAAACCGAGATTCGAGTGCTATTCCGCCTCAATCGATCGCGTGGCGTTTTATTCTGATTTGGCCTTTTCGACATGAGACCTCCTTCAGAACTCAAACTGAACCGAAATAGAAGGTGTGGGACCCATGTAGGGGTCTTTGTCAAGTACACCTATGGCAGCCATGTAGTGGACTGTACAACCATGGGTATGTATTACCTGTGGGTTGCTTTCATAAGTCATTTTCAAGCTGTGTCGCGAAGGAAATCTGAGAGCTCTTCTTCAGACCTGCTGAGTTCGAGTAGCTTTCTGCACATTCTGCCACCGTACAAGTGTTCTTCACTGTCCTGGTAACATATGCATGTATTCTTTTCTAGTTTCTATCCGTTGGAAAATGACTTATCACATGAAATGCATTTAGACACATAGTAGTGAATATGTATGCTGATATGACTTGATAAAAAATATTCAACATAGTAAATGTTAGTATTAAACCATGCTAAACATAATGATATAAAAATTTTTGACTTTTGAAACAGTCAAATTGGAACCTTTTACTATCATTTCTTATCCTATTTGAGGACAAATGAGTAAAGGTAAAGAAGCAAAATAATCCTGGTAATTAGACTACACTTACGAATTTTTTACTATGATGTATTAATGCATGTAGGATGTATATGACTGTGGGTAGGTGTGCTACTGAATGGCCACCTAATCATGCCTATGTGAATGTGGATAGTCCTATTTACAAAGTGGACTATGTCAAAAAATTTCCCAAATGTAGGCATTGGATAGTCATGCATGCATGTAATCATAAAAATGCATGCATGCATATCGTCGTAAAAATGCATTTTGAAGAGCTCCAGGTTAAACATTACCACACCCTTTCTGAGGTGATTTGGAGACTTTTTGTCCAGATATTATGGATCCGGATCAGCCGAGTAGTTCCTGCAGGACCACTTCTGGTTTACGGAGGAGGGCTTCTGAAGTGCCTCGACCCCGTTCTGTTAAACAGCCTTGTTGTTTGGTGGAGGAGGTGATACATCAGTCTAGGTTGATGTGCCGAACGTCGAGGACGAGGAGGAGGATGTACTGGTTGAGGTTCCTGCTCCTGCTGAACGTGTTCCTCGTAGGGATTTTCCAGGTATTCAAGTGGAAAACCCAGAGCTTCTGGGCGACTTGAGTCGATATCCTTCAGTCTACCTGCACGCAAACAAGGTATTAAAGTTAGATCTTAATCTTCCTTATTTCCTATTGATGAGGAGTAAAGGATTCTGATGTTGATCTACATTTGATGTAGGTTCCCGGCTTTACACAGCCTTGAGGGAACTGGTTCAGCATCCACTCTATGTATCAGGCTTTGCACGATGACTATAGAGCAATTGTACATGGCTGGGCTTTAGGATGTTCTTTTCCATTCTTCCCCGTCGTTGTCCCTGGGGTTACCTCATGGCATTATCTAAGCGTTGGTTTCACCAGACTCAGTCACTCTATTTGCTGGACTGTGAGGTGATGACGACGCTGATGGATTGGTGGTTTATCATAGGTATGGGGTTTGAGGGGCGCCGTTACCTTGTATGATGATATCACCCATCGCCATTAAATCCTTGTTGGGAGTTCAATGAGGCTCAAGGGCATATTTGTTTATGACAGTCCTTTGGCGTAGATGCTATGAAGCGGTTTGTTGAGTGAGCCTATACCGATGATGTGAGAGTCGGGGATCGCATTCTTGGCGATTGTTCTGATGATCATTAGAGAATTTCCATATGAGATAACTCTTCTACGGTGTCCTTCGCTTTGATCAGCGCCACTCGACACGTGGACCATATAGGAGAGTATGATTGGGGTTCCTACACCTTCGCCTATTTCCTCAGGGGAATGCGTATGCCATCGTAAGGCTTGACCGAAGCTTGGTTAGGATTCTACCCATTTCTGCTGGTAAGTATTTCTCTTGTCTTTTCCCATATATAGGCTAAGAGTGTTGACTGACAGCAGATGTTTGCCTTTGTATTGGCAGTTTTGGGGCTATGAGAGGCTTCTTTGTTTTCATCATGTGAGTGTGTTAGGTTTAGATACCTATCCACGAGGATGGAGATGGCATCATTCCATACTGTCGGAGGTCCCTGTTGCTGAGGGTTTCACTCATTGCCGCCTATAACTGAAGTTGTTGACAGCGGATGTCATCACGTGGGTTCCCTATTCTGGGGAGCATTTGAGCATTTGATTTGAGGATGGGTACCCGACTGGTGTCGAGCACGTGATTTCCACCAGTAGGATTCCTCTCTTCACAAATGGAGGATGGGAGCTCTATTTAGGAGAGCGTGCTATCAAGAGCACTACGAGAGAGATTCGCATGCCGATCTTGCCTCCTGTCAGGCGTTATTGGCCTGTTTCGTAGTCACCCGTCATTGATATCCCATTATTAGGGATTGACATTTTCACATTATCATAGGGTCCCTGCACTTAGGAGATGTTCCAGCATTGGTGGTTCCCTCGTACCATTGGAGCCCAGACCCGCGCCACTTAGTTCATGGGGGATATGGTTCCAGGATCCATGATGCTGACGGATTGGCTACCTTGTGTCCGAGATCCGACTCATTTGACACAGATTAACAGTTTGACCCGACAGTTGGACTGGGCACATTTCTTTATCCGGCACTTGGGTAGAGATATCCTTTAGACGCAGATACTTTTGATCCTTCCAGCTCTGGCGCTGGCCCCTCAGGTGACCCATATGGTTTTGCCAGTGCAGATCCTCCCTTATATAGGCCTGACATCCCTATAGATAGAGATCCAGTTACTCAGGAGGAGTTACATCAGGTGGACATGATTGATGATGTAGACATTGATACCATTGACTTCTTCTGATGTGTATTCCCGTTATCTCTTTTGATAGGCCTCTGTTAGACATTGGGTAGCTTCGCATCATTCTCGCTATATCTTTTGATAGGCCTCTGTTAGTTGTAGGGCACTTTTACCCCATTTCCCTATATTTTAGCTGTACAAAGATATATTAGATGATGCTATAATTAGGAATGTATGCACAATTTTTTATTCCCTATATCATATTGACATCTATTGTATCATGCATGTTATTATATTATGCATATGTATGTAGTCCAGAGATATTCAGCATTGACCCCTGGATGGTCTTATGACACGGCCCGTACAGATGTCTTCTTCAATAGTTAGACGTATTGATCATACCCCACCATTTTTGGTGGCATCTGGTATGAGATCGTGGTATGATAGCATGTCATCATCAGACAGGATGACTGTAGATCATTTGTTGCAGTATACTATGACCCTATTGATGTTTCAGGTTCCCACAAGATTCGTGGAGGGCATGCTGGAGCACTAGGTATCAGAGAGGCAGGTTTTCTGATTTAGGACCTAGGAGTTGACTCCTAATTTGGAGGAGTATGCACGTTTGACGATGCTGCCATTGGACAGACCTTTTGTACATATGACAATTGGAGACATGAGTAGGCAGTTCATAACCCTCACTGGCTTGAGGCGTTGAGTGGTGCAGGATGAGATCACATCTGACCACGTTATATCCCAGCATTTTCTGTTTGACAGATTTGGCTCTAAGGATAGTTATGCATGACATTTCGGGGATTTCACCACACCGGAGGATCATTGGCATCTGGCCAGAGTGGATGTACTACTATTGTGCGTACTGTCGTATGTCTACATGCCACGATACATAGATGAGTTAGACATTGGCGTCATTATGGCAGAGAGAGCTCTCAAGGAGAGTCACACCATTATACTGATGATCATAACAGAGACTCTGAGGTCAGCTACATATTGCTGCACTTATCCGGCAGGAGTGTTTACAGGCAGTTCGGTCATGCTGTACGTGTGGTTTATATCACACTTAAGACCTATTAGCACTTTCAGACGACATGGGTATTATTTCACCCATGATATAGCCATGCCATACTCCTTTCATTACAGAGTGTCTGAATCTTTGCATCTGGTGAACTTTTTTAGCGAGGATCGGGCGCCATTTGATATATTCTTAGTATTGTGGCTTAGCTCACCTTATAGCTTCATTACTCATGCTCCAGGGATAGATTATCTCCCTCTAGCTGGTTTGAGAGGCATGATTACTTACCACCCACTGGCCGTGATGTGTCAGTTTGACCAGTTCTAGGACTTCCATCGTTTTGAGGGGACATCGAGTCAGTGCTTTGCTTCTCGGCATTTATCAACAGAGGACAGATCCAGGATGTATGCCTGTTGGGATCAATGAGAGCTAGCTGTGTTTTCCATCAGCTATCCGAGTTATTCTGCAGAGTATTTCACATGGATGGAGACAGAGACTGCATAGGCTGTGGTAGTATCCATAGTGCAGGGGACTAATTCCGACGATGAGGAGCCTATGGAGGACGCTGATATTCCCATCAAGGAGGATTTGACTACTGGGTTGCCAGCATTTGTGATGGATTCTCCCACTACGAGTGTTACTGTCATTCAACATTCAGCACAGTATCTGGATCAGAGTCTACATTTGATGAATTATGAAAGAGATCAGGTTAGGGCCTTGATGTTGACAACTCTTGATGGGACAGATGCAACTCTATTAGAGAGAGATGAGGCTAGATCAGCCAGAGATGCATTGATTATGGAGCGGGATGCTGCCCTATCTGCTCAGTATGTGGCCATCACATATAGTACTTCAATGAGATCCCTTACGACCGACATCCTTGTCGATATGAGTGCATAAATTGATGAGCATCATGCAACCATGCAGTTAGCCTCGGATCTGCTAGCTCGTGTAGATACCATTGTCAGGAGCTTGCAACGTTACCTCCTTCTTCAGAGAGGGATGCTATGTTAGATCTGATAGTCCGCATACACATAGATCCGTAGATAGACTTGTATTTTCCTGCACATACTAGCTTAGCCATTTTGTCGTGTACAACGTATATGTATATATCAAATAGTATTATATATGGCAGGGAAATATATTTTGATTCACTTCCCTTTCGGTTGTGCCTTGATACTTGCTTGATATTTGCTTATTTCTTCAGGGCTTGTGATCTTGATACATTCTGAACTCATCCTTGATGTGTGGACATTGAGACGTCGCAGGATCTTTCAGAACTAATCATTGATCTCTGTGTATCCCTACCATCTTTGGTGTCTTGGGACTGGTATCTGTATGTAGATGTGGAGAGGAGTGTGACTTTTCCTCTCTGAGATTGACCGCACCACATATAGTCGCCAGTACTTCTATTTGTGAGAAGCCTAGTTAATTCCATCTCTTATGGATTGGTGTTGCTCTTTGAGGCATAACTTGACTTAGATGGTCACTTAGAATCTCCTATTTGTGAGGAGAGGTTGGGTAATTCCATCCCTTTGGTCTGAAGCCGATGAAATTTGGTGGATTGAAGTTTGATCCCAGTACCGTGTGACAAGTATTTTTGTCCTGGTAGGGGCTTAGACCGAACAGTAAATGGCTGCCTACGTACTCCTATTGAAGAGGAGATCAGGTCTGCGTAGTTTGAACCTAGTGTAAGAGGTTCAACGCTGAATGTGAAAGGCAGATGGGTGTGAAAGCTTTATTGATGAAGAAGGGTGTAGAATTGTTTTTGTTGATTTTGTTTTTGTAGAAGAAGGGAAGAAATGTTTTTGTTATTTTTTTATTGCGACGGGGCCATATAGAATATGGTTGCCTACGTACTCCTGGGTATCAGGGAGATCAGGTCGACGTAGTTCACCCCTCAGGACAAATTACAGCCGAAGAGAAGTTCAAATCCCATGTGCAGGCTATACTACGAGGAGAAGAAAGTTTGATCCCATGATTGGGACAAACTGTATGTGTGGAAAAAGTTTGATCCCGTCTTCAGGACAAACTGCAAGCATAGAAAAGTTTAATCTCGTCTCCAGGATAAAATGCAGGTGTGAAAGGTTCAATCCTGTCTTCTGGATAACCGAAATTGTATGAATAGTTTGAAATAAGGTGAAACCAGGCTGCTGGTTAGAGGTGTATGTTTCCCTAAGGGGCAAAAGAGTATGTAAAAGGGTTAGAAAACCGGAATGACTGGTGATTTGATGATTCAAAAATAGGATGTTTGCTTGATGGACACAAAATTCATCGCCATCCATTTCCTATAGTCCGAGGCGCCTCTTGTCGATACCTCCTTGACAACAATGCCTTTTTGATTTTCTCTTGATCGATCTTGGTTGTCAATGATTTTCTTAAAAATTGTGATTTGTGGATTTAGTGAGAAACTATTTCAAGAAGTAGTATCTTTGGATTATTCAAGAAGAATGAAGATGTTTTGAGTCCTAAGAAAAATATGTATGATTTGATTGCAAATATTAAATTATGATTTTTCAATTAGGAAACTATTTCTCTAGGACATTTTATTATTCAAGAAGCATTTAAATTAATGTTTCGTGAAAATGCTTAATTTTATGCTAAGCTCTAGGACATTTTTATTGTGCATGAATTATTATGCATGCTTAATTTTATGCGTAATATTAATATGATAAATATTATTAATAATATGATAAATTTATTAGATTTAAATGAATTATATTACATGTGTTATAAGAGAGTTTTGATTATATATATAAAATTGTATAACATGCATGTAATGTGGTGGTAAGTCTTTTTTATACATTGGTTGAAAGATAAATGCCTATGTCTTGGGAATATAAGATAATGATTATCTGGAGAGTTGTGTGGTATTAAACTTTCTTATATTTACAAGGTTAACACTCCACTCTACTATCTTTTGAAAGAGAGTAATATCTCTTAAATAAAATTGTGGTGGTAGTTTTTGTTAATTGCTACAAGTCTAGTCCTATTTGACTTGGTCTCTATCTAGATTATATTTGAGAGAGTCCAACATTTATCCAAAGGTTATTTGTTTGTTGTCAAGAAAAATCATTGGACGTTGTATTGTTATCCACAACGTTAATTTTTGTGAAGCAACGGTAATATATTTTTGTTCTATAAAAAGGTATTAAAGAACGATTATTAAAGATACAACACTTACATCACTTGAATTAATTATTGCACTCATATACTTGAAAAGCTAATTCATTATTATTTGGTGCAATATCCCAATTATTGTGCGATTATACTCGATTATTTATTAGCTATTTACGTGAGCTTAATTTTGGTGATATCTCTCTCTTACTACTTGATCATTGCATTCACTAGTTGAGCCTTTGCATTGTTAAATTGTTTATTTGCTTTGATCATTAGACCTCTATCATTGTAATCTTAAATTTGTTTTTTAGACTTAGTGTTGTCTAAGGGAATTTAATCCGGTGGATTAAGGTTTGTTTACAAAGCGAGTTCAAGGAAGCATAGGTGCTTAAGGAGTGCATTGGTGCACAAGGGGAAAGAGTGCTCAAGTGAATTATTGTAATTCAATTTTTATAGAATCTGTGTTGTAACAAGAGTCTTTTAAAGAAATAAAAGTGAGTCTCAATACTAGTTGGTATTGGACGTGGAGTAGGCTATTATTATATAGAGGTAATAGTCGAACCACGTAAAAATCTTGGTGTTATTTTCATTAATTGATTTTACTTAATTACACTCAAGTTAATTGATTTGCTAAATAAACAAAATTTGATCATAAGCATTTTTGTTATCATTAAATATTTCATTTAACTTATAAAATCACCAAGATATTTTTTTTTAAACACAAAGTCAATTCGGTAGACCATATTCATTCAGCAAGCTGCATTCATTTATATAGTTGACTACATTCAATAATTTGGTTAAAAGATTTTAACTGGTCATAGTTTGTATCAACACTTATTCAACCCCCCTTCTAAGTGTGCCTTATCTGAATTTCATTTGGTATCAAAGCTTGGCTCTACTTACTTGGTCTTAAAGGTGACTTGTAGGGAAAGATTACGACGCATGCACGGTTCGAAAACAACAATCAAGAAGGTCAATCAACCAATAGACCTCCACTGCTGCATGGAACAGAAAACTACAATTTCTGGAAATTCGAATGAGGATCTACCTTAAAAGAGATCCTTGGGAATGGTGGGTTGTGGGAAATGGACCCGGTTATTCCAAGGAAAGATGATAGTACTCAAAGAATTTTGCTAGAGATGGATTCAATTGAAACCTTCATGGTTTCCTATGACTCAAGGCAATGAATACTCTACTAAGCGGCATGGTACAATCGGAGATTGACAAAGTATCGTCATGTAACACACACTAAGGAAATCTGGGACACTCTAGTGGTGAGTCACGAAGGAACATCAAAAGTTTGAGAAGTTAAACTAAGCATGCTTATGCATGATTATGAAATGTTCAAACTTGAGAAAGATGAAACTATAAAGATGGCTCAAGCAAGGTTTCTTGTTCTTCCGAACTCCTTAAAGCTACTAGATAAATCCATTCCACAAAGTGAGATTAACCAGTAAGTTACTTGGGTTATGCCCAAGAGGTTTGCATCTAAAATTACTACTCTTCAAGATTCCTCTACTATATCTACTATGGATACACTAACTCTTTTGGTGAACTTGAGGAATATGAACATCGATTAAAGAGATATGGCGATGAGGAGGAAACTCCTCGTAGAAAGGTTCTAGCTCTTAATGCGAGAAATGAAGAAGAGCTTGATGATGATTACGACGATGAGATAGCTATGATGTGTCCGGAGACTCAAAGGACTTCTACATGAAAGAATAACGAAAGAATATCTTCAACTCAAATAAAGGCAAAGGAAAGAAAACTGAAGAGACATGTTTTGAATGTGGACGTCCAGGGCACTTAAAGAAGGATTGTTTTCAACTGAAGAATAAAGGAAAAACAGGCTTCAAAGATAATAAGAAAAACAAGGCACTAGTCACTTGGAGTGATGAAGAAGAATCTGAAGTTGAAGTTGACGCCAAGGATGAGATAGCTCAAGTATGCTTCATGGGAATAGAAGGTGAATCAAATGAGGTATCTATTTTTGAAAATATTTCTTTGAAATAAGAAAATGAGAAATTAAAAGAAAAGAATGCATATTTGAAAGACTTAGTTAACACATTAATGGGTGAAGTAGAATCTTTGATAGATGAAAAGAAAAATATTGAAAAGGAATCCATATGTAAAGAAGAAAAAAGTTTTGATTGCTAAAAATAGTTTTCTTGAGAATTATAACAAAGTTCTTTTTAACAAAGTGACTTACTTGAACAATGAAGTTGAAAAATTGACTAATGAATTGAAGATGAGAGATGTATGTATTGATGCTTTTGGTAATGAATCTCGATCTAAACCCAATTCATGCAAATGAACTTCAAAAGAAGTAGACTCATTAAAAATATCTCTTGCTAGATTTGTTCAAGGAGAAGAAAATCTGACCGTAATGTTAGGAAAGCAAAAACCTAGTTTTGATAGACAAGGAATAGGTTATAATCCCACTCATAAAACCCGTAATGTGAATATGCTTAGATCCAAGTCGCGTTTTAAATTGAATTATTGTTCTCTTTCACAATGTGCAAAAAATTGTGGTATTAAAGGTCACTTGGACATAAATTGTTTTATTAAAATGGATTAAAAAGAATGATTTACTTGCAACTAACATTAAAGGACCCAAAAGATGTAGGTACCAAAAGGATGAAATATTTTTCTTGTGGGTATGTCTCAAGGCAAGGGTTCCTTCTCAAAAGTGGATTCTTGATAAGTCACAATTGAAGCGACAAATCAAAGTTCGTTGAACTAAAAGAAGGTCACTTTGGAGACAATCGAACTTGTGAGATTGTTGGAAAAGGTAAAATTGGTAATGGTAAGGTTAACATCGATAATGTCCATCTTGTTAATGGTCTTGAGTTTAATCTTATTAGTATAAGTCAATTAATGGACAATGGACATCAAGTTAGTTTTGATAAAGAAAAATGCATTATTTCTCATGGTACTAACAATATTTCTTTAGTTGCACAAAGGGAAGGAAATATATATACTATTGACTTTGAGGAACAGGATGAAGAATTATGTCTTGCCTCGGTGCAAGATGAGGCTAATCTATGGCATAAAAGGATGGGACACGTTCACATGGATTTAATCAAGAAATTGTCCTCTAAAAACCTGGTCAAAGGATTGCCAAAGATAAAATTCGAAAAGAAAGGAGTATGTGTTCCTTGCCAACTTGGAAAACAAGTAAGAACATCATTCAGTGCAAAGAATATGGTATCAACCTCCACTCCTTTACAATTACTTCATCTTGATTTATTTGGCCCAAAAGGCATGCTAGTATTAATGGTAAGTTTTATGCATTTGTAATAGTTGATGATTTCTCTAAATATACATGGGTCTTATTTTTGAGAACCAAAGATGAAGCTTTTAAAGAGTTTGACAAGTTGATAAGAAATTTAGAGACTAAGTATAGTCTCAAACTTATAAAAATTCAGAGTGATCATGGTACAGAATTTCAAAAGGATTTTATTATATTTTGTGATCAAAAAGGAATAAGCCATGAGTTTTCAGCTCCAAGAACTCCTCAGTAGAATGGAGTAGTGGAAAGGAAGAATAGAACATTACAAGAAACTGCTAGAACATTGTTGCAAGAGAGTAAGCTTCCAAAGAAATTTTGGGTCGAGGCGGTAAGCACATCATGTTATGTTCTAAATAGAGTACTCATTCGTCCAATCATTTTGAAAACTCCTTATGAGCTTTTGAATAATAAAATTCCTAATATAAGTTATTTCAAAGTATTTGGGTCTAAATGTTATATATTAAATACTAGTGATAACTTGGGAAAATTTGATGCCAAATCTTATGAAGGTATTTTCATTGGTTATTCTCATAACAACAAAGCATATCGTGTTTTTAATATTTACAAATTATGTGTTGAAGAATCAATTCATATAACTTTCAATGAGACTAACAATGATCTTCCAAAAGAAAGAAGAGGATGCGAGGAAATTTGGAGATTTTCACAAATTGATGTAAAAAAAAAGAACCATTCAAATAGACCGAATGGACAAGCTCAACGAAATTTGGATTGAGCAGTCCACATGAAAATGAACATGATGCAACACAAGATCTTGAAGAGAATTTTCCTCAACAAGAAGAGGTAATACACGATGTTCAAATGCCAAAGACAAAGCAAAGTATCTCAAGGATCATCCACCGGAAAATATTATTGGAGATATAAACAAAGGAGTTACTACACGAAGAAATCTATAAAATCAATGCGCATTCTCTGAATTTCTATCATAAGTTGAGCCAAAGAATGCTAAAGAAGCTATACTTGATGAAAATTGGCTCATGGCAATGCAAGAGGAACTTCAACAATTTGAACGATGTCAAGTTTGGGAATTAATGCCTCCTCCTAAAGATAGTTCCGTCATTGGAACAAAATGGGTGTTCAAAAACAAGCTTCATGAGCATGGGATAATCACTCAAAACAAAGCAAGGGTAGTGGCTCAAGGATACAATCAACAAGAGGGGAACGACTACGAAGAAACTTATGCTCCAGTCATAAGAGTAGAGTCTATCCGTATCTTGTTAGCATTTGCTTGTTACAAGAAATTCAAGCTTTATCAAATGGATGTAAAGAGTGCGTTTCTCAATGGATACATCAATGAAGAAGTATATGTCAAGCGACCTCACGGATTCGAACATGAGAAATATCCAAGTCATGTTTTTAAGCTAAAGAAAGCTCTCTATGGTCTCAAACAAGCTCCGAGGGGCTTGAGTACGAGAGGTTGAGTAAGTATCTTCTTTCAAGTGGTTTTACTAGAGGTAAAATAGATTCTACATTATTTATTAAGCATGAAAAACAAGAAATAATCATTGTTCAAATATATGTAGATGATATAATATTTGGTGCTACTAATGATTTTCTCTGTGAGTGGTTTTCAAAATGTATGCATAAGGAATTTGATATGAGCTTAATGGGAGAGCTAAATTACTTTTTGGGACTTCAAATCAAGCAAACAAAGGAAGGATCTATATTCATCAAACCAAATACACAAAAGAGCTTCTTAAAAGATTTGGTTTGAAGAAACCAATCCAAAAGCTACACCAATGAGCACTTCAATAAAGCTCACTTTAGATGATAAAGGTATAGATGTAGAGTTAACCAAATATCGAGGTATGATCGGTTCTTTACTATATTTAAGCGCATCTAGACGACATAATGTCTGATGTATGTCTTTTTGTGCTCGATTTCAAGCAAAACCCAAAGAATCCCACTTACAAGCGAGTTAAAAGAATTTTAAATATTTAAGTGGTACTATAAATTTAGGTTTATTTTATCGATAAGTAATCATTTTGAACTAATGGGTTATTAGGATTTGACTATGCAGGGTTTCAAGTTGATAGAAAAAGTACAAGTGGTGCTTGTACATTTTTGGGACAAAGTCTTGTTTCGTGGCATAGTAAAAAGCAAACTTCAGTTGCTTTATCAACTACTGAGGGTGAATATTTAGCTGCAGGGAGTTGTTGCTCTCAAATATTATGGATGAAACAAACTCTATGTGATTTTGACATTATCTGCAATAATGTGCCTATATATTGTGATAATTCTAGTGCTATTGACATATCAAAGAATCCTGTTTTGCATTCACGTACAAAACATATAGAGGTAAGACATCATTTTTTAAGGGATAATGTTTCAAAAGGGTTAGTCAAATTGATTTTTATTCCTACCGAAAATTAATTAGCTGATATTTTTACTAAACCCTTGAGTGAGGAAAGATTTTGTATGTTAAGAAGAGAACTTGGAATGTGCATGATATAATTATAATTTACGTGCTTAAATGTTTATATCATGCAGGTTATATTTTTATCATTTATTTTCTGCATGATATCTAATAAAAAAATATATTTGTTAGACATTCCTTATCTACTTAAATGATTTTCTAGATACACGGGTTTATTAAAGGTCATAATTATCGCCGGATATCGGTTAAGTAGAGAGGCGTAAAGACCTTCACCTTGGAACTTGGAACCGCATGACCAAGCAGTTCATCTTTCCTTTCGAAATTTAAAAAGACACACGCTTTTTGGTGATGGACTCTTGAATAATTTCTATTTTATATCTTGAGACTTCATCATTACTCGATTTTATCGTCTTCATCATTTATCCAAAACCTTCTGTTTCACTCACAACATCCATCACACCATGAAAACCAGAGCTAGCAATCGATCGTTTGGGAAATCAAACAAAGATGGGTCGTCGCTGAAGCATCCTACGGGCACAAAGATTAAACCCAAACGAGTACGGAAGAAATCCTCTGTTCATGAGTTATCCGATGCTACACTAATTTTCGATGACTCGGATTCTAGTTTTTCCTTCTTGAAAGCTTCAGACGGTGAACCTTTTCACAAGGGAAAGATGAAACAATCAGTGGATGACGAACAATTTTTCTCACAGCCAGAATCTCCCTCGAATCTGTTAAATCCGTTTTCATCCTCTTTTGATTTGCAAGAGAATTTCTTTAGAGGTCCTAGTTTCGAAACACATTTTAAAAACTCCATTGCTACAAAACAATTTGTGTATGAAAAAACTTTGGATCTTTTTTATCTCAAACACTCTGTTTTGGAAAAACTATTCACCGAGTGCAACATTTTTTCTATGATGTTTCCTCCTGCTATTGCCTATCCTCGGTTGGTCCAACAATTTTACACCAATCTTGAGTGTAATGGAGACTGTTTTACCACATTTGTCAAGGGTAAGTCTTTATTTTTTACCAGTATTGATTTTGGAAGTATTCTTGGTATTTCTTCTACTGGACCATGTCCTTTCACTCTCAAAGGAGCTGCTAACATTCCTTTTCATCCTTTAGAACAACTTCATATAGTCATGAATGACTATTCTATTTCATCTCTGTTTCTTCCAAAAACTGTCAGTGTCTGTCCTAATGCATGTGTATTACATAAGTTGGTTCGGTATAATCTGTTTCCACGCCTTGGTGGGGGAGCTGATTTTACTTACCAAGATTTGGTTGTTATAGCTATGATTCTCAAAGGAACGATTTTTAATTTTTCAAAAATGATGTTATCCCACATGCAAAGTTGCATTCGTCAAAGCAAGAAATGTCTTCCTTACAGTAAATTTCTAACAAAACTTTTTCAACATTTTAAGATCTCTTTTGATGATGAAATTTCTGTTACAAATCATGAGCTTATTGACACTGCAAATTTGACAAAATCTCACATCACTTTTCATCTTTGGTGAATTAAATACGTCTTCTACTTGATCCTCCTCCTACTCCTCCTCCTCCTCCTATTTCTCATACTCTGAATCATCTTCTTCTTCTTTGCCAAATTCAATGGATGCGATGTTATGAATGTTTGAATTGAATTTTACAAAATCAAACTTCTTTGAAAGCTGAGTTGGTGGAAATCAGAAATCATCTTGTGTGTCTTGAGAAAGGGAAGTTACCAATGGATGCCCCTGAGATTAATAAATTATATCATCGGGTTGAAGATGAATTTATTGATCTTGAATGGATTTTGAGATTCAGACGATGGCCATGGTTGAAGCACTCCAACAAAAAATTAATCGGAACACATGTCAGTTAAGTCAAGAGGTGAAGTTTGTCAGTTATCAACTCGGGGAGCTTGCAGATTTTATGGCCACCAGGTTCAATGATATAGGCCAAAGGTTTCATGTTCCAGCAATGTATTCTTCAATTCGCGAATGGCCAATGAACAATTGGATGGCTGAATACAAGGGTGACTTTTTGGATATGGAACTTCCTCCTGCAACCTTTATTCCTAGACCACCTCGACTTGCCAACGATTACACCTTGGAAGAGCGATTACATCGTCTTCGTCATCGACCATACTTTACCAATCATGCAGAATAGAGGGCCAATCTTAAAGATATTGATTATAGACTTCTCTTTTTGCATGATGCCAAAGGGGGAGAAAATGTCAGATTCTGTGATTATGTTTTAAATTTTTGCTTTAAAGACTATGGGTTTGATTTGGTTTTGATAGGCATGGTTGCCTAGATGTTAAGACTGTTGATAATTTTTTTGCTGCATTTTTAAAACTGATTTTGTTGCAGGCATTTTAAGAATTGATGGTTGTAATTTTCATATTTGGTTTAGTATGATACTAACATGCAGGTGTTACAAATTTCTCCTGAAATGTGCATGAATTTAGGGGGAGAATTATTCATATATGTTGTCATCATCAAAAAGGGGGAGAATGTTGATTAATTCACGTTCTAGCCTAATGTTTTGATGATGATTTGATCATCAGTACTAAATTATGATTTGTGGATTTCAGGAAACTATTTCAAGAAGTGTATGTTGGATTATTCAAGAAGAATGAAGATGTTTTGAGTCCTAAGAAAAATATGTAAGGTCATTGCAAATATCTAATTTTTCAATTCAAGGCTCTAGGACATTTTATGTGTGCATTTAAATTAATGTTTCGTGCATGCTTAATTTTATGCTAAACTATTTTACATGATTTATTATGCATGCATAATATTAATGTGATAAATATTATTCGGTTTAAATGAATTATATTACATGTGTTATAAGAGAGTTTTGATTATATATATAAATTGTATAACATGCATGTAATGTGGTGGTAAGTCTTTTATCTGTTGGTTGAAAGATAAATGCCTATGTCTTGGGAATATAAGATAATGATTATCCTGGAGAGTTGTGTGGTATTAAACTTTCTTATATTTACAAGGTTAACACTCCACTCCACTATCTTTTTGAAAGAGAGTAATATCTCTTAAATAGAATTGTGGCGGCAGCTTGTTAATTGCTACAGGTCTAGTCCTATTTGACTTGGTCTCTATCTAGATTATATTTGAGAGAGTCCAACA
The DNA here is from genome assembly GCA_020205605.1 of Panax ginseng. Lineage (NCBI taxonomy): Eukaryota > Viridiplantae > Streptophyta > Magnoliopsida > Apiales > Araliaceae > Panax > Panax ginseng. The sequence goes on along the minus strand of CM035133.1, from coordinate 119,705,249 downwards.
TTTATCCAAAGGTTATTTGTTACAAAAGAAAAATCATTGGACCGTTGTATTGTTATCCACAACGTTAATTTTTGTGAAGCAAACGGTAATATATTTTCTGTTCTATAAAAGGGTATTAAAGAACAGTGTTAAAGATACAACACTTACATCACTTGAATTAATTATTTCACTCATATACTTGAAAAGCTAATTCAATTATTATTCTTGGTGCAATATTCCCAGCTGTTGTGCGATTATACTCTGATTATTTATCAGCTATTTACGTGAGCTTAATTTTGGTGATATCTCTTTCTTACTACTTGATCATTGCATTCACTAGTTGAGCCTTGCATTGTTAAATTGTTTATTTGCTTTGATCATTAGACCTCTATCATTGTAATCTTAAATTTGTTTTTTAGACTTAGTGTTGTCTAAGGGAATTTAATCCAGGTGGATTAAGGTTTGTTTACAAACAGGTTCAAGGAAGCATAGGTGCTTAAGGAGTGCATTGGTGCACAAGGGGCAAGAGTGCTCAAGTGAATTATTGTAATTCAATTTTTATAGAATCTGTGTTGTAACAAGAGTCTTTTAAAGAAATAAAAGTGAGTCTCCAATACTAGTTGGTATTGGACGTGGAGTAGGCTATTATTATAGAGGGTAATAGTCGAACCACGTAAAAATCTTGGTGTTATTTTCATTAATTGATTTTACTTAATTACACTCAAGTTAATTGATTTGCTAAATAAACAAAATTCGATCATAAGCATTTTTGTTATCATTAAATATTTCATTTAACTTATAAAATCACCAAGATAAGTTTTTTCAAACACAAAGTCAATTCGATAGACTATATTCATTCAATAAATGTATGCATTCATTTATATAGTTGACTACATTCAATAATTTGATTAAAAGATTTTAAGCGGTCATAGTTTATCAACACTTATTGAAGATAGCTTCGTTCTTGGCCTCTATCATCTTTTTGCTGAATGACCCCCGTAGCATTGTCATTAATGGGCAGGTACATGAATAGGGGAACTCGCAGGGGGTACCAAAAATATGAGTGTTAACCACTAATCTTTGATTGTAAGGAAGTCTTTCGACACTCATTGTTCCATTTCATGGAGGAGTTCTTCCTTAACAATTTGAAAATGGGCAGTTCTTTGTGAGTTGAGATAAATTTAATGAAGTTGATTCTTCCCAAAAATCCCATTTCCTTTTAATCGAGGAATGGGCATTTCCTTGATGGCTCGGATTTTAGGAAACAATCCCTTTGTGGTGTCAGGAAACCTAACAACTAACGACTTAACGCTAAAGGCTCACTTGGCTGGATTCAACTTCAAGTTGTACTTACGCATCCTGTTGAAGAGCTTTTTGAGATCGTCTAAATGGTCTTCTTCCCTTCGGGACTTGACAATGATGGCATCCACATAGATCTCTATCTCTTTATGCATTAAATCATGGAAAAGAGCCATCATGGCTCGCTGATAGGTTGTTTCGACATTGATGAGGCCAAAAGTTAACCGTCTGTAGCAGAAAGTTCCCCAAGGCGTGATGAAAGCAGTTTTCTCATGATCTTCCTCAGCGACCATAATCTGATGGTACCTCGTAAAGCAATCTGCAAAGGAGTACATGTTGTATTGAGCAGTATTGTCAATGGGAATGTGGATAAAGGGCACGACAAAGCTATCTTTAAGGCAAGCTTTATTCAGATCCTGATAATCCACGCAAACTCGCACCTTTCCTCCTAGTTTAGGCACGGGAACAATGTTGGATATCCACTTCAGATATGTAGACACCATGATAATGCCAGCTTGAAATTATTTCACAATTTCTTCTTTCACCTTTAAACTCCACTCATGTTTCAATTGCCTGAGCTTCTGCCTGACTGGCTTAAATCCTTTCTTAGTGGGAAGGCAATGAAGGACAATATCAGTGGAAAAACCCACCATGTCTTCATGAGACCATGTAAACACATCCTGGAATTGGGTTAATAGCGTAACCATGTCATTCCGTTGGTTTGGGGTTAGGTCTGAACCAATCTGGATTAGCTTAGGGCTTTCTAAGGTTCCAAGATTGAAAGAAATGGTTTGTTCAAGGTTGGGTTTAGGTTTATCTGTGACCTATTCCTTAATCTCCTGAGGTGTCTCAATGTCCTCTTGGATTTCCATCAAGTTTGAGTCCAACTTTTCATCAAAGTTACAGTCCTTGTGGAGAAAAGGCACCTCATCGAAGAATACAGCACATCTAAATTGAGTCCTGAAACAAAATATGTTTTCACTTAATATATGAAACTGTTTAATCATACCAAAGTGTTAGTATATACTGATAAAATAACTGCTAATAATGTATAGAAAAGTAAGCAATTAAAGTTATCTACAGGGTAGAGGGATTTCTGCCCATTTTACCCTAGTCGATTAATGCATGGAGTGCTACTCCAATTGTCGAGGGTAAAGTCCTGATGAGATGCAATGATGGAGGGGCTGTCATCGTCCTCCTTTTCCTTAATGATGACCATAACGTCTGGGCAATCATCGTCTAGGGTGTATCTGTTTGTATGTTCATCATGGACAATGATGCGTATGCCTGACATCATCAAGGCGATGTCATGTTTACATTTCCGATCCCTTTCTTCCACTTTGGGATCAGGAATCAGTACCTCTTTTTCTTTGAACGGTACTGGTTTGGGAAATAGCATGGCCATAACATGGGCTGGCACCTTTACTAGAGACTGTATCAACTCATGAGGTGCAGGTGGAGAAAATCGCTGTGTGGCGAAAGGTTGAGGAACCTGCTTGTGCTTATGAGGATTCCTATGACTGGAACTCGCAGAATAGCCTAGCCTGGCTGTCCCAGTTTGACTGGACATTTGAATAGGGTGCTTAATACCCTGCTTATCTTTACCAAGCCCTTGTCCAGGCTGATGACCCAATGACATCATTTCTTTAGTGGCCGATATAACCTCAGCAGAAATCTTGGGTACGGGAAATGGTGATCTAATAGGATGGTAATGCGTGTTACTCACTTCCAAAGTATGAAAACTGGCCGGATCAACTTCTGAATTGAAGTTGATGATAGGTAGGTCTCCTTGTTCAGGACATTCCGGCTCAGCGTTGATAGTGACTAGGCTATTGTCGATAATGCATTTGAGTTATTAATGTAGTGTAGAAGGGACAGCTCCATCCATGTGGATCCATGGTCTCCCCAATAGCAGGTTGTATCATGAATCTATCTTGAGGACGTGGAAGGATACACTTAATATATTAGGACCAATCTCAATTGGCAGCTCAATCTCTTCGATAGAATTTCGTCGGGAACCATCAAAAGTTTTGATAACCGTATGGCTGTTTTGGATCCATTTGAGATTGACATTCATCTTCACCAATGTGGCATAAGGACAGATATTCAGAGACGAACTTCTATCTATCAGAACTCCAGCTAACATATACCTGGAGGACAAAACTGTAATGTGTAATGGCTTGCAATGATCCGTCCCTTCGGGAGGTATGTCGTCATCAGTGAAGGATATCACATTGTTGTTGAAAATGTGATCAACCAAATATTGAAATTTTTCCACATCCACCGATTTCGGTAAGTAGGCTTCTTCCAAAACCTTTAATAAGATCTTACTGTGATCCTTTGAAGAGAAAACCAAGTCCAGTATTGATATCTGATGTGGAGCTTCTTTTAAGCTTAGAACCACCTTGGCTTCATTATGGCCCATAGTGTAGAGGAATTTTTCAATCTTCTCCATGGGAATCTTCCCCTTTGCTTTGAAGGTGGGCTTCATAACCCGCTGAGGAAGATATATTGGATTTTCCTTCGACACTGTAGTAGTAGTAGTATGAGACGTGGATCCTTCAGCTTCTCCATAATTCCATGGGACTTTGTGTAAGCTGATAACATGATACTGATGTCCGAAGGGTAAAGAAATTGGCTTTAGTGCAGCCACTTTCAAAGGATTGTCAGCTCCTTTGAGTTGAATTTCTTGTATGGGAAATGGTTTGACAGTCTCATCAGCCTCAGCAGATATAACTACTACTAATCCCTTCCATTTGGTAGGACAGGTATTCCCACTCTCGAGTACCACAGTGTCACCGTCTGCCAATTGCAGGACACCGCTATCAATTAAATTCTGAATAAGGTGGCGGAGTGCCCAACATTCTTCTGTACTGTGACCTCGAGAATGTGAATAATATTGACAAACTCCATCAAAGTTGAACCATCTTGAACGGGGATTTATTGGAGCTAGAAGGGAGGTAATTCTTCCTTCGTTGATTAGCATCCTTAATATCTCCTCCATAGGTTGGCCCAGGTATGTAAATTCCCTTTGATTGGAAAAATCCCGATGGGCTTTAGCATTTGCTCTCTTCGTAACTTTATCCTCTATAGCTTCACTTTCTAAAGGTGATGGTGGAGCATTCATAACAAAAGGAAGGAGATAAGCATGCTCCTGGCTGACTAACTGGCGTATGACTTGATGCTCTAGGTCACCAGTTCTGCCAATTATTCAATTTGCTTACAAATAGCTTTCATCTTTCGTTCCATAGCAAATTGAAACTTTGCGTACTCCCATCTATCAATACTGTCTTTGATGGTTTGGGATGATTCACTGTTAAAACTGGAACTCTGTCCAGCGCTCCAACTAATCATATTGACCTCTTCTTCTTTGTGTTGAGGAAGAGGGTTGTCTTGCACATGAGGTTGATCTGGTTTGGTAACCAAGATCTCACCGTTGTCTATTAAATCTTGGATCTTGTGTTTTAAGGCCCAACAATCTTGAGTATCATGTACAGGTGCTCCGGCATGATAGGCACACTTCCGAGTAGCATTGAAACCCCTCCTATTAGGGTTGGCTGGTGGAAGAAGATGTGTGATTTTCTTCTAAGTAGTCAGAAGAGCAAGAATATTCTCGAGCGAGTCCCCTAAGGGTGTGAACGTTCGAGGGCGCTTTGCATCTCCACCTTTAGGCAATGGTGGGTTTGAAGACTGTGCTTGGAAAAGGGAGTAGTTTCTCCTCTGTATAGGCATGTTCTGACTACATTTTTGACCTTGCAGTATCAAGGAAACATCCTCCTCTTTCTTTTTATGGACCCTCTGGGGGTTGTTTCCATAAGATCTCGTTGGATGTGCTTAAGAATCGCTTTTAAGAGCGGCTAGGTCTTAAATCTTACCGGACTTCAATCCCATCTCAGCCATCTCTTCGTGTTTGATCATTTCAGAAAATTGTTTACCAATACCATCTAAGACTCTCTCATAGAAAGGAGCTTCTTGTATGTCTATGAAAGTCATGACCATTTCTGACTCTATCATAAAAGGAATAACTTGAGTAGCAAGGCGCCTCCATCTTTGAGTATACTCTCTGAAAGACTCATTAGACTGTTTCTTAACCTTGGTAATCTGGTACCGGTCAAGAGCCATCTGAGATTGTAAACTGTATTGAGTGAGGAAGGCGTGAGCTAGCTCTTCCAACTATGGATCTTTGAGTTGTCTAACGGTATACCATGAAGCAAGCTTCTCAATCAAACTCTTCCTGGAGCAATTTGCATTCTCGAGCTTCTCATTTTCCACATAAGATCCAAGTTCTCCAATGAACACCTTCAAATGTGTGTAAAGATCCCCTAATCTGTCATACTTTTCAAAGTCAGGGGTTTTGAATTTCTCTGGATAATGAACACCAGGAAATATGGAAAGATCAGCATAGGAAACGCTCCCATGTGTTCCAATCCCTTTGAGAGCACGTATAGTTTCTTCATTTGAAGGACCTTCTTCCTGATATCACCGGTGTCTGGATCTCCTTTGAGATGGGTGTTTTCAGGGTCTTTATTGGTCGTATCCAACTGAGATTCTGGATTTGTTTTGTCCAAACCTTGTGTTCCTCCTTGTGTAGAGGGTTCTGTATGTGTGGGAATCTTTGAGCCTTGAGTAGACTGACGCAATTCCTTAAGCAGGACAACTAAATTTGTAATTTGTTGACTTAATCCGTCAAATTCTTCACGAGAAACGAGATTAGACTGGTCAGAAGAAGACATGATTGGCTGTAGGCTCGTGGCCTTTTTAGATTTTGAGCGGGTAACAGGCCCAATTGTTTCCCTACAAAAGACTTATGTAATTCAGTCTTAGGGATAATGTAAATGTTTACATGCTATGTATACCCATGTTAGGAATATTATCCTGCAAAACAGAGGTTAATCGATAACATTTCATGTATGTGTAAATATTCTTCATATTTTCCATTACATAAAGATGAGCATGGAATATAATTACAAGTAAATGCTTTTACAAGTAATAGAAAATGGAAAGCATGAAGAGACTTTCATCCGCATTTGGTTTATTGTTGCCTCTTTTTTTAGTTCTAACAAAAGAGCTCTAACTCATGCAAGCATACATGTGTCAACAAGTAATACAAAGTAAGTAGAGTATCGATCCCACAGAGAAAGTTGTTTAATTCAAACCACTATGCATCAACTAAATCACTATTTTTATATGCTTAAACTAAATATTATAATTATGAATTACTCTAAATGCAAATAATAACTAAAACAAGAATAATAATGGAATAAATCAAGTCTGAAAATAATGGGATCCTAACTTCATTTAATACTTCATCTAATTACCACCATCATGCAAGAAAGTTCACATATCACAGGAAAGTAGCCAAGAGCACTAATATAGACATAGCCATTTTTCAATGTACTATGACCTACTTACATAGCATCCACATGCGATAGACACCATGTAATCATCAATATAACCAAAATCACTATATGTCTATGTGAAATTGCAACCATATTGAATTTAAGCGCAAGCCCTTATTTTAACTCATACGGTGAAACAATATATGTCTATCTGGTTCACGAAATACACAAGACATGAAAAATAGCCCCATATATGTACGCTATCATGATTACAATCCATAGTCGTATGTTCATTTTCAATTCCATATAAGCACTTAAAACGAATGGTGATAAGGCATTCATGCATGCAAAACAACCATGATAGAAATTCCTTATGATATGTAAAACAGTCCAGCTATCAAGCACGCAATTAAATTATATATTAAAATCCGTTAGAATCCCATAATAGAGTTTAGTTCATGACTAAACCAAAAGCCATTATGGGATCAAAGCAATACATGGATAATAAGCAAACGATTGAAAGAGAAAGGATAGAAACGATCAAACCCAATTGCTGATTATAATCCACTAGTGACGTTCAAATCCTCATATAAATCCAGTAAAATACTAATAGTTATCCACAATGATAGAAAATCCCAAGAAGAAGTAGAAAAGATGGAGTTTTGGCTTCGTTCTACGTTGGAATCTCTCTCAGAGTGTAACCCTAGTTCCCAATATGAAAATACGTCCAAACCATCAATGAATGATAAATCGACACTAGTCGTAATCATTTTTTAATTAATTACAACCCTTAAAATTAAAAATTAAAATAAACAAAATTCAAAGAACATCGATACGCACGCTACATGCCTATAATCCTCGCGCGGGCACGCGTCTTCAAAATCTGGTCCATCCGGGTGTTCGCGCGGGCGCGTGTCCTCAAGTTCCTCAGATATACGCTGGCGCTGCGGCTCGCGCAAACTTGATTCGTTTTGCTTCGATTACGGTTCGCAAGATTGCCGCGCGCCATCGATTTGCTTTTCATTGCTTCATTCCTTTCATGCGTGGTTTCCTTGCTCCACTAGATCCTCACGCCATGCACCCATTAGCCTTATGCCATATAATACCACCATATTAGGCCATTTCCTACTCTTCTACACCAAAAGAGTTCTCAGTACATGCGATGCAAAATAACATGAAATGCAATTAAAAACACACTAAAATGTACTTGAGATGGTCATAGTTCGCGTGAATTGATATCCAATAAGTAGGTATAAAATCCACTTATCAAATAGCCCCAAAGTTGAACTATTGCTTGCCCTCAAGCAATGCATATTATATAAACCATGAAAATGCAACTACAAAGATTATGCAACTAAGCTTATGATGCAACTAGTCTCACATTATTCCGGCTCCAATGTAATTTTAGGTCAAAATGCCTCAACAAATTATCCAGAATCAAGAATACAAATTCAAACCGAACTATAGGCATAATGTCATACACTCAGATAACTCCTAAATGCTATAGAGATGCTGTGTGTGTGTGTTGTGTTCACCAAAAATTGAATTACGCAAAGAATACACATGCTAAACTGCTCAAAATAGAAAATTGTGGCCTAAATCAAGACTCATGTATACTGATGCAACAAAGACTGTTTCAACATATCAACACAAACTAAGGTTCAACAATGGGCTTAACTACCTTATTGCTACTCACGAGGGCAATTTTTGCACTTTTCCGCGGTGTTTATTGCTATATTTTTTTATTTTTTTTTCACATGACTGTGCAATGTCTCATTCCATTAGGCGAACACTGCTACCCTTTAGCGAGCTTTCAACCAACGACTCCCAGACCATGAAAGACCTTAGGGCGCTAGGTGTAGAGACAATCCCCTAGGGCATATTTACTCAAGTAGCCAGGGCCCCGAAATAAGACTAGCCACGTTATTGCTATTTTTTTTTCTCTTTTTTTTTTATAAATAGCATACCCATGTTTTCCCAAAGTTTGAATATTAGTGTTTTATGTAGTCTAAGTTCACTTTCCATATATTTCTCTTTTTAAAATTACATTTTCTATCGAATAATGCAACACATAATTCTTATACCTACAAGTGATTGTGAACACTTCCGTGCAAACCGAAAACATTTAAATAGAAACATGAATTTCAATGTGTAATACATTATATCGCAGCTCATGTTATCTAACATACTCAAAAATCTTTCCAAATTCACTATCATCATCGGCTAGACAAACTTTCCATAAGGCTAGAACTATGAGACATGCAAACTAAAAATATACTAACACAAGTAATAATAACTAGAACTTAAAAATTTTCTGCAATTTTTATCTAACACATAAACATATAAAATTTAAACTAAACATGCAAATACTAAATGAACTTAACTAATCATGCAAAAACTACATGCAACTACACTACAACCCCAATACCCCCAAACTTATAATATTCATTTTCCCAATGAATGAAGGTAAAGGGTTAAAGAGAACTCCCCTAATGATCAGCCGCACCACCCTCTTCGGGTGGTGAATCTGGTGGTGGATATGGCAATCTGTCTCCGAATCGAGGCCACTCGAGAGTGTTGTTCCTCAGAGCAAAAAAGCCTCGGCTAAGGCCCTCGTGAGTCCCGTAGCAAACGCTATAAAATTATTGTATATGGCATCGACTTTTTGCTCCAACCTTCGGATCTGGCGATCACCATGGGTAGCAGGTGCTTACGTGGATGGGCTTGCCTCATCTGTCTGGGAGAGCTGCTGTGATGGCTCTGGAAATGTGGACTGGATGATAAAACCTAAGCCTCATGGGTGCGGTACGCCTCCTGCCCAATCCTCAAATTTTGCAATGGTGGCATGAGTTATGTCCTGGCTTGGGTATTGCATTTGTTTGTTGCCCTAGTTGCATCCCTGCTGAGCACATAGCATAGCTACCACTGATGTGTGTGGAATGCTCCCAGTGGTGCTTCCCCGTAGATATCGCAGCATATTCTAGTGGATAAGATGGCCAACGTCAATGTATTTTCTGGTGATTATGCCCCCACAAAATAATTTCCCTCTCCGTTGTGATCTCGTACTGATGAGACGAAGGCACTAGCTTGGTACAGATGAACAGATTCCACGCCTTTGCGTATCGGTTCAAGGCTGCGGCTGGGAATATATGAGGCTAATTTGTCCCGGTTTTATACGTCCATTTCGTGCCAGGCACGCACAAGTCAGCAATAACCAACTCCAGGTCTGTTTCCATATGTGCACCGGTGACCCAATTGGCAGCCCCTGTTGGCGGTGTATCGGTGAGTCTGAATATGGTTCTGATGGCGGGAGGTCTGTAGTCTATCTTGAAACCGTGAACCATCGAAATACCACTCATGGTGATTTTGGCATTGGTATAAAACTCTCGGACTATGCTCATCGAAATGGGCGTGGGAGTGGCAGTCAGTCCACCCCAGCCTCTTTCACAGATCATGTCACATAATTGCCCGTCTTGGCCCTCCGGCTTGAATCCCCTTTCTTTCACGAATGTCTTAGCAACAATTCGGTAGTACTCCTGTTGGGCTTCCAAACACAAAAATTTGTTGTGGTCGACAATGTCCTCCCCGTGACTGCCAAAGGAAGATGATGAAGAAGATGAAATGGAGCGAGCTCGCTTAGGACCCATTTGTAGTGGATAGAGAAGGTGAAACTTTACTTGAGATGGAGTGATAGCAGAAGCTTGGATTCTTACCACACTGATTTCGCACAGCCCTCTCTTGAAACCCTAGTTTATATCAGTGGATGAGAGCGTGGGTTTGAGCTTTGAACGTGGAGAGAATCGTGGGTATGTGATGAGAGATGTATGGCTTCAATTTGTAACTGAAAGAGTGGGAGAGACATGTGATATTAAGACTGAGATGATTGCTCTTCTGTTATGATTCAATTAAGAGCCCAAATAATCCCCAACATATTTTTTTTTAAAAAAACTTATAAAACTGCCTCAGTCTGGTGTCGCGCGCGGCCGCACGGGTATTCAACGGGTTACGTGCGCGGGCGCGTGAGTGTGAAATATACTCTGATCAGCATACCACGCGGGCGTGCGCATTTGTGTTGCATTACTTGAGCGGCCGCGCGATCCTGATATCTGCACTGCTAATTTTTAATTCCAATCTGTATATCGTGATGACTTCAATTGCAGATACCTACATAGACATTAATGCACACTGTTAAGGCATGAATTAATGACCAAATAAACTCTCACCTCTTTCAAACCATCTCAATGCAAATTCTGCTACACACTCAATTATGCAAAACAGACAAACTATCAAAAATGAAATAAAAATTGAACTAACCAAAACTGAATTAAAAAGAAAATAGAAATAAAAATAATGGGTTGCCTCCCATCAAGCGCTAAGTTTTAGTCAATTAGCTTGACTGTCTCTGAATCTCACGTCAAAAGAAGAATTGAGGTGACTTTCTGCCTGTCCACCTCACCCCTCACATTAATGTTTCTTAATTTCGACAATGGCTTGACCTCCAAATCTGAATTTTCACCAGTTACTCACCTCAATGGTTCATAGTTCCCCGATTTCTGTACTTCATTATTTAGGCCCTGATCCACCAAATCAACCCGAAAACATTCTTCGTCATCTGTTGGGAACTTCATAGCTTTGAAGACATTAAAAGTGACCTCTTGATCATGAACACGCATAGTGAGTTCCCCTTTCTGCACATCTATCAAAGTCTTTCATGTGGCTAAGAATGGTCTCCCCAGTATGATTGGTATATTTTTATCTTCCTCGTAATCCAAAATGATGAAGTCAGCCGAAAAGATAAATTTGTCCACCTTTACCAACACATCTTCAACAATTCCCCGTGGATACGTGATGGATCTGTCAGCTAGCTGCAAAGAGATGTTTGTCGGCCTTGGAGCCGGCAATCCCAATTGGTTGAATACTAACAAGGGCATCAAATTTATACTTGCCCCGAGATCACATAAACATTTACTGAAGCTCACCTTCCTGATTGTGCACGGAATTGTGAAGCTGCCCGGATCCTTCATCTTCAGAGGTAATTTCTGCTGAAGCACTGCACTGCATTCCTCTGTCAAGGCTACCATCTCAAACTCGTCTAATCTCTTCTTCCTTGACAATATACCCTTAATGAACTTTGTATAGCTTGGCATTTGTTTCAATGCCTCGGCGAAAGGTATGTTAATTTGCAGCTTTTTAAATACCTCCAGAAACTTACTGAATTACTTATCTTCCCTCTGCTTATTTAATCTCTACGGATACGGAACCTGAGGGTGAATGCAACATTCACACACAAGCATATAACAGTTTTGAAAAGCTTGTAGTAGCGGCTTAAGCCCTCTTACTGGAGTCCCCAGTAGAGTCGCCACATGTCGACATCGGGATTTTTATTTGTCCCTTTTTCGTTACTTGTTCTTTTGTTTTCTCATGTTATGTGAGATTTTTTTGAAAAAATAAGTAAAAAAAGGTCCGATATGTGTAATGTCGACGATTTGACTATAAGAGTCGCCAGTTGGTGTTTTTAACTGGTTGCACCAACGCAACCAAGAAAAGGTTTGCACATTGACCCAATGATGTAACACTGCTAAACAGGTCTGTGAAACCGAGATTCATTTGGGTTCGGGGCTTGATTATGCACGGAGGAAGGTGTTAGGCACCCAGACATTACGTGTTGCCACGGTGATTGCCACTTTTCAAGATACTGTTATATGAATATGTGTGTGTGTGTGGATAAATGTGAAATTTATTTGGAAGTAGTGCGAGGCCTCGTTCGCACCTATATACAAAGGTTTGAATTTGTAGAAAAATTCAGTTTTAAACATGATATAGTAGTGAAGATTTGTAAAAAGAGATTTTTCAAACCCTATGCTCAATAGTAATTGAGACCTTTTCATACTTCCATTTTATTATTAAATGTTCGTCTTATTTGCTTTTATTTTTGAGATGCGAGGCATCTTCGAGAAAATAATATACAGCAGTGCCAAACTCCTCATGGGCGTGACAACCATCTAAGGAAATTCAAACATCAGAATAATGTACAAGTCACATAAATGAAAATGTCCATCGTAGGGAACCGAATCTAGATTGATGAGTGAATATGTGATCACATGATTCCTAGGCTCACATGATGTGCAGATTTATATGAAAAGCGATGGCGATTATATATATATATATAAAAGCTATATATATATATATAGACATGATCAACCACCACGAAGCACCTCCATAGGGGATCGAAAATGTAAATATATAAAAGTGGGAAATATATATATATATGGACATGATCAACCACCACAAAGCACTTCCATGGGGGATCATAAAAGTAAATAAAGCAGTAAAGACGATCAACCGCCATGAAGTAAACTCCAGGAGGGACTAAATGTAAATAAAGCAGTAAAAGGCTTCGAAGTAAACTCCAGGATTGACAGAAATATAAATATATATATATATATAAGCAATAAATGCTCTAGATGTAAAATCCAGGCTCATCAGACAAAGTCTGACAACAATTCATATATATAAGTATATATATATATATATATATATATATATATATATATATAAAAGCAAGTAAATGCTCCGGATGTAAAATCCAGGCACATCAGACAGAGTCTGACAACAATTTTATATATAGATATATATATATATATATATATAAGCAAGTAAACGCTCGGACATAAGTACAGGCTCAATTGAGGCATAACTCGATAATGTTAGTCCATATATAAAATATATACATATATAAGTATATATATGATGTAAATGAAAACCCGCAACCAAGTCAGGGCATACATAAACAACACAACTCTCAATGTGAAGAATAGTGTGTGCAAAGATGAAGAGAAAGGCTTTATAGAGTGTAAGAAGGCTTATAGTGGGCTGCCAAGGCAGGCTTCTATGACTCTAGATGGATAAACACTCAGCTCTCACCGGTAAAATATAGCTATATGTGAGCTAACAGGTGTTTAAAATGAGAAAACATTCAATATGGGGTGTGTATAGAGCAAATTGGACAGGGCTTCCTCGCCTCTTTTTCTCTTACAAATGGCCACCCCAAGCCCTCTATTTATAAAGGGGGAGCCGCAGGTGTACCTGCGACAGCCACAGATGCACCTGCGGCTGCCCAGGGTGCCCCGGGCTCCGCAGGTCCCGCCGTCTCGAAGTACATGCACTCGTGAACTATAATGTCCGCTCGAACTTGTAGAACTTCAATCCGAGCATCCGAACGAGGTGTATAAGACCTTCTTCAGACTGCTTTTGTCAAGAATTATGCAATAACATGGGATTAGAGGTTGTACAAAGTCAGGAAGAGGGAACCATGCCCATGGTCTTCAAGCTTCAAATTCTATTCGGTGTGCTGCCACGCGTAATAGTCACTCGGGATTGGAACTTCCCTGCTCTTGTGGGACATTATTATGTTGAAACGTATGTATGAAATGTTGAGACGGTGTTGGGTAAAATCTATATACGCACAACACGCAAGTATACGTGGTCAACAAGTAATAAAGTGATGAGTAGAGTATCGTTCCCACAGAGATCAACTAGCAATAATCTTAAACTCACAAGTACCAATTTCCTATTAATCCTAATTTTATTAAACTATTCAACTCAATGATTATAATTAAAGATTCTAAATTAAAGAATAAACAAACTACCACAAAACAATCACAAATATCAAAATCTGAAATTTCAAAAAATAAATGGATAATTAGACTTATGATTTCACCCTAAGCTTTACTCTGATTTTAACACCTTTATTCCAATTCAATTCACTATCCCAGTCTATTAATCAAGAACACGAACATAGTATTAACCACCTCTCGATGCACTAATACCGTATTAACTTAAATCCACAATTAAGATAGAAACAAGTTAAACACCTTAATTAACTAACTCACTATATCTCTATGTGAATTACAATTAAAGAAGGTTTAAGATTAAGTTCTCTATCCGATTACATGTGATGTCAAGCATATCTCTACCTTAACATTCATCAAGATTCTGCTATTCACAAAATTCATGAACACATGCTATATTAACTAAGTGTAGATTTGAATATCCTTTCTCGATTCCATACAAATCCACAAAGAATTGTTGATCAGGCAATTCATAAATTCAAGCTCAAATTAATATAGATAAACTGGAAATAGATTATTGAACTAGAATTCAAAGTTACAAAATCATCGATTCACTCAAAGATCCATCATAAGCCTAAAAAGTGAATTAGTTCATCATAAACAAAATAAACACTAACTAAATTATAGAAAACATTCTTTCAATTACAAATAATAGCCTAAGAAGAAAAATATTGAAAAACACCCTTCACGTAGCCTAAAATTACAATCGTCTCAAAAATCTCCTCGAAATATTCCTCCAATGCTTCCTTAGAAAAATTGAGATTAATCTTAGTAATATGCCCTTGTGTGTTGTTTAATTCGTTGTTAATTGAGTAATAGATGTCCAACACACAAGTCTCAGTCAAAATTCTACATCAAGTAGAGTCCATGTACAATCCAATATGCTAGAAACCATGTCAAATAAGAGTTTCAAGCTCAACATAAGTCTCAGAGAATTAGACACCCCCACCTTACGGTGTGTATAAATAAATAGGCTCACCTACCGATGGCTACCCTTCGCTAATTCTGGTGAAGATCCCCCCCCCGTGAAGTGTGTTATCTTAAATCGCTAAATTACTTGTCGAGCTTTATGACTTCTTCCAAATTTGCACCAATTGACTCCAAATATATGTTAAATGTCGCAACAACCATCCTACATATAAAAGAACATAAAACAAGTAAAAACAAACATGAACATAAGAAATTAGAAACAAATAAGCATGAAATGGACACCGATTCATGTATATAAAATCCACTTATCAAAATCCCCCAAACTTAAACCGTGCTAGTCCTCGAGCACAAAACAACTACATGTTATGCAATGCAATGAGATGAAATGAATATGATCTAATTTATATCTTTCAAATCCATCAGTATCGCAGAATCAAGATTATCTCACCGGCCTAAGCGAAAACAAGCAACTATACAATATCAATCACCAAAACCAATCTACAATTCCACCTTAATCCTCAAATCTCAAGCCATCATCACTAGTATAGTGTGCATGTGTGATCAACATCCATGATAACTGCTACGAACTCAAATTCAATGCATAACCAATTTCTTAGAAGGAATCATACAGTACAAACGTAAAAATTTCAAAAATAGACAAGTTCCAACTAAAACTAAGCAATTACTAATCCCAGGGATTCACACATGATATTTATACTTTATTTCTATATATATATATATATATATATATATATATATATTCTTATTTTTTTTTTCATACGGGGGCTTTTTGCTCTTTTCCCATTTTATTCATCATTTTTTATATATATACATACATGACTGTGCAATGTCTCATCCCATTAGGCTGACAGTGCTACCCCTTAGCGAGCTTTCAACCAACGACTCCCAGACCATAAAAGACCTTAGGCGCTAGGTGTAAAGATGCTTCCCAAGTAACAAAGGCCGGAACAAGACTCAAATCACGATATATATATATATATATATATATATATATATATATATATATATAGATAGATAGATAGATAGATAGATAGATAGATAATACTTATAAAGCTTATATACCCCACATATCATCCCCCAAACTTAGGTTCTTGCCTAATTTTCGCCTTTACTGTCTATCCTTGTCGTTTTCTCATTTACTCTAGCATTATCCTTTAGAAACTATTTATGTATCAATTTCAACTAACCAATCAAAAAAGATGTTTATTAATCGTGCTAACCTTTTCTATACCAGTTTCAAACGAGCTCAAGATTCGACTCATAACAGAAATTGTATCACAGTTCTAGTAATCAACGTTGTATTGGTTAACTTATTATCAATCTCATCATTGGCCCACAAATAACATGAACTACAACACTTCTGGACATATGCAAACACAATAGTTAACTATTTTTTTTTTTAGATAGATAGATAACAAAATGCACTATTTTCAAATTTAAAAACCATGCAATGACAAAAATAACCTAAGCTACTATGCATGCACCTAAGCTATCATGCAATTCTTCCTAAATTACTATGCAACATTAAAATTAAAATGACAAAATTTAAACCTAAGTATTACATATGCATGCAAACATGAATTTAAATCCCCCAAACTTAAGTAATACAATGTCCTCATTGGATGAATAATCAAATTGAAGTACGTGAGGACTTCCCTGCTATCGCTTAAGTCTAAGGAGGTGGTTGTTGATCTTCTTCGTCTGAATCACTTGCTGGAAACATCGGCATTAGCACGGGCTGCTGATATAGAAATTGGGCCACCGGGTTGAAGCTTTGAAGGGTTGTATTGAGTGAGGCGAAAGATGCGTTCTTAGCATCAAACATATGATCTTGCCTTAATGCGAGTCGCCGCATTTCCTGACGTGCCGCCTTGTTGTGCGCATTCATTTGATTTTGGAAATCAAGGAATTGAGGATTGGATATTGCCTCGGTCTGCGGTACCTGCTCAGCCCCTTGATCTCCCGTAGCTTCATCCTCGTCTGTCGATGTCTCTGTAGCATCAACTTCGTCTTCCGAAGCCGACAGAAAAATAAAGCCCAGACCACGCGGATGTGAATCGCCTCCTGGCCATACAGAATACTGCGCTATCATTCTGGAATCAAGCAACACAAGCGGCATTTGTGTGGGCTCATCGTCGAACCATCTCACCCCTGCATTGTGATACAACCCACATATGAGTGCTGGGTATGGCAAGCCGCCCAAAAAATTTCCACGTAAACAACGGCGGATGGAGAAACAGATAATGGCCCCGACGTCGATGATGAAGTCTTGCACAATTGCGTACATCAGTAACGCCTTCTCTTTGGTCACGTCCGAGGTGTGTTGGGACAGATACAGTTTAGCGCATAGGAATGTGTACCAGATTTTTCCATATCGGCTGAGGTCCTTGCTGTGGAACATCATGCCTCCCTTCCGACCTTTGATCCAAGTTGTTCCCGGATTAGTCATCTCATTGAGTATGGCCTCATAGTCTAGATCAAAATCACGTAACTGAGCATATTGGCATTGCCGAGGTACCCACAGTTGATAGTAGGTGTTAATTGCATCGGCACTGAACGGTACCAAGCGACCCCGCACAAACGCGTTAAATGGAGCTTTATCCTCATCGTTTGCATAAAACTCCTTAACAATGTTGACAACGGCGGGTTACGGATTTGAGGCATCATCTCCCCATCACTAGGATCCGGTGCCAACCCCCGCTCCGGTGTAAGGGATTTGGTGAGCATGTATTCATACCGGTCGGCGGCGGTGGCACTCACGAATTGTCGGCGATTAAAGGTCTGGGTTAGTTGTGACGGCCTTGAACCCTCTCCCCTTTTGCGTTTCAAAGTTGGTTGCGAGGACATGTTCTCTCTATTGCTTGACTCACAATACCTTGTCCCTCTAAACTTGGTTGATACACAATGACAAACACTTGGTGTGCACAAATGATTAACCCCCATACTTGTCAATTTGGCCCTCAATTATGGTGAATGAAGTTGAGTAACTTGAAAATAGTGATATGTTTGCCTCTCAATTGCTCATAAATAGCCTCTATGAATGCCCTAATTTGAAATTTGATGAGTGTATTTGAAGAGTGTTTTGAGGAATATGGGATTAGATGTGGTAATATATAGAGGTGGTGTGAGGTAGTTTATTGGTGGATTGAAGAGGTGAGGAGAGGTAGTGGAGCATTGAAAGTCATGGGTGTAGTGGGTGGTGGTTGAAGGTTATGGGGGGATTTAATTGAGGGAGAAGTTATGGGAGTTGTGGACTCTAGCATATGTAACTGCCAAAAAATTCAGTTGAGTTCCAGGACCCCCGCCCCAACAGGGGGTGTTAAGCTTAAAAAACCCGCCCCGGTGGGCATGGCTACTGCAATTTGACATTGAGACCCCGCCTTGGGGGGGGCAAGGCTATATGAAGCTCAGCCCCCGTGGGCATGTTCTCTGTTAAAATTTTGGGAGACCCCTGCCCCAGCGGGGGTTGTAGTACAAAATGGGCCCGCCCCGGTGGGCATAGCTTCTGCCAAAATCCCCTGTTTTTTCAACCTTACTTCATTGTAACTCACTTAATGATCCTTTGTCCATCCTGCACGATATAAAACATGAGAATTAGTGAGTTGTTGATAACATAATGTATTATGGAGAGATTAATGAGACTTTTATTGTATTCTACTACCTAGTAATTTAATAAAAACTATATTTTAAAAAATATGAATGAAAAATACGATAAATAAACTAAAGATTGTGTTGCCTCCCAATTAGCACTTGATTTTAAGTCGTTCAGCCTGACTACTTCCTATTCATGTTGGGTCGGTCAATGTGATGGCGATCAAATCGGTGTTGGCTTCTCCACCCCAATAATGCTTTAAACTCTGACCATTGAACTTGAATGTTTCTAACGGATTGCGACTGAAGAGTTCAACTGCGCCATGCGAGAATACCCGCTTTATAGTGAATGGTCCCGACCATCTTGACTTAAGCTTTCCTGGGAACAATCGCAGCCGTGAGTTGAACAAGAGGACTGATTGAACCGACTCTAATGTTTGATGCATAATTTTCTGATCGTGCCATCTTTTTACCTTTTTTTTGTATAATTTGGAGTTCTCATAAGCATGAAGGCAAAATTCGTCGAGCTCATTCAGTTGAAGTAGTCTTTTTTCCCCTACAGCTGCTTGATCAAAATTGAGTTTTTGAACTTCCCAATAAGCCTTATGTTGTAGCTCGACCGGTAAGTGACATGCCTTCCCATACAGTAGTTGATATGGTGACATCCCGATTGGTGTCTTCAGACGCAATTCCCAGATACCCATAATGCATCATCCAATCGAAGTGAACAATATTTACGACTCGGATTTACTACTTTCTCCAATATCTTCTTAACTTCTCTGTTTGATACCTCAGCCTATCCACTTGTTTGAGGATGATAAGCTGTAGCCATCTTGTGGTTGACCCCATACCGTGCCAAAAGAGCTGTGAAGGACTTATTGCAGAAATGACTACCTTCGTCATTGATTATTGCTCTTAGCGTACCAAATCTCGTGAAAATGTTTTTCTATAGGAATTTGAGGACCACCTTGGCATCGTTGGATGGTAGTGCTACAGCTTCAACCCACTTCGATACGTAATCCACTGCGAGTAGAATATACTGATTGTTCAAAGACGAAAGGAATGGCCCCATGAAATTGATGCCCCATACATCAAAGATTTCCACTTCAAGAATCGTTTGTAAAGGCATCTCATTCCATTTCAAAATGTTGCCCACCCTTTGACACCTATCACATTGTTTGACAAAATGGTGGACATCCTTGAATAATGTAGGCCCATAAAATTTGGCTTGCAGCACCTTTGCTGTTGTCCTTTTGCTACCATAATGCCCACCATATGCAGATGAATGACACTCATGCATAATTTTCTTCACTTCACTATAGGGCACGCACCGTCTAATCATTTTGTTGGCGCACTGCTTGAACAAATACGGTTTGTCCCACATGTACCATTTTACATCATGAAGAAACTTCTTTTTCTGTTGTCTTGTGAGGTCAGGTGGAAGAATGTTGCTCACAAGAAAATTTTCATAATCCCCATACCAAGGAATCTCTGCAGAAATCCCAAACAGTTGCTCATCTGGGAATGATTCGTTAATTTAACATCTGTCTTCTTTCGCTTTCCCTTGGTTTTCCAACCTAGACAAGTGATCGGCTACTTGATTCTCCGTCCCCTTTCTATCCTTTATTTCTAAGTCAAACTCTTGAAGTAGGAGAATCCATCGGATAAGGCGTGGCTTAACATCTTTTTTCGCTATTAGGTACCGAATCGCCGAATGGTCCGTGTAGACTATCACCTTAGTCCCGATCAAGTATGCCCAGAATTTGTCAAATGCATACACCACTGCAAGAAATTCCTTTTCTGTGGTTGTGTAATTCATTTGAGTCTTTGTGAGTGTTTTGCTTGCATAGTATTTGACGTGAAACACCTTGTCTCATCGTTAGCCCAACACAATTTCAATCAAGATAGTAATCTCACGTCACACATTAGCTAGAATGGCATGTTCCAATCTGGTGCGACGATCACAGGGGTTGTAGTCAATTTCTTCTTCAATAATTCAAACGCTGACTTGCATTCCTCATCAAAACTGAAAGTAGCATCCTTCTCTAAAAGACTTCATAGAGGTTTTGCAATTTTAGAGAAGTCTTTTATGAACCTCCTGTAAAACCCAGCATGTCCCAGAAAACTTCTAATACCCTTAACTGAGCTCAGTGGAGGCAGTTTCTCGATTGTTTCCAGCTTTGCTTTGTCAACCTCCAATCCTTGAGCCGATACCTTATGGCCCAAAATTATGCCCTCTTCAACCATGAAGTGGTATTTTTCCCAATTGAGCACGAGGTTCGTATCCTTACATCGCTACAACACCATGACCAGGTTCCCTAGGCAACTATCAAAGTTGTCCCCATAGATAGAAAAATCGTCCATGAAGACTTCCATATTTTTCTCCACCATATCTAAAAAAATGGCCATCATACACCGTTGGAAAGTTGCTGGTGCATTTCATAACCCGAATGACATCTTCCTGAATGCAAATGCGTCGTAAGGGAATGTAAATGTCGTCTTTTCTTGATCCTCCGGAGCGATGACTATCTGGTTATAGCCTGAGTACCCATCCAATAAATATTAATATTCATGTCCCGCTAATATATCCAACATTTGATCAATAAAGGGCAGCGAAAAATGGTCTTTTCGGGTTGCCTTGTTCAACTTTCTATAATCCATGCAAATCCTCCAACCTGTCACTATTTTTGTCGGTATTAACTTGTTGTCCTCATTTTGCACCACGGTCATTCCTCCTTTTTGGCACTCGACCGGAATGGGACTAACCCACTTTTATAATCGAAAAATCGGGTAGATGATACCCAAGATCCAACCACTTCAAAATTTCCTTCTTCATAACTTCCTTCATAATAGGGTAAAGTCGACGTTGTTGATCCACCGTTGGTTTTGCCCCTTCTTCCATCAGAATCTTATGCATGCAAAATGAGGGGCTAATTCCCCTTATATCCGCAATTGTCCATCCAATCGCTGATTTGTGTTCCCTAAGCACCCTCGGCAACTTTTCTTCTTGCAATTGCAACAGAAATAATAACAGGTAAAGAATTTGAATTGCCTAAATACGCATACATGAGGTGTTTAGGGAGTGGCTTAAGTTCCAACTTTGGTGGCTCTTCCAATGACGATTTTAATTTTTCTACGGCTATCTCCTCAGTTTGCAACAGTTCAAACGGTGTTCTGAATCGGCTAACTCGTGGCAATGAATCTAGTATCTGTAAGTAATCCACAAATTCCGGATCATCGACCTCTTCATCCCCCAATAAAGTTGTTTCTAACGGATCGTTGACCAAACTCTTGCTCATATCTTCACTAATGATTTGCTCAATTAAATCCATCCGAAAACATTCTTCCTCATCCGTAGGGAATTTCATGGCCTTGAACACATTAAATTTGATTTCTTGATCTTGGACCCTCATAGTAAGTTCTCCTTTTTGTACGTCTATGAGTGTCCTACCCGTGGCCAAGAAAGGTCTCCCTAGGATAATCGGGATGTTCTTGTCCTCCTCAAAATCCAGAATGATAAAGTCCGTGGGGAATATAAACTTATCCACCTTAACCAAAATGTCCTCTACTATGCCTCTCGGATATGTGACTGACCTATCCGCCAACTGCAATGAAATATTCGTAGGCCTTGGCGCGGGTAAACCCAATTATGTGTATACTGACAATGGCATAAGATTCACACTCGCCCCCAAATCACATAAACACTTGCTAAAATGCATATTCCCGATTGTGCATGGGATAGTGAAACTCCCCGGGTCCTTAAGTTTTGGTGGTAATTTTTGCTGTAACACTGAACTACACTCCTCTGTTAGTGCAACTGTTTCAAAGTCTTCCCATTTCTTTTTCCTCGACAGAATCCCTTTCATAAATTTCGCGTAACTCGGCATCTGCTCTAGGGCTTCTGCAAATGGAATGTTAATCTGGAATTTCTTGAACAATTCCAAAAACTTTGCGAACTGCTTATCTAATTTTTTTTTTGTACCCTCTACTGAAACGGTGGTGGAGGATAAACAATTGGCTTATCGTTTAACTTTATTTCCTCAATTTGCTTATCCTCACCCTTATTTCCTTCACCCACGTTGCTGTCATCAACTTTGTCCTCTGGTGTTGCTGAATTTTCTGCATTATTACCCACAAGATGTTTTCCACTCCTCAATGCAATTTCCAGACACTGTTCGTGGTTACCCTTTGGATTTCTCTCTGTATCGCTTGGTAGGGTCCCTTGTGGCCTGTTATTTAGTACTAAGGCAATTTGCCCCATCTGACTTTCCATGTTCTTGATGGCAATTGCTTGATTTTCATTGCTGCCTCATTGCTAGTTATGTACTTCGACACCACTTCCTTGAAATCTGACTTCCTTTCCTGATGTTGAATCGGTTGTTGGTGATTCTGAAAACCTGGGGGATATGACGGTCATGGAGCTTGATGTTACTGGTTGTTGCTCCACAAAAAATTCAGATGATTCCTATTCCTTTGATTGTATGTATTCTGGTATGTATTCTGTGGAATTCTGTTATAGTTGGCCACAAACTGCACAGATGTTGGATTAATCATGCCTTGATGCATTGGGTGCTCTCCTGCACACAATTCACATATAATTGACACTTGTTATGCATGTTGTGCCTGTACCCCTTTCATAGAATCAAGCTTCTTGGAAAGTGCTGAAATCTGCGCTTATATTGCCGTCACACCATCTATTTCTAACACTCCCGTGGCCTTTGCTCGTGTCATTCTAGCTGTGGGCCACTGGTAGTTGTTAGCCGCCATGGTTTCAATCAAATCGTAAGCTTCCTCATAACTCTTAGCCATGAATGCTCCGCCCGACGCTGCATCAATACTTGTTCTGAGATTCCCATGTAGTCCGTTGTAAAAGGTGTTCATTTGTAGCCACTTGGGCAATCCATGATGTGGGCATTTTCTGAGCAATTCTTTGTATCTCTCCCATGCCTCATATAATGACTCCCCATGTTGCTGTTCAAACATCGTTATCTCGTTCCTCATCTTTGTAGTTTTCGCCGGTGGGAAGAATTTGGCGAGGAATTTCTGAGCTAAGTCTTCTCACATAGTGATTGATCTGGGCGATAGAGAATGCAACCAACTCTTCGCCTTGTCCCATAAAGTGAATGGGAACAAGCGAAGTCTAACTGCATCATCTAACACCCCATTGTACCTAAAGGTGTCACAAATCTCTAAAAAGCTAACTAAATGTTCATTCGGATCGTCATTTGCCAATCACCCAAACTGAACTAAATTCTGAATCATTTGAATCGTCCTAGGCTTGATTTCAAATGTATTTGTAGCTATTGCGGGCCTAGTGATGCTTGACTGCAGTTCAGTCACCTTGGGTGTAGCGAAGTCCCTTAATGCTTTCTGATCTTCGGCTGCCATTTCCTCTTCTTTCTCAGATGTTTCAAATTCTTGCCTCATTTCCTTGATTCACTTACTTAACCTCTGGAACCTTTTCTTAATGTCGTCCTCAAAAGGCAACAAGTCTGGATTTTTGGACTGAGTTTGCATAAACTGCTTCAAACACCTGAAATAAGAGGAACAAAACAAAAATAAAAAATGTTTAAGTAAAACTGAATTAATTAAACTGATATTGTAAAGATATTAAGATTTATATTAAATTGTCCCCAGCAACGGCGCCAAAAAATTGTTTGGTAAAATCTATATACGCACAACATACAAGTATACGTGGTCAACAAGTAATAAAGTGATGAGTAGAGTATCGTTCCCACGGAGATCAACTAGCAATTATCTTAAACTCACAAGTACCAATTTCTTATTAATCCTAATTTTATTAAACTATTCAACTCAATGATTATAATTAAAGATTCTAAATTAAAGAATAAACAAACTACCACAAAACAATCACAAATATCAAAAATCAAATTTCAAAAATAAATGGATAATTAGACTTATGATTTCACCCTAAGCTTCACTCTGATTTTAACACCTTTATTCCAATTCAATTCACTATCCCAGTCTATTAATCAAGAACACGAACGTAGTATTAACCACCTCTCGATGCACTAATACCGTATTAACTTAAATCCACAATTAAGATAGAAACAAGTTAAACACCTTAATTAACTAACTCACTATATCTCTATGTGAATTACAATTAAAGAAGGTTTAAGATTAAGTTCTCTATCCGATTACATGCGATGTCAAGCATATCTCTACCTTAACATTCATCAAGATTCTGCTATTCACAAAATTCATGAACACATGCTATATTAAGTAAGTCTAGATTTGAATATCCTCTCTCGATTCCATACAAATCCACAAAGAATTGTTGATCAGGAAATTCATAAATTTAAGCTCAAATTAATATAGATAAACTAGAAATAGATTATTGAACTGGAATTCAAAGTTACAAAATCATCAATTCACTTAAAGATCCATCATAAGCCTAAATAGTGAATTAGTTCATCATAAACAAAATAAACACTAAATAAATCATAGAAAACATTCTTTCAATTACAAATAATAGCCTCAGAAGAAGAATATTGAAAAACACCCTTCACGTAGCCTAAAATTGTAATCGTCTCGAAAATCTCCTCAAAATATTCCTCCAATGCTTCCTTAAAAAAATTGAGATTAATCTTCGTAATATGCCCTTCTATGTTGTTCAATTCGTTGTTAATTGAGTAATAGATGTCCAACACACAAGTCCCAGCCGAAATTCTCCATCAAGTAGAGTCCATGTACAATCTAATATGCTAGAAACAATGTCAAATAAGAGTTTCAAGCTCAACATAAGTCTCAGAGAATTGACACCCCCATTTTACGTGTGGTGTATAAGTAAATAGGTCACTTCGGTGGCTACCCTTTCGCTAATTTCTGGTGAAGACCCCCGCCTTACGGGGTATATAATAGAATAAAAGTTCTCCCTACGGGGTGTGTTCTGCTAAATCACTTGCTGAGCTTCATGACTTCTTCCAAATTTGCACCAATTGACTCCAAATCATCCCAATTGACTCCAAATATACGTTAAATGTCGCAACAACCATCCTACACATAAAACAAAAGAACAAACAAACACAAGAAAAGTAAAAATAAACATGAAATGGACACAAAAAATTATCAAATAAATAAGGTGGCAAGATGAAATGACTCCTCATCGGGTTATTCGTTTGGGTTGATATAAAATCCGGGGTTATCGAGATTGGAATTGCTGCTACAAGTGTTGAATTCCACAAAGTCATCTGTAAGTGTGCATGTCTTCCCGGTGTTAGCTCCGGGTCTTTGGTATAAGTGCCTCGACAAGAGGTCTGAGATTAAAGTTGATCGCATGCATTTGAAACAAGCATTTCCGGACTTATCGTCGGAACTGCAACAACATTCCTTGAGCTTATCTCCAAGGATGAAACTCGGGGTTATCTCCGAGGTTGGAACTGATACTCCTAGTGTGTGTTCCGGGATTGAGACTGAACTTCCGGTAGCATCCGAAATGGATGTGAGTAGTCTTCCAAGTTTATCTGAAAGACGAATCTACTCTCCTGCAATGTCAGTAACAGGGGTGCAAAAAATTTTGAGTGTCTAGAAGAAGGAAAAAGAAGAAAACTTAGGAAATTGCCCAATCCGCCCCAGTGGACTCATTTGGCCTAGGGAATTCGCCCCGGCAAATTCGTCTCTGTCTACATTCGCCCCAGTGCACACTAAACTCACCCCAGTCCATTCCTCTATGTCCCAATTCACCTCGACGGGCTCGTCCAACATAAATGAATCTGCCTCGGTAGAAACCTATCTAGATCTCAAGAAAAGGACAATTCACCCCGGCGAGCTCATGCAGTACAACCAATCTGCCCTGGCAGATTTAGTGAGAAAAGTGGGAAATCTTGGGATTTTTGAAACTTCTCAAAAACAGATTTTGACAGGCTTCTACATGGAATGAGATTTTTATTTCTATTAGACTTAAGATTTCTTTAGACTGAGATTTGCTTTCCAAATTGAATTCTATTTCTTTATGGAAACTAGTTGTGATTTGTAATTCCTTTTAGGATTTGGATTTCTAGTTCTCATAGGATATAGGTCTTTGTCTAGCACTATAAATATATGTAATAGTCAGAGTTTTGAGAGGAACAACTATCTCTCATCTACAACATTGGAGTGTAAACTTGAAGGCATTTCAGGCTAGTTTCTTTATTTAGTTCTAAAGGGAAGTGGAACTTGGTTTACAAGTAATTGATTAATTAAGTTTTATTATTTATTCCTTCTTGCTTGTAGCTTATTTTGATAATCTATTTTCATTGATTGCATGCTAATTGATCCAATTGATTTGGTATGGCCAATTGAGTTGATTTGATCATTATGTATAGAGTACAATTCTACAATGCCAATCAACAATGATCAACCATAAGCATATCTGAATGAAACAACTCTTAGTAGAGTTAAGAAAAACTTGTCTGTTTCGTTGATTACCGTTACACAATTTATATCACTTTATCTGAAGACCTAATATTAGTAATATAGATCTCCAATATTAGAATAATAGCATCACAATATAATACTATTATATATATATATATACACACATAGAATAACCTAAACACATAACACATAACCCTATCAGTCTATACAGCACATAAGACATAACATCAAGTAAAACTATTTCAGTCTGAGTTGAAACCGACACAATTCTATCATCCCGACGGTCTAGTCAGACAAATATCGAGTTTAAGTTCAATTAAACTCTGCCTAAACACTTAACAATTATCTTAGATAATTTATTATCAGTCAAAATAATTTCATATGCTTGTAATAATTTTCAGATAATTATTACCATTTATCATGATTTTTCAATCATTTATGTCGTACTTATATAATATAAATACCACATTATTCTATTATCATAAATATTTATTTAATATTAAATATTAATGGAAATCATAACATAATATTATAATATATTTATAATATTACAAAGTATTTTTAATACCTTAAAATCATATTTATATGATTTGTAAACAATTAAATCCATTATCCGATAATTGATATTAATATTAAAATATTAATATTTTCATGAGAAAATATCAAAAGTTATATTTTATAACTTAAAATATTTTTCTAACACTTCAATCATTTTTATATGATTTTTAAAGCATTATTTCTAATTTTCCATAATTTATTTAATATATTTATTAAATAAACTAATTACCATTAATATTGATTTATTAATGAATTTCATCATAAAATATCAAAAGTTATTAAAAATAACTGAAAATATTTTCTTATACTATAATATAATTTTTCATGATTTTTAAAGTATTAAAATCATTTTAAATAATTTATTTAATATTAAAATTAAAAAAATTAAATACCATTTATATTCCAAAATATTAAATATTTATGAAATATACTCAAAATAATTAAAAACTAATTTTTAGATTTTAAGATAATTTTTAGGAATTTGTTATTAATTTTTAATAATTAAAAACCATTTTTTCTAATTATTTAATAAAAATAATTAATTTTCATAATTAAGCGTCGCTAAAGATGTTTTAGGCGACATAACTGTGGCTAAAGGTGTTCTTAGGCTGTTCTTCAACAAACCCAGAACATCGTGTCGGGATCTGACAAGGTACACACTTTGACCACAATTTAAACTTAGATTTTGTTGTTATCTGGACTAGTTATTGTTCTAATGTTGTAGTGTTCGTGTAATACTGCAACTAGAATCAAGTTTCAAGGCCATACATCAACAGAACAGAGAGTTATTAGCTTTCAATAATCATGTCGAAAAGTATTTTTCATTTCTGGGTTACTAGAAAGTTCGAGGGTCTACTTTCTAGGCCATTGATCATTGAGTTCCAGGCTTTGTTTGTAGGATGTAATGGCTCAATCCTATAGTCTTGATGTCAGGGTACAACAACATGTCATCAGATATATCTAACAACAACACTAAATGAAGATTTGATCCAGTCAAACTACCTGTCAGGAACTTGTTCTTGAAGATTCTGGGTTTTCCAGAATCTTCATCCGGGCATATCGGTCAACCTAGTTTGACCAGGATTATCTACGATTCTGTAAAGGATCTGGGTGATCAAAAGCCTTTAACATGTAGTCTTCATCTTAGGCTACAACAACAAAACAATAACTTGGCCAAAACATTTAACAGAAGCAAGATCAAAGCCTTCAAAAATGGCTGTCAGAAAAATCTGGGTTTCTGGGTTACCCAGAAACCAGATCTCATGAACGGTCAACGGGTTTTGACCAACAATACCTCTTAATCTACACTTGATCTGGACTTGATTCAAGTTCTAGATCTAAGACCTTATAACATACAACAAGTACAAACATTTAAAACACTAAAAACATTTATAGAGACAGATCTAGGAGACCTGACATTTGACTGTCAGACACCATTTTTCCAGATTTTTAGATTTGGGAAATCTTTAACCACCCAGATCACTATATGACACCTTTATACACAACTTAAAACATCAAACCATAACATATAACACAAGATACAAAATTTTGAAGTTTTAGGGTTTATACCTATTTGATGACCCATTTTTGATTCTGATCCTACTGATTTGATCTTTTCTTGCTAAGTAGTGATATTAGCTGGACTTAACACTCCCTTTCTCTCTCCATTTCTAAAATCTTAGTGAGAGAAAGTCTTGGTTCATATGATAAAGAAAGTGACTCTTTTTCTCTCTCTTTAATCTATATAAAATTTGATTTAATGTAATTGACAAATATGTTGACTGATAATATAGATATAGAGCACATGTGGGATATCTAGAGTTAGTCACCAACTCAATATATTGCAAGATTTGCAAGTAACAATAAATAATACATGAAGGCTATTTTGGTCATTTAGCATTTAATTTTAATAGCATATTTGTCAATTGTCTAAACCCTTAAGGTTTAGGGTTTAACCATTTAGGTTTTTGGCAACTTGATTTCTAAAATTTCCAATTTAGGTTTTAAAAATAGAAAATTAATATTTTCTAAATTGTAATTAGGATTCTATAATTATAATCAGATTTCCTAATCATGAAATTTAATTTTGTTAATTAGCAATTAGGGCCAAAATTGTACATTAGGGATTATAACCCAATAATTAGGGTTTTAAATAGAAAGAAAATAATCTTTCCAATTTAGAAATTAGGTTTTCTAATTAGATTAGGGTTTTCTAATAACTTGAAAATTAGGATTAATGTTTCCTAATTAACATTAAAATTATTAAACTAAAAATTAGGTTTTCCCTAATTATAAATTAGGGTTTCTAATCTAAAAATTAGGATTTTCTAAATCAATTAGGGTTATCCCTAATTAGGTCATCATTAGTAACGTTTAAACCTTATAACAACATTTGCATTCCCAAACTAGGGTTTTCAATTTCTGAATTAGGATTTTGAATTCCCGAAATCAAAATTAGGGTTTCAGAATCGGTTTCTAGGGTTTCTTAACAGTCATTAGGGTTTTCTAACTGAACGTTAATATTTGACAATAAAATTAGGGTTTGACACTAATAAAATTTATCTGGCCAACCCTTGACCCTTAACCACATACTGTACATATATAATACCATATTCACAGAACATATATAATACCATATTCACAGAACATATATAATACCTTACAACTCGCCGAGATTCGCCTTTGAATCCTACAGACCAACTAACTCTATGTGAGTTAGATCTTATCCTAATCACTACGGTTATTGGTCTCAGGTATTCCTACCTAAGGTTCATAACCTACAGCTTTGATACCAACTGTGACATCCCCAAATTCGGGTCCCAAATCACCACGGATCTGGTACAATCATTCTATAACTATTTGTGAAAGATATAAACATAAGTTGTTTATACATTAAACATTACACACTATTCCCCAAGGTCGAGTAACCTTAACTTATACATGATTCATTACTTGTCTAACATACAAAGATATTATCATACATTACTGTTACAAACTTTATCTGCACATGTAAACTAACACTGTAATTGTCTTTAACCTTTCCTTGTATCCGCCGTATTCTCCTTAATCTGCAATATTTATCATAATATAGCAAGGGTGAGCATGAAGGTTGCCCAGCAAGTTTAAATTTATTTAAGGATATATAATGATTGAAAGAGTATGAATAATAAGCTGGCTATAATTCATCAATATAGTTGTGAATTAGCGCGAACAAACTTTTGACTGAACAAATATTAAACATGAACAAATATATCTAGACCGAACGGTAATGAAGGTGATCAGCCTTTCATACCTGACTTATACATGCAATATGTACATAGTACAATTCTACAATGGCAATCAGCAATGATTAACCATAAGCATATCTGAATGAAACAACTCTTAATAAAGTTAAGAAAAATGTGCCTGTTTCGTTGATTACCGTTACACAATTTATATCGCTTTATTCGAAGACTTAATATTAGTAATATAGATCTCCAATATTAGAATAATATCATCACAATATAATACCATTATATATATATATACATAGAATAACCTAAACACATAACACATAACCCTATCAGTTTATACAGCACATAAGACATAACATCAAGTCAAACTATTTCAGTCCGAGTCAAAATAATTTCATAGGCTTGTAATAATTTTCAGATAATTATTACCATTTATCATGATTTTTAATCATTTATATCGTATTTATATAATATAAATACCACATTATTCTAGTATCATTAATATTTATTTAATATTAAATATTAATGGAAATCACAACATAATATTATAATATATTTCTAATATTACAAAGTATAATATATTAATATTTTCATGACAAAATATCAAAAGTTATATTTTATAACTTCAAATATTTTTCTAACCCTTAAATCATTTTTATATGATTTTTTAAAGCATTATTTCTAATTTTCATAATTTATTTAATATATTTATTAAATAAACTAATTACCATTAATATTGATTTATTAATGAATTTAATTACAAAATATCGTGCAGATTATTAAAAATAACTTAAAATATTTTCTTATACCATAATATAATTTTTCATGATTTTTAAAGTATTAAAATCATTTTTAAATAGTTTATTTAATATTAAAATTAAATAAATTAAATACCATTTATATTCTAAAAATATTAAATATTTATGAAATATACTCAAAATAATTAAAAACTAATTTTGATTTTAAAATAATTTTTAGGAATTTATTATTAATTTTAATAATTAAAAACCATTTTTCTAATTATTTAATAAAAATAATTAATTTTCATAATTAACTGTCGCTAAAGGTGTTTTAGGCGACACAACCGTGGCTAAATGTGTTCTTGGGCTGTTCTTCAACAAACCCAGAACATTATGTCAAACTACAAGGTACACACTTTGACCACAATTTAAACTTAGTTTTTGTTGTTATCTGGACTGGTTATGGTTCTAATGTTGTAGTGTTCGTGTAACACTGCAACTAGAATCAAGTTTCAAGGCCATACATCAACAGAACAGAGAGTTATTAGCTCTCAATAATCATGTCAGAAGCTGTTTTTCATTTCTGGGTTACCCAAAAATGAAGAAAAGTTCGAGGGTCTACTTTCTAGGCCATTGATCATTGAGTTCCAGGCTTTGTTTGAAGGATGTGATGGTTCAATCCTATAGTCTTGATGTCAGGGTACAACAACATGTCATCAGATCTATCTAACAACAACACTAAATGAAGATTTGATCCAGTCAAACTACCTGTCAGGAACTTGTTCTTGAAGATTCTGGGTTTTCCAGAATCTTCATCCGGGCATATCGGTCAACCTAGTTTGACCAGGAGTATCTACGATTCTGTAAAGGATCTGGGTGATCAAAAGTTATTAATGAATAACTGAAAAGTTATTAAAAATAACTGAAAATATTTTCTTATACTATAATATAATTTTTCATGATTTTTAAAGTATTAAAATCATTTTTAAATAATTTATTTAATATTAAAATTAAAAAAATTAAATACCATTTATATTCCAAAAATATTAAATATTTATGAAATATACTCAAAATAATTAAAAACTAATTTTTAGATTTTAAGATCATTTTTAGGAATTTGTTATTAATTTTTAATAATTAAAAACCATTTTTTCTAATTATTTAATAAAAATAATTAATTTTCATAATTAACTGTCGCTAAAGATGTTTTAGGCGACATAACTGTGGCTAAAGGTGTTCTTAGGCTGTTCTTCAACAAACCCAGAACATCATGTCAGACTACAAGGTACACACTTTGACCACAATTTAAACTTAGATTTTGTTGTTATCTGGACTAGTTATGGTTCTAATGTTGTAGTGTTCGTGTAATACTGCAACTAGAATCAAGTTTCAAGGCCATACATCAACAGAACAGAGAGTTATTAGCTTTCAATAATCATGTCAGAAGCTGTTTTTCATTTCTGGGTTACCTAGAAAGTTCGAGGGTCTACTTTCTAGGCCATTGATCATTGAGTTCCAGGCTTTGTTTGTAGGATGTAATGGCTCAATCCTATAGTCTTGATGTCAGGGTACAACAACATGTCATCAGATATATCTAACAACAACACTAAATGAAGATTTGATCCAGTCAAACTACCTGTCAGGAACTTGTTCTTGAAGATTCTGGGTTTTCCAGAATCTTCATCCGGGCATATCGGTCAACCTAGTTTGACCAGGATTATCTACGATTCTGTAAAGGATCTGGGTGATCAAAAGCCTTTAACATGTAGTCTTCATCTTAGGCTACAACAACAAAACAATAACTTGGCCAAAACATTTATGAAGCAAGATCAAAGCCTTGAAAATGGTCATCGAGAAAATACAGGTTTCGGGTTACCCAGAAACCAGATCTCATGAACGGTCAACGGGTTTTGACCAACAATACCTCTTAATCTACACTTGATCTGGACTTGATTCAAGTTCTAGATCTAAGACCTTATAACATACAACAAGTACAAACATTTAAAACACTAAAAACATTTATAGAGACAGATCTAGGAGACCTGACATTTGACTGTCGACACCATTTTTCCAGATTTTTAGATTTGGGAAATCTTTAACCACCCAGATCACTATATGACACCTTTATACACAACTTAAAACATCAAACCATAACATATAACACAAGATACAAAATTTTGAAGTTTTAGGGTTTATACCTATTTGATGACCCATTTTTGATTCTGATCCTACTGATTTGATCTTTTCTTGCTAAGTAGTGATATTAGCTGGACTTAACACTCCCTTTCTCTCTCCATTTCTAAAATCTTAGTGAGAGAAAGTCTTGGTTCATATGATAAAGAAAGTGACTCTTTTTCTCTCTCTTTAATCTATATAAAATTTGATTTAATGTAATTGACAAATATGTTGACTGATAATATAGATATAGAGCACATGTGGGATATCTAGAGTTAGTCACCAACTCAATATATTGCAAGATTTGCAAGTAACAATAAATAATACATGAAGGCTATTTTGGTCATTTAGCATTTAATTTTAATAGCATATTTGTCAATTGTCTAAACCCTTAAGGTTTAGGGTTTAACCATTTAGGTTTTGGCAACTTGATTTCTAAAATTTCCAATTTAGGTTTTAAAAATAGAAAATTAATATTTTCTAAATTGTAATTAGGATTCTATAATTATAATCAGATTTCCTAATCATGAAATTTAATTTTGTTAATTAGCAATTAGGGCCAAAATTGTACATTAGGGATTATAACCCAATAATTAGGGTTTTAAATAGAAAGAAAATAATCTTTCCAATTTAGAAATTAGGTTTTCTAATTAGATTAGGGTTTTCTAATAACTTGAAAATTAGGATTAATGTTTCCTAATTAACATTAAAATTATTAAACTAAAAATTAGGTTTTCCCTAATTATAAATTAGGGTTTCTAATCTAAAAATTAGGATTTTCTAAATCAATTAGGGTTATCCCTAATTAGGTCATCATTAGTAACGTTTAAACCTTATAACAGCATTTGCATTCCCAAACTAGGGTTTTCAATTTCTGAATTAGGATTTTGAATTCCCGAAATCAAAATTAGGGTTTCAGAATCGGTTTCTAGGGTTTCTTAACAGTCATTAGGGTTTTCTAACTAAACGTTAATATTTGACAATAAAATTAGGGTTTGACACTAATAAAATTTATCTGGCCAACCCTTGACCCTTAACCACATACTGTACATATATAATACCATATTCACAGAACATATATAATACCATATTCACAGAACATATATAATACCTTACAACTCGCCGAGATTCGCCTTTGAATCCTACAGACCAACTAACTCTATGTGAGTTAGATCTTATCCTAATCACTACGGTTATTGGTCTCAGGTATTCCTACCTAAGGTTCATAACCTACAGCTTTGATACCAACTGTGACATCCCCAAATTCGGGTCCCAAATCACCCGCGGATGCAGTACAATCATTCTATAACTATTTGTGAAAGATATAAACATAAGTTGTTTATACATTAAACATTACACACTATTCCCCAAGGTCGAGTAACCTTAACTTATACATGATTCATTACTTGTCTAACATACAAAGATATTATCATACATTACTGTTACAAACTTTATCTGCACATGTAAACTAACCTTTGTAATTGTCTTTAACCTTTCCTTGTATCCATAGTATTCTCCTTGTCTGCAATATTTATCATAATATAGCAAGGGTGAGCATGAAGGTTGCCCAGCAAGTTTAAATTTATTTAAGGATATATAATGATTGAAAGAGTATGAATAATAAGCTGGCTATAATTCATCAATATAGTTGTGAATTAGCGAACAAACTTTTGGTGAACAAATATTAAACATGAACAAATATATCTAGGCCCTAGAGCGGTAATGAAGGTGATCGACCTTTCATACACGACTTATACATGCAATATGTACATAGTACAATTCTGATGGCAATCAAAGAATGATTAACCATAAGCATATCTGAATGAAACAACTCTTAATAAAGTTAAGAAAAATGTACTGTTTAGATTGATTCTTAGTTACACAATTTATATCGCTTTATTAGAAGACTTAATATTAGTAATATAGATCTCAATATTAGAATAATATCATCACAATATAATACCATTATATATATATATCATAGAATAACCTAAACACATAACACATAACCCTATCGGTTTATCAAACACATAAGACATAACATCAAGTCAAACTATTTCGGTCAGAAGTCAAAATAATTTCATGAAGCTTGTAATAATTTTGAGATAATTATTACCATTTATCATGATTTTTAATCATTTATATCGTATTTATATAATATAAATACCACATTATTCTAGTATCATTAATATTTATTTAATATTAAATATTAATGGAAATCACAACATAATATTATAATATATTTCTAATATTACAAAGTATAATATATTAATATTTTCATGACAAAATATCAAAAGTTATATTTTATAACTTCAAATATTTTTCTAACCCTTAAATCATTTTTATATGATTTTTAAAGCATTATTTCTAATTTTCATAATTTATTTAATATATTTATTAAATAAACTAATTACCATTAATATTGATTTATTAATGAATTTAATTACAAAATATAAATGATTATTAAAAATAACTTAAAATATTTTCTTATACCATAATATAATTTTTTCATGATTTTTAAAGTATTAAAATCATTTTAAATAGTTTATTTAATATTAAAATTAAATAAATTAAATACCATTTATATTCTAAAAATATTAAATATTTATGAAATATACTCAAAATAATTAAAAACTAATTTTCAGATTTTAAAATAATTTTTAGGAATTTATTATTAATTTTTAATAATTAAAAACCATTTTTTCTAATTATTTAATAAAAATAATTAATTTTCATAATTAACTGTCGCTAAAGGTGTTTTAGGCGACACAACCGTGGCTAAATGTGTTCTTGGGCTGTTCTTCAACAAACCCAGAACATTATGTCAGACTACAAGGTACACACTTTGACCACAATTTAAACTTAGTTTTTGTTGTTATCTGGACTGGTTATGGTTCTAATGTTGTAGTGTTCGTGTAACACTGCAACTAGAATCAAGTTTCAAGGCCATACATCAACTGAACAGAGAGTTATTAGCTCTCAATAATCATGTCGGGAAAATTTTTTTCATTTTCAGGTTACCCAAAATGAAGAAAAGTTCGAGGGTCTACTTTCTAGGCCATTGATCATTGAGTTCCAGGCTTTGTTTGAAGGATGTGATGGTTCAATCCTATAGTCTTGATGTCAGGGTACAACAACATGTCATCAGATCTATCTAACAACAACACTAAATGAAGATTTGATCCAGTCAAACTACCTGTCAGGAACTTGTTCTTGAAGATTCTGGGTTTTCCAGAATCTTCATCCGGGCATATCGGTCAACCTAGTTTGACCAGGAGTATCTACGATTCTGTAAAGGATCTGGGTGATCAAAAGCCTTTAGCATGTAGTCTTCATGTCAGGCTACAACAACAAAACAATAACTTGGCCAAAACATTTAACAGAAGCAAGATCAAAGCCTTCAAAAAATGGCTGTCAGAAAAATCTGGGTTTCTGGGTTACCCAGAAACCAGATCTCATGAACGGTCAACGGGTTTTGACCAATAATACCTCTTAATCTACATTTGATCTGGACTTGATTCAAGTTCTAGATCCAAGACCTTATAACATACAACAAGTACAAACATTTAAAACACTAAAAACATTTATAGACATATCTAGGAGACCTGACATTTAACTATCAGACACCATTTTTCCAGATTTCCAGATTTGAGAAATCTTTAAATTTGTGTATCTAGATGTTATAGATATATGATCTAACCACCCAGATCACTATATGACACCTTTATACATAACTTAAAAC
Organism: Panax ginseng; assembly: GCA_020205605.1. Taxonomy (NCBI): domain Eukaryota; kingdom Viridiplantae; phylum Streptophyta; class Magnoliopsida; order Apiales; family Araliaceae; genus Panax; species Panax ginseng. Next base: position 119,667,635 of record CM035133.1, on the reverse strand, counting down.
ATCAAACCATAACATATAACATAAGATACAAAATTTTGAAGTTTTAGGGTTTATACCTATTTGATGACCCATTTTTGATTCTGATCCTACTGATTTGATCTTTTCTTGCTAAGTACTGATATTAGCTGGACTTAACACTCCCTTTCTCTCTCCATTTCTGAAATCTTAGTGAGAGAAAGTCTTGGTTCATATGATAAAGAAAGTGAGTCTTTTTCTCTCTCTTTAATCTATATAACATTTGATTTAATGTAATTGACAAATATGTTGGCTGATAATATAGATATAGAGCACATGTTGGATATCTAGAGTTAGTCACCAACTCAATATATTGCAAGATTTGCAAGCAACAAATAAATAATACATGAAGGCTATTTTGGTCATTTAGCATTTAATTTTAATGGCATATTTGTCAATTGTCTAAACCCTTAGGGTTTAGGGTTTAACCCTTTAGGTTTTGGCAACTTGATTTCTAAAATTTCCAATTTAGGTTTTAAAAATAAAAAATTAATATTTTCTAAATTGTAATTAGGATTCTATAATTATAATCAGATTTCCAAATCATGAAATTTAATTTTGCTAATTAGGATTATTATTTCCTAATTAAAATTGCTAATTAGTAATTAGGGTCAAAATTGTACATTAGGGTTTATAACCCAATAATTAGGGTTTTAAATAGAAAAAAAAAATAATCTTTCCAATTTAGAAATTAGGTTTACTAATTAGATTAGGGTTTTTTAATAACTTGAAAATTAGGATTAATGTTTCTTAATTAACATTAAAATTATTAAACTAAAAAGCAGGGTTTCCCAAATTATAAATTAGGGTTTCTAATCCAAAAATTAGGGTTTTCTAAATCAATTAGGGTTATCCCTAATTAGGTCATCATTAGTAACATTTAAACCTTATAACAGCATTTGCATTCCCAAACTAGGGTTTTCAATTTCCGAATTAGGGTTTCGAATTCTCAGAACTGAAATTAGGGTTTTAGAACCGATTTTTAGGGTTTCTTAACAGTCATTAGGGTTTTCTAACTGAACGTCGATATTCGACAATAAAATTAGCGTTTGACACTGATAAAATTTATCTGGTCAATCCTTGACCCTTAACCACATACTGTACACATATAATACCATATTCACAGAACATATTCACATATACACTTAATCCTGAATAATTCACCTAAATCCTTCACAGTATTTTGAAATCCTCAAAATTCCTTCCCAAAAATATCAAACGCATACACTTATTTTCTGTCTAGGTCTATTATTTGACCTTAACTCCGTCATTTAAGATTTTAATAATTTGTCTAATTTCTCGGGTTGTCACATGACCCTTTAGGTTCTCCATAGTAAACCTGTTGTGAATAAATCAATTAAAACAATTCTAATCTTATTTAAATAAATAAATTAAACTATTTAATTTATTTAAATAAATAACATTTATTTTACAGTAAGGGTAAGCCCCCTTAGCGATCAACGACTTTTCAGATAATATAGATTTCAACATTAATCATAAAAGAACCTTTGAGTTAATAGTTAGCGTACAATTCAATTATTCCACTATATAATGTCCCAATTAAATATAAGACATGGAATTACTGTCAAGTCTTATTTTATTTAATTATACGTATTTCGATTCATATATACATAACTCCAACTAATACAAATTAGAGACTCATTTCTAACTTCATTCTGCCTTGGCCAAGGACTATTGGGTTGTCATTTATCGAATCACATGGGATATTCTGTCCTTTTACTAGAAGCGATAGATTCTTTGTTGATCATTCATTATCTCTATGTACAACTTATTACACCCAAGCATACCCTAAGGTTCTTAAGGGACATATTAAATATAACTAATTATACACAAGATACTACGATGATCTCAAGTCTAAGGATCACTTGTACTACTATCACTATAGGAATTTTTATTGACAGACAAGTAAAACTCCATTAGGTATTCCTTAGCGAGCCACGTTCAGTGAACTTAGTCTCTAATAAGCACATACATACTTGTTTTAGTGTCTCCACACATATGATCATGAGATTAATCATCGTCATCTAATGAGCAAGCAACGTATGTACCAATCTATTTGGATTGACTAATCCTCTTTTTTTCGTAATCCTAAGATTAGGAACAATTCTAGTTTTAAGCTATCTAAGAATTTAGATATCATTAGCATGATCATCATCATGATTCTAAAAACATTGCTTAAAACTATGAGTTTGTCACATATTATATAACAACATCATGTAGATAAATTAAAACCTTTAATAAGTGAATACTTTTATTAATAAACGAATAATATTGTTACAAATTATATGTTTCATCATATCAAATATAATTGGCTTGTGTGCATACTACTTTTAGTAAGATCAACTAGGATAGATGGTGCCACTGTAAATAATAAAATTTAAAAATGGACAATAAAACATGAATATAATTTGACAGTTTAAAAAATATAATCGGCGTCAAAGCTAAGCCAGTAATATAATGCTTAATTGCAAGAATTTAAATTTTTACCATCTCAGTTGGTTGGAGCTTCGTGGTGATAACGTGTTATGAAACTAGAGAAATAAAAAAGTTGCAAGATAGAATTATTTGAGAATTTTCTCTGCATTCGTCTCTAATTTTTCATTTTCTTTTATAGGAAAAAATAGAATGGCACATACATCCAACAAAGATCCATAAAATCATGAATTATACCATTGGTCTAGCTTGTAGCTTATGACTTTTGAGGAAATCGTAATATTATAATAGGTAAAACCTCAAATTCCAACATGGTGTGGTATAGATGAACCTATGTGCACTTCATCGAAGTGAAATTAGTGAGAAAAAATTATAGGGTGTCCTTTTTACAAGGTAAATATCTTTAATGACTCAATGTTTGGTTTAAAATTATAATCTTATCTCATTAATTAACATGGCATATTGTATGTGTAGATGAATGATAGTTATTGTGGTTTCTTTGCCTAGTGTTAACGCCAAAATCTGTTTGCCCACATAATCATCAAATAACGAGTGAGAAACCTACACAATGAACAAACAAATATACTGAGAAGCTTGACGCTCAAGACCGTCGATGGATAACTCTGGTGTGAGATTCAGTACTGGCCAGAAAATGTCAACAATTGAGGTATGTAATTGCTCTAGTGAATAAGAGTGATAATGTGTATGGTTCATGGAACCTAAATTATGGTCGTGTATTTATAGTTGATCACACATCAATAATTTTTTGCACCCTTCCTCGAGTAGTAATAGGATTCTTAATGTAACGTCCTATTATAACTGCAATCCTCATGATTGGATTGGATTTGGTTTCTTTGGAAGTAGGAAGTCAAATTAGGTATGAGAATTACAAGTCAATAAGGATTGTGAATCCCTCAAAAGTCAAGCCTCATGACTGGAATATTTTTCCACGTGGTGCGGCCCATTGGATCATTCGGGCCCACAAAATTAATCCCCAACATTGCCCCCCACTCTTTTATTATAAGAAACATAAAATAAGAGAGTACATCAACTAGTCATAGAGGACATTAGCCAAAGAGCGTTTAGTCCCAGAAGACGTCAGCCTGAACCGGAGGATGTTTGTCTGATGAACGTTTAGTCCGATGGTCATTGAGCCCGATGAATTAGTCAGATGGACGTCTCTTTGACCCGGAGAATGTTAATCCGTTTAGGAGAACGTTTGTCTGTCTTGAAGAATATTGTCCGTTCGGGAGAACGTTTGTCTGTCCTAAAGAAAATTAGTCCCTTCGGAAGAACGTTTGTCCATCATGAAAAATGTTGCCCATTCGGGAGAACGTTTGCCTGTCCTAAAGAATGTTTGTCCATCCTGAAGAAAGTTGTCCGTTTGGGAGAACGTTTGTTCGTCCCCAAGAATCTTGTCCATTCAGAAGAATGTTTGTCCGTCATGAAGAACATTATTCCATTCGGGAGAACGTTTGTTCGTCCTAAAGAACGTTTTCCGTTCGAGAGAACGTTTGTCCAGAACACAAGTCAAATGTAGTTAACTGGCCTTATATCTCCGTAATATTACTCCCGACCCCTGAGGAAAACTTTTGATTTAAGTTCTAAAGAACTGCCCGAACTTATATCTTTTGCTATATTGCTCCCTAGGGAGGCTTTATATAGAGGTTCTGGAGAATCGTACGACCTTATATCACCATAACAATGCTCTTGATCCCTTAGAGAGGCTTTATATAGAGATTCCAGAGAACCGTCCGACCTTATATCGATATAACAATACTCATGATCCCTTAGGGAGGCTTTATGTAGAGGTCCTAGGGAATGATCTGACCTTATATTGCCATAACAATGCTCTTGATCCCTTTAGGAGACTTTATGTGGAGGTTTAGGAGAGCAGTCCAACCTTATATCCGTCAAATGTAGACTACTGAAGACATGATGAAGCTGCTGTGATATAATTTGAAGTGAGATGTCATCGTCCGAAGTGTCATAGGTGAATATCTCAGACTATTGAAGCTTATACCAAACTCGTATATCTTGCTCCCCAATTAATTTAGCCCAAATAAGAAAAAAGCCAGAATCAAATACCAACCTTATATCTTGTCCAAAAATTTTCTCCTCCGCTAATTTTATCACACTAACTCAAGATCCTGCAAATTTTGTTAACCAATACCTCACACTATATTAGCAAAACACATTTAATTAGTCACAGGTATATAATTGGAGCTAAGGATCAACAATCCTACAAATAAAAATTTACAAATTCATAAATTATTATAGTGTGTAGAAACATCATTTTGTGTAAGCAACAATACCTAATTATCATCTCTCTCCATACGATGAAGAAGGAAACACATCTTTCATATAGTTCTCCACCTCACTGCTTGGCGCCTCAAATCGTCCTCCCTTCTTTCTTGGTCGGTCCTCTATAACTAATTCACCTCTGCAACTAAATACGGTTTCGTCTCGAACCAATTTTGTAACTTTCGAGAAATCGCTCTTGGCCTTTGTAAATCAAGAAAAAATCGATCGTCCACGAGCTTCACCGTGTTTGATAACCTCGCCCACATAACCCACGTTGGCGGTGCGGTGGTAGCATCGGTGTAAATAATCTTTGAATCGGAGGTCCGTTTGGAGGAGAGTGTGCATCATCATCCTATCTAGGAATTCAAAGATTTGGAGGGGAGGATAAGCGGGAAAGAGAACCGATGGGAGGCGAAAAGAAGCTGACTCGACAACATCATTTGTGGGTGAGCAGGTGTGGTGTTTCTCGGAGAATGAAGAGGTGAAAGCAAGGGAGGGTGTATTGAGAAGTGAAGGGTGGAGTAGAGGATTTGGGGTTTAAGGTATTGTGGTGGTGAAATTAGCGAGGGAGGGTGTAGATTGGGATTTGGGAGAGGCCTTTAGGTTGTTGGAAGAAATTTGTGACAATTTAGGTGACCTCTCCTTTCACATTTTCCTCCTCCGTATATATAATTGTTAGAAATTATCTATATCTACATATTCAACATATATATTAATTAATTCAAAAGGAGAATAATAATAATTATAATTGTAATTATTATTACAATAATTATTATTATTTTAATTATTATTATTACAATAATTATTTTATTATTACAATAATTATTATTTTATTATTATTTAAAATTTTAATTATTATTATTATTTTAATTATTATTATTATTTTAAGCCCGCATAATTTCCTTCGTTATTATGAAACACCGTTGACTTTTCTATAATGTCTGATGTAAGATGAATGGTTCCACCATTATAGAATTCTTTAGTTTCTAAGGCTTCAATTTTTCGATGTTAAGTCATGTCTGAGTTGCAATTTATTTAGAATTTTAATTGTGTTTAACTTAACAGGTTTATCCAAACGTGTGTTATTATTATTATTATTATTACTACTACTATTATTATTATTACTGTTATTGTTATTATTATTATTAGTACTATTATTATTACATTTATTATTATTAATATTATTATTATTAGTAGTAGTAGTAGTAGTAGTAGTAGTAGTAGTAGTACTACTACTACTACTACTACTACTACTACTATTATTACTATTATTGTTATTATTATTATTATTATTAGTAGTACTTTTTTTATTATTATGGTATTATTATTATTATTATTATTATTATTGTTATTATTATTATTATTATTATTATTATTATTATTATTATTATTATTAATATTATTATTATTATTATTATTATTATCACGCAATTAGTTGTGCATATTTATGTATGTACGTAACAAATCTAAGGAAAGGGAAGCTTTTTTAATTTGGGGGAAATGATTTATTCAGTTATATATACTAATCCTTGCAAAATAATAGCAACTAGGCCCATGTACTTGGGTGGTCATTGGATCAATTTTCCAAATTCGAGGTCTTGAGTTTGAATCTGTGCATCAACATAAAAAATTATTATTATTATTACTGTTATTGTTAGTATTATTATTTTTATTATTATTATTATTAGTAATACTATTATTATTATTATTATTATTATTATTATTATTATTATTATTATTATTATTAATATTATTATTATTATTATTATTACTACTACTATTATTATTATTATTATTCATTATTGTTATTATTAGTACTATTATTATTATATATTTATTATTATTATTATTATTATTATTATTATTATTATTATTATTATTATGAGATCTTAATTTCTATATTCTATACATTCTCTTTTTGGTTGGAATAACTTATGTTAATTGTTAATAGATTTTTTCATATTTCGGTGTGGGATAATCATAACAGTTGAAAATTTTTGTTATATTTTGTATTGCACTTATAATTTGGTACAAAACTTTCATAATTTGGTAAAATCGTAAAATGTTTGTATTTAATTTTCATGTTTCAAATTTATTTGTAGAAAAAAGGTCAAACAAACAGTTTCCTAATGTTAGGCAAGATAATATTCTGTGTAGTATTTTAATTTTTTGGGGGAAATGAAATGTTTTGATATAAATATTAATCATTGCAAGATGTTAGCAATTCACCTGTTGTGCTCCAGTGGTCATATGACTAATACAGTGACCAAAAAGGGGATAATACACTATATTATTACAATAATAATAATAATAATAATAATAATAATTATTATTATTATTATTATTATTATTATTATTATTATTATTATTATTATTATTATTATTATTGTAATAATAATTAAAATAATATTTACAATTACAAATTTGGTAAGTAGCAGTGGTATGTTTCTCTCTCCTAATGTCCCACACAAATGTACCTATAGTGACTATTGAGAATGTTATGACGTTAATATATATATATATATATATATATATATATATATATATAACAAAATAGAAATGATTTTAAATTTTCCGTTCATCCTAATAAATCATCTGGGTCGTATAAAATTTGAGATAAATCTTACCGTCCATATAGTACCGAAGGTACGAGACACAACTAGTATATATATATATATATAAAGCCAAGTAGTAGTCCTATACGGACATATGAGGTTGTAAAGGACTCATTAATTATTTGGAAAACTCTGATTACAAGTCTCCTTTTTTGTGACAATTTAGGTGACCTTTCCCTTTCACATTTTCCTCCTCCGTATATATAATTGTTAAAAATTATCTATATCTACATATTCAACATATTAATTAATTCAGAAGGAGAATAATAATAATTATAATTTTAATTATTATTTTAATTATTATTACAATAATTATTTATTATTTTAATTATTATTATTATTACAATAATTATTTTATTATTACAATAATTATTATTTTATTATTATTTAAAAGTTTAGTTATTATTATTATTTTAATTATTATTATTATTATTATTATTATTATTATTATTATTATTATTATTATTATTATTATTTTAAGCCCGCATAATTGCCTTCGTTATTATGAAACACCGTTGACTTTTCTATAATGTCTGATGTAAGATGAATGGTTCCACCATTCTATTTCTAAGGCTTCAATTTTTCGATGTTAAGTCATGTCTGAGTTGCAATTTATTTGGAATTTTAATTTTGTTTAACTTAACAGGTTTATCCAAACGTATGTTGTTATTACTATTTCACGCAATTAGTTATGTACATTTATGTATGTACGTAACAAATCTAAGAAAAGGGGATCTGTTTTAATTTGGGGAAAATAATTTGTTCAGTTATATATACTAATCGGGTAAAATACAAAGTCGACCACTGAATTTTAAGGGTATTTGGGTATTGAGCCCTTTTCTTTTGGTCAACGTAAATTGAGCCTCTTTTATTAAAAAATTTAGACTTTGAACCCCAGGTGCCACTTGTGCGTTAACTTGCTTACGTGACAGATCTGACGTGGACATTTTTAATTTTATTTTACATGTGGACGAGCTAACATAGCCGTTTTTGAATTTTTTTTCCTAAAAATATGTAGCCGCTTGGATTTAAACTCAAAACCTCTAGTATGAAATTTTGGCCCAATGACCACCTAAGCTACAAGACTTACTTGTTATCATTTTACAAGGATTAATATTTATAACTAAATTAGATCTGCTAATAGAATAATGTTGTATCAATTCGAGCAATTAAGGGTTATTTTGTATTAGACAATAATAATAAAAACAACAATAATAATAACAATAATAATAATAAAAATAATAATTATAAAAATAATAATTATTATTACTATTATTACTATTATTATTATTACTATTATAGTTATTATTATTATTATTATTACTATTATTACTATTATTATTATTATTACTATTACTATTACTATTACTATTATAGTTATAATAATAATTAATTAATATGTCATTAATGAAAATATTAAAATGTCAAAATCATTATTAATAAAACTCTTAAAATAATAGGTGTAATACACACTTCTTTTTCTCTATATGTGTGTGTAGGGGGGATTAACAATATGTTGTGCTAAGGCTATATATTATTGAAATTTATTTCCCCCCCCCCCCCCTTTTGTTTGTGAGTTTTAGAAGAAATTTTTTAATTTAAAATAACATTTATATTACTATTTTACTCTTATGAGAGTACATTTTAAAAATTATTATATGGGTAATTTTGGTATAATTAAAATTATTAATATTATTATTATTATTATTATTATTATTTATTAATAATATGAATATTATTAATAAAACTCTATAAGCAACTTTTGTATTACATTATTTGTCTAGCAAATCGAAGTAAAAATATGATTAATAATATTAATTATACTAATAATAATAATTATTATAACAATAATATTAATAATAATTATTATTATAACAATAATAATAATAATAATAATAATAATATTAATAATAATTATACTAATAATAATAATAATAGTAAATACAACAATAGTAATAGTAATAATTATAATGATAATAATAATTATTATTATAATAGTAATAATAATAATTATTATTATAACTATAATAGTAATAATAATAATAATTGCTATTATTATAATTATTATTATTGTTGTTTTTGTTATTATTGTCTAATATAAAACAACCCTTAATTGCTCGAATTGATACAACATTATTTTATTAGCAGATCTAATTTGGTTATAAATATTAATCCTTGTAAAATGATGATAAGTAGGCCTTGTAGCTCAGGTGGTCATTGGGTTGAAATTTCATACTAGAGGTTCTGAGTTCAAATCCAAGCAGGTACATATTTTTGGGAAAAAATTCAAAAACGACCACGTCAGCTCGTCCACATATAAAATAAAATTAAAAATGTCCACGTCAGATCTGCCACGTGTGCCACGTAGGCGCCACGTAAGCAAGTCAATGCACATGTGGCGTCTGGGGTTCAAAGTCAATGCTCAATTTACGTTGACCAAAAGAAAAGGGCTCAATACCCAAAACCTCTAAAGTTCAGTGGTCGACTTTGCATTTTACCCTATACTAATCCTTGCAAAATAATAGCAACTAGGCTAATGTGCTTGGGTGGTCATTGGATCAATTTTCCAAACTGGAGGTCTATTATTATTATTATTATTATTATTATTATTATTATTATTATTATTATTATTATTATTATTATTATTATTATTATTATTATTATTATTATTATTATTATTATTTTAGGCGACATTTTAGCCCATAGTGATATGGAAATATAGGAATAAAATGAAAATCCTAAAGAATGCGATCATACCAAGTATTAATTTACAGATCCATCGAAACTCAAAGTTAAGCGTGCACAGGCGAGAGTAGTACTAGGATGGGTGATCGACGTGGGCGAAGTACAACAAAAGTTTTATCAATTGTTGAATCGCGCATGATTGCCAAATGATAACCTTCTACAACCTATTGATTCTACGTACACCAACAAATAGACAACAAAATTCTAAATAAGAGAATTTTGGAAAATAAAAAAAGTCTGTTATTCATAAAAACTGTTGCTTCACATCATAACAAACGTTTAAATAATAAAATCCTAAAAGCGGAATCCAAATCGGAAAAGGAAAACTAGTAAGGAAAATTAAAAAAAATAACCCAAAACAATAAAATATAATTTTGAAGGCCTAAACGATAGAATTTGACAAAAAAACCTCGCAATTCACGAGCAAAATGTGCTTCGTGACTTTTGATCGTTGACATTGTTTCAATGAAATTAGGCTCAAAAACGCAAAAAATCCGACACTCCAAACTTGAAAGAAATTACCAAATTGCCACTGGATCAAATCTTTCCATAAACTGGATCAAATCTATCAAATCCTTCCATAAACTGACACGCTTGCTCTTCAACCGCATCAGTGACCCCCGAGAAATCCTCGTGTTGCAACTCCTTTTATATTTTTTGTGTAATTCGGTGGAAAAAAAGAGCGTACTAGTGAACGTGTCTTGGTAAACGCATATGCACGACGTTAATGTCACTACGTCCCACCCACATTTGGGAATATAGGAATAAAAATGGAGAATTCTAACGGGTGCGATCATACCAGCACTAATGCACCGGATCCCATCAGAACTCCGAAGTTAAGCGTGCTTGGGCGAGAGTAGTACTAGGATGGGTGACCCCAGGAAGTCTCGTGTTGCACCTTTTTTATATTTTTTTGATGATATTCGGTGAAAAAAAGAACGTATTAGTGAACGTGTCTTGGTAAACTCGCATGCACGACGAAATGCCCTCGCTTCCACCCATATGTGGAAATATAGGAATAAAATGGAAAATCCTAAAGAATGCGATCATACCAAGACTAATTTACCAGATCCATCGAACTCCAAAGTTAAAGCATGCTCGGCGAGAGAGTAGTACTAGATGGGTGATCGACGTGGCGGAAGTACAACGAAAAGTTTTATCAATTGTTGAATCGCGCATGATTGCCAAACGATAACCTTCTACAACCTGTTGATTATACACGAATACCAATAAATAGGCAACAAAATTCTAATTTTGAGAATTTTGGAAAATAAGAAAAGTCTATTATTCATAAAAAAAAATGCTGCTTCCCACCATAACAAACATTTAAATAACAAAACCCTAAAAGCAGAATCCAAAACAAAAAAGGAAAACTAATAAGGAAAATTAAAAAAATAACCCAAAAATAATAAAATATAATTTTGAAGGCCTAAACGATAGAATTTGACCAAAAAACCTGCAGTTCACGAGCAAAAGTGCTCGTGACTTTTGATCGTTGACCTGTTTCCAATGAAATTAGGCTCCGAAAATGCAAAAATCCGACACTCCAAACTTGAAAGAAATTACCAAATTGCCACTAGATCAAATCTTTCCATAAACTGGATCAAATCTATCAAATCCTTCCATAAACTGACACGCTTGCTCTTCAACCGCATCAGTGACCCCCCTGAGAAATCCTCGTGTTGCAACTCCTTTTATATTTTTTGTGTAATTCGGTGGAAAAAAGAGCGTACTAGTGAACGTGTCTTGGTAAACGCACATGCACGACGTTAATGTCACTACGTCCCACCCACATGTGGGAATATAGGAATAAAAATGGAGAATTTAAACGGTGCGATCATACCAGCACTAATGCACCGGATCCCATCAGAACTCCGAAGTTAAGCGTGCTTGGGCGAGAGTAGTACTAGGATGGGTGACCCCCTGGGAAGTCCTCGTGTTGCACCCCTTTTTATATTTTTTTTTGTGATATTCGGTGAAAAAAGAACGTACTAGTGAACGTGTCTTGGTAAACTCGCATGCACGACGTAAATGCCCCTGCGTTCCACCCATATGTGGAAATATAGGAATAAAAATGGAAAATCCTAAAGAATGCGATCATACCAATACTAATTTACCAGATCCATCGAACTCCAAAGTTAAAGCGTGCTCTCATAGAGAGTAGTACTAGGATGGGTGATTGACGTGGCGGAAGTACAACAAAAGTTTTATCAATCGTTGAATCGCGCACGATTGCCAAACGATAACCTTCTACAACCTGTTGATTCTAATTAATACCAAGAATAGCAACAAAATTCTAATTTAGAGAATTTTGGAAAATAAGAAAAGTCTATTATTCATAAAACCGTTGCTTCCCACCATAACAAACGCTTAAATAACAAAACCCTAAAAGTTTTAATCCAAAAAAAAAAAAAGGAAAACTAATAAGGAAAATTAAAAAATAAACCAAAAATAATAAAATATAATTTTCAAGGCCTAAACGATAGAATTTGACCAAAAAACCCTCGCAATTCACGAGCAAAATGCTCGTGTTTTTTTGATCGTTGACTTTTTCCAATGAAATTAGGCTCAAAAAAATGCAAAAAAATCGACACTCCAAACTTGAAAGAAATTACCAAATTGCCACTCGGATCAAATCTTTCCATAAACCGGATCAAATCTATCAAATCCTTCCATAAACCGACACGCTTGTTTCTTCAACCGCATCATTGACCCCCGAGAAATCCTCGTGTTGCAACTCCTTTATATATTTTTTGTGTAATTCGGTGGAAAAAAGAGCATATTTAGTGAACGTGTTCGTAAACGCATACGCACGACGTTAATGTCACTACGCCCCACCCACATGTGGGAATATAGGAATAAAATGGAATTTCTAAAGGTGCGATCATACCAAAGACTAATGCACCGGATCCCATCGTAACTCAAGTTAAGCGTGCTTCAAGAGAGTAAGACTAGGATGGGTGACCCCTGGGAAGTCCTCGTGTTGCACCCCCTTTTTATATTTTTTTGCGATATTCGGTGAAAAAAGAACGTATTTAGTGAACGTGTTCTTGGTAAACTCGCATGCACGACGTAAAAATGCCCCCCTGCTCCACCCATATGTGGAAATATAGGAATAAAATGGAAAATCCTAAAGAATGCGATCATACCAAGATTAATTTACCAGATCCATCGTAACTCCAAAGTTAAGCGTGCTCGGGCGAGAGTAGTACTAGGATGGGTGATCGACGTGGCGGAAGTACAACAAAAAGTTTTATCAATCAATCGTTGAATCGCTGCACGATTGCCAAACGATAACCTTTCTACAACCTATTGATTCTATTTAATACCAAAGAATAGGCAACAAAATTCTAATTTTGAGAATTTTGGAAAATAAGAAAAGTCTATTATTCATAAAAAAAAATGCTGCTTCCCATCATAACAAACATTTAAATAACAAAACCCTAAAAGCAGAATCCAAAACGGAAAAGGAAAACTAATAAGGAAAATTAAGGAAAAAAAAATAACCCAAAAATAATAAAATATAATTTTGAAGGCCTAAACGATAGAATTTTGACCAAAAACCTCTCTGCAATTCAATTTAGCAAAATGCTCTCGTGAGTTTTGATCGTTGACCTGTTTCCAATGAAATTAGGCTCCGAAAATGCAAAAATCCGACACTCCAAACTTGAAAGAAATTACCAAATTGCCACTGGATCAAATCTTTCCATAAACTAGATCGAATCTATCAAATCCTTCCATAAACTGACACGCTTGCTCTTCAACCGCATCAGTGACCCCCCTGAGAAATCCTCGTGTTGCAACTCCTTTTATATTTATTTTGTGTGTAATTCGGTGGAAAAAAGAGCGTACTAGTGAACGTGTCTCGGTAAACGCACATGCACGACGTTAATGTCACTACGTCCCACCCACATGTGGGAATATAGGAATAAAAATGGAGAATTCTAACGGGTGCGATCATACCAGCACTAATGCACCGGATCCCATCAGAACTCTGAAGTTAAGCATGCTTTCATGAGAGTAGTAGTACTAGGATGGGTGACCCCGGGAAGAAGTCTCGTGTTGCACCCCTTTTATATTTTTTTTGCGATATTCGGTGAAAAAAGAGCGTACTAGTGAACGTGTCTTGGTAAACTCGCATGCACGACGTAAATGCCCTCGCTGTTCCACCCATATGTGGAAATATAGGAATAAAAATGGAAAATCCTAAAGAATGCGATCATACCAAGATTAATTTTACAGATCCATCGTAACTCCAAAGTTAAGCGTGTTGGGCGAGAGTAGTACTAGGATGGGTGATCGACGTGGCGGAAGTACAAAAAAAGTTTTATCAATCGTTGAATCATCGCGACGATTGCCAAACGATAACCTTTCTACAACCTGTTGATTCTATTTAATACCAAAGAAATAGGCAACAAAATTCTAATTTAGAGAATTTTGGAAAATAAGAAAAGTCTATTATTCATAAAAACCGCCGCTTCCCACCATAACAAACGCTTAAATAACAAAACCCTAAAAGCGGAATCCAAATGGAAAAAGGAAAACTAATAAGGAAAAAAAAAAATAACCCAAAAAATAATAAAATATAATTTTGAAGGCCTAAACGATAGAATTTGACCAAAAAACCCATGCAGCTTCACGAGCAAAAGTGCTTGTGACTTTTGATCGATTGAATTGTTTCCAATGAAATTAGGCTTCAAAAATGCAAAAAATCCGACACTCCAAACTTGAAAGAAATTACCAAATTGCCCATCGGATCAAATCTTTCCATAAACCGGATCAAATCTATCAAATCCTTCCATAAACCGACACGCTTGCTTCTTCAACCGCATCAATGACCCCCGAGAAATCCTCGTGTTGCAACTCCTTTTATATTTTTTTGTGTAATTCTATGGAAAAAAAGAGCATACTAGTGAACGTGTTCTTTGTAAACGCACACGCACACGACGTTAATGTCACTACGCCCCACCCACATGTGGGAATATAGGAATAAAAAATGGAGAATTCTAACGGGTGCGATCATACCAAAGACTAATAATGCATCCGGATCCCATCGAACTCCAAAGTTAAGCGTGTTTGGCGAGAGTAGTACTAGGATGGGTGACCCCGGGAAGTCCTCGTGTTGCACCCTTTTTTTATTTTTTTTTGTGATATTCTATGAAAAAAGAACGTACTAGTGAACGTGTCTTGGTAAACTCGCATGCACGACGTAAATGCCCTGCGTTCCACCCATATGTGGAAATATAGGAATAAAAATGGAAAATCCTAAAGAATGCGATCATACCAATACTAATTTACCAGATCCATCGTAACTCCAAAGTTAAGCGTGCGCTCGGGCTAGAGTAGTACTAGGATGGGTGATCGACGTGGCGGAAGTAACAACAAAAAAAAGTTTTATCAATCGTTGAATCGCGCACGATTGCCAAACGATAACCTTCTACAACCCGTTGATTCTATAATAATACCAAAGAATAAGCAACAAAATTCTAATTTAGAGAATTTTGGAAAATAAGAAAAGTCTATTATTCATAAAAACTGCCGCTTCCCACCATAACAAACGTTTAAATAACAAAACCCTAAAAGCGAATCCAAAACTAAAAGGAAAACTAATAAGGAAATTAAAAAATAACCCAAAAATAATAAAATGTAATTTTAAAGGCCTAAACGATAGAATTTGACCAAAAAAACCTCGCATAGTTCACGAAAGCAAAATGCTCGTGACTTTTGATCGTCGAATTATTTCCAATGAAATTAGGCTCAAAAATGCAAAAATCCGACACTCCAAACTTGAAAGAAATTACCAAATTGCCACGGATCAAATCTTTCCATAAACCGGATCAAATCTATCAAATCCTTCCATAAACCGACACGCTTGCTTCTTCAACCGCATCAGTGACCCCCCGAGAAATCCTCGTGTTGCAACTCCTTTTATATTTTTTTGTGTAATTCTATGAAAAAAGAGCATATTTAGTGAACGTGTCTTCGTAAAACGCACACGCACACGACGTTAATGTCTACTACGCCCCACCCACATGTGGGAATATAGGAATAAAATGGAGAATTCTAACGGGTGCGATCATACCAAAGACTAATGCACCGGATCCCATCGAACTCTCGGAAGTTAAGCGTGCTTGGTAGAGAGTAAGTACTAGGATGGGTGACCCCTGGAAGTCCTCGTGTTGCACCCTTTTTTATATTTTTTTTTGTGATATTCGGTGAAAAAAAGAACGCATTAGTGAACGTGTCTTCGTAAACTCGCATGCACGCACGTAAATGCCTTCGCTGCTCCACCCATATGTGGAAATATAGGAATAAAAATGGAAAATCCTAAAGAATGCGATCATACCAATACTAATTTACCAGATCCATCAGAACTCCGAAGTTAAGCGTGCCTGGGAAAGAGTAGTACTAGGATGGGTGACTGACGTGGCGGAAGTACAACAAAAAGTTTTATCAATTGTTGAATCGCACACGATTGCCAAACGATAACCTTCTACAACCTATTGATTCTACGAATACCAACAAATAGCAACAAAATTCTAATTCAGAGAATTTTGGAAAATAAGAAAAGTCTATTATTCATAAAAACTGCTGCTTCCCACCATAACAAACGTTTAAATAACAAAACCCTAAAAGCGGAATCCAAAACTGTAAAAGGAAAACTAATAAGGATAATTAAAAAAATAACCCAAAAATAATAAAATATAATTTTGAAGGCCTAAACGATAGAATTTGACCAAAAAACCCTGTAGTTCACGAGCAAAATGCTCGTGAGTTTTGATCGTTGACCTGTTTCCAATGAAATTAGGCTCCGAAAATGCAAAAATCCGACACTCCAAACTTGAAAGAAATTACCAAATTGCCACTGGATCAAATCTTTCCATAAACTGGATCAAATCTATCAAATCCTTCCATAAACTGACACGCTTGCTCTTCAACCGCATCATTGACCCCCCGAGAAATCCTCGTGTTGCAACTCCTTTTATATTTTTTTGTGTAATTCGGTGGAAAAAAGAGCGTACTAGTGAACGTGTCTTGGTAAACGCACATGCACGACGTTAATGTCACTACGTCCCACCCACATGTGGGAATATAGGAATAAAAATGGAGAATTTTAATGGGTGCGATCATACCAGCACTAATGCACCGGATCCCATCAGAACTCGAAGTTAAGCGTGCTTGGGCGAGAGTAGTACTAGGATGGGTGACCCCCTAGGAAGTCCTCGTGTTGCACCCCTTTTTATATTTTTTTTGCGATATTCGGTGAAAAAAGAACGTACTAGTGAACGTGTCTTGGTAAACTCGCATGCACGACGTAAATGCCCCTGCGTTCCACCCATATGTGGAAATATAGGAATAAAAATGGAAAATCCTAAAGAATGCGATCATACCAGTACTAATTTACCAGATCCATCAGAACTCCAAAGTTAAGCGTGCCTGGGCGAGAGTAGTACTAGGATGGGTGACTGACGTGGCGGAAGTACAACAAAAAAGTTTTATCAATCGTTGAATCGCGCACGATTGCCAAACGATAACCTTCTACAACCTGTTGATTCTACGAATACCAACAAATAGGCAACAAAATTCTAATTTAGAGAATTTTGGAAAATAAGAAAAGTCTATTATTCATAAAAACTGCTGCTTCCCACCATAACAAACGTTTAAATAACAAAACCCTAAAAGCGGAATCCAAAACGAAAAAGGAAAACTAATAAGGAAAATTAAAAAATAACCCAAAAATAATAAAATGTAATTTTGAAGGCCTAAACGATAGAATTTGACCAAAAAACCTTGCAGTTCACGAGCAAAATGCTGGTGACTTTTGATCGTTGACTTTTTTCAATGAAATTAGGCTCCAAAAATGCAAAAATCCGACACTCCAAACTTGAAAGAAATTACCAAATTGCCACTGGATCAAATCTTTCCATAAACTGGATCAAATCTATCAAATCCTTCCATAAACTGACACGCTTGCTCTTCAACCGCATCAGTGACCCCCCGAGAAATCCTCGTGTTGCAACTCCTTTTATATTTTTTTGTGTAATTCGGTGGAAAAAAGAGCATACTAGTGAACGTGTCTTGATAAACGCACATGCACAACGTTAATGTCACTACGTCCCACCCACATGTGGGAATATATGAATAAAATGGAGAATTCTAACATGTGCGATCAGACCAGCACTAATGCACCGGATCCCATCAAAACTCTAAAGTTAAGCATGCTTGGGCGAGAGTAGTACTAGGATGGGTGACCCCCAGGAAGTCCTCGTGTTGCACCCCTTTTTATATTTTTTTTGTGATATTCGGTGAAAAAAGAACGTACTAGTGAACGTGTCTTGGTAAACTCGCATGCACGACGTAAATGCCCCTGCGTTCCACCCATATGTGGAAATATAGGAATAAAAATGGAAAATCCTAAAGAATGCGATCATACCAATACTAATTTACCAGATCCATCAGAACTCCAAAGTTAAGCGTGCCTGGGCGAGAGTAGTACTAGGATGGGTGACTGACGTGGCGGAAGTACAACAAAAAGTTTTATCAATCGTTGAATCGCGCACGATTGCCAAACGATAACCTTCTACAACCCGTTGATTCTACGAATACCAACAAATAGGCAACAAAATTCTAATTTAGAGAATTTTGGAAAATAAGAAAAGTCTATTATTCATAAAAACTGCTGCTTCCCACCATAACAAACGTTTAAATAACAAAACCCTAAAAGCGGAATCCAAAACGGAAAAGGAAAACTAATAAGGAAAATTAAAAAAATAACCCAAAAATAATAAAATATAATTTTGAAGGCCTAAACGATAGAATTTGACCAAAAAACCTGCAGTTCACGAGCAAAGTGCTCGTGACTTTTGATCGTTGACCTGTTTCCAATGAAATTAGGCTCCGAAAATGCAAAAATCCGACACTCCAAACTTGAAAGAAATTACCAAATTGCCACTGGATCAAATCTTTCCATAAACTGGATCAAATCTATCAAATCCTTCCATAAACTGACACGCTTGCTCTTCAACCGCATCAGTGACCCCCGAGAAATCCTCGTGTTGCAACTCCTTTTATATTTTTTGTGTAATTCGGTGGAAAAAAGAGCGTACTAGTGAACGTGTCTTGGTAAACGCACATGCACGACGTTAATGTCACTACGTCCCACCCACATGTGGGAATATAGGAATAAAAATGGAGAATTCTAACGGGTGCGATCATACCAACACTAATGCACCGGATCCCATCAGAACTCTGAAGTTAAGCGTGCTTGGGCGAGAGTAGTACTAGGATGGGTGACCCCCTGGGAAGTCCTCGTGTTGCACCCCTTTTATATTTTTTTTTGATATTCGGTGAAAAAAGAACGTACTAGTGAACGTGTCTTGGTAAACTCGCATGCACGACGTAAACGTCCCTGCGTTCCACCCATATGTGGGAATATAGAAATAAAATAGAGAATCCTAAATAATGCGATCATACCAGTACTAAATTACCAGATCCATCAGAACTCCGAAGTTAAGTGTGCTTGGGCGAGAGTAGTACTAGGATGAGTGACTGACGTAGCGGAAGTACAACAAAAAGTTTTATCAATCGTTGAATCGCACACGATTGCCAAACGATAACGTTATACAACCTGTTGATTCTACGAATACCATCATATAGCAACAAAATTCTAATTTAGAGAATTTTGGAAAATAAGAAAAGTCTATTATTCATAAAAACTGCTACTTCCCACCATAACAAACGTTTAAATAACAAAATCCTAAAAGCGGAATCCAAAACGAAAAAGGAAAACTAGTAAGGAAAATTAAAAAAAATAACCAAAAATAATAAAATGTAATTTTGAAGGCCTAAACGATAGAATTTGACCAAAAAACACTGCAGTTCACGAGCAAAATGCTCGTGACTTTTGACCGTTGACCTGTTTCCAATGAAATTAGGCTCCGAAAATGCAAAAAAGCGACACTCCAAACTTGACAGAAATTACCAAATTGCCATTGGATCAAATCTTTCCATAAACTGGATCAAATCTATCAAATCCTTCCATAAACTGACACGCTTGCTCTTCAACCGCATCAGTGACCCCCTGAGAAATCCTCGTGTTGCAACTCCTTTTATATTTTTTGTGTAATTCGGTGGAAAAAAGAGCGTACTAGTGAACGTGTCTTGGTAAACGCACATGCACGACGTTAATGTCACTACGTCCCACCCACATGTGGGAATATAGGAATAAAAATGGAGAATTCTAACGGGTGCGATCATACCAGCACTAATGCACCGGATCCCATCAGAACTCCGAAGTTAAGCGTGCTTGGGCGAGAGTAGTACTAGGATGGGTGACCCCCTGGGAAGTCCTCGTGTTGCACCCCTTTTTATATTTTTTTTTGTGATATTCGGTGAAAAAAGAACGTACTAGTGAACGTGTCTTGGTAAACTCGCATGCACGACGTAAATGCCCTTGCGTTCCACCTATATATGGAAATATAGGAATAAAAATGGAAAATCCTAAAGAATGCGATCATACCAGTACTAATTTACCAGATCCATCAGAACTCCGAAGTTAAGCATGCCTGGGCGAGAGTAGTACTAGGATGGGTGACTGACGTGGCGGAAGTACAACAAAAAGTTTTATCAATCGTTGAATCGCGCACGATTGCCAAACGATAACCTTCTACAACCTGTTGATTCTATGAATACAAGAAATAGGCAACAAAATTCTAATTTAGAGAATTTTGGAAAATAAGAAAAGTCTATTATTCATAAAAACTGCTGCTTCCCACCATAACAAACGTTTAAATAACAAAACCCTAAAAGCGGAATCCAAAACTGAAAAGGAAAACTAATAAGGAAAATTAAAAAATAACCCGAAAATAATAAAATATAATTTTGAAGGCCTAAACGATAGAATTTGACCAAAAAACCCTGCAATTCACGAGCAAAATGCTCGTGAGTTTTGATCGTTGACCTGTTTCCAATGAAATTAGGCTCCAAAAATGCAAAAAAGCGACACTCCAAACTTGAAAGAAATTACCAAATTGCCACTGGATCAAATCTTTCCATAAACTGGATCAAATCTATCAAATCCTTCCATAAACTGACACGCTTGCTCTTCAACCGCATCAGTGACCCCCCTGAGAAATCCTCGTGTTGCAACTCCTTTTATATTTTTTTTGTGTAATTCAGTGGAAAAAAGAGCATACTAGTGAACGTGTCTTGGTAAACGCACATGCACGACGTTAATGTCACTACGTCCCACCCACATGTGGGAATATAGGAATAAAAATGGAGAATTCTAACGGGTGCGATCATACCAGCACTAATGCACCGGATCCCATCAGAACTCCGAAGTTAAGCGTGTTTGGGCGAGAGTAGTACTAGGATGGGTGACCCCCTAGGAAGTCCTCGTGTTGCACCCCTTTTTATATTTTTTTTGCGATATTCGGTGAAAAAAGAACGTACTAGTGAACGTGTCTTGGTAAACTCGCATGCACGACGTAAATGCCCCTGCGTTCCACCCATATGTGGAAATATAGGAATAAAATGGAAAATCCTAAAGAATGCGATCATACCAGTACTAATTTACCAGATCCATCAGAACTCCGAAGTTAAGCGTGCAGGCGAGAGTAGTACTAGGATGGGTGACGTGACGTATGGCGGAAGTACAACAAAAAGTTTTATCAATCGTTGAATCGCATACGATTGCCAAACGATAACCTTTCTACAACCTGTTGATTCTATTTAATACCAAAGAATAAGCAACAAAATTCTAATTTAGAGAATTTTGGAAAATAAGAAAAGTCTATTATTCATAAAAACTGTTGCTTCCCACCATAACAAACGTTTAAATAACAAAACCCTAAAAGCGGAATCCAAAACGAAAAAGGAAAACTAATAAGGAAAATTAAAAAATAACCCAAAAATAATAAAATATAATTTTGAAGGCCTAAACGATAGAATTTGAAAAAAAACCCTGCAGTTCACGAGAAAAATGCTCGTGACTTTTGATCGTTGACCTGTTTCCAATGAAATTAGGCTCCAAAAATGCAAAAATCCGACACTCCAAACTTGAAAGAAATTACCAAATTGCCACTGGATCAAATCTTTCCATAAACTGGATCAAATCTATCAAATCCTTCCATAAACTGACACGCTTGCTCTTCAACCGCATCAGTGACCCCGAGAAATCCTCGTGTTGCAACTCCTTTTATATTTTTTTGTGTAATTCGGTGGAAAAAAGAGCGTACTAGTGAACGTGTCTTGGTAACGCACACACATGCACGACGTTAATGTCACTACGTCCCACCCACATGTGGGAATATAGGAATAAAAATGGAGAATTCTAACGGGTGCGATCATACCAGCACTAATGCACCGGATCCCATCAGAACTCCGAAGTTAAGCGTGCTTGGGCGAGAGTAGTACTAGGATGGGTGACCCCCTAGGAAGTCCTCGTGTTGCACCCTTTTTATTTTTTTTTGCGATATTCGGTGAAAAAAGAACGTACTAGTGAACGTGTCTTGGTAAACTCGCATGCACGACGTAAATGCCCTTGCGTTCCACCCATATGTGGAAATATAGGAATAAAATGGAAAATCCTAAAGAATGCGATCATACCAGTACTAATTTACTAGATCCATCAGAAATCGAAGTTAAGCGTGCTTGGGCGAGAGTAGTACTAGGATGGGTGATTGACGTGGCGGAAGTACAACAAAAAGTTTTATCAATCGTTGAATCGCGCACGATTGCCAAACGATAACCTTCTACAACCTGTTGATTCTACGAATACCAGCAAATAGGCAACAAAATTCTAATTTAGAGAATTTTGGAAAATAAGAAAAGTCTATTATTCATAAAAACTGCTGCTTCCCACCATAACAAACGTTTAAATAACAAAACCCTAAAAGCGGAATCCAAAACGAAAAAGGAAAACTAATAAGGAAAATTAAAAAATAACCCGAAAATAATAAAATATAATTTTGAAGGCCTAAACGATAGAATTTGACAAAAAAACCCTGCAGTTCACGAGCAAAATGCTCGTGACTTTTGATCGTTGACCTGTTTCCAATGAAATTAGGCTCCAAAAAACGCAAAAAAGCGACACTCCAAACTTGAAAGAAATTACCAAATTGCCACTGGATCAAATCTTTCCATAAACTGGATCAAATCTATCAAATCCTTCCATAAACTGACACGCTTGCTCTTCAACCGCATCAGTGACCCCCGAGAAATCCTCGTGTTGCAACTCCTTTTATATTTTTTTGTGTAATTCGGTGGAAAAAAGAGCGTACTAGTGAACGTGTCTTGGTAAACGCACATGCACGACGTTAATGTCACTACGTCCCACCCACATGTGGGAATATAGGAATAAAAATGGAGAATTCTAACGGGTGCGATCATACCAGCACTAATGCACCGGATCCCATCAGAACTCCGAAGTTAAGCGTGCTTGGGCGAGAGTAGTACTAGGATGGGTGACCCCCTGGGAAGTCCTCGTGTTGCACCCCTTTTTAATATATTTTTTGCGATATTCGGTGAAAAAAAAGAACGTACTAGTGAACGTGTCTTGGTAAACTCGCATGCACAACGTAAATGCCCCTGCGTTCCACCCATATGTGGAAATATAGGAATAAAATGGAAAATCCTAAAGAATGCGATCATACCAAGTACTAATTTACCAGATCCATCAGAACTCCAAAGTTAAGCGTGCCTGGGCGAGAGTAGTACTAGGATGGGTGACTGACGTGGCGGAAGTACAACAAAAAGTTTTATCAATCGTTGAATCGCGCACGATTGCCAAACGATAACCTTCTACAACCTATTGATTCTACGAATACCAACAAATAGGCAACAAAATTCTAATTCAGAGAATTTTGGAAAATAAGAAAAGTCTATTATTCATAAAAACTGCTGCTTCCCACCATAACAAACGTTTAAATAACAAAACCCTAAAAGCGGAATCCAAAACAGAAAAGGAAAACTAATAAGGAAAATTAAAAAATAACCCAAAAATAATAAAATATAATTTTGAAGGCCTAAATGATAGAATTTGACCAAAAAAACCCTGCAGTTCACGAGAAAAATGCTCGTGACTTTTGATCGTTGACCTGTTTCCAATGAAATTAGGCTCCGAAAATGCAAAAATCCGACACTCCAAACTTGACAGAAATTACCAAATTGCCACTGGATCAAATCTTTCCATAAACTAGATCGAATCTATCAAATCCTTCCATAAACTGACACGCTTGCTCTTCAACCGCATCAGTGACCCCCCTGAGAAATCCTCGTGTTGCAACTCCTTTTATATTTTTTTTTTGTGTAATTCGGTGGAAAAAAGAGCGTACTAGTGAACGTGTCTTGGTAAACGCACATGCACGACGTTAATGTCACTACGTCCCACCCACATGTGGGAATATAGGAATAAAAATGGAGAATTCTAACGGGTGCGATCATACCAGCACTAATGCACCGGATCCCATCAGAACTCCGAAGTTAAGCGTGCTTGGGCGAGAGTAGTACTAGGATGGGTGACCCCCTAGGAAGTCCTCGTGTTGCACCCCTTTTTATTTTTTTTGCGATATTCGGTGAAAAAAGAACGTACTAGTGAACGTGTCTTGGTAAACTCGCATGCACGACGTAAATGCCCTTGCGTTCCACCCATATGTGGAAATATAGGAATAAAAATGGAAAATCCTAAAGAATGCGATCATACCAATACTAATTTACCAGATCCATCAGAACTCCAAAGTTAAGCGTGCCTGGGCGAGAGTAGTACTAGGATGGGTGACTGACGTGGCGGAAGTACAACAAAAAGTTTTATCAATCGTTGAATCGCGCACGATTGCCAAACGATAACCTTTCTACAACTGTTGATTCTCTATTTAATACCCAAGAATAGCAACAAAATTCTAATTTAGAGAATTTTGGAAAATAAGAAAAGTCTATTATTCATAAAAACTGCTTGCTTCCCACCATAACAAACGTTTAAATAACAAAACCCTAAAAGCGGAATCCAAAAAAAAAAAAAGGAAAACTAATAAGGAAAATTAAAAAAATAACCCAAAAACAATAAAATATAATTTTGAAGGCCTAAACGATAGAATTTGACAAAAAAACCCTGCAGTTCACGAGCAAAATGCTCGTGACTTTTGATCGTTGACCTGTTTCCAATGAAATTAGGCTCCGAAAACGCAAAAATCCGACACTCCAAACATAACAAAAATTACCAAATTGCTAATAGATCACATCTTACCATAAACTGGATCAAATCTATCAAATCCTTCCATAAACTGACACGCTTGCTCTTCAACCGCATCAGTGACCCCCTTGAGAAATCCTCGTGTTGCAACTCCTTTTATATTTTTTGTGTAATTCGGTGGAAAAAGAGCGTACTAGTGAACGCGTCTTGGTAAACGCACATGCGCGACGTTAGTGTCACTACGTCCCACCCACATTTGGGAATATAGGAATAAAAATGGAGAATTCTAACGGGTGCGATCATACCAGCACTAATGCACCGGATCCCATCCCATCGAAACTCGAAGTTAAGCGTGCTTGGGCGAGAATAGTACTAGGATGGGTGACCCCCTGGGAAGTCCTCGTGTTGCACCCCTTTTTTATATATTTTTTTTGCGATATTCGGTGAAAAAAGAACGTATTTAGTGAACGTGTCTTGTAAACTCGCACGCACGCACGTAAATGCCCTGCGTTCCACCCATATGTGGAAATATAGGAATAAAATGGAAAATCCTAAAGAATGCGATCATATACCAGTACTAATTTACTAGATCCATCGAACTCTCAAAGTTAAGCGTGTGCGGGGTAGAGAGTAGTACTAGGATGGGTGATTGACGTGAATGGAAGTACAACAAAAAGTTTTATCAATCGTTGAATCGCGCACGATTGCCAAACGATAACTTTTACAAACTGTTGATTCTACGAAATACCAAGCAAATAGGCAACAAAATTCTAATTTAGAGAATTTTGGAAAATAAGAAAAAGTCTATTATTCATAAAACTGCTTTGCTTTCCCCCACCATAACAAACGTTTAAATAACAAAACCCTAAAAGCGGAATCCAAAAACGGAAAAGGAAAACTAATAAGGAAAATTAAAAAATAACCCAAAAATAATAAAATATAATTTTGAAGGCCTAAACGATAAAATTTGACCCAAAAAACCCTGTAGTTCACGAGCAAAGTGCTCGTGACTTTTGATCGTTAACCTGTTTCCGATGAAATTAGGCTCAAAAAATGCAAAAAAACGACACTCCAAACTTGACAGAAATTACCAAATTGCCACTGGATCAAATCTTTCCATAAACTGGATCAAATCTATCAAATCCTTCCATAAACTGACACGCTTGCTCTTCAACCGCATCAGTGACCCCCGAGAAATCCTCGTGTTGCAACTCCTTTTATATTTTTTGTGTAATTCGGTGGAAAAAAAGAGCGTACTAGTGAACGTGTCTTGGTAAACGCATACACGCACACAGCGTTAATGTCACTACGTCCCACCCACATTGTGGGAATATAGGAATAAAATGGAGAATTCTAACAGATGTGCGATCATACCAGAGACTAATGCACCGGATCCCATCGAACTCGAAGTTAAGCGTGCTTGGGCGAGAGAAGTAGTACTAGGATGGGTGACCCCCTGGGAAGTCCTCGTGTTGCACCCCTTTTTATATTTTTTTTTTGATATTCGGTGAAAAAAGAACGTACTAGTGAACGTGTCTTGGTAAACTCGCATGCACGACGTAAATGCCCTGCGTTCCACCCATATGTGGAAATATAGGAATAAAAATGGAAAATCCTAAAGAATGCGATCATACCAGTACTAATTTACCAGATCCATCAGAACTCCAAAGTTAAGCGTGCCTGGGCGAGAGTAGTACTAGGATGGGTGACTGACGTGGCGGAAGTACAACAAAAAGTTTTATCAATCGTTGAATCGCGCACGATTGCCAAACGATAACCTTCTACAACCTGTTGATTCTACGAATACCAGCAAATAGGCAACAAAATTCTAATTAAGAGAATTTTGGAAAATAAGAAAAAGTCTGTTATTCATAAAAACTGCTGCTTCACATCATAACAAACGTTTAAATAACAAAATCCTAAAAGCGGAATCCAAAACGAAAAGGAAAACTAGTAAGGAAAATTAAAAAAATAACCCGAAAATAATAAAATATAATTTTGAAGGCCTAAACGATAGAATTTGACCAAAAAACACTGCAGTTCACGAGCAAAATGCTCGTGACTTTTGATCGTTGACCTGTTTCCAATGAAATTAGGCTCCGAAAATGCAAAAAAGCGACACTCCAAACTTGACAGAAATTACCAAATTGCCACTGGATCAAATCTTTCCATAAACTGGATCAAATCTATCAAATCCTTCCATAAACTGACACGCTTGCTCTTCAACCGCATCAGTGACCCCCTGAGAAATCCTCGTGTTGCAACTCCTTTTATATTTTTTGTGTAATTCGGTGGAAAAAAGAGCGTACTAGTGAACGTGTCTTGGTAAACGCACATGCACGACGTTAATGTCACTACGTCCCACCCACATGTGGGAATATAGGAATAAAAATGGAGAATTCTAACGGGTGCGATCATACCAGCACTAATGCACCGGATCCCATCAGAACTCCGAAGTTAAGCGTGCTTGGGCGAGAGTAGTACTAGGATGGGTGACCCCCTGGGAAGTCCTCGTGTTGCACCCTTTTTTTATATTTTTTTTGTGATATTCGGTGAAAAAAGAACGTACTAGTGAACGTGTCTTGGTAAACTCGCATGCACGACGTAAATGCCCCTGCGTTCCACCCATATGTGGAAATATAGGAATAAAAATGGAAAATCCTAAAGAATGCGATCATACCAGTACTAATTTACTAGATCCATCAGAACTCCAAAGTTAAGCGTGCCTGGGCGAGAGTAGTACTAGGATGGGTGATTGACGTGGCGAAAGTACAACAAAAAGTTTTATCAATCGTTGAATCGCGCACGATTGTCAAACGATAACCTTCTACAACCTGTTGATTCTACGAATACCAGCAAATAGGCAACAAAATTCTAATTTAGAGAATTTTGGAAAATAAGAAAAGTCTATTATTCATAAAAACTATTGCTTCCCACCATAACAAACGTTTAAATAACAAAACCCTAAAAGCGGAATCCATAACGAAAAAGGAAAACTAATAAGGAAAATTAAAAAAATAACCCAAAAATAATAAAATATAATTTTGAAGGCCTAAACGATAGAATTTGACAAAAAACCCTGCAGTTCACGAGCAAAATGCTCGTGACTTTTGACCGTTGAACTGTTTCCAATGAAATTAGGCTCAAAAAACGCAAAAAAGCGACACTCCAAACTTGACAAAAATTACCAAATTGCCATTGGATCAAATCTTTCCATAAACTGGATCAAATCTATCAAATCCTTCCATAAACTGACACGCTTGCTCTTCAACCGCATCAGTGACCCCCGAGAAATCCTCGTGTTGCAACTCCTTTTATATTTTTTGTGTAATTCGGTGGAAAAAAGAGCGTACTAGTGAACGTGTCTTGGTAAACGCACATGCACGACGTTAATGTCACTACGTCCCACCCACATGTGGGAATATAGGAATAAAAATGGAGAATTCTAACGGGTGCGATCATACCAGCACTAATGCACCGGATCCCATCAGAACTCCGAAGTTAAGCGTGCTTGGGCGAGAGTAGTACTAGGATGGGTGACCCCCTAGGAAGTCCTCGTGTTGCACCCCTTTTATATTTTTTTTTGCGATATTCGGTGAAAAAAAAGAACGTACTAGTGAACGTGTCTTGGTAAACTCGCATGCACACGTAAACGCCCCTGCGTTCCACCCATATGTAGAAATATAGGAATAAAAATGGAAAATCCTAAAGAATGCGATTCATACCAATACTAATTTACTAGATCCATCAGAACTCCAAAGTTAAGCGTGTTTGGGAAGAGAGTAGTACTAGGATGGGTGATTGACGTGGCGGAAGTACAACAAAAAGTTTTATCAATCGTTGAATCGCGCACGATTGCCAAACGATAACCTTCTACAACCTGTTGATTCTACGAATACCGGCAAATAGGCAACAAAATTCTAATTTAGAGAATTTTGGAAAATAAGAAAAGTCTATTATTCATAAAAACTGCTTGCTTCCCACCATAACAAACGTTTAAATAACAAAACCCTAAAAGCGGAATCCAAAACGGAAAAGGAAAACTAATAAGGAAAATTAAAAAAATAACCCGAAAATAATAAAATATAATTTTGAAGGCCTAAACGATAGAATTTGACCAAAAAACCCTGCAGTTCACGAGCAAAATGCTCGTGACTTTTGATCGTTGACTTGTTTCCAATGAAATTAGGCTCCAAAAATGCAAAAATCCGACACTCCAAACTTGAAAGAAATTACCAAATTGCCACTGGATCAAATCTTTCCATAAACTGGATCAAATCTATCAAATCCTTCCATAAACTGACACGCTTTCTCTTCAACCGCATCAGTGACCCCCTGAGAAATCCTCGTGTTGCAACTCCTTTTATATTTTTTTGTGTAATTCGGTGGAAAAAAGAGCGTACTAGTGAACGTGTCTTGGTAAACGCACATGCACGACGTTAATGTCACTACGTCCCACCCACATGTGGGAATATAGGAATAAAAATGGAGAATTCTAACAGGTGCGATCATACCAGCACTAATGCATCCGGATCCCATCAGAACTCGAAGTTAAGCGTGCTTGGGCGAGAGTAGTACTAGGATGGGTGACCCCCTGGGAAGTCCTCGTGTTGCACCCCTTTTTATATTTTTTTTGCGATATTCGGTGAAAAAAGAACGTACTAGTGAACGTGTCTTGGTAAACTCGCATGCACGACGTAAATGCCCCTGCGTTCCACCCATATGTGGAAATATAGGAATAAAAATGGAAAATCCTAAAGAATGCGATCATACCAGTACTAATTTACTAGATCCATCAGAAATCTCGAAGTTAAGCGTGTATGGGCTAGAGTAATACTAGGATGGGTGATTGACGTGGCGAAAGTACAACAAAAAGTTTTATCAATTGTTGAATCGCACACGATTGCCAAACGATAACCTTCTACAACTGTTGATTCTACGAATACCAACAAATAGGCAACAAAATTCTAATTAAGAGAATTTTGGAAAATAAGAAAAGTCTATTATTCATAAAAACTGCTGCTTCCCATCATAACAAACGTTTAAATAACAAAATCCTAAAAGCGGAATCCAAAACGGAAAAGGAAAACTAGTAAGGAAAATTAAAAAAAATAACCCGAAAATAATAAAATATAATTTTGAAGGCCTAAACGATAGAATTTGACAAAAAAACACTACAGTTCACGAGCAAAATGCTCGTGACTTTTTGATCGTTGACCTGTTTCCAATGAAATTAGGCTCTGAAAACGCAAAAAAGCGACACTCCAAACTTGACAGAAATTACCAAATTGCCATTGGATCAAATCTTTCCATAAACTGGATCAAATCTATCAAATCCTTCCATAAACTGACACGCTTGCTCTTCAACCGCATCAGTGACCCCATGAGAAATCCTCGTGTTGCAACTCCTTTTATATTTTTTGTGTAATTCGGTGGAAAAAAAAGCGTACTAGTGAACGTGTCTGGTAAGCATACACATACGCGCAGCGTTAATGTCACTACGTCCCACCCACATGTGGGAATATAGGAATAAAATGGAGAATTCTAACGGGTGCGATCATACCAAGCACTAATAATGCCGGATCCCATCGAACTCAAGAAGTTAAGCGTGTTTTTGGCGAGAGTAGTACTATGATGGGTGACCCCCTAGGAAGTTCTCGTGTTGCACCCATTTTTATATTTTTTTGCGATATTCGGTGAAAAAGAACGTACTAGTGAACGTGTCTTGGTAAACTCGCATGCACGACGTAAATGCCCCTGCGTTCCACCTATATGTGGAAATATAGGAATAAAAATGGAAAATCCTAAAGAATGCGATCATACCAGTACTAATTTACAGATCCATCAGAACTCGAAGTTAAGCGTGTGCATGGGCGAGAGTAGTACTAGGATGGGTGATTGACGTGGCGGAAGTACAACGAAAAGTTTTATCAATCGTTGAATCGCGCACGATTGCCAAACGATAACCTTCTACAACCTATTGATTCTACGAATACCAACAAATAGGCAACAAAATTCTAATTCAGAGAATTTTGGAAAATAAGAAAAGTCTATTATTCATAAAAACTGCTTGTTTCCCACCATAACAAACGTTTAAATAACAAAACCCTAAAAGCGGAATCCAAAACGGAAAAGGAAAACTAATAAGGATAATTAAAAAATAACCCGAAAATAATAAAATATAATTTTGAAGGCCTAAACGATAGAATTTGACCAAAAAACCTGCTGTTCACGAGCAAAGTGCTCGTGAGTTTTGATCGTTGACCTGTTTCCAATGAAATTAGGCTCTAAAAACGTAAAAAAGCGACACTCAAAACTTAATAGAAATTACCAAATTGCCACTGGATCAAATCTTTCCATAAACTGGATCAAATCTATCAAATCCTTCCATAAACTGACACGCTTGCTCTTCAACCGCATCAGTGACCCCATGAGAAATCCTCGTGTTGCAACTCCTTTTATATTTTTTGTGTAATTCGGTGGAAAAAAGAGCGTACTAGTGAACGTGTCTTGGTAAACGCACATGCACGACGTTAATGTCACTACGTCCCACCCACATGTGGGAATATAGGAATAAAAATGGAGAATTCTAAGCAGGTGCGATCATACCACACACTAATGCCGGATCCCATCAGAACTCGAAGTTAAGCGTGCTTGGGCGAGAGTAGTACTAGGATGGGTGACCCCCTAGGAAGTTCTCGTGTTGCACCCCTTTTTATATTTTTTTGCGATATTCGGTGAAAAAAGAACGTACTAGTGAACGTGTCTTGGTAAACTCGCATGCACAACGTAAATGCCCCTGCGTTCCACCTATATGTGGAAATATAGGAATAAAAATGGAAAATCCTAAAGAATGCGATCATACCAGTACTAATTTACCAGATCCATCAGAACTCCAAAGTTAAGCGTGCCTGGGCGAGAGTAGTACTAGGATGGGTGATTGACGTGGCGGAAGTACAACGAAAAAGTTTTATCAATCGTTGAATCGCGCACGATTGCCAAACGATAACCTTCTACAACCTGTTGATTCTACGAATACCAGCAAATAGGCAACAAAATTCTAATTCAGAGAATTTTGGAAAATAAGAAAAGTCTATTATTCATAAAAACTGCTGCTTCCCACCATAACAAACGTTTAAATAACAAAAACCTAAAAGCGGAATCCAAAACGGAAAAGGAAAACTAATAAGGAAAATTTAAAAAATAACCCGAAAATAATAAAATATAATTTTGAAGGCCTAAACGATAGAATTTGACCAAAAAACCCTGCAGTTCAGAAAAATGCTCGTGACTTTTGATCGTTGATTTTTGTTTCCAATGAAATTAGGCTCCAAAAATACAAAAAGCGACACTCCAAACTTGAATGTAATTACCAAATTGCCACTGGATCAAATCTTTCCATAAACTAGGATCAAATCTTTCAAATCCTTCCATAACTCAGACACGCTTGCTCTTCAACCGCATCAGTGACCCCCGAGAAATCCTCGTGTTGCAACTCCTTTTATATTTTTTGTGTAATTCGGTGGAAAAAAGAGCGTACTAGTGAACGTGTCTTGGTAAACGCACATGCACGACGTTAATGTCACTACGTCCCACCCACATGTGGGAATATAGGAATAAAAATGGAGAATTCTAACGGGTGCGATCATACCAGCACTAATGCATCGGATCCCATCAGAACTCCGAAGTTAAGCGTGCTTGGGCGAGAGTAGTACTAGGATGGGTGACCCCCTGGGAAGTCCTCGTGTTGCACCCGTTTTTATATTTTTTTTTGCGATATTCGGTGAAAAAAGAACGTACTAGTGAACGTGTCTTGGTAAACTCGAATGCACGACGTAAATTCCCCTGTGTTCCACCCATAAGTGGAAATTAGGAATAAAAATGGAAAATCCTAAAGAATGCGATCATACCAGTACTAATTTACAGATCCATCAGAACTCCGAAGTTAAACGTGCCTGAGCTAGAGTAGTACTAGGATGGGTGGTGGCGTGGCGGAAGTACAACAAAAGTTTTATCAATCGTTGAATCGCGCATACGATTGCCAAACGATAACCTTACTACACTGTTGATTCTACGAATACCAAGAAAATAGGCAACAAAATTCTAATTTAGAGAATTTTGGAAAATAAAAAAGTCTATTATTCATAAAAAGCTGCTTGCTTCCCACCATAACAAAGCGTTTAAATAACAAAACCCTAAAAGCGGAATCCAAAACGGAAAAGGAAAACTAATAAGGAAAATTAAAAAAAATAACCAAAAAATAATAAAATATAATTTTGAAGGCCTAAAGCGATAGAATTTGACCAAAAAAACCCTGCAGGTTCACGAGAGCAAAAATGCTTTCGTGACTTTTGATCGTTGACTGTTTTCAATGAAATTAGGCTCAAAAAATGCAAAAAATCGACACTCTCAAACTTGAAAGAAATTACCAAATTGCCCTTTGGATCAAATCTTTCCATAAACTGGATCAAATCTATCAAATCCTTCCATAAACTGACACGCTTGCTCTTCAACCGCATCAGTGACCCCCCTGAGAAATCCTCGTGTTGCAACTCCTTTTATATTTTTTGTGTAATTCGGTGGAAAAAAGAGCGTACTAGTGAACGTGTCTTGGTAAACGCACATACATGCACAGCGTTAATGTTACTACGTCCCACCCACATGTGGGAATATAGGAATAAAATGGAGAATTCTAGCAGGTGCGATCATACCAGCACTAATGCACCGGATCCCATCAGAACTCGAAGTTAAGCGTGCTTGGGCGAGAGTAGTACTAGGATGGGTGACCCCCTGGGAAGTCCTCGTGTTGCACCCCTTTTTATATTTTTTTTGCGATATTCGGTGAAAAAAGAACGTACTAGTGAACGTGTCTTGGTAAACTCGCATGCACGACGTAAATGCCCTTGCGTTCCACCCATATGTGGAAATATAGGAATAAAAATGGAAAATTCTAAAGAATGCGATCATACCAGTACTAATTTACTAGATCCATCAGAAATCCGAAGTTAAGCGTGCATGGGCTAGAGTAGTACTAGGATGGGTGATTGACGTGGCGGAAGTACAACAAAAAGTTTTATCAATCGTTGAATCGCGCACGATTGCCAAACGATAACCTTCTACAACCTGTTGATTCTACGAATACCAGCAAATAGGCAACAAAATTCTAATTTAGAGAATTTTGGAAAATAAAAAAAGTCTATTATTCATAAAAACTGCTGCTTCCCACCATAACAAACGTTTAAATAACAAAACCCTAAAAGCGGAATCCAAAACTGAAAAGGAAAACTAATAAGGATAATTAAAAAAATAACCCGAAAATAATAAAATATAATTTTGAAGGCCTAAACGATAGAATTTGACCAAAAAACCCTGCATGTTCACGAGCAAAGTGCTCGTGACTTTTGATCGTTGACTTGTTTCCAATGAAATTAGGCTCTGAAAACGAAAAAATCCGACACTCCAAACTTGAAAGAAATTACCAAATTGCCCTTTGGATCAAATCTTTCCATAAAGCTGGATCAAATCTATCAAATCCTTCCATAAAGCCCGACACGCTTGCTCTTCAACCGCATCGGTGACCCCCCGAGAAATCCTCGTGTTGCAACTCCTTTTATATTTTTTGTGTAATTCGATTGAAAAAAAAAAAGCGTACTAGTGAGCGTGTCTTGTAGTAAGCACACGCATGCGGCGTTAATGTCACTACGTCCCACCCACATGTGGGAATATAGGAATAAAAATGGAGAATTCTAATGGGTGCGATCATACCAGCACTAATGCACCGGATCCCATCAGAACTCTAAAGTTAAGCGTGCTTGGGCGAGAGTAGTACTAGGATGGGTGACCCCCTAGGAAGTCCTCGTGTTGCACCTGTTTTTATATTTTTTGCGATATTCGGTGAAAAAAGAACGTACTAGTGAACGTGTCTTGGTAAACTCGCATGCTGCAGCGTAAAATGCCCTGCGTTCCACCGTATATGTGGAAATATAGGAATAAAATGGAAAATCTAAAGAATGCGATCATACCAGTACTAATTTACTAGATCCATCGAACTCCAAAGTTAAGCGTGCCTGGGCAGAGAGTAGTACTAGGATGGGTGATTGACGTGGCGGAAGTACAACAAAAAGTTTTATCAATTGTTGAATCGCGCACGATTGCCAAACGATAACCTTCTACAACTGTTGATTCTACGAATACCAGCAAATAGGCAACAAAATTCTAATTAAGAGAATTTTGGAAAATAAGAAAAAGTCTATTATTCATAAAAACTGCTTGCTTCACATCATAACAAACGTTTAAATAACAAAATCCTAAAAGCGGAATCCAAAACGGAAAAGGAAAACTAGTAAGGAAAATTAAAAAAAAACCCAAAAACAATAAAATGTAATTTTGAAGGCCTAAAGCGATAGAATTTGACCAAAAAAAACCTGCGCAGTTCAGCGAAAGCAAAAGTGCTCGTGACTTTTGATCGTTGACTTTGTTTCCAATGAAATTAGGCTCAAAAAAATGCAAAAATCGACACTCCAAACTTGAAAGAAATTACCAAATTGCCACTGGATCAAATTTTTCAATAAATTGGATCAAATCTATCAAATCCTTCAATAAACTGACACACTTGCTCTTCAACCGCATCAGTGACCCCCCTGAGAAATCCTCGTGTTGCAACTCCTTTTATATTTTTTGTGTAATTCGGTGGAAAAAAGAGCGTACTAGTGAACGTGTCTTGGTAAACGCACATGCACGGCGTTAATGTCACTACGTCCCACCCACATGTGGGAATATAGGAATAAAAATGGAGAATTCTAGCGGGTGCGATCATACCGGCACTAATGCCGGGATCCCATCGAACTCTCAGAAGTTAAGCGTGCTTGGCGAGAGTAGTACTAGGATGGGTGACCCCCTGGGAAGTCCTCGTGTTGCACCCCTTTTTATATTTTTTTTTGCGATATTCGGTGAAAAAAAAAAAAACGTACTAGTGAGCGTGTCTTGGTAAACTCGCATGCAGCGTAAATGCCCTGCGTTCCACCCATATGTGGAAATATAGGAATAAAAATGGAAAATCCTAAAGAATGCGATCATACCAGTACTAATTTACGGATCCATCGAACTCAAAGTTAAGCGTGCTGGGCGAGAGTAGTACTAGGATGGGTGGTGGCGTGGCGGAAGTACAACAAAAAGTTTTATCAATCGTTGAATCACGCATACGATTGCCAAACGATAACCTTCTACAACTTTGTTGATTCTCTGAATACCAAGCAAATAAGCAACAAAATTCTAATTTAGAGAATTTTGGAAAAAAAAAAAAAATCTATTATTCATAAAAGCTGCTTTGCTTCCCACCATAACAAGCGTTTAAATAACAAAACCCTAAAAGCGGAATCCAAAGCGAAAAGGAAAACTAATAAGGAAAATTAAAAAATAACCCGAAAATAATAAAATGTAATTTTGAAGGCCTAAACGATAGAATTTGACCAAAAAACCCTGCAGTTCACGAGCAAAATGCTCGTGACTTTTGATCGTTGACCTGTTTCCAATGAAATTAGGCTCAAAAAATGCAAAAATCGACACTCCAAACTTGAAAGAAGTTACCAAATTGCCACTGGATCAAATCTTTCCATAAACTGGATCAAATCTATCAAATCCTTCCATAAACTGACACGCTTGCTCTTCAACCGCATCAGAGACCCCCTGAGAAATCCTCGTGTTGCAACTCCTTTTATATTTTTTGTGTAATTCGGTGGAAAAAAGAGCGTACTAGTGAACGTGTCTTGGTAAACGCACATGCACGGCGTTAATGTCACTACGTCCCACCCACATGTGGGAATATAGGAATAAAAATGGAGAATTCTAACGGGTGCTATCATACCAGCACTAATGCACCGGATCCCATCAGAACTCCGAAGTTAAGCGTGCTTGGGCGAGAGTAGTACTAGGATGGGTGACCCCCTAGGAAGTCCTCGTGTTGCACCCCTTTATATATTTTTTTGCGATATTCGGTGAAAATGAACGTACTAGTGAACGTTTCTTGGTAAACTCGCATTCACGACGTAAATGCAACTGCGTTCCACCCATATTTGGAAATATAGGAATGAAAATGGAAAATCCTAAAGAATGTGATCATACCGGTACTAATTTACGGATCCATCGAACTCAAAGTTAAGCGTGCGTGCAGGAGAGAGTAGTACTAGGATGGGTGGTGGCGTGGCGGAAGTACAACAAAAGTTTTATCAATCGTTGAATCGCATACGATTGCCAAACGATAAACTTCTACAACTGTTGATTCTACTGTTGATTCTAAATACTGAGCAAATAGGCAACAAAATTCTAATTTAGAGAATTTTGGAAAATAAAAAAAATCTATTATTCATAAAAGCTGCTGCTTCCTTCCCACCATAACAAGCGTTTAAATAACAAAACCCTAAAAGCGGAATCCAAAAGCGAAAAGGAAAACTAATAAGGAAAATTAAAAAAATAAACGAAAATAATAAAATATAATTTTGAAGGCCTAAGCGATAGAATTTGAAAAAAAAACCCTGCGAGTTCACGAGCAAAAGTGCTCGTGACTTTTGATCGTTGACTTTGTTTCCAATGAAATTAGGCTCGAAAGCAAAAAATCGACACTCCAAACTTGAAAGAAATTACCAATTGCCCTTTGGATCAAATCTTTCCATAAAGCTGGATCAAATCTATCAAATCCTTCCATAAGCCCGACACGCTTGCTCTTCAGCGCGCATCGGTGACCCCCGAGAAATCCTCGTGTTGCAACTCCTTTTATATTTTTTGTGTAATTGATTGGAAAAAAAAGCGTACTAGTGAGCGTGTCTTGGTAAGCGCACATACACGGCGTTAATGTCACTCGTCCCACCCACATGTGGGAATATAGGAATAAAAATGGAGAATTCTAGCAGGTGCGATCATACCGGCACTAATAATGCCGGATCCCATCGAACTCGAAGTTAAGCGTGCTTGGGCGAGTAGTACTAGGATGGGTGACCCCACAGGAAGTCCTCGTGTTGCACCCTTTTTTATATTTTTTTGCGATATTCGGTGAAAAAAAAGCGTACTAGTGAGCGTGTCTTGGTAAACTTCGCATGCACGGCGTAAATGCCCCCTGCGTTCCACCCATATGTGGAAATATAGGAATAAAAATGGAAAATCTAAAGAATGCGATCATACGGTACTAATTTACTAGATCCATGAGAACTCGAAGTTAAGCGTGTACAGGCGAGAGTAGTACTAGGATGGGTGATTGGCGTGGCGGAAGTACAACAAAAAGTTTTATCAATCGTTGAATCGCATACGATTGCCAAACGATAACCTTCTAACAACTGTTGATTCTACGAATACCAACAAATAAGCAACAAAATTCTAATTTAGAGAATTTTGGAAAATAAAAAAAGTCTATTATTCATAAAAAGCTTTGCTTCCCACCATAACAAGCGTTTAAATAACAAAACCCTAAAAGCGGAATCCATAGCGAAAAGGAAAACTAATAAGGAAAATTAAAAAATAACCCGAAAATAATAAAATATAATTTTGAAGGCCTAAAGCGATAGAATTTGACCAAAAAACCCTGCAGGTTCACGAGCAAAATGCTTCGTGACTTTTGATCGTTGACTGTTTCCAATGAAATTAGGCTCAAAAATGCAAAAATCGACACTCAAACTTGAAAGAAATTACCAAATTACCACTGGATCAAATCTTTCCATAAACTAGATCGAATCTATCAAATCCTTCCATAAACTGACACGCTTGCTCTTCAACCGCATCAGTGACCCCCCTGAGAAATCCTCGTGTTGCAACTCCTTTTATATTTTTTTTGTGTAATTCGGTGGAAAAAAGAGCGTACTAGTGAGCGTGTCTTAGTAGCATACATACTGCACGTTAATGTTAATCTCGTCCCACCCACATGTGGGAATATAGGAATAAAAATGGAGAATTCTAACGGGTGCGATCATACCAGCACTAATGCACCGGATCCCATCAGAACTCCGAAGTTAAGCGTGCTTGGGCGAGAGTAGTACTAGGATGGGTGACCCCCTGGGAAGTCCTCGTGTTGCACCCTTTTATATTTTTTTGCGATATTCGGTGAAAAAAGAGCGTACTAGTGAGCGTGTCTTGGTAAACTCGCATGCTGCAGCGTAAATGCCCCCTGCGTTCCACCCATATGTGGAAATATAGGAATAAAAATGGAAAATCTAAAGAATGCGATCATACCGGTACTAATTTACAGATCCATCGAACTCAAAGTTAAGCGTGCTGGCGAGAGTAGTACTAGGATGGGTGTTGGCGTGGCGGAAGTACAACAAAAAGTTTTATCAATCGTTGAATCGCGCATACGATTGCCAAGCGATAACCTTCTACAACTTTGTTGATTCTACGAATACAACAAATAGGCAACAAAATTCTAATTTAGAGAATTTTGGAAAATAAAAAAAATCTATTATTCATAAAAGCTGCTTTGCTTCCCACCATAACAAGCGTTTAAATAACAAAACCCTAAAAGCGGAATCCAAAGCGGAAAAGGAAAACTAATAAGGAAAATTAAAAAAAAAACGAAAATAATAAAATATAATTTTGAAGGCCTAAGCGATAGAATTTTAAAAAAAACCCTGCAGTTCACGAGCAAAAATGCGCTCGTGACTTTTGATCGTTGACTTTGTTTCCAATGAAATAGGGCAAAAAAATGCAAAAATCGACACTCCAAACTTGAAAGAAATTACCAAATTGCCTTTGGATCAAATCTTTCCATAAAGCTGGATCAAATCTATCAAATCCTTCCATAAAGCCCATTGACACGCTTGCTCTTCAACCGCATCGGTGACCCCACGAGAAATCCTCGTGTTGCAACTCCTTTATATATTTTTTGTGTAATTGATTGGAAAAAAAAGCGTACTAGTGAGCGTGTCTTAGTAGCGTACATGCGGCGTTAATGTCACTCGTCCCACCCACATGTGGGAATATAGGAATAAAAATGGAGAATTCTAAGCAGGTGCGATCATACCGGCACTAAATGCGGATCCCATCGAACTCCGAAGTTAAGCGTGCTTGGGCGAGAGTAGTACTAGGATGGGTGACCCCCTGGGAAGTCCTCGTGTTGCACCCTTTTATATTTTTTTTCGATATTCGGTGAAAAAAATAACATACTAGTGAACGTGTCTTGGTAAACACGTATGCACAACATAAATGCCCAGTGTTCAACCCATATGTGGAAATATAGGAATAAAAAAGGAAAATCCTAAAGAATGCGTTCATACCGGTACTAATTTAACATATCCATCAGAACTCTAAAGTTAAGCGTGCCTGGGCGAGAGTAGTACTAGGATGGGTGAGTGCCGTGGCGGAAGTACAACAAAAAGTTTTATTAATCGTTGAATCGCGCACGATTGCCAAACGATAACCTTCTACAACCTGTTGATTCTACGAATACTGCAAGCAAATAAGCAACAAAATTCTAATTAAGAGAATTTTGGAAAATAAGAAAATGTCTGTTATTCATAAAAATTGTTGCTTCACATCATAACAAACGTTTAAATAACAAAATCCTAAAAGCGGAATCCAAACGGAAAAGGAAAACTAGTAAGGAAAATTAAAAAAATAACCCGAAAATAATAAAATATAATTTTGAAGGCCTAAACGATAGAATTTGACAAAAAACACTACAGTTCACGAGCAAAATGCTCGTGACTTTTGACCGTTGACCTGTTTTCAATGAAATTAGGCTCGAAAACGTAAAAAATCGACACTCAAAACTTGGCAAAAATTACCAAATTGCCACTGGATCAAATCTTTCCATAAACTGGATCAAATCTATCAAATCCTTCCATAAACTGACACGCTTGCTCTTCAACCGCATCAGTGACCCCCTGAGAAATCCTCGTGTTGCAACTCCTTTTATATTTTTTGTGTAATTCGGTGGAAAAAAGAGCGTACTAGTGAACGCGTCTTGGTAGCACATACACGGCGTTAATGTCACTACGTCCCACCCACGTGTGGGAATATAGGAATAAAAATGGAGAATTCTAGCAGAGTGCGATCATACCGGCACACTAATGCCGGATCCCATCGAACTCACGAAGTTAAGCGTGCTTTGGCGAGAGTAGTACTAGGATGGGTGACCCCACAGGAAGTCCTCGTGTTGCACCCTTTTTATTTTTTTTGCGATATTCGGTGAAAAAAAAACGTACTAGTGAGCGTGTCTTGGTAAACTTCGCATGCATGCAGCGTAAATGCCCTGCGTTCCACCCATATGTGGAAAAATAGGAATAAAAATGGAAAATCTAAAGAATGCGATCATACAGTACTAATTTACTAGATCCATCGAACTCAGAAGTTAAGCGTGCATGCAAGAGAGTAGTAGTACTAGGATGGGTGATTGGCGTGGCGGAAGTACAACAAAAGTTTTATCAATCGTTGAATCGCGCATACGATTGCCAAGCGATAACTACTGACTACAACACATTGATTCTCGAATCACAAATAAGCAACAAAATTCTAATTTAGAGAATTTTGGAAAATAAAAAAGTCTATTATTCATAAAAGCTGCTTTGCTTCCCACCATAACAAGCGTTTAAATAACAAAACCCTAAAAGCGGAATCCAAAGCGGAAAAGGAAAACTAATAAGGAAAATTAAAAAATAACCCGAAAATAATAAAATATAATTTTGAAGGCCTAAGCGATAGAATTTGACCAAAAAAACCACTGCTGAGTTCACGAGCAAAAAATGCTGCTCGTGACTTTTTTTGATCGTTGACTTTGTTTCCAATGAAATTAGGCTAAAAAAAATGCAAAAAATCGACACTCCAAACTTGAAAGAAATTACCAAATTGCCCTTTGGATCAAATCTTTCCATAAAGCTGGATCAAATCTATCAAATCCTTCCATAAGCCCGACACGCTTGCTCTCAACCGCATCGGTGACCCCCGAGAAATCCTCGTGTTGCAACTCCTTTTATATTTTTTTTGTGTAATTGATTGAAAAAAAAAAGCGTACTAGTGAGCGTGTCTTGAGTAGCATACATACTGCAGCGTTAATGTCACTACGTCCCACCCACATGTGG
Source organism: Panax ginseng (assembly GCA_020205605.1). NCBI lineage: Eukaryota > Viridiplantae > Streptophyta > Magnoliopsida > Apiales > Araliaceae > Panax > Panax ginseng. The sequence continues at coordinate 119,625,255 of CM035133.1, read as the reverse complement.
GAATATAGGAATAAAAATGGAGAATTCTAACGGGTGCGATCATACCAGCACTAATGCACCGGATCCCATCAGAACTCCGAAGTTAAGCGTGCTTGGGCGAGAGTAGTACTAGGATGGGTGACCCCTAGGAAGTCCTCGTGTTGCACCCCTTTTTATATTTTTTTTGCGATATTCGGTGAAAAAAGAACGTACTAGTGAACGTGTCTTGGTAAACTTCGCATGCGAGCGTAAATGCCCCTGCGTTCCACCCATATGTGGAAATATAGGAATAAAATGGAAATTCTAAAGAATGCGATCATACCGGTACTAATTTACGGATCCATCGAACTCAGAAGTTAAGCGTGCCTGGGCAAGAGTAGTACTAGGATGGGTGGTGGCGTGGCGGAAGTACAACAAAAAAGTTTTATCAATCGTTGAATCGCGCATACGATTGCCAAGCGATAACCTTCTGACTTTTGTTGATTCTACGAATACCAACAAATAGGCAACAAAATTCTAATTTAGAGAATTTTGGAAAATAAAAAAAATCTATTATTCATAAAAGCTTTGCTTCCCACCATAACAAAGCGTTTAAATAACAAAACCCTAAAAGCGGAATCCAAAGCGGAAAAGGAAAACTAATAAGGAAATTAAAAAAAATAACCCAAAAATAATAAAATATAATTTTGAAGGCCTAAGCGATAGAATTTGACCAAAAAACCTGCGGTTCACGAGCAAAATGCGCTCGTGACTTTTGATCGTTGATTTTGTTTCCAATGAAATTAGGCTCAGAAAATGCAAAAAATCGACACTCAAACTTGAAAGAAATTACCAAATTGCCCTTTGGATCAAATCTTTCCATAAAGCTGGATCAAATCTATCAAATCCTTCCATAAAAGCGACACGCTTGCTCTTCAACCGCATCGGTGACCCCCAGAGAAATCCTCGTGTTGCAACTCCTTTTATATTTTTTGTGTAATTGATTGGAAAAAAAGCGTACTAGTGAGCGTGTCTTGGTAAGCATACGTACTGGCGTTAATGTCACTCGTCCCACCCACATGTGGGAATATAGGAATAAAAATGGAGAATTCTAACGGGTGCGATCATACCAGCACTAATGCACCGGATCCCATCAGAACTCCGAAGTTAAGCGTGCTTGGGCGAGAGTAGTACTAGGATGGGTGACCCCACAGGAAGTCCTCGTGTTGCGCCCTTTTTTATATTTTTATTGCGATATTCGGTGGAAAAAAGAGCGTACTAGTGAACGTGTCTTGGTAAACTCGCATGCCCGACGTAAATGCCCTTGCGTTCAACCCATATATGGAAATATAGAAATAAAAATGGAAAATCCTAAAGAATGCGATTATACCAGTACTAATTTACCAGATCCATGAGAACTCCGAAGTTAAGCATGCCTGGGCGAGAGTAGTACTAGAATGGGTGACTGACGTGGCGGGAAGTACAACAAAAGTTTTATCAATCGTTGAATCGCGCACGATTGCAAACGATAACCTTCTACTTTGTTGATTCTACGAATCTTAAACAAATGAAAGGCAACAAAATTCTAATTTTAGAGAATTTTGGAAAATAAGAAAAAGTCTATTATTCATAAAAACTGCTGCTTCACATCATAACAAACGTTTAAATAACAAAATCCTAAAAGCGGAATCCAAAACGGAAAAGGAAAACTAGTAAGGAAAATTAAAAAATAACCCGAAAATAATAAAATATAATTTTGAAGGCCTAAACGATAGAATTTGACCAAAAAACACTGCAGTTCACGAGCAAAATGCTGGTGACTTTTGACCGTTGACCTGTTTCCAATGAAATTAGGCTCCGAAAATGCAAAAAAGCGACACTCCAAACTTGACAGAAATTACCAAATTGCCACTGGATCAAATCTTTCCATAAACTGGATCAAATCTATCAAATCCTTCCATAAACTGACACGCTTGCTCTTCAACCGCATCAGTGACCCCCTGAGAAATCCTCGTGTTGCAACTCCTTTTATATTTTTTTGTGTAATTCGGTGGAAAAAAGAGCGTACTAGTGAACGTGTCTTGGTAGCGCACATGCTGGCGTTAATGTCACTCGTCCCACCCACGTGTGGGAATATAGGAATAAAATGGAGAATTCTAACGGGTGCGATCATACCAGCACTAATGCACCGGATCCCATCAGAACTCCGAAGTTAAGCGTGCTTGGGCGAGAGTAGTACTAGGATGGGTGACCCCCAGGAAGTCCTCGTGTTTTATATTTTTTTTGCGATATT